>JADNRB010000006.1:3000000-3581636 GCA_017654865.1 Fusarium sp. FW16.1 | reverse complement strand
GGTAGGGTTGGGTTAGGGTTAGGGAGCTAAACCCTACCCTAACCCTAACCCTAACCCTAACCCTAACCCTAACCCTAACCCTAACCCTAACCCTAACCCTAACCCTAACCCTAACCTAACCCTAACCCGAACCCGAACCCAATGCATCACCCCCTCACCTATCCCTCACCCTATCCCTCTAGAGGTTCTTTTAGAAGTTCCTTTAGAGGTTCCTTTAGAAGTTCCTTTAGAGGTTCTAGAGGTTAGGGTCAGGCTTTGGGTTAGGCTTTGGGTCAGCTATAGATAGAAGCCCTCTGGCTTCTATAGAGATTCTAGAGCCTTCTATAGGGGTTAGGGTCATGGTTAGGGTCACACATGGGTCAGGGTTAGGGTCAGGCTTTGGGTTAGGCTTTGGGTTAGCTATAGATAGAAGCCCTCTGGGCTTCTATAGAGATTCTAGAGCCTTCTATAGGGGTTAGGGTTATAGTTAGGGTCATACATTGGTCAGGGTTAGGGTCAGGCTTTGGGTTAGGCTTTGGGTCAGCTATAGATAGAAGCCCTCTGGGCTTCTATAGAGATTCTAGAGCCTTCTATAGGGGTTAGGGTCATGGTTAGGGTCAACATTAGGTTAGGGTTAGGGTCAGGCTTTGGGTCAGGCTTTGGGTCAGCTAGGGTTAGACTTAGGTTAAGGTAGAACCTTCTAGAATAACCCTAGGGTTATATAAGTATCTCTATAACCCTTCTCTAACCTTCTTATAACCCTAACCCCTTTATATTTATCTCTTACCTTATGCTTAGCTTCTAAGCCTTATCTTAGCTACCTTATAGCTATTTTCTCTATTATCTTATTTCTTATTTATCCCTAGCTACCCTATACCTTAGCTACCCTATACCTCGGCTACCCTATACCTTCCCTATAGCAAAATGCCCTCGCAGGTATGCCCTACCTGCCAAGGCAGCTATAGAGATACCCTAGAGCACATACGCAAAAAACACCCGGCCGAGGCCTATACCAACCAACAGCTACAGCCCCTTGGCTTAGTCAGCTGCCCTTATTGCGGCACAGCCTGCCGCGGAAGTCACGGCATCAAGACCCATAGTGCTAAGATCCACGGCATAGAAGGTAAAGCCCATATTTCGACCTTACCTAGGCCAAGGACCTATTACCCTCAAAGGGCCACTAGTGCCTCTAGGGCCTCTTTAGCTTCTTCCCTTAGCCCAACTAGTCCTAATCGGGCTAGCCCGGGTTTAGTCAGCTATAGAGGCCTTATAGGAAGAAAGAGACTAGCAAGGACCCCTTCTCCGCAGCTACAAAGACCGACTAGACGGCAAAGGCAGCTACAGCCTAGCCCTACCCTAGAGGAGCCTACCCTAGAGGAGCCTACCCTAGAGGAGCCTACCCTAGACCGACCGGCCTCAAGGGAAAGCTATAGGTCTTTTTCTAGCTATGAAGAAAGGGGAAGACCCTCTAGCCCTAGGTCTGCTAGCCCTTGGTCCCCTAGCTCAAGCTCCCCTTGCCCTAGCACGCCTAGCTATAGGCCCTCTAGTCAGGGACCTACCCTAGAGCCTCTAGAAGAACCTTTCCTAGAGCCTCTAGGGCCCCTAGAGGAGCCTACCCTAGAGCTAGAAACTAGAGAGCCTAAGGGGCCTAGGGAGCTTACCTTAGAGCCTGAGCCTAGGGAGCTTACTGTAGAGCCCGAGCCTAGGGAGCTTACCCTAGAGGGACCTACCCTAGAGGGACCTACCCTAGAGCAGCTACACAACCAAGCTATAGCCCTAATCCTAGCCAAGGCCTCTATGCAGAAGCTATTAGCTTTTGCAAAGATCCCTATACCGGAAAAAAGGCTTTATACAAGGCAGGCTACTATTTTCATAGCTATAGCCCATAAAGCTGCAGCTACCTTTTTAAAGAGGCCTACTAAAAAGGCCCTCTTATATTTCCTTATCTTGCCTAGGCTACTAGGGTTAGGGTTATAAAAGGAAGCCTAGCTAGCCTCCTCAGGTCTTTCCCTTCTAATCTACCTACCCTAGAGAGCCTAGAGTCCCTCTAGCAGCCCCCTGAGCCCCCAAGGCAGCTAGACCCTCTATAGCTCCTAGCCCGGCCCAAAGGGCAGCTAAGCTACTAGAGAGAGGCTACCTAGGCCGGGCTACTAGGGCTCTTATTAATCCGACCCCTATAGCACCTAATTCAGTAGAAAATAGGGCTAGGCTACTAGAAAAGCACCCTATCGGATTAAAAGACCCCTTCCAAGGCAAGACCCGCCCAAGGGCCGGCCAACCAATCACATCAGAGACTATTATAGCAGCTATAGCCTCTATAGGCAAGGAAAAGGCCCCGGGCCTTAGTGGCTAGACTAGGCCTCTTCTAGACCTAGTAACTAGGAAAGATTCCCCTATGATAGCTTTCCTAAGGCTACTAGCTAATATGATTCGCCAAGGCACGGCCCCTAGGGCCTACTTACTATGCGCTAGCCGCCTTATAGGGCTTCAGAAGCCCGACGGAGGGGTTAGGCCTATAGCTATAGGAGACCTTATCTATAGGGTAGCTATAAAGGCGATCCTAATAACCTCCTATCGGCCTAATATACTTTTACCCTTCCAGCTAGGCGTAAATAGCCTAGGCGGGGTTAAACCCGCTATTTTCCTTCTGCACGAGGCTATTATAGGCCCCAACGAGGCTAATTTCTAACAGCTAGCCTCTATAGACCTCGCTAATGCCTTTAACTCAGTAGATAGGGCTTCTATAGCTGCCTCTATAGCTACTTTTGCCCTAACCTTCTATAAGGCAGCAGCGTGGGCCTATAATAACCCTTCTATCTTAGTTACGGAAGATAGGTCGGCTATAGCCTCGGCTAAGGGCGTTAGGCAAGGTGACCCCCTTGGACCCCTTCTTTTTTCCCTTGCCTTCCGACCTACCCTAGAGGCCCTAGCTAGGAAGCTACCTAGGGCAACCTTAGTAGCTTACCTAGATGACCTCTATATTCTTAATAAGGCTCCGCAAGGTACCCTAGAGGCAGCTAAGGAGGTCTTAAAAGGCTCCCCCTTTAGCCTTAACCTAGCTAAAAGCAAGGAAAAGGCTATAGAGGACCTTAAGCTAGAAGGCTTAAAAGCCTTAGGCACCTATATAGGCCCTATCTGGCCTAAAAGCCTTCTTACAAGGCAAGCTAGCTACCCTACAGGAAGCCCTAGAGGCCCTACAAGACCTTCCAAAACAGCACTCTTTACTTCTTCTTAGAAGCAATATTCAGCTTCTTCTAAGGCACCTTTAGAGGCAACTAGACCCAATAGGGCTAGAAGACCTTTGGGAAGAAGCTGATACCCTTATAAGAGAGGCTATTATAGCCCTAGTGGCTAGAAGCCCTAGTAAGTACCCTAAGGAGCCTAATCCGAGCCTTATAGCCCTTCCCGTTAGAGAGGGAGGCCTAGGAATACCCTTATACAAAGACCTAGCCCACAAGCTATTCCTAGCAGCTAGGGAAGCCTCGCAGCCTACCCTAGACCTCATCCGGAAGCCCCTAGCCCCACAGCCTACCCTAGACCAAAGCCAGCCTAACCAAAGCCAGCCCAACCAAGGCCAGCCTAGGCCAGCCAAAACAGCCCAACAGGTGCTAAAGGAAGCTAATAAGGCTAGGCTAGCAGGCTTCTTAGAGGACCTCCCCGCTAGCTATAGGCACGCTAGGCTAGAAAATACTAGCTATCTCGGCCGTAAGTAGCTAGGAGTCTTACCTACTCAAAAAGCCCTATCTTTTATAGACTCTAAGGTTACTAAAGCCCTCCAAAGCCGGCTCTTTTACCCAATCAAGCCTATTAGCCTACCCTATAGCTCTTGCGGAGCTATAGCTGCCTTAGGCCATTAGGATACCTACAAGGGTACTAATAGAAGGTAGATCGCAAGGCATAAGGCTATAACTAGGGCCTTTGTGAGAGCCCTAAGTAGCCAGCCTACCCTAGAGGTCAAAAAAGAACCCTAGTCCACTAAGAAGCTAGCCTAAGGGCCGACTTCGCAGTTAACCTAGGAAATAGCCGCTATTACTATGATATTCAAATCGTAGCTATTTCAAAGGAATCTGCCAAAGAAGACCCTTATAGCACCCTTAGAGAGGCTGCCGAAGAAAAACGCAGAAAATATAGGTCCCTAGGGGCCTTTTTTTAGCCTCTTATTATCTCAGCAGGCGGCCTTATGGACCTAGAGACCGCTAAAGCCTATTAGAAGCTCCAGGACCTTATTAGCCCCCTAGCGGCTAACCAGCTAGACTCCTCTATTAGCCTTGCCCTTATGAGGACTAGGGCGACCTCGGCGGCTTCTATAGCCCGAGATACCCCTAGTAACCTAGCTAGGTCGATTTAGAACTTCTAGGGCCTCCTAAGGCTATTAGCCTTCCTTATTTCTTATTTCTTACCTCTTATATCTTATATCTTATCTCTTATCTCTTATTTCTTATTATTTATCTCTTATCTTTTATCCCTTATATCTTATCTCTTATTTCTTATCTCTTTCTTAGCTATATCTTTTTCTTAGCTATATCTCCTTTTTACCTCTTTCTTAGTTATATCTCTTCCTTAGTTATATCTCTCTCTTAGCTTTCTTTCTTATATCTCTCTCTTTCTTATATTTCTTAGAAAATCTCCTCTCTTTTATTCTTAAGCTATATCTTAGCTAGAAGAAACCCCTAGGGCAAAATAGCTTAGATAGTAAATACTAACCCTATCCTAACCCTAAAATAATTAGCTCTTCCTTAGCCCTCTCCTCCTTAAGCTCTAATTAATATTTCTTAGCTATAAGGCGAGATACTACTAAGTATTAATAAGTAAGGAAGACTAAGGCATAAGTAATATATAAACTAATAAAAACTAATACCCCTAAGCTATTATAAGAATATCTATAGCGAATATACTTAGAATAATAGGATATGCCCTTTAGTATTTTATATTATAATTACTTTTAAGTATAATATAAATAAGGTAAAACTTTAAAACCTATTTTCTTAATAAGTTTAAATAAATAATAATATATATAGTAGATTAAGATTTTACTTTTAGTATATTATTAATATTATATAAATATTTAAGGAAGAAGATTTAAATAAACCTTAGGAAATTTAAAAAGGCTAATTTAAAGACCTTAGGGATAAGACTAATAAAAGGGAGATATTATATTATAGCCTAATAAAATACTTATTATATAGATAAGAAAGTCCTATTAGGTTCTTATTAATTAAAGTATAATTACTTATAATACTACTTATAATTATAATAATTACTTTATAATTATTAATAATCGCTTTATAATTACTATAATTAAGATATTAAGTAAAGTAATTACTTAATTTATCCCTAAGTATATAAAATATATTTATTTATACTTTTTATATATTAGCTACCTTAGCTATTAATATAACTTAGTTATATTTAATACCCTTAAGTATATTACTAGATATAACTTATATTACCCTTTTAAGGCTATATATATTTTTCTTTATTAATATAAACTAATATAACTAGTTTATCCCTTGGGAATCTTATAATTATTATATAAAGGTATTTTTTTAAAGTAAGGAAAGTTTTTACTAAGACCCTAGGACTAAGGCTAAGTCTTACCCTATATAGACTACTAATATCTCTTTTAAAGACTCTTTAATTAAAGAAAGATTAAAAAGAAATAACTCTTTTAAGAAGTCTTTTTTTTATTAAAATTAACTAAGTATTTTATTAATTTTAGCTTTTAAAACTAAAAGTTAGGTATAAGAAAGTTATTAAGCTTTTTATAGCCTTAGCCTCTTTACTTTTAATAGCTAAGGCTTAGGCTTAAAAAGTAGCCTTAGCTCTTAAAAAAAAAAAAGCTTTAAAGTTATTATCTTTTAATAAAACCTTAAAGTATTTATTATAAGGCTTTTTTTAAAGAGCTATTAATAAGCTATATTAATTTATTAATAGCTTTTAATAATTATAAAAGGCTATAAGGTTATTACCTTAAAAGGCTAGCCTTTTTAACCCTTTTATTAAACCTTATAATAGACTTATAAGTACTCTTTAATTTACTATAGCCTAGAGCTAATATAGAAATAGCTAGGCTTAAAGGTATAATAAAAGCCTTATTATATAAGCTCTCTAAGTTATAAAATAAGAGAGCTTAAAGAAATAAACTTAGATAACCTTATAAGGTCTTTTTAGCCTTAAAGAAGATTAAGATTAATAGCTTAATCTAAGGTAGGCTTAATCTCTTAGAAGGAAAGCTAATAAGGTTATTAATAAAGGTATTATTAGATTTAATTAAAAAAAAAATAATTTTATAAGTCTTATAAGTTAAAAGGAAAAAAATAAATATATAAGTAAAATAATTTATAATAAGAAGGCTTATAACTAATTAGATTTTAAATAAAGATAGAGATTAAAAATAAATATTTTAAAAAAATTAAAATCTTTATAGAAAAATAAATAAAAAAGAAAAATAAATATTAAAATCTATTAGCTAAGGAATTACCTTAGTTATAGTTAATAAGGTAATTAATATAACTAAGTAGCTAGGTTATAATACTAATTAAAGAGTTTTAATATAATATTAATTATATTAATAATCTTATTAAAATTTCTTTTTTTAATCTTTTAATAATTTTAAAAAAAATAAAGAAATAAGATATAATAAAAAAAATTTATTTTTAAGGTCTTTAAAGCTAAAAATTATATATATCTCTTTTATAAGAGCTTTACCCTTATAAGAACCCTCTTTTTAAAAAATATTAGCTAATTAAAAAAAGAAATATTAGCTACCCTATGGCTTATTAATATAAAAAATTTCCCTTATATAAAAAAAATATTAATAGCTTAGCTAATATTTTTTCTAGGTAATAGGGTTTAACCTCTAACTAGAATTAATTATTAAATACATAATAAAACTAGTAAAAAAATACCTAAATAGAGATAATTATATTTTTTTTATTAATAATCTAATTAATATTACTTTTCTTTATTATTTAGTCTAGTTTTTACTTACTTATTAGTCGTAGTGGAATTTTTAATACTTTTAATCCTATTCTTTAGCTAATACTTAAATTTTCACAAAGACTTTCACCACGGCCTCAGCCCTGGCCCTACAACCAACATTGATGCTGGAGCTGGGAGCTCCGTATATGTCTAACTCTGGCAACATGCACAAGTAGAGGCTATCACTGTGGAAGAGATGCTGTCGCTTGGTATGCCGTACAGGCCGAGGTTAATACTTAGTAGCTGGCTGCTGCCGAGCTCAAGGACAGGTGTTAGGCCGCACCTCATCCTTTGGTCATGGTCAGGGGGAAACAGAGCTCCAGTTGTTAGTGCGTGCTATCAGGAAATGCGATGAGCCTCAGATTAGACTTGAACGTGGAGCTGATAAAAGACCATGGACATCATGAAAAGGACAATGGGGATTATGTATAGCATGTTAATGAGTAATCAGGTTTGTCTATGTACACAGCTACATAACCCGTAAGGCTCAAGCAGTGCATTCGGGCCTCACTCTTTCATTCTCCATGGCGAAAAGATCGAAAGCTGTTTACTTGCGTCGGCAAGAGTAGCTGCTGATAGAGTCGTTAAAGGCGCCGTCGCCGTCAGCCAGGTTAGCATCCTCCTGGTTGGAGTACGACTTGCCGTTGCAGTTGTAGCCGCTATGTCCATGTCAGCAACATCCAGGCACATGGAAATCAGGTAAACTTACATGTACCAAGTGCATTTATACGCGCTCTTTGCTTGGTTCTTGATGGAGCTGATACGGTCGTTCCACGCCTTGGGGAGGTTGTCTGTTCAGAGTACTCAGCAGCCAACACACACAAAGAAATGACCAGGTGGACTTACGGCACTTGTCCAAGGGAACACCGACGGCTCTGCACTCACCGTTCCAACGGATGTTGGAGCAGTAAAAGATGGAGGCCTGAGCCTGGAGCTTGTTGGGAGGAGTAAACTTGGGCACTTCCTCGGCCGGCGCGGCGGACACGGCGAGGGCCTGGAAGGCTAGGACAGAGCAGAAAGCCTTGAAAGAGACCATTCTGATGGTAGAAAAAAGGCGGATTTTGGATTCGAGGCTTGATTGAGATTCTGGAGAGTCTAGAGTCCTAGAGTCTTGTGGGTGAGGAAGAGAGGCAAACCTCCTGCAACGAGACCAGCCCTCTCTTATACTCGTCTCGGGAGTGAGCAGCTTCGCCATGAACTGCTGATTCCTAACGCACTGAGACACCTCACCTTCGGTTCTTCACCCACAGAAGGCTAGACAGGCAACCCCCTCGCTCGCCAAGTGGGCTTGCAACCCAACGGGCGACTCTCATTCACGGGACATTCGAATACATACAGAACTAACAGTTCCAGCATGGATTCCTGAGTTTATCAGCAACCAACACTTGGAGTTTACCCGCCCCCCCCCCCCCCCATCCATGTGCCAACATTTTGCAGCAACACGGAACCCGTTATTATCATGTAGACAGGGTGGCTCAGCTCTACTCTAGCACACGTCCAGATGACCGTATCGGGAGACTGTTCACTGATAAATAACACTTATAGCTTATGGAGTTTGAGTTTGAACAACGTGTAGAGAGTTGCGAGAGATTAATTCGAATAACTTACCAGCCTCAATACTCCAGACACCCGTCTGGTCCGCAGAGGTGCACATTAGCTCGTGCGAGGGTCGCCCCGCCAAACGGTGCCAATGAAGAGACAACATGCAACAGCCGGGGGAGCCTTGCCCATGAGGGATTTTGTTTTCCATTCGTTCCGCCGGAGCCCCCTGTCCTTGTAGGATCTTTTGTTCGACCCCCCGCCGCCGGAGCGTCGTTGGTGGATGGGATAGCATCCCATCACTTGCAGTTACGAACTCCCCTGGTTGACCACATCGATGAGGGCCCGTTTTTGTGGCTGATCTGCCAGAGACAGATGTGAGTTTCAGCAGTCTCTATAGCAGACAAGTCAGGCTCTGACACGATCCTGGCTGCATACTGCTGTCGTAATTCACCACATTATCACAGTTTGCGGATTGTAGCCATTTGCTAAGATCATGACGTGCAAGTGTTGAAACTTTTAGTGCAACGAGCATGAGGATAATGATGTATAATCTGCTCATGGACCACAGCACTATGAATCAACCAACCCTCAAAATAATGCACATTCCCCTAAAATGACCCCTTGCCATCCCGGAAAACCTCGTCATACCAGTGAGTCTCAGCCTCGTCTTCGGCCGTCGCGTTTCTGTTGCTACAGACTGTATTCCAGTCTGCTGACTGCAGCTGCCACCTCTTCGTCTCCTTGTTCCTGCTGAACAGTAGCGATGCCTTCGGCTCGCCCTCACCATACGGCCAAACCTGAAGGCTTCCGTTCTTGGCGTCAAGCGTGGCGAGAGGCGCTATTGTCCCTTTGGACTGCATCTGTACCTTGAGCAGATCTCGTAGGTGTGGGAAATACCACGTTTTATCCCACCATGTTATTCGGCGGTTTTTGAGACCATTCCTCCAGGCGTTATGGTGTATCGCTACGGGGATCGCTGTCGTCCAGAAGTCAATATATAGCGGCACTTCACCCCAGGTGAGGCCCTTCTTGGATGTATCGGATAGCTTGGCGAGCGGGTTATCGGCCTCCCTGTAGATGTCTGTAGGAATACCCCATATCCTCGGTGGAGAGACACCCGCTTTGCTTGACTCTCTCTCTATGGCACTCGGGTTGTCTATAGGCACAAAGTAGCCATCTTCCTCCGAGTAGCAGGTCGGGTAGAAGAGCTCTTGTGTGTAGTCAAGACCAAGGTGGTACTCAAGTTCGCTTTGTGACTGTACAGCCGCCGTCTTGGTCCCACTGATGTGTTGTCGCCATAGCTCCTGCTCACCAAATACCTCAGCAAAGATGCCCTGATCACCACCGAGGTCCTCACTTGATGAAATCTCATCAAGATCTCTATCCATCTTATCCTTCACGCGCTGAAAGTACCGACGCATATCGCCTATAGGGCCTAGAAAGCTGCCGCTATTGACAAACTTAGGCCGCATATATTTCCACCTTCCTATCTTGTAGTCGGTAAAGAAGCCGAAGACGTTGGGAGGGAGGGGACTCTCAGGTAGATGCTGGCAGTAAAGGTTGGAGATGGTATCGCGTGGGGCGACGCAACCCTTCTGGGCCGAGATAATAATCGTCTGCAGTACGCCCTTGTTGAAGCCGTACGTAGCGATGAGTCGCTTGTTGGCTTGTTGATTGGTTTTGAAGTATCGGTAAAGAAGGACGCTCGGAGGTAATTGCATCCAAATATCATAGCCATCTAGCATTAGAACCAAATCGCTTTCGCCCAATCTCTCAGGTGCGTCTTGACTCATAGCCCACTCCAGATAGTTGAGGGTACCTGTGATCTTGGCCAGCTGCGACGGACCAATCCCATCAGTATCGGTATGAAAGTCTCGTTTCCAGTTGACAAGAATAGGCGGAGGGTAACCCAAGGCGATAATACTGCTGACGACCTTACAGAGGTCATGGCTGGAGTCATCGACAGGAAGAATAATGACGAATTTCCGTTCCCCAGCAGGGAGTATTTCAGACTCTAGAGAAGAAGAATCGAGCAGTATTGGTGATCGAGGTTGCCAGATTCGGTCGAAAAGCATCTAATCGTGTGGTGGTTAGCGCTATATGACGATGAAGGCGGCAGGAGGGCAAGGGGGATAATGTGTACCAGGTGATATAGAGTCAAGGTGATGGAGAATAGAATGAAGAGCAGCAGACACCCTCTCCGAGACCATCTCAGCCTTGGGCCATTGAAGCAAAATCTGGACCACGGCCGGACCGTGCCTAAGAGCGCAATGTGTGAGGACATGTGTGATGCAGTAGGTCAAGGGGGAGAACAATTTCGCATGGCAGAGGGAACACAAATGACAGGCTGAAAAGAACGCGCAAGAGCAACAGTGGCGCTCCATCCAGCACATATAGCTGTCCCAGCGTCCACGGACAACGTAAAGTTGGTGGCTGTATGGAGTAGCTACCGTGCTATACGTGCTGTAGGTAGCACCCTTGCGTCGCAGTCCATCCCTGAATTACGTCAAAAAATCACTTTCAACAATCGGAGCCAGGAGCTCCGTGGTGCTTGATGTTTTTGCCTGTATTGATCGCCGTCCTGGATCCCCAAATCCTTGGTGCGGGACGAAGGGGTGCACATAGTCTACGGCTTGCAGCCTCTGATCCATCAATTTGAGACCCATCATCTCATCCTCTGCAGCCATGGTTGGGCGCTATGGGTCTAAGATCATGATCGTTGTGGGCAAGGCAGCCTCGGCCGAGGTAAGCCATGCCGGGCCTCCCTGTCACCCCCCTTCCTGCCAATCAGCGGGCGACAGGAGAAAAATTGGGCGACAATCTATGTGTTGAGATCGGTGACTGTTGTTGATCTGCAACTGCCTGTCGGATGCCTGGCCTGTTTCTTCTCTGCCACAGCCCTGCCAAGTCTGCAGCTGATTCTCACGAAACATTCCTTTGCTATAATCAGACGTCTGAGGTCGACAGGAGCGGTCAAAGTCAAAGTGAGGAGCGGATGCCTTGTGTCACGGCCTGGAGGATAATAAACAATAAAACGGGGAAGGAAAAAAGCGGCCTCTGCCTCGGTTCACTCCAGACGACGGTCTAGACTTCAAAGCACGGCTGGGACACGTCGCAACTGTTGGCTTGGCCATTTTATGCGGACAACCAACAACCAACAGTTGCTGGTCATCATCGGCCAATGGCCGACGAGCCTCTTTTTCTGGCTAAGCAGCGACTCCCGTAAAATTACCCTGTTGACTTTGATCCTGGTCAAACCTCTCATGGCTGGCTGTGGGACCAGCCACGTGCCCATCTCGAGGATGCCTGACTGACAGATTGTGAATCTTGATCTGCGATGAAGATTTCGCCTTGTCTTCCCCTGGTGGGAGTTGACCTGCCGAGTAAATATATAATTTGGCGGTGCGGTCACATGTCCTCTCAACAGAAATGGCTCACGGACGGTCTCATAAATCTCACACCACCAATTCTCTTCTGTTGGTAATGCTATTGTCACGGATAAAAATGGGACGCCGGGGCAGTGCCGCTCGGGGTTTATTTAGATTATCGTATAACAAGGGTCTTCTACCCTGGGACGGAAATCCTTCCCGAAGCCCCTTGCAAAGCAGAATGTTTGATGTCATTTCCCCGTGTGAGAACAACCCAACCCATGCACAGTATCATATCGACTCAATGCATTGATTGGAGCCTGTGGGTTTTGCCACCCCTGCTGGCCTCTCTTCTGCATTGCCCAATTAACCAATCTAGAGCCCTCCCGCAGTGAGGTCTCTAACAATATGGCTCTGGCTTGCAGCAGGCCAATAAACAGACCTAGATAGGGGTAGAGAAACCCACCGGATCTAATCGATGTGTTGATTCAGACATGGTAGTGTTCGAGACCCCGAGAATGACTTAAGATCTGCCACTAACTAATGCACTAAGTAATCTCGACATAACTTTAAATAGACCCTTAAAAGAGAGAAAGAGAGAAAGATTTTACCCCATACTGACACTACAACTGTGTAGGGATGCCGGCAGTGACTTCTTCCATCAATCTGGGCAGCGTTGCCAGATCAGACAGGAACATGTCGGAGCCATGGCGTGCACTGGCGCCGACGATCCGAGTCGAGTCGGCATCCCCTCCCAGGCTCTGTTGGCGGCCAGCAGAGGTCTGTTTGCTTCCTGCACGTCGACACCCACACACAAGCCCTCGTCATACGACATGCCTCACTCGTCCTCGAGCGCAAACGAGGTCCCGCTGCCAACCAACGTACCTTAGGCACAGATCTTTCCCCGAGCCGGACCCACAATCATCGCACCGACAACGGTGTGCCTCCTTGTGGCCTCTGGTGGAAACTCTTCAACCAACAGCTCTCGGTCGGTCAATCATCATGACAATAACTTAAGGAAATGCATGTTGGCCTGACGAGCATCATTGCAAGCCGAAAATCACCTCGTTTAAACTTTCTGCGCCACTTCACCGCCGGTGTTGGGGCCTGGGTGTCGCTACGAGCCTTCTTCGGTGCCTGGAGTGTGGGATAATTCTGCTGCGACTAAATGGCGACGGTTTTTGACCTTGGTTCCTTGGGACATGTAGTTGTTTATGCTAGTGATTTTATTATCATGTGGACAGGGTAGCTTAATTCTACTCTAGCAGACATCAAGATGACCATATCGTGAGACTGTTCAATGACACACAACACTTACGGTTGGGGGGCCTGCTTATGACGGACTCAATGAAGGTCCCTAATCTTATCTAGCCCATTCCACGAGTTAAATATAACTATAAAGGAACAACTGTCTTATTTCTAGCTCGCATAAATAGAGACCTAGTAGCTATGGAAATTCAAAGTATAGGGTAATCCAATCCCTATGAAAAACGTCGGCTGAGCTTACCGATGTTTTTTTTTCTATGGGAAAAAATTCTATGCTAGTAGGCTATAGGGCAGCTGATATTTGTTTTTCTAACTAGCTAGCGTTTTTTTTTTTTTTAAAAAAAAAACAGAGTTATAATAGGGTTAGGGTTCTAAAAATAAAATAAATATAATTTTTAGTTATAAGAACTTTAGAAATAAAGTCTATTTTAATATAGTATTTTTATAGAATTAGTTATTAATTTTTTAAAGGTAATTAAGAGAAATCTTTATAAAGTAGTTTATTCGCGGCTATTTCTCTTTAGGAGCTAATTAAGATATAATTTATTTATTAAAAATAAGTTATTAATAAGTATATAAATAAACCTTAATAATTTAAGCCTATTAAGACCTTAGACTTTAAGTATAATACCTTTATTATTAAACTTATTAAGATATTAATTATAGTTATTTTAATTGCTATTTTAAGTAAAATAAATTAAAAAAAATTATTATTTTTATAAGCCTTAAAAAAAGGACTTTTAAGCTCTTTTAAAAATTATATCTTTATTATTATTAATTAATTAATTATTTTTGTTATTTTATATTATATTTACCTTATATAAAAAGATATAGATTTTTTTTTTTAAAAAGACCTTTAAGAAATACTTATAATAATTCTATTTTTTTTAGCTATATAGTTTAATATATTTTATTTTTTTAATAAAGTAATATATCTATAATTATTAAGCTAAATTAAAAGTATAATAGCTATATATAAAATATAAGGCGGTTTAACTTAACTTAACCCTATTTAACTTAAGAACTATTATTATATAAAATATACTTATTATACTTTCTAATATATTAGCTACCTTAGTATAACAATCGTGGTATATTCTAAGGGATAAACCAGTTATACTGGTTTTATTAGCACTAGATTATATTGCGTAGCCTTAAAGGGTAATATAATATTATATCTAGTAATATGCTTAAAGGTATTAAGTATAACTAAGTTATATTAATAGCTAAGGTAGCTAGTATATAAGAAAGTGCATATTCGTGTGTACTATATATTGGGTTGTAGGTTAGTTGATTACTGTTGCTGTTCCTTTGATTACCGTGATCATATCGGCGATTATGAGTAATCGTAGTATGGTCGCTGTGATTACTTATGGTGTTGTGGGTGATCGCACCCTGATTGGTGCTACATAGTGGGTTTCCCTTCCTGTCACGTGACGGTGTTTTGTTAGGTCGTGATACTTAGCTATTAATATAACTTAGTTATACTTTATACTTTTAAGTATATTACTAGATTATAAGAGCATTCGGGTTATGCCGGCTATCGCCGGCAAAGGGGAACCTCGGCTTAGTAGAGGGCCCTAGGCCTTATTAAACTCTTCTCGCTAGAGGCTCGCGGAGACTTCGGCAAGTTAAAGTAAAATTAATATATAGAACCTACCTTTCTATCTCTAATATTATCCTAATTATACCTATTAGGCCTATACCTTTATAATTCTTTAATTTCTACCTATATAAAAGATTAGTATATTATTAAGATAGATAGGTCTAATAAGAATACCCCTATCTTATAGTAGCTAATAGCTCTATAATAGGTTAATAAAAATAATCTAATAAGGTTATAATAAGAGAGGCAAATAGCTATGCTACTTATTAGCATAGCTATAAGACTAGGGGTCCTAGGTTATATAAATATAGAAGATCTTAAATAGCTAATCTGAGAAAATAAAGAATAGCTTATAATACCTCTTATAGATACCCTTCTAATAATTCTATAAGATTATAAAGATTATTCTTTAAGATAATTAAAAGAGATTATTTACCTATTAAGTAATAAATAATAATAACCTAAGACTTATACCTTAATTATAATACCTTTTGAGGAATATATATTGCCTATATTATATATAGTATTAACTAAAAAGTATATTTTACTAATATAATATTAAAAGAAAATAAGCTTATTATTAAAATCCTTAGGAGGATCTTTATTCTTAGGAAGGTTATAAAGGTTATAAAGAAAGGAATAATAATACCGCTAATAAGTTAAATAAGAATAATATAAGTAATCTTAGATAGATTATTATAATAGAATAAATAACTCTCCTTAATTATTTTAGCTTACTAAAGGACTATAAAAAAGCCGCTAATATATAATTATAAGCTTTTAGCTAAAATATAATAATAAATTAAATTAATAAGGCTATTAAATTAGCTAATTAGATAAGACTTAATATTATAGCCTAATAGTAGATTAAATAATCTATAACTAAGCTTAGCTATACCCTTTAGATAGAATAGAGAATATATACTATAGGCTTACTAATAGACCCTCTCTTATAGGAAGAGTACCTTATATTTATATAGAGATAATATATTAACCTAGAACTATAAGAATAATAGGTAAGAGATTAGCTTATAGTTATTATATAAGGGAAAGAAGAAACCCCCTTATAATACTTTACGCAATAATATACCCTCTATAATATATTATTAATAAAGTAAGAAAATAATAAGGGTATAGCTTATTATTTCTTTTATTACTTAGTACTAAGGATTAAGAGAGAGCTTAAGTAAATTAAGTAGCCTTTAGATAAGGCTAGAGATATTATTAATAAAGTAGAATATATCTAAAATTAATCTTAAATAAGTAATAAGGCTAAGTAAAAGTATAAGCTAGATATCTCTAAGCCTTTAGCGAAGAGATATTACTTCCCTCTCCGGGGAGGATATAAGGGAATTCCTAGGGGGAGCTTATCCTTAGGACCTCTATTAAAAGTAAGGTTAGATTACCCCTAAGGAAATTAGAGCTACTTAAATATACTTATATTAGTAATATATTACTTATATAGAGGCAAGAGGCCTATAATAATTAGATATTATAAATATAATTAATTAAGATATAAAATATTAAATTATTTATTAAAAAAATTAATTAAAGTAAATTAAGCTCCCTAAAAAGGCGGCCTATTAGTAAAGGTTAATTATACCTATGCTAAAAAAGAACTAAATAACTTAGAAAATTAGGATAAATAGAGGAAAAACCTAGCCCCCTATCTATAACCCCTATTAAATAAGTACCTACGGGGAAGACCGCCTAAGCTAAGGGATTAACTCTCTAAGGGCTTACTAAAGAAAAACTAAATATATTTCTTAATATAAGGTCTTAGATTAATTTAATTAATATAGATTTTATTAGAAAGTTAGGGCTTAAGCTTATAATAAATTATATTACCTTAGGACTAAAATCCTTTAGGGGGGATAAAATAAACCTAGGGAATACCTATTAATTTACCTTTTTTTTTATTAATAATAATAAAAACCCGCGGAAAATATAATAAGTATTTATAGGCTCTAATATAAGATTAAGGAAATATAATATAATCTTATCCTATTAATTAATAGGCTAAGAAGATATTATAATTAATTATATTACTAACTTATAGTATTACTAGGAAATTATACTTATAGACCCTAAGTCGCTTCTTTAAGATATTATTAAGAACCTCGAGATAGCTTATATATTATATATTATAGCTATTTTCTCTCTAGAAGAAAGAAATATAGCTATCCTCGGCGAATTATTAAAGACTACGCGGGAGGATAAGTATAAACTCCCCCTAGAACTTATAGGCTTAAAAGGGTTCTTTAATAAGGAAGTAGCTAAAGGTATACCCCTCTTATTAGAAATATCTTATTATATTAACCTTATTAAGGGAAATAAGCCGCTATATAGGCTATTATATCTTATAAATAAGGCCTAATATAATATCCTTTAGGAATACCTCGCTAAGAACTTAGCAAATAATTAAATTAAATATTTAGTAAGTAAAATAAGGGCTTTAATCTTCTTTATTCCTAAGAAAGATAGATTAATAAGGTTATATATTAATTATTAAGGGCTAAATAAGGTTATAATTAAGAATTATTATCCCTTTTCCCTTATTAGGGACCTCTTTAATTAACTCGCGGGAATAAAATAAATCTTAAAGATTAATATCTATAATATATATTATTATATAAGGATCGCTAAAGAAGACTACTAGAAAATAGCTTTCTATATAAGATATAAATATTTTTAATATATAATTATATTATTTAGGCTAATTAATATATTAATTATATTCTAGATATATATTTATTAATTACTTGCTAATATATTAGATATATATTATATATTATATATAGATAATATCCTTATTTATTTATAAATAAGAGAAAAATATATTAAATACCTTAGAGAGGTTTTATAATAGCTTATTAAAATATAGCTATATAGTAAGCTCTCTAAGTATAATTTCTATTAATAAAATATTAAGTTCCTTAGGTATATTATTACCTAAGAAAAAATAAAAATAGATTTTATTAGGGTTAAATCTATCTTAGAGTAAAAAGCCCTAAATAACTTTAGAGATATATAAGTCTTCCTAGGGTTTTATAACTTTTATTATAAGTTTATTATATATTACTTAGTAATTATAAGCCTACTTATATCTTTCTTAAAAGGTAATAAAAATAAGAAAAAAAATAGCGAGTTTATATAAATACCTAAGGTAAAATAAGCCTTTTAATAACTTAAGTATACTTTTTACTTTATAATAATTCTTTAATATTAGGACTTATTACTTTTAATAAAGGTAAAAATAAATACCTTAGCGAGGGCTATTTTTAATATTTTAATATAGCTAATAGATATATAATAGCGATTAATTATTTATTAGTTATAGAAGCTATAAGACTAAGAATAGCGATAGGCTATAGGCTAATAAGAGCTATTAATAATTATTAAGAGCTTTAAATATTAGGTATATTACTTATAAGGACTTTTAGAGAAGTTCTTAATCTTAATAGATTATTAGGCACTTATAGGTATTATTAAAGTATTAGCTAAGGATTTATAAGGTAAGCTTACTTATTAGGTATATTAATTATTTATTTTTAATTTTAATATTAAATATTAGCTAAGGATAAAAAACCTTATTAATAATCTCTTAAGAAGACTTAATTATATAAAAGGAGAGATTTCCTATAAGAATATTTTACTTATATTAGCTAAAAAGCTAAAACTTATATATAAGTTATTAGAGCCTACTTAGTAATATATTACTAAGCTTAAAGGTAAGGCTAATATTTTTAATTATATATATCTAAGTAATAAAGGCTATAATAAGGGGTTTCCCCCCTTTTTATAAATATAAGCTAAAAAGTATTACTTATTATATAATATCCGCTATTATAACCCGATATTAAAAGGTAAAAATAGAGAGAGTAGAAGCTCTATAGACCGCTAAGTAGGTAGAGGACTCTTAGTTAGCCTCTAGGGACCTAACTCTAGCTAGGGTTATTATTCTAGAATAATATATCTTATGCCTAGTTATAAGAGAGCTTATAAAGGGCAAAATAATACTTCTTACTTAGCCTTCTAAGAAGTTTAAGATATTAATTAAAGAATTATAAAGCTAAGACTAATAATATTAAGACTTCGCGATAATAGCTTAATAAATTACTAATAAATATAAAGGCTATATAATAAACCCTTAATACTTATTATATTATAAGAGATAATTAATTATCTTAGATTAAGGAATAATAAAAATAGAGATCTTTTATTAATATTATAATAATCTAAGAGTAGATTATATAGGGTTATAAAAGATATTTAACTTTATTTTAAGGAAGTTTTATTAATAAAGTATTATAAAAGATATCTAAGAGTATATTAAAAGCTACCTAATATACTAAGGTATTAGAGTCCCTAGGCATAAACCTTATAAGAAGCTTTAATCCCTATTATTATTATTATACCTATTCTAAGAGATTAGTCTTAACTTTATAATAAGGCTTTTATTAAGTACTTAAAGTAATAATAATAATTATAATATAATCCTTATTATTATATATAAGATAATTAAGTTTATATTATTTATATTAATAATAAAGAAACTTAGGGCTATAGAGCTTATAGCCTTCCTATATAAGTATATAGAGAGTTAATTTAATATATTAAAAGGAATAATTAATAATTAAAATAAACTAATTATTAATAAATTCTAGGTAGACCTTATAAAAAAATAAGCGATTTATCGCTAATTATTAACTATATATTATCTATAAATAGATAATTAAATAAAGAGAATTTATTAAATATTTAAAAAATATCTAAGAGTATATATAAGAGATTTACCTAAAAAGTAAGTAATATAATTCCTAGATATTACCTTTACCTATAATAATAATAAGTACTTAATTATAGGGGTCTCCCTTATAGAAGTATTATTTAATTATTACCCGAGGTATATAGAATATATCTTAATAAAGACGGGGATAAATATATAAGGTATTACTAAATACTTAATAATACTTAGCTATATATAAATATAAGTATATATATATTAGGAAAAGGCCTTAGAGGCCTAAGTAAAATACTATAACTTAAGATATAAGCTATAATCTTATTATTAGGGATAGATTATTAGAGTATTAATAAAGAATTAAAGGTTTAAATACTTTAAATTAGCCCTAAGGTTTATAAGAATAAAGATTATTAATAAATATAAAAAATAAGCTTATATTTTAGAGCTATTAGAAAAGTATTAATATATATATAATATATTTATATATTACTTATAGAATTATAAATTAATTATAGAATTATTAGTAATATTATACTTAAATAATTAAAGCTTAAGAATAAGCCTAATAAATAAGAAATAAAAGAGATAATCTTATATAAAGATATAAAAGATAAGACCTTTTATCTTATTAAATAAAAAGGCTAGCTAATAAAATATAATACTTAGGAGCTAAAGGAATATTTAAAAAATATATAAATAATAATAAAGAAATATCTTAAGATTATAAGGAAAGATTATAAGAAATAAGATAAGATATAGCTAAAGGTATATTAAAAGTATTATATTAAGATAATCTTATTAACTTAAGTATAAATAAAAACTTAAATATAAAAGTAAAAGTAAAAACTAGATTATATTAGGTCGCTAATAAAAATAAGAGACCCCCGCTAATATATTATAATATAAATATAAAATAATATAAATAAATAACTAGGTTAGAAAATAAGATTATAATAGTAAAAACTATAGAAAATATAAAGAGCTAATATACTAGTAATAAGATATTATAAACTTATTATAACCTAAGGGTTAATATTATTAGGAGTATTATAATAAATCTTCTTAGTAGGATAACCGCGAGGTTTTAATATAAGATAAAGGGCTAAAAGATTATTATTATCCTTATTATTATTATTATTATTATTACCCCTAATAGCTATAGCATAGGTATACTTCTATATAATATTATAGGCACCTTAGCGATAAGGCGCTATCTTAATAAAGGTAATAATAATAATAAGACTAAGATTATTAGTATTAAGGGTAATAATATTATAAGTATATAGTATAGAGAGACTATTAGGGATATAATTAATAAACCCCTTATTATTTACCTCGAGGTTAAGTTTATTCTTATAGTTATTAAGGTAAAAAATTATTACCTTAAGGGTAATAATAAGGGAATTATTATAGATATAAGGGGATAAGAGCGGCTAAGCGGGAAGTTAATTAAGGGAGGTTATAATTAATATTAGCCTATAAGGCAAAGGTTAGTAAATATAATAAAAAATAATAGTAAAAGAGAAATATATACCTTAGATATAAAAAGATAATAACTTATAGTTAAATATAAGCTCCTTAACCTAGACTTAGGCTAAAATTAAATTCTTATTTTTAAAGTAATAAAGGTAGCTAAGAGATCTTTTAGGTATTTAATAAGCTTTTATTAATATACCCTAAATTAGTAATAGCCTTATTAATATATTAAATCTGAGGCTAAATAGAGCATTATTAGCGGTAATAATATCCTTAATATACTTAATAGCCGCGTAAATATTATTCTAGATACCTAAGCTATGCCTTAGAGCTTATAAGGGATTAATAAAGGTTATAAAGAATAAATAATAAAAAGGGAAAACTTATAATATTATATTTCTCTTATTATAGGTATAAAAGATATAAATATTTAATAAGCCCTTAGTAATATAAGGATATTAAGATCTTTATTAATATTATAGATATAATAGAAATAAAGAACCTTATTAATATCTATATTTTAAAATACTATAGAATTATTATACTTAAAGTCCTTAAGAATATCTATATATATAATAAATAAAGATATTATTAAAAGTTTTATAATAAATAAGTAAATAAGTAATATAGGAATAAGAGAAGAAATAAGAATTATATATAATTTAAAAGAGAAGATTAATAAGGATTATAGAAGTTATAATAATATTATTATAAAAGGTAGCTAAATTATTATTATAAGGAAAAAGAAAATAAAAGAGGGAAGACTATTATAAAATAAAAAACCTTAGTTATAGCGATAATAGTTATATTTAAGCTATTAGTGCTAGATAATTAGTAGCGCGAAGCTATTACTAATTCGCCGGTAATTAATTAATTATAAAAAAGAATAATAAATTTATAATAAAGATTATAATTATCGCAAAGGAAAAACATAGAATAAATAGCAAATAATTAATAATATATTATAAAGGGTTATTAAAGCTTAATACCTTTAAAAAGTAATTATATTTAGATATCTTTAGTATTAAATAAAGGAATAAAATAATTAGCCGAATAAGCTTAAGGGACTAAGCTCCCTAGAGAGGGGGTAATTATAAGAGTATTTAAGTTATATTAGCTATCGCCGGTAAGCTAAGGGAACCTTGGCTTAGTAGAGGGCCCTAGGCCTTATTAAATTCTTCTCGCTAGAGGCTTATAGAGACTTTAGTAAGTTAAAGTAAAATTAATATATAAAACCTACCTTTCTATCTCTAATATTATCTTAATTATACCTATCGGGCCTATACCTTTATATATATTACTAGATATAACTTATATTACCCTGCGAGGTTATATAATATTCTCTTTTATTAATATATAAACTTAATATAATTAGTTTATCTCTTAGGAATTTTATAATTATTATATTAAAGGTATATATATATAATATTTAAGCTTAAGGGTTTTTATTTTAATATATTAATATTTTAATTAAAATATTATTATTATATAATTTTATATTATATAAAATTTCTTTTTAATATTAATTTCTTTTTTAGTTATAAATATAAAAGTTATATATTTTTTTTTCTTTTATATTTTTATTATTATTATTTCTATAATCCCTTAATATAATACTTATTTTTTATTTTTTTAAATCTTAAAGCTTTATTTACTTTTTCTTTATTTTTTTTTTACATTTATAATTATTAATAATTAAATAACTCTTAGGCTTAATAAACTTATAAAGAGCTAGGCTATAATTAAAAAAAAAATAAATCTTAAATATAATATAATATTATAACCTAATATTAATATATTAGCCTCTTAAACTTTTATAGCTATAAAAGAGTTATACTTAGCTATATTATTATAAAAATCTAACCTTATATAAGTATTTTAATTACTTTAATCTCTATATAAGAAATAAAAAACATTTTTTATTTTTTTTATTTTCTTAAGTAATAACTTTTTAATATTATATCTTTAAATATAATATTAAGAATTATAATTCTAAGAATAAATTAATTAAATTAAGGTCTTATTACCTTAGCCCTTATTTTTCTTATAAAGAGACTACTTATTATTAAAAATAGCTTAATATATTTTTCTTTTAATTTAATAATTACTTTTTTTATTTCCTTAATTTAATTCCGCTTATTATATATTTTATAATAGCCTTATATATTAGCCTTATATTAATCTTAATAACTTTAAAAGTAAAAAAATATTTTAACTTAGTAATTAAAGTAATCCCTTTAATTAAGGGATAAACCTAGGTTTAAGTCTTAAAAGTATTTAGCTAGCCTTAAAGAGCTTTTTTTATTTACCTTAGACTTTTTAAGTTTTTTTTTATTTTTTTTAATATTTTTACTTTATTCTTTTATCTCTTTTTACTATTAAATATACTTCTATAAATAATAACCTTATTACTTTTTATTAATCTTTATTTTTTATACCTTAATTAACCTAAGTATAATAATAAGATTTACTTTCTATAATAATAATATCTTCTCTCTTTATTTATTTATATTTATTTATTTTTCTTATTTATTTTCCTTATTTATTTTCCCTCTTATTATTACTTTCTCCCTAGGAAATAATAATTTTAAAGCCTTTAGCTTTAATTTTAATATAAAAAAAAATATTAATTTTATCTTTACTAAACTATTATATTATATTACTTACTTTATTATAAAATCCTTATATCTTAATATTATATATAGTTATTTTATAAGCCTTAATTTATTAAAACTCTTTTATAAGAAATACTAATTAATTAATATAAAAATTATTTTTTACCTTATAGTTTATTAATTTAAAAGTTTTCCTTATATAAAAAAATTAATAGCTTAGCTAATATTTTTTATAGGTAAGAAATAAAGTCCTAGGCTTAATTATTATATAAAAAATATAGTATTTCTTAATATAGTAGCTATAAGTCTTTAATAATAGGAGCTAAAATATAAAGTTACCTAAGTATTATTAATAGGGGTAGTTTAAATAATATAAATATAGCCTTAAGAAAGAAAAATTCCTATAAAGATAAAAAAGCTTTTAATTATATAAAAGCACGGGGAGTTATATTAATTATTAGTTAAAACTTATTAAACTATAGCATCTAATCCAACTATTACCCGTTCTATAACGCTCTCTTACTAGCAAAGAGGTTAGGAATGCCACTAAGGAGCAGATTAAAGAGACTGCGTGACTTAATGAGAGGCCCTTAACATATGCTGCCACAATTGCGTCTCCAATCCGTGCTTCTGCTGGCCAATATATTCTATGTTTGACGATGCATGCTCAATTATCTAATATGGTCAGTCGGAACCTTCAAGTTATCCAACAACTTTAGATTGCTTACCTCCGTTCTTGCAAGAAAATCAAGGCCAAAACCTGTCAGCCGGACATTCAGGTCAGACTTCATCGTCTCGATTATGATAGCGCTCACAGAAGCCAAGCCGAGGATGGCGCCGATTTGCTGGAAGAGGTACATCCCAGACGTTGCCGCCCCTCTGTCAAACTGGCTGACGGATGCTTGGATGGCGACAAAGGTAGAAGACGTGACGATACCCATACCAAAACCGCCAGGCAGGATGTACAAGGACTCCCAAATGTTGGTGTGCCCGTGCCAGCGCAGAAGCAACAGCAGGTAGGATGTTGATGAGAGCAGGGTGCCAAAGACCGTAAGGCTTTTGTAATGTCCAGATCTGTTCCAAAAGTCAGGCTCTGCTGAGAACATACTGTAGCGGAGAAGCTCACCTTTTAATCAAGATGCCCGACAGAATAGCACCAATAGCATTGCCTGCGACAGCTGAAAACAAAGTGGCACCAGCAACAGTGTTGGAGGCCCTCTGCGTTACCCGGAAGTACAGAGGAACCGCAAACATCAAGGCAAGTTGCGCAGCGGTCTGGCATGTGGCAACGAGGTAGCAAATGACTAGATTCCGCTGATTCAGGAGGCTCAAAGGGAAGATTGGCTCCCTCGCCCACCAAGTCTCAACGACTGCAAACAAGACAGCGAGAAATACTGCCAAACCCAAGAAGACAAAGATGAGCGGGTGTGTCCATGGGATTTTAGATCCCCCGATCTCAATGGGAGTTAGAAACGAGAGGATTAGGAGCGCCAGACAGAGCGCCCCTAACCAGTCGACCCTGGCCAGCGACATAGCATTGCTGGCTTGGCCTCTGCTGTGGTAGTCTCCTGGTACTATCCTCGCCTGTTCATCCGCAGGCATGAACAGCAAGCAGAGCACCAGGGCAAACAGAAAGATCGCAGCCTGGCCAAGAAACGACCATCGCCAGCCGATGGTATCGGCTAGCCAGCCGCCGATGGGGCCACCGATACTTCGACCGACGGTAGAAGCCAGATTGATACCAGCCTGCCATGCAGCGAGATCGCGAAGAGGGACGAGATCTTGGACATCGAGGGTTAGACGATGAAGGAGTGGGAAGTTGTGGGACGGGCATCGTGCGTACGTACCTGTGACAATCAGTGAGGACACCACAGTTATAGCTGAGCCCCCTGATCCGGAGATGACTCGACCGCCAACGACCTCCCCCATCGAGGATCCAGCGCCGACTACGAAACTGAACAAATGTCAGAAATGTCCTCGAAAATCCAACATGCTGTGTCCGTGCCGGTATCTCACCATCCAAACGCGAAGAGGATGTTTGACAGAACGAGTATTGCCCTTCGGCCGTATATGTCGCTAAGCTTGCCATACTGTCCGTGATGACACGCCATGTTAGCTCTTATTGTCACAAACGTTAAGCGAATGCGGTACCGACCATTGCCTGTGTAGCGGCGCCAGCGAGCGCAAAAGCCGTGAACAGCCAGCTTGAATCCTCCAGGTCGTCAAACTCGGAGGCGATGGTCGGGTGTGTCGCAAGCACCAGCGAGCCATCTGCGTTGGAGATGAATATGCCAATCAAGAGAACGGACACAACTTTGAGAGTGAAAGTCGTTGACTTCCTTCCATCGCGCTTTGGCGTCGCGGCGTCGCTGCCGTCCTGACTAGATTCGGACCCCGCGCTGTAGCCACTGACTCCCCCCAAACCGGGAAAGGCATCGACATCAGGCTCAGATATTGAGTCGTCAAGGCTCGGCGTCGTCATCGATGACTCGTCGGAACATGCGTGTGGTGTATGCCTCTGATCTGGTGGCAATAGAGGCGTTCGCTCATTCGATTCGGGCGGTTGTGCTGCGCTCGTAGCCATGATTGATTGAATGGTTGAAGCTTTGACCGGAAGCCGATGGTCCGGATGATGGATGTAGGAGAACTGACAGAAAATTTCAAGGTGGTCCCAGCTGGCGTTACCGTTGGGGCTACTGACGCGGACCGATGAAAGAATTGCCAAACTCTTGTGAAAGTGGCTAGCCCCGAATGGCGTAATATGGTGCCATTGTCAAGTGCAAAGATGGCGTTCAACGCCCAGGGGAAAGTCGACATTGACTCTAAGTGGGATCCAAGGCTTTCATTAGGTCAAATTACCAACGAATAGTACGGGCATTCCGCCATTCTGGTATCCCGACCAAGTTACATCTTCAGCTCTCGACGAGCAACAAAGAAGTAAACAACAATGATCACGGGGAGTTAGTAGAGGCTAGGGCAGGCTAGACCAGTGGGCTGTCATGGGTTATCAAACTTTAAAAAATTCAGACTGGTCTTGCGGTCTCCCACGCCCTTATCTGCAGTGAGAAGCCAATACAATACAACACTGTGAAGAACGCCCTGATAAATGAGGTTAGTCAGGTGGATTAGCATGGAGTAGTCATTGTCCTAGTCCCTGAACGACCGGTTCTACTCCTGCTAAGTTACCAGGCCTTTGGCAATTCAACTTCCAGTCCGTCGTAGCTAGGATAGACACAGGCCATTTCAACCCCCCTGCTCCTGGGCTGTTATTTCAACTGCAATTATCATTGGCTATATTCTTCTCGGACCCAAGA
The DNA here is from genome assembly GCA_017654865.1 of Fusarium sp. FW16.1. Lineage (NCBI taxonomy): Eukaryota > Fungi > Ascomycota > Sordariomycetes > Hypocreales > Nectriaceae > Fusarium > Fusarium sp. FW16.1. The sequence goes on along the minus strand of JADNRB010000006.1, from coordinate 3,554,742 downwards.
GTATTTTTGTAGTCATGTTACTCCCTTGTCTCATGCGTTTGGTCATGTTTGACTTATGGCGACACGGAAAGGCGTGGCCGATGCCATATCTTAGCTTCAACTGTCCAAGCCCCTCCACGGATCGAGTTCCGCATTTGGGAGCCGGGGGTACAACAATCCGCCTCGGCGGTTCCGTCTCTCATGCCGTTTCTCCTACCGCTGAACGGCCAGCCACGTCATCTCCCAAGGAGTGTGCAAACAAACCGCCAAGGTTCTTATGAGGCTTGGAAATGGATGTCAATTTTCGACCGAAGAATTGCGCTCAGATACACCCAGCATAGTTCCCATTCCACTCAAGTGGTCAACGAAATGGCTCCTCTCGCCAAGACATTCGCAATAGTCCTCGGGAACATGGGCCTCTTTATGGCTGCATTTTGTGATTCGCAAATCGCCTTGGGAGATGACTCGACCAGTTCAATCGTTGGAGCTAAGAAGCCAAACATCGTCCTCATCCTGACCGACGACCAAGACCTGCACATGAGCTCGCTTGATTATGTGCCCCTGATTCAGAAGCAGCTCATTGACTAAGGCACGCTATACAGGCGACACTTTTGCACGACGGCCATTTGCTGTCCCGCACGCGCGACGCTCCTGACGGGCAAGGCAGCCCACAATACCAACGTGACAGACGTTTCCCCACCATTCGGTACATTGAATCTAGAGAATATCATTGAACGATGAACGATGAAGGATAGAGTAGCTGACATAAAACAGGAGGCTACCCAAAATTCGTTTCCCAAGGTCACAACGATGCTTACCTCCCCATCTTTCTTCAAGACGCCGGCTACAATACCTACTATACCGGAAAACTATTCAATGCCCACACGGTAGACAACTAGGACAGCCCCTACCCAAAAGGCTGGACGGGGTCTGACTTTCTGCTGGACCCGTACACCTACATGTATCTCAATGCCACATTCCAGCGGAACCAAGGGGCCCCCGTCAGCCATGAGAGCGAATATAGCACCGATGTTCTCGCGGGTAAGGCTCTAGGGTTCTCCAAAGAAGCTCTGGATAGCGACAAGCCTTTCTTCCTCGGCATCGCCCCTATTGCGCCACACTCTAATGTTCCTGCCGATGTTTTTGACCCTCAAGACCTCAGCGGGAACGATGGGCTTCCGAACTTTCCTAGTACGGCCACTCCTCCTATACCGGCAGGACGTCATGCCCACCTCTTCCCCGACGCCATCGTGCCACGCACTGGCAACTTCAACCCGGACTCACCTTCTGGCGTCAACTGGATCCGCAAGCAGCCCAAATTGACAGACGACAATGTCGCCTCAAATGATGGCTTCTACCGCCACCGTCTGCGTGCTCTTCAGGCTGTAGATGAGATGGTTGAGTCGGTCCTCCATCGGCTTGACGAGGCCGGTGTCCTCGATGAGACGTACCTGTTTTACACGTCCGACAACGGATTCCACATTGGGTACCACCGTCTTCAGCCTGGGAAGGAGTGCGGCTTTGAAGAGGACATCAACGTCCCGCTTATAGTGCGCGGGCCGGACGTCCCACATGGCAATATCGCCGAGGTCGTAACTACACACACGGATCTAGTGCCGACGTTTCTTCAGCTCGCAAGTGCCCCGATCCGCGCTGACTTTGACAGAATTGACATTCCTCTTACTGGCGAGGACCTCGGTGATGCAGCCAAGACGAGGCACGAGCACGTCACCGTCGAGTATTGGGGCTTGGCGGCATCCGAGGGCAAGTTCAGCTGGTTCGGTGGGAACGACACATTCCTCGCCCTAAACAACACCTACAAGGGGTTAAGGATTGTCAGCGAAGAGTACAACCTCTACTACTCGGTCTGGTGCACCAACGAGCACGAGTTGTACGATCTAAGTGTGAGTTTCTCTATCAATATTTACCCCAGCGACGATCAGACGATACTAACTCCGCTACCAGACCAACCCCGGCCAGCTGAATAACTTTCTCGACCCAAACTCAAAGGCCACCACACCACGCTACTCGGCTTCCCCATTAGTAAGATCATCTCGCGGCTCGATTCTTTGCTATTCGTGACAAAGTCGTGCAAGGGCTCGGTCTGCACTCAACCCTGGTGGTCACTGCACCCTCAAGGCAACGTTGAGTCGCTCCGCGACGCGCTGTCGTCGCATTTTGGTGCGTTTTATGAGGAGCAGGTTCGTGTCGAGAATACCCCGTGTGAAATGGGCTACATTTTCAAGTCCGAGGGACCGCAATTTGAGAAGGATGGGCTCGTGTACTGAAGGGGTCGGCGATGGAGCAACTGGGCATAAAAACCTGTTAACCGTGAATGCTTGGTCACGATATTTGTCTTCTCACCTTCGATGGTGGTGGTGTTGGGGGCCTAGGAAACTCATCAGGTTTCTTGTACGGATGACCCGTTTTGTAGCGTCTTCGGCTTAGAGGTACGGCAATCGATAGGTAACAGACAGGAAAATGCTAATAATGCACTGCATCCAGATCTAGATAACGTTCCTGATGTGGCAACAATCGAGGGCGACGACGACCTAGAAGCAACACCTTAGTGTAGACACAGAAAAAACCATCGGAATGTGTTGGAAAGTAACCACTGCATTAAAAAAAATAGATGCCGAACCATTAATTCGGTACAGATGCTTCAATTCAGTATGTATAATATTCAACAAAACACCTTCTTTTTTCCGTACATTTCGTGGAGGGGGTTTCACGCGCCGTGTCGTGAACACGATATAATATAAAACGATGAGGGCAACTGATCAATTAAAAGCAATGAAGATCATCTCGAGAAAAAGGACCCTAAAGCCACTGCTTCTTCTTGTGATCGATGAGGAAGATAATAATAGTGGCGAGGCTGCTGCAAGCCACTGACCCTTTTCTACGTACAAGAAAACTGCCACGAGACCCAGAATGGCCTAGCACGCTTTTCCCCCAACTTCGTAGTAATAGCTACTAGGGATGAGATGTAAATAATAATAAAAAAAGAAGTAAAAAATAAAAGGAAGTAAAGGTTAGGCCAGGACCTAATAATACCAGTACGTATATTGTTTGAATTCCGTTGCCGCTTCCTGGCATTTCAACTATCAAACACCCTAAACATCGACACTCCAGTATTCAGTCTAGACTTTAGTGTGGCCGGGTTCGATGACTTCTTCAGACAGGTCCTCGAAGTCGACCCGACCCTTCTGCTGGAACTGATTGAGTGGGACGCCCTTGAGGAAACAACGATCGACCTGTTCCAGAGTGAGACCTCGGCATTCGGGGATGCAGAGGAAAGCGAACAACGTGGCGCACACGGCAACTGCACCAAAGATGAATCCAACCTGGCTTTGAAGATTGGCATAGTCGCTGTTCATCAGGTACGGGATGCTGAAGGTGATGACGAAGTTTGTCGACACATTGACAAGCGACGCGGTTCTCTGAGAGTAGTCTCGCAAGTGGAGCGCCGGCACCTCTGTCGTGACCACGTAAGTGAGAGGCGCCCAGCCAAAGGAAAAGCCAACCATAAAAACGCTCAGCATAGCCGCCATGCCAACTTTCCGTTCTGTGGAGACAGGGTCTTGAACGCCCAGGCTACCATTGGACCAAAGCCGCTACCTGAACAGCGCCGCCTATGACCAAGAGGGTCCTGCGGCCGACTCTGTCCGACAGAGAGAGAATGCTCATGGTGGCAACCAGTCCAATGCAAGCATTGATGACGGTCATGGTAAAAGGGTTGACAGAGTTGAGAGACTTGAAGAAGATGGCACCGTAGCTCGACGCGAACGATTGACCGGTAGCTTGCTGGAAGAAGTTGGTGCCGATGACGATGGCCGTGCGCTTGATATTTGCACCCCGGAATAGGTCGACATAGTGCCCTTTCTCTGGCTCATTTTCCAGTGATGTGATGGTGACTTGCAGCTCTGCCTCAATCTCATCATCCGTTCTGGTGCTTTTGCGCAATCGAGTGAGGGCAGCCCGGGCGTCGTCGGTGCGACCGCGCAGGAGAAGCCATCGTGGGGACTTGAGGGAACATTAGTTCAGCTTCCTAACGCAGGGACACGGTGGTGTCAATTTGTCATCACTCACCTCTGGAAAAAAGAAGATGCCGCCCATGATAATCACTGGAACGATGTAGAACAAGCCAAAGGGGATTTTGTATGCTCTTGAATCGTTCAGAGTGCTGGTGTCACGGCATATTGAATTCACAACGAGGCCACCAAACTTGGATAACAGTCAGCCACAATCGTTCCGAATATTCATGCAAATCTGTTTGGACATACTACTCAATTGAACTGGTGGGTGCCCATGACCATACCCCGTACCTGGGCGGGTACCACCTCCGATTGGTAGACAGGGACAACTGCAAGTTCCACGCCGATGTAGACGTCTAGTAGTGAGAATCATCACGTCAGAGGGAACTCCAAGACATTGAGGGTGTTCAGAAATAGGCAAAAGAGAGGCAGGGAAAAACTTGCAGTTGAGTAACCTGGCGCAGAGAATCTGATTTCGGTGCTTGGCCGTGATAGCAAGCGTGGCAGTGATAAGAGCATATGCGCTCATGGAGAACATCCACCACCGGCGCCCAAAATGTTTACTGACGATGCTGCCTATAAGAACTCCTAGTTATGAGAAAACACAAGGTCAGCAAGGCCATGGCTTTGGAGTGAGAAAACACCCGTAAAACGAAGTTGCGCAGTTCGGTGCTCATATTGGAGCTTACTTAGCAGCAACAAACCCCAGGTACACCAAGCTGTTGAAAAGGGAGAGCCAGTATGATTCAATAATGTAACCTCCCTTTTTCTCGCTGTATACTCAAAACTGCCTGATGAAAGGAGTCATGGCCTGGGTGGTGGCGTAACCTTGGTTGTCGAAGCCATAATTGAAGGTTGAGGTGGCAATTAGAAGGCAGGCCAGCCCCAAAGTCTCGTTGAAGTGCCGAACTATACCGACACCCTTGTTGTTGATCATCCTGTAAGACGTCGAAGAATAGTAAAGACAAGCAAGTAAAGGAGAAGGATGAAGCAATCTTGGGATTTAATGGTTCAGAGTCAATCAAGATGTCTTTTTTGATCCGTCGTCACTTACGCTTTATACATGACTTGGTGTCAAGAGGCCATTAGACAGCTGCTTACTTGACATGATTACGAGTGTCGATGAGACCTCGGCGCCAAACCAGGGCGATGGAAACTCAAAGAGGGGAACAGACGACTGATGCTATAGCTGAGCTGGCCAACGGCTGGAGTTTTGCGAGTTTGAGATCATTGAGGCGGTCACGTGCGTTAGCTTCCCCGAATCCCCCGTCTATCCCCCGAGTGATGATGCAAGCGGTCGGTACGCAGCCCCCCGATTTATTCTAGTAGTATTTCTTCCAAGGCCATTGCGAGTCCTAAGTGTCTCTGCTAGGTATGAAATCCGTGTCCTGCATTCCCGTATCAAAACCTAGACCTCATCTTGACTTACAGACTAAACGAGGCTCACCATGACACAAACTGACACAAAGAAGACAAAGCAACCAAACTTTCTGGTCATCGTCGCTGAAGACCTTGGATTCAGCGTTGTTGGGCCATTTGGGCCTGAAATCGACACTCCGACATTGGACAAGCTCGCTGGAGAAGGAGTCCGGTTGACCAACTTCCACACCGCATCGGCCTGCACGCCCACTCGATCAATGCTCTTCTCTGGCACGGACAATCATATTGCCGGTCTTGGCCAGATGGAGTAGCAGATACGCCAGAAGCCACACATCTACAAGGACAGACCAGGTTATGAGGGATACCTCAACTGGAGAGTTGTAGCGATCTCTGAGATCCTTCAAGACGCTGGTTACCTTACACTGATGTCGGGGAAGTGGTATGTACTTGTCTATCTGCTCTTGCAAATTCTCTCTTGTTTCTCCAAAGAAAGTCTGGCATTGTTTACTAGCACCTTTCTGAGGCACCTCGGTCTGCAGAAGGACCTCGCTCCTTGTGCACGGGGCTTCACCAAGAACTTCTCATTTCTCCCCGGCGCGGGCAATCAATTCAACTTCAAGCCTCAACTTGATGGCGGGATACCTTTACTTCCATTCATGGTCACTGATAGATTTTGGATGGAAGGAAGCGTGCACATTGATCGGAAGAGCGAGCTCCCGAAAGATTTCTACTCGACGAGAACCTTTACCGATCGACTACTTGAATATCTCCAGCAACATGAATCACAACGTCGAGAGGACCAGCCATTCTTTGCCTACCTACCTTTCACGGCACCGCACTGGCCGCTTCAGGCTCCCAAGGAGACCATCGCCAAGTACAAGGGCAGGTATGACGACGGCCCTGCAGTCCTCAGGGAAAGGCGGCTCAGGAGCTTAGTGGAACTTGGTCTTATTGCGCCAGATGTTGAGCCCGCCCCTATCGTCGGACTCAAGGGTGCCGAATGCGAAGAGATGGCCCCGGAGGAGCGTGCCATCTCTGTACGTAAGATGGAAGTTTACGCAGCAATGGTGGATGAGATTGATAAAAGCATCGCCCGCATCGTCTCATATCTCGAGAAAACCGAACAGCTAGACGAGACCTTTGTGCTCTTCATGTCCGACAATGGGGCAGAGGGAAAGCTCGTGGAAGCTATTCCGATGATGAGAATTGCGAAGAGTCTGGGCAAGATTATCGAAAACTTCTACGATAATAGCCTTGAAAACATCGGCAATGCGGACTCGTTCGTTTGGTATGGCCCGCGGTGGGCTTGCGCTGCGACGGCCCCGAGTAGAGGCTTTAAAACATGGATCATGGAAGGCGGCATCCGGTGCCCTTGTATCGTGCGATACCCTCCGCTCTTGAAGTTTTTGGACTCAATCAGCAATGCCTTTTGCACAGTCATGGACATTCTGCCGACAATTTTGGAGCTTGCACAGGTGCCAATACCGCACGGGCAATTCAGGGGTCGTGAGGTAGCACGAGTTAGGGGGAAGGCGTGGATAACCCATTTCTCTAGCCATCCAGTTACATCACCATCGACCTCTCCAGTCTATCAGGGTGAAGTCCACGACAAGGATGTTATCTTCACTGGCTGGTAGCTCTTCGGGTCATTCGCTGTTCGCCGAGGGAATTGGAAGGCATTGTATCAGGCCCCGCCACGCGGCAAGGATGACTAGGAGTTGTACGACCTTGAAAGCGACCCGGGCGAGACAAGGGACCTTACGGACACTGAGAAGGACATTCTAGACAGACTTATCGCTGACTGGGAGGTGTATTATGCAGAGACTGGGATGTTCGATACGAACATGACATTCGAAGTGACGAAAGCCTAGTGGTTTATTCAGATGCCAGCAGCCACCATTCAGCTCCATCACAGAAGTGCACCGAGATTGACCATATGCTGTTGAGAATCACAATAGGCTACTGTGCGAACGGCAAAAGTGGAAGATACCTTCTAAAAGGTGCCAAGGTAATAGTGTCTTTATGCTGCATGACAGCTGTGCTTTCATCATTCTACACCGTGGGTTCCGATATTGACATAAGCAATCTATCTAGCCTTGGATCGTAGTAATCATCCAATTGCATCATGAATGGATCCCAAAGATAAGAGTCCTCCTCAGCCATAGGCACGTCAGTCCATGGGAATAATGATGCATGATTCACCTCCGCAATCAAGTCCAATGAATTATTTACCGTCTGAGCCTCGGTGCTGTCGACTGGAGATAAAGAAGAGGGGCTGTATGGTATCGAGTGCAGTACCTCCTTCCCCACTCTGTTGGCGGCCATGCGAGGTGTCTCTTGATCTTCGGGTGCCACCTCAGGGAGTACACTATATTGTGACATGAGAGGATGCTGTATCTTACCATCATCTGGACTAGGGGAGCACCTTAGTACTCGCCTGCCATCCAGTAAGCGAATCATATGCTCCGTATCCCGCAAGCAGTTCTTCAGATGATCCATTTTTCTTGATGGTTGTGCTAACTGCAAGGCTTCTAGAAGCTTCATTCGCAGACCTTCGAGGGCAAGGTCTTCCTGTTCGGGTAGGAGATGGTGAAGTTGACGAAGGATCCGGGTAACCCGAGACAGGGATGCCATAAACATGATGTTCGTCGAGGTGATGCCTGGCTCGGCTTGTCAAAAGGTGTCCCAGAAATTGCAGAGACGGACTGCATTGTCCAGGCAGGCGCGCTGACACCTTCTGACAAACCCAGATGGCGTGGCCCCGATGACGCCCCTGCTGACAGATTCCCGAAGTCCAGGTACCAGCAGGCGGTGGAGATCGCAGTGGCATTGCAGCCACATAGTGTGGAGGCATATGTACTGGTCCGCATCGGCTGATTGAGCCACCAAGACTAACGCCGATGGGTCGAGGCTCAACTCAGGGGGTAAAGATGCTTTGAAACTGTCAAGGTCGCATTGGAGGCCATCCAGCTGATCTCGCCTGGTGTAGGGGCAGGCATTGTCTCTCCTCACTTGTTTGGTATAACTATCATATAAGACTCTTAGTAGAGGCGCCACCTATAAAAGAAAACTTTTTTCTGGGAGGGAGCTTACCTAAGGATACGGTATCGAATGGATAATAGGACGATCTGATATGCCGTGATGTCCATACTTTGCGAGGGGTCGTTGTCTGCCCAAGTCGTGATAAATCCGGTGCGTGACTCGGGCCCTCTTTGGAAGCCAACGTCGTCGCAAGGAAGTCGAATGTGCATCAGTTCAGCTGAGCAAACTGATAGTTCTGGTAGCCCCCCTGAGAACATTTTGTCCATGGAGTAAATGGCACAGACGAGCCGCCTTCGAGACTCCCGTGCTACAGAGCTCAGCCTTCCATAAGCATCCTCGTAATTCAACCGCATGTTGAAGGCCAACCGTGCGCCAAGGGAAAGCAAATTCCAGGCGCTGGCGGCTTCTCCATTTTCAAGGTGGAAATGAATCAACAGAAGCAGAGTCTGAAGTTGCGTGATACTTACGCGACCGACGTTTGAGAAGAAGCTAGACTGGACCTCCCAAATCCATGCAGCCGCTGTAGAAGGACTCCTAGCTCCTGGATCGCTTCTCTGAAGGCCACTAGCAACGAGGGCTTTCAGAGGATTAGGGTGCAGCTTTCCACTTCTCCATTCTGCCATTGTCGTAGGTTTATGGATAAAGTGAAATGAAGCACCAATGGACGGATTGGGGGAATCGAAGTATGCATCGAGCAACCGTCTAATCATGCATTGATCCAAAGACTCTAGACATAAGAAGCGGCTACTCGCCGGGCTGCCTCTCAATGGAGAATTGTTGACCGCATCTGAAAGTTCAGGGGGGGCACAGCTGGGGTGTGCTGAAGGTAAAGAAGGTGAATGGAGCCTGCTACTGGTTGCAGGACCCGAACGATCAAAGCAGATGCCCATTGCTAAGCACCTCTCACATTAAGGCGTGCCAGAGCATTTGGCCCTGACACGCCTGCATGCTGCACATGCCTGCCCCGAGCGTCTTCGCCTGATGCCAGCCTGTGCTAGATCCGGCGGGCCGTTTGTAGGCGCATGGCCGGCTGAGTCCCCGTCCGATGGGGAGGGTCCTGTGCCGAGAGAACAAGGGATATCAAAACGTTGACAAGAGCCGCAAAGTGGTGAAACGCGATCGCATCTGACTTTTCGGGCACGGCATTGCGTACAGACAGGCAGAAGCCGGCCAGGGGTGGGGCCACTGTCTAATGGACGTGAAGACATGACCGTAGATCTCGTCTCAATGCACGTACTGTGTTAATCAATCAATGCATAAAGACGAGAACCCCTCGCCGATAATATATGCTTTTGCGACGAGAATTGTGCGCTTGAATCACATGCTTGGGCCTGGTTCGCCGGTCAATATTGTTTATAAATGTTTTAACTCTAATGCGTTCTTTTAGTATTATGCCTTTCGTTATTTGATGCCCAAATTGCGTAATACTACCAATTAGGTAAGGTTCTATAACCTAGGACTATACTTTCACGCGTGGGTTATATTTGTCGGAAAGTCGGGTCAAGCTTTCGAATGTTTATGTTCTCTATTACCCCCAATTGCCTCAAGGGGCGCCCTTCCTAATAGGGTAACTTAAGAGCCGGAGCTTCGCCGAAGATCTAGCGACCCTTTGCTAGCCATGACTAATCCTGTGTACCTGGCCGGCGAGCGTTACAAGCATAGCCGGCTGTGCATTTAAGAATCTGATAACTAAGCCCACTACATAGCCAATCAGAAGCTTGCCACACTTAGCCACAGGGCCTCGAGCCGATTGCAAGCTTACAAGCTGTTGCAAGCTGCCTTCCATCCAATTGCAAGTTGCCTTTGAAAGCTGCCTTTGAGAACTGCCCGCCTTTGAGGGCTGTTGCAAGTTGCCTGAAGTGCCTCAGGGCAATTAGTCCGGGGCCCTCAGCGCATTCAGGGCCTATATTTCAGGGCCTTCAGGGCCTCAAGCGCAGTTGGGGCTCTGGGCTTAGTTATCAGATTCTTAAATGCACAGCCGGCTGTGCTCGTACTGCTCGCCTACATGACCTTATCCAACAAAACCAGTCATGCTAGGTTTATATTAGTTTCGTCGGTCCAGGCGTGGGACCGAGTCGTCGTTGTGTCGGTCCTGCCTTAGTAGTCGTTCTGCCGCATCTGTCCGCCCTGAGTATGTCATGATTGTGACAATTGGTGGAAACGCCCGTTTGTGTATGTGAACTGGCGAGGTGGATTGTGGAGCTTGAAAGGGGCAACATGAACCTTGGACATGGAGGTAAGACAGAAGGGAAAACTGGCGCTTCACTTGACTTTTCGCATGGCCTCCCTGATGGAGATGATATGCCACCCTTTGGCTTCAGCTTTGCAGATGTGGATTGGTCGTTTTCGGACAACATTAGTTGGCATTCATTCACAGCTGTCATTCGAGGTCTGTCACACTTCTATACACTACCAAACATTCAAATTAAAGCTCTTGAGTGTTGTAGTAGACGGGAGCTTTCGTATAGTCATTATCGTTGTACACAAGAGTGGGCTGCCAAGCATTTGCCGAAGTAACGCAAATACGTGACTGCTAGGTCTGCAACTCAGAAAATGGGAAAATACACTCCTCTATCCCAGTCAATATTGTCATTCGCCGATTCAATCCGATCATGGCACGTTCCAAATAATCGATCCCACACCCTGGTCTGCTGCCCGTAGTTGTGGCTCTTCCTATAACCCTTGCGATGGTGAAGATCGTGATCTTCAATGACGAGCTCAACATTAAAAAGACGCAGTAGCCAGGTAAAAGTAGATGGTGGCATGCCGTAGATGCGGAGGCCACTGTGGCCGAGGACTTCGGTAAAGGCGATATATTGGTGACAGATCCACCATTCATAGAAGCCCAAGGGAATGCCGAAAGCATGGAACGTCGCCCAGGTCAAGAACGGCACCCCGACCATGTCGAAGAACTCTTGCTCATGGTCGGCATACGCTGCGAGGAGGGAGTTGGGATGTTTTGTTAGGTGATGAGTACGATGGTATCTCCATAAGGCATCAATGTCGTGCATGGCGCGGTGATATATGTAGAACCAAAAGTCGAGAATAATGCCATAGAGACCGATCTGGAGCCACAGCCAAGCCCACCAATATTTATCTGCCATTACGGAGGCAGGAGATTGGCTTCTATTGTAGCCAATGCAGGTGACCATGATAATCCGAGATCCGGTTGTCTTCCAGAGCGAGGAAATCACCTTATCGACACCGACATCAGGGATACCATCGCGTTCGTGGGCATCCCCGTCGAGAAATCCGAACTTATGGCCGAGTGCCCGGGCGGCCTTGACTTGGCGAACAACAGTCCAGCTGAACGTGGAAAAGTAGAGGAGGAAGATGAAACCCGGGTGGATGCTATCCTGGCGAGCGTATGAGAGTAAAGCTTGGTGAATGGCGATCGGAGCAAAGGCGTGGAAGAGGACCCAGACATGGCCCTGCCACTCGACGAAGTAGGGAAGCTTATCAGTTTTCGGGTGAACAGGCACATCCTTGCCTGGCGAAATCGGGTATGCGTTCAGTGTATGGATAATCCACTGACTAAGATTCCATTCCGACTTGTCGCCGAGAGGCCAAGTCGACTTGACTGAATCTCGAGGGTTCATAACGGGCATAATGATTGTGGTTTTGCGTCGATTGGCCAGCAAGTCCGGTAGGTAGTGCTGTGTTATGTTGCGTTCTGTTGTAGAAGTTATTACTGAGGGTCGTGAAGTAGTTAAGCGATGCCATCGCAACGATTAACGACGCATGGTTCAATAAATATAACCATCCTGGCCATTGCCAATCGCCGAGGGAATTGAAATCAAGCTCACCATGTGCATTCTGAAGAGCTAAAGCCGAGGTATAACGTGCCTCCGAAGCACATGGAATAACGTGGGCGGAGGAATCCCAGACTGTGGAGACGATCCGATCGCGAGCTCGCAAACTTAACCCTTTGTTTCCATCCGTTGCTAAATTTGGCAATTGCGGCTGCATATCACCCCGGGGGAGAGCCCGTCTCGCACGTTTTGCCAGTTCCAGACGACGCTCGCTATTCTGAAGGCCGATACGACGGGAGGCAACTTGTCCACTTCTGGGTAGGCGCAGTAAAGTACTATTCCAACTTGGTCAGCACCTTGCGAGGGCTGCCACAGTCTGCGGGGCTGCTCGCCAGGGGTGCGGTTCGATGAACACAATACTGGCCCGTGGTTGGACGACGGGGCTCAGGTTCAGGTTTTAGGTTTTATTCCTACTCGGTTTTAGCTGCTATTTCCTAGCAGCTCTATTTAGTAATATACTTAAAGGTATTAAGTATAATGAAGTGATATTAACACCTAGGGTAATTAAAATATAAGAAAGTAGACTAAATATGTTTTATATACTATTTTAGTTCCTAAGTTAAATAGAGTTGAGATGAGTTGATCCGTCTTTGTTTAACTTATGTTCCCTTGTTGCCTAGTTGGTTGGTTTAGCAGGGCCTAGTTTTCTGTCCGGCGCTACCGCCTTGGTCCATGTCATAGCCGTGACAAAAGTAGGTTCGATCTATTGGAGTGATATACTCCAGGATCCTAAGGTTTAAAGAGCTAGATATCCCGACACTTAGCGGAGGAACCGCCAACCCGGATAGATTCGAAGTTTAGGACGCAGGATTCTGCCGTGCGAATTAATTCGCGTGGCGTCTTGTGTGACTGAGACAGATGCCAGCCATACGTGTAAAAATGAAGAATTCCCGCTCGTACTTCATAATGGACATGCTGCACATTGCGAGTGTTGAAGTAACAGTTGAAGACGTAGGTACGTAGACGGGCGCCAGTCGGATAAGGACCGAGGCTAAGTGCGGCAAGCCATCTGCTGTAAAAGGGGAAAAGGTGAAGATAGCAGAAGCCGCCTGCGAAAGACTGGCCTACGGGGCGTCCTCCGTAGAGAATAGGTGTTAAGGGCAAAAGTCGAAAGAAAGTTCCGAAGGCAATACCAGTAAGGTTTGCATGTGCTTCTCCTGCGTAGTGGAATAACTGAGGCGCGAGGAAAACTACCGCTATGAATATGCCCCCAGGGAGCTCTTTGAAAAACTGAGAGAGACGCCTGATACGAGAACCAGGCGTATGAGCGGGGACTTTCGATTGGTCTTCCATTTCAGATGCTTTAGAGTGTATAATGATCTTGTCTTTAGGATAAAGGTAGGTTTTTAGGTGGCTTAGTAGTGTGTGTGTGTGTCTCAAAGGTAAGGGTAAATCCGGTTTAATAATGAGTTTTTAAAAATATATAACAGTAAGGAAATGAGTCATAAATCGCCGTAGGCATTCGTGTTAAGACAGCATATAGAAACTTCTAGAATTGGCGCTATAATAAGTGACGTGTAGCCCTGCCCCGCTTAGATGCCGATCTGTGCTCTGTGGCTAGACGAGAGAACAACTGCGACAACAAGCCATGCCTGCAAGCCATGTAGATGGCGGTAGAGCGTCACTCATCACTGTGCAGGGTCGCTGAGCCCCGTTGTGCAAGGTGCCCACCACAGCATCGGACGCTGGTCGCGCCGAAGGCAAAGTCACGATGCGTTGCCGCTAAGGGCCAGCGTGTCTGAAGTAAAATATGCATATCTCTTATGAAAATGCATGTTCGTGATAAATGCTGCAGCCGTAGGCCTGAACTGGTGGCGTTGACTTGTGCATACAGTGCCTACGGAATAGGGGTCGCGTAGTCGCCTACGCGCTATATACATATCTCAGGGCCAGTACCAATTTCCGTTACCTGAGACAACGACGGGGGCGGAGAAGGGCCTCAGTGTTTGATCTGCGACTCGAACACAAGCGCGAGGGCGTAGTCGCTGACTTTTAGTGCAATCTACCGATAGGGTGCCTGTGAACTCCATGGGCGTCAGTTCACCAACTGTTGCCCCGGATTTCCCCAGACTTCCCCAAACTCCATTCGCCCATGAGTTAGTGTTTGGAGTGCCCGCCTCTCCTGGGCTAGTTTGAGCTCTCTGTAGCCTAGTAGACTCTTCTATACAATGTCCAATTCCATCCCGTTCTCTAAACAACCCAACCCAACCCCCATGTCTCTCTCTCTTCCTAACATTACCTCATATCTGCCAACCTTCCTCTCAAAACTTTCCACAACCGAGCCACACCATCATGTCACGACTATTCCAGCTTGGGGTATGCAGCTCCTTCTTACCAGTTGTTGCCCTGTACCCAGCACTTCACTAATACCCTACATAGCTTATCCTGGTTGTGTGCCTTGGCAGCCTGCCCTATGGGTACTGTAGCAGCATCATCGCAACCACCTTGGGGCAGCCGTCCTTCTTCGACTAGTACCAACTAGTCACGCGTTCCAACGCTGAGAGTTTGATCGGGGCTATCAATGGCCTCTATCAGGCTGGCGGGCTTATCGGAGCTATCTTAGTGCTTTATATCCCCGATCGCTATGGTCGCCGACGGGCGCTCTTCATAGGAGCCGTGTTCTGCTGCGTTAATGGCGCGCTGCAAGCAGGCAGCGTTCACATGGCCATGTTGCTGGTTGCTAGGTTCCTGTCTGGCAAGAATCTTGACAAAGTCTCATCTGTGCACGGCCGACTGTCGAAACAAAAGGATCTCTCGTGACTCTCACTCCCCTCTACCAAAGCGAAGTCTCACCGACCAATCTTCGAGGCTTTCTTGTTGGCATGCACGGTGTCATGATCTGCACCGGATACTCAATTGCTAGCTGGACTGGGGTAGGTTTTTACTTTCTTGAGGGAACAAACAAGCAGTGGAGAGGCTCGCTCACGATTCAAGTCGTGTTTCCTCTCTTGCTCTGTGTCGGCGCTTTTTTCCTCCCGGAGTCTCCTCGTTGGCGTGAGTGAAACCGGTAGACACAAAGTCCAGCCATGCGCTGAAAGTCATACAATAGTACTTGTTCAGGACGATGGCGAGAGAGCCTACCAAGAGTTCAAGAGAATTCATCTTAGTGGCAACGACATTATTGATGCCCAGGGCATTGAAAACGAGTTTATCCTTCTCCGAGCTCAGGTCACCCAAGAAGTCAAGGAGTCGGTTCCTCTGTCGCATTTCTGGACCCAAAAGTCTCTCCGAAAGAGGTGCTTGATCGGGTTTCTTACCTTTTTCACCGGGCAGGGCACAGCGACTCTCGTCATCAACAGTGAGCCTCCTTTACATGCAGCTTTCTAATCATGGTATTGGACTCTGACGCCTCCCAGACTACGGCCCCATGCTTTACTCAAACCTAGGCTTCAACAGCGTGCAGCAGCTTCTGATTCAGTCGGGTTGGATTAGCGTATCCCCCTTTGCCAACTTTGTCAATTCCCTAATTGTTGACCGCTTCGACCGTGTCCGCCTATTGAGTAAGATAACACCCCAAAATACCTTGACACTTCCAACTTTTAACCGTCATCTCAGTTTTCGGTCTGACCGGCTCTATCGTCTCTCCCATCGGGGAGTGCATAACAGTTGATGTCTTCCAGCGGACGGGGTCTAGAGGTGCTGCATCGGGTGCCGTCTTCTTCCTCTTCCTACACATTGTCCTCTTCGGCTTGTCATACGATGCAACGAGCTACATCTATGGAAGTGAAATCTTCCCCAATCCTCTTCGAGCTCGTGGTCTAGGAATCTCCATCACTGGACTCTTTGTGTCAACTCTTATCTTCCTTCAATCTGCCCCTACGGCATTTGCTAACATCAGCTGGCGATACTGCCTCATTTTCATTGGCTTCAGTACGATAGCCCTCGTCATCACGTTGTACTTCTTCCCAGAGGTATGTGTCTATACTAGACTCTGGGTCACATGGTTAACTTAGCCATAGACCAACGGAAAGTCCTTGGAGGACATTGCCGAGGTGTTTGGTGACGACATCGTCTTGGAGGACGATAAGCTCGAGAATATTCTTCGCTGATTCAGGGAGTCTCACTATAAGGAGGAAATGCTTGTTGACCATATCGATTAAGAAAAGTCGATGAGCCCCCACTGTGCTTGAAAGCAGCACAGCGAATGGTATTAGTGATATGGCGATCCTGGATTGTGGTCTTGGACGGCATGTGTTGACAACTGTGGGCTTCTTGACTGTGACTGATACCCTCTTTTGAACAGAGAGATATCGTTCTTTTTAACAATAATGATGGCAAAATCCCGGACACTACACGAAGCTGGCCATTACTCGAGATGTAGGGGCTACTTTTGGCAAGCTTCGGCTGAAGCCAGAGAGTGGACGAAAGTTGAAAGGTAAAATTGAATGTTCGGTTCTATGCTCCTTTAAGCTATCTATTAGTGATAGTTAAAGTAGCGGGCGGTTGCTTAGTAGCTTGCCTCTTTGTCCCTGCAGTTTTTCCTCAAAGTCTCTCAGTATCTCATTGATGGATGCCAGCGCATGGTGTGCAGGCAAGGCCAAAACAGACGTCTTTTTTCACTGGAATCGGGGAGACAGTGAAGCTGAGATACTTTCATGGATGCTGCTTGTGGGAAAGTCGAGGGAGTGGCGTCGTCCAAGCCTGTCACTCCCTCTGCATGTTATCATTTCAATAGCGTGTTGGTTATTTTCCTACTTCGGGGGCTATAAAACTGAAATCTCATTTAACTCGCTACATGTAAATCGCGTCCTCGTAGATCACCAAGCTTGTCAGGCCTGATCCTTCTCCGGTCGGTCCTGGGAGCGATGAGAACAGTGGAGTCGCTACTGACATTCCTGGACCTGACTATGGGAACCCAATTGCCATTGCCTCCAAGGATAGTATCCGAGAGACATTGGGTCATGATTCTATGATGTGTTGAATGGCCCAAAGGCACCCTAGCCTAACCTAAAGAAGGGCCAGATACCAATACCGAGCTCTATAACTACAATCTAGAGTATTAACGGCTGCCAGCTACTAATACAACTAAGTTAGCCACCCGAGATAACCCTTGCTATTATTTGTCCATGTCTTAGTTAAGGATGCGTGAGTCGCGATTGCACAGGTCGAACGGGATTGGAAAGGAATAGCGCGATATTTTTACCTGCACATCCCTGCCACAAACGAGGTTCTCTTGATGCTTGCTGATCGCGATCGCCACGGCCCCTGATGCGTGCCCAAATGGTAGCCCATCAAAGAAGAAGAATGACAGATGGTAAAATTTGAGCAAAGGAGCCTTCTTGATGCCGTAAAAAGAGGCGTCCATCTGTCATCAGCTGTGACAGTGGTGTTGGCGGCCTTGTCGAGCAACGGCCTCATGTCCGTATTGTGAAGCTTTGTCCAGCGGCGTCTGGCAATTCTTTCCATCTTTCGCCTCGGGGTCGGCGGCCTTCTCGAGTAGCAGGTGAACGACGTTTTCGTACCGGTGTTAAGCAGCCCACAATAACGGCGTCTGGCCGTCGTGCTTGTCTTTCGCCCCAAGCAACTCCCTCGCTTGAGGATCGCCTTTGAGGGCATCTTAGACATGGTTCTAAAGCGACTGTGGCGTGGTCCCTTTTAGTTCATCTCTCCAGGACTGGTACGCTCCAGTCTCGAGAACCTCCTTCAGGAATGGACTGTTCTCGATCGTGGAATCTTCGTATTGCCTTGGGAAATCCTCGAGATATCAAAGTCAGTATTGGAACCAGGATGTCATCCTTCACAGCACCATCATCCAGATCTAAAGTATTTTCCGAGATGTCCGTGTCGTCTGCCTCTTTCATTGTGATATCTGAGTTGGAAGCAATATCATAAAACCTTCCTAGATTATTACTATTGAATTGTGGGCTTATCCTTCCATCTGTGTGAATTGCTTGACCTTATTATCCTGAAGGCTATTCCCTCCTTCCCTTCTGGGCCGCGACGTGGCCTTCCGGATTGGGACTAGCTTATCCGACCTGCCGGAGGTCAGCCGGCCCCGATCTCACGTGACCACCCTTAGAGCTATTGTACAGGGTCCCACTCAACATTAATAGCTTTATGCCCGAGTTGCTTAGGTCCTCCTCCTTAGAGCTCAAACAAGATTGAATAAAGTCGGTATATTAAACGCAGAGAAGTATTATTGTTTACTAGTTTGTAGTCCTGCCTTGAAAAGAGCGTGAGTTCAGTCATCGCGAAGCCAAGCTCGAACTATGGCTCCTACTGCTTCAGGCTGGTGATGAGCAGAGAAATGACCAGCTTCATCAACAGCAAAGAAGCTCAATTGATCATTTCCCTTCCAGAAACCTCCCTTCTTGATATTCCAGCCTTCGGCGTCTAATATCAACTCCCCATCCTTATAGTGCCAAGGCTTGTAGTCCAATGTTCGATAGTTATCCTGTCCCTTCCATCGCTGCTCATCCAACATGCGCATTTGTCCAGGAGTATTACTATTATTATCAGTGACGAACTTCGAGGCATAGTTTTATCAGAAGTGCTTACATGATTATATCGTTGTTGCCGTTGATAAATAGAACTCGTATATCTGTCTCATCAAGAATCCACGTCAACTCTCTTGTTACGGGTATATAGATATTCTGCGCAACGTCCCAGCGCTGATTTGTATCAAGGTCGATAAGATAAAATGGAAAGCGGTCGAATCCGAGTTTCTCTTGAACCCACCGTCGATTCAAGAACTTCCATTCAGGTCCCTGTTCCATATTCGAGCACAGAGGAGGCTTCTCACACGAATGCCGGTCTATCGGTCAGTCAGCACACAAATCTGCCACTCACATCGTATAAACGGGGTGCTCACCATCATACGGGTCCCATCCACCTGGAACAACTCCATCCATAAAGTATACCCCCAACGTTTCCTCGCAACCCTTTTTCGCCGCGCGACAATTCTCAATATCATAAAAGTACCGACACTGGCTCCCCAGTCCCTTACACTGTGGTATCGCAGCAAGCATGTTCTCACATACCGTTTGATTCATCAACGGCGCTTTCCGTCCATCTGCAGCCCAATCCGTACAGAAGAAGTCATAATATCCTATGAACTGCTGCGTTGCGTCAATGTACCCATCTGTAATGATCGCAGATGAGATATTAACTCGTGGTTTAATACCACGTTTCGCGTTCTCGCGTTCGTAAGAGACGATATGTTTCGTGTAACCTGTGACGTAGTGCCCGCCCATGGATTCACCGGTGATACGCCACGATTTTCCAGCGAGGTTGGGAAATACATCGTGGGAGAATGTTGAAAGGAAGCTGTACACGTCTTTGGCGCCTTGTTCGAGACTAACAGCGATTTTGTTCCGGTCTGTGATTTGGGAGAAACCGACGCCTACGGGTTGACTATGAAGAGTTAGTGAGCGTGGCGTTGCTGGTGTTGCGACTTACTCAATGTAAACAACGTTGGCGCGGTCGATCCATGAGTAATCAAGGCGTTTTGTGGAATTTCCATCTGGATTTACGGCACAAGGTCCACTGCCCATGAATAATCCCATTTCTCCGGATACACCAGGTCCGCTGATGCCTGCGTTAGTTTGGCTTAGGTTCACGTATTGGTTAGTGTTGACTTACCCGCTCATCCATAGGAGTAAAGGATCAGTCTCTGGATTACTGCGGCTCTCAAAGTACCCTAGACAGTCAGTGCCATAGTTCTTGTGTTAAAAACTTGTATACGTACAGAAGAACATGGACTTGTCCTCTGTGACATTTACCGTCCCAGTGAATTGACGAGCGCCAGCATCGCAGAGCTCGGAAGATTGCTCGCGGACAGTGAAAGCGGGGTTTTTTGCTGTTCCACCTGTCAGCGGCTTTTGATCTTCAACGGCGACATAGTTAATAATCGCCGCAAGCAGCGACACTATGACTGAGCCCAGCCACATCGTGAGTTGGTGTGTGTTGATAGGAATGTGTGAGTATTGACAATGACTGGAAAGGGGCTTAGGCCGAGAGATCCGGTTAATATACACGGTAGGTAGGTAGGTGCCTTAGGCACCTTGAAACATGTTAAAGTTTGTTACGAGGAATGACTAGCTATTTGTAATAATTTACCAAGACCACCACTATCCCATACGCTATCAGAAACCTCCACAGCGGTCACCATGGGGGACACAAGTCAATCACATCTGTTTATATTAGGGATACATTGCCGCACACAACGTTACGCCCGTAGACGTAGTACTCAGCACATATGAACATAATAGATCATGGCATCATTCCGCCGTCATTAGGCTCAATCTGTTATTTCTAACACTGGGACGAGTCACGAAGCGGAGGTTTCTGACAGCTCATGGGATAGGCCAAAGCAACGCATCTCGCATCGCTCTGTTATTACGAAACCCCATCTTTTAAAAAAACTATCACGCTCGGTGTGTCCTCGGATCGAAGGTACATTACGAACCTCTATGATAGGCTAGCGCACACGCCCGACAAACATGATCTCCGTCTTCAATGTCTTCCGCGCCTTCTTGCTACCCATGCGAGCTTTCGACCTAACGTTGTACAACGCGTACAGGAAGATCTTTGCGAAGGCGAATATTGGTGTTTGTATCAATATCGTCAATAAGCATCCTGATCGATTCGTCTCGTGTCTCATTCCAGGCGCGCTCAGCATCTCCATCGCAGGCTTCAAGCCTCTGCTCATCGACAACTAGCTCCAGGCTGTGGTCTTTGAAGAGCGCGGCGAGCATAGCAGTCATTTCGATCAGAGCCAAAGCCTTGCCGGGGCAGACCCTGGGACCCGTTCCGAATGGCAGGAAGTTGTCCTGCTCTTGTCGCGATGTTAACCCATCCTCCTCCAGCCATCTCGCGGGATCGAAGTTCATTGCTGGAGAGTGATGAAGCTCTCTCTTCCTCTCTTCAGACAGTTTCACCTCTGTCCAACGATTGGGGTCCCGTAGCATTGCAGAAATGCCCAGGAAGCACAAGGTGTTTCTGGGGATCACAAAGTTGTTTCCCTTGGAGTCGATTATTGGCATGTCAGTCGCGGTTCGGCGCGCCTGCCAGGCAACAACGTTGTAGACACGCATTGACTCGTTCATGATGGCCCCCATGTATCCTCGTATCAATGCTGGATAATCCTCCTCGATGGTCCACTGTTCGCGCGTGCGACCCCCAAGTTGATTATCCAGCTGCTTCTGCAGCCTTCTCTGCTCGTCGGGGTAGATGGCGAGCAACAAAAGCATAAACGCAGTCGTGTTTCCAGTAGTCTCGTGCCCAGCGAATATGGTGAAGAAGATGTTTGGGATGATCGTTTCCTTTGGAAGAGTCTGACTCTCCGATTTTGCGCGTCCCGCAGACCCAGCGGCGACGATCGACTCAAGTAGATTCCTGGTTGGCTTGGCCTGGATTTCGTCTAGGCGTGCGAGAGCTTGGTCACGTAGCTCCATCATGTAAATCTTCCATTCAGAATACGCAAGACGTGCTTCCCGGTATGATTTGAAGGGCAGAGTGTAAAGAAGAATCTTTGGAGTTAGAAAGAGTAATCCGAGCCGGGAGATGACGGTATGAATCGACTCCTCGAATGACAATTTGCGGCCTGGCGGTGGAGGGATGTGATCATCTGTATAGTCGTTCCAACCTAGCCTCCTGGAAAAGAACGCAAGCGTAATAACGTGCAGCGCTAAACGACAGGTCCATTCCCGCATTGATCGGATTGGACTCCCCTCCTCAAGCCATCGCTCTATCAGCGTTGTGGTCTGATAGATGGATTCTTTCCACGTGATTGCATTTATGCTTGGATTGAAGCCCGCAGTGACGACTCTGCGATGCTTCTTCCAGGACTCGCCTTCGCTCGATCCGATGTTCGGTCCGTAGATGTTGTAGACTTGGGTCAAATCAGCTGGCATTTTCGCGATCGAAGTTTGTTCGAAAAGTTGACTGATGACTTGAGGATCGGCCGACCAGACCATGTTGCCTTTCGGTGTCGCTAGGATAAAGGTATCGCATTTGACATCATCAAATGCTTGATGTCCTAATTTCCAAAGCTTCCATGTTTGGGAGACACTGAACGATGTTAGTTCCTCATTTGGGGAGAGTTCTTGCTTTAAATACCTCAGCCATGGCGTCGTCCAGCTTTGAGGGAGCTTTTCCAGCACTGGTAAGAAGAAAGGATAGAACGCGAGCCACCACGTGTCTGTCAGATGGATTCTAGTCCCCCGTTAGCGATGCAATAAAAAATAGTTCAAGTGTCTCCTACGGCGACAAAAAGTCTGGAATACCGCTATTGCGAGCGATATTATGGAATCGCCTCCATTTGAAGAGCTTGAAAAGAACTAAGAAAAGGAGCCAAACGGCAGCAGCTTGACAAAGTGTAGATACCATGGCTTGCGGAGAGCTTTTAGTTGTTGTTTCTTGATTCTTGTTCTTTGAGAAAGGGTGTTGTCTTGCAAGAGATAAGTTGAGACTTGCGTACTGCAATACGTAGCGAAAGGACAGCGTTGCAATATATTGCTGTGACGACTAATAGTATACCAAGGGCTAGCGTTATGCTAAGGATAGAGCGAGATTTTGGCAAAAAGCCTGGTTGCTAGGGTTGTTGCATAACGATGTTCAGAAACTTAACCAGTTCTGGAGGATACAACTCACTCGTCATGTCACCATCCGCGGCACACCTTAACAGAGATCTCACCGTCCATTCGGGGGTTCACTCCCCCCTGCTTTGGAAAAGATTAGGGAGTGCATGTAGAGTACGGTCTGGATGGCGCCATGGCGTACCTCGATCAAAAGTGACGCTCTTGCATTGCCCTATTTAGTGCTAGTTGAGTGCTACCTAAAGTGTGTCACTCGGTCAAAAGGCTGCACAAGGCGAGGGGGCGGAGGCGTCGGAGTAACTCAACAGAGATAGTACAGTCATAACACAACAAAACCTAAAGCGCGTCACATGGTAGTGTGGTAAAGAGATGGGCTTATGCACAACAAAATAATTATCTGAGGGGGCCTAGAGACCGGCCCGGCCCCGGGTGCTTGGTCTCGACTTCCCTTATCAGCCAACTCACCTCTACCTTCAGTTCCTCCAATGGAGTGATACTACGGCTGCATCAATTCTTTTCCCGACCGCCTATGACTTGCCTTGGAGTTAATCCTGCAGCTTTGATTCGGCTTCGTAGTCCTTGAGGGCCGACGCGTCGTGGCGGCCAAACTCCCACCCTACACCAGGATCTCTTCAGCGATCCCGTCCATTTCGTGCCGGAACGCACACGATCGCCCTAACCCCCACACTTGTTCCCCTCTAAAACTGTAAATATTACAAAGATCCTTTCGGTGACTGTCACCCCTCGCCTGACTCATGATCAAGTGTTGCACGGTTCGATGACAGCGTGGTGTCACGGGGACTCCTGGTGGGATGACACTTGCGAAGTTTTGTGCGCCTTTACATCACACACTCGCGTTCACTTTAGCTGAAAACGGTTGCGGGCGCAAACGCTCGCGGGAAATGCTAAACTTAGACTATTCACTTCAAAGGGTTATCGCGGGTTTGGCGGTCCGGAATTGTCAGGATTAATGTTGGATTCTGAGACTGAGGTGCAGGCATTCGGGCATCAAGTCATGCTATACGTCTCGCTGTCTGTTAACCAATTGGAGGGAACTTATTTGAAAATTTTCTCTTGAAGAGTGGCGAAAGGCTTAGCTGCAGGAGGTACACAGCGCGTGGCTAGGGCGCAATTTCAACTTCTCTGGGCGCACCTTAGAACAAGGAGTCTCGTCCGTCATGCCTGTTGAATAGGCCAATTACATATCCTATTGTCACAAGCAGCGACCCATTACCAAAAAGCAATAACTCGCGTCTCAATGCTCTCTCGAGCATCACCATAGCCAGCACTTCCCAAATCCGGACTGGCATGAGGAACCCCAGGGACCTCCGTGCCATTCGGGCCCAGAGAAGCACTGTCAAAATGCTTAATGAAGAGAACCTCATCAGGACACTGTTCCGAAAGATAGTTCCAGACTGGCCCAGCCATGAGCTTTCCGCTTCCTTCGTCCGTGTCTTCTCTTGCCCGGACCATGGCTAGATTCCAGCACCAATCTCCCTTAAACCCCGGCGTGCGAAGGTTGTACCTCCAGAATTCAAGGTCGTTATCACTCCCACCGCAGGCAGCATCAAAGTCTGACCTCTTGACAAAAGCCAATGGGTCCTGCGTGCAGAGCTTCAGGGGGCGCCAGATGCTAAATATCGCATAGCGTGGGCCGAGCTGATCAGGTTTGTTGTAATTCTGGAACAAAAACTCGTCGCTATTCTCCTTGTCGGCGGAGATGCCGTTGCCCGCAGATGCGCAAAGCTTGTTTTCATAGTCGATGATTCCGGCTTCAACATCAGCGTAGTGATGCACATCCGACCGCATAGAGCGAATAAGCTGTCTCGCTCCAAGCGGCGTGTAGTCCATATGCGGGATTCGGCTTGGCTTGATGGTGGATGGGAGATGGTATGGCTGTAGGTTGTCTACGATTGCCATCTTTTTGCCAGCTTCTTCATGCTCCGTGAGATTGGCTTTGTCTTTTGCAGGCCTCTTGTTGTCTTCTGCTTTGTCGCTTGTCCTGGCGTCTTCTGCATCGCCGCCGCGCGTGACACTACTGGTGAGGAAGACTTTCGCGCAGCCGGTAACATGTTGAACCAATTCGACGATTTCCGAGTAGTATGCAGTCCTAGCCTCCTCTGAGAACTTGAGGTCAAAGAGATTGAGTTTTGACGCATGTTTAAAAGCACTGCATCCGTTTTGTCGAAGGAAGGCTCTGCCAACTTCCAGGGTATCTTGGGAATTCTCAGGGAAAACTTGTTCGCGAAAGGAACGAAGTGGGTAAGTTCTTTTCACCACCCCCTTTGCCTCGGGGACGTAAAGATATGGGCCGTCCATGGGATCTGGTGACGGCTCTGCATGGATGATATGCATAGTAAATGTACCAAAGGCTTTAGTGTCGCCCATCTTGAATAGTGTGACGAAAATGGTGATTCCTAAGGATAACCCGGTCGTGCTGGGTTTATGTTAACAGAGGGGAGAGTCGTGTCTTGAACGTTTGGGGGTGTTATATCTAGTAATATGTTTAAGGGTAGGAAGTGCAACCAAGTTGTATTAATAGCTGAGGAAGCTGGTGTATGAGAAAGTGCAAGTGAATGTGTTCTATGTACTTGAATGCCTTGTCGGGACTGACCCGTGGTATTACTAGTCCTAGCCCTTGGGACTAAGTGGCTTTTCCTCTAGCCCTAGCTTAGTGTAACACTAGTGTAGTAGGGGCGATGCACCGGAGTTTCAACGAATTTACGGCTGTGAAGTTTACCGACCCTTGAAGGGGAACCGGCCCATTACAGAGTACAACGATTCCGCGGACCGCGGACCACTTGCGGCGGCCACATGGGCTATAGTTTGAAGCTCCTCCGGATGAAAACGAGAGTAGTTAACAGACCAATCTTATTATTGCGGTAGAGAACAAGGGGCCTGATTAGCGACGGTTGGTGTAAAGTGCCGAAGCATAGACCATGTACAAAGTGGGAAAATCTGGAGCCACGTCGGTCCTCTCCCGTGTGTCCGGGGTACACATGAGTTCCGTCCTATCCGAACCTTGATGCGATCTCATCAGGTCAGCGAAGAAGTGAGATCAAGCATGATATGATCCGTCATCTGTAAGAATTTGAGGAGTTCTTTAGCCACATCTGGCCAGTGAGCATGGGGCCGACTAGAACAAGATGCATTTCACCGGGGTCTACTTATTCCCTGTAAGCCCAATCCGCCTGTGTCGTGGTTCTTCCCGCCGCATCCGCAGCAACTTGTTCAACTTGGAATTTCATCCATGTCACTGATAAGAACTAAGACATGACGCGTTAAGGCTTGGCTATGCTTAAAATCCGAGGGCGACAGGTGCATTGGTGTAGGCGTCAAGGAGGGGGTGAGCGACCGAGACCTGCTTGTTCCGCAACAATGCAGAATCTTGCGTTAACAACAAGGTCGGTAGTTGTACCGGCCACTTAGAAAATCGAATACATGGATGCAGCTCGGCGACGGCCATTAAGGATTAGGTTTACGAATCCCTGACGGCTTTTGACGCCCCATTTCCTGTCACACATGAAGCGGATAACGGCGAGGCCGCCTCCCCGGCTTGCCATTCTGGCATTCAAAGATTCACTGGGTGACCTTCCATTCTAGGGTAGAAATCTATTATAACTACCGTGATGGTTAAAGGTTAAGGTAGTATGGGCTGGACCGCATCGGGCCGGACCGCCCCGGTTTTAGCGTTAGAGTCTATTTCGATCCGGGTTGCTATGATCCCCGCTTAACGCGGGCCGATGAGGATGGGATCCCCAAGACCAGCACTTCCAGCCCACTACAGCAGCGGGGTAAAGGAAGCCGCCTGGAGGCTATTCTACTGACAAGGGTGATGACCCAAGGCCAGCGATGCTCACAAGGGTACAGAGATTTACCAATGCCGAGTGTTGGTACGCCGGCTTCACCGGACTACAAGAAGTGTGAAGACCCCCTTCGGTGTTTGAGCTTCAACCCGAAATGAGACAGCAGGCAGAGAATCGAATGCAGCACGTCTTTGAGCCCCGTAAATTGTTGCAAATCAATACTAAGGTCGGGCTGTGCTGCGACGCTCGCATGGGGACGACTGGGCATTTCCCCTCAGCAAAGAGCAGCTGCGTCTTGCCGACCAAACTCTATTTTTTTTTTTTAGTTTTACGAATGCATCGGAGATAGGCGACGGCGATAGTCGAGAGAAGAAGTTCCTACATGTTACCAATCAAAGCCAGGAGGAAAGCAACGTAACCAAACGGCCACTGCCTAAGCCTCAGACCTGCAGCGAGCTATGCAATGCACCCCGCCGGCCCAGTCACTCGATCCACCCCCTTCGGTAGATGCTTATACAGCCCCTGACCCTCGTGTGGGCGGCTTCCCCATCTACTATTGCTTGTTATCCTGGACGAATCGGGCCGTCCCGTGTTGGCTAATTTCTAAAGCAACGTCCCGGGGACTTTCGCTCCGATCCTTGCGTATAGGCTCTTACTTCGCTTTCGCTTTCGTTTCGGTGCATGATGCGGGGCGAACATCAAACTCTATTTCATTCTTCTTGTTCTCGTGATGGACTGTCAGCGAGCGGAGGTACGAGGCAAACAGGATCTCCAACGAGCAGTCGTCACCCCGTTACAGCAAGGTAGTCGGTAGATTCTGTCAATTGTAGGGACGCTTTCTCTGTCCAGGTTGCGAACAAGCTTAGTTCACAGTCAAATTTTGAGTAGCCAACGGTTTATGGAGATCACTTTGCAGAAAAATGTCATTCTAAACTCATAGCTTAAGCCCTATGGTCAAGTAGCTTGGATCCTGCTCAATCCGTGCTTTCAACTCGAGGAGCTCGTCCATATCCCATGTCGCCCATGTGAACCGGCCCTCTAGAAAGGCACTGTTTGAGCCTGCTAGCCAAACAGCATAGTCGCCGGCGAGTTCGATCTGATCCCAGTCAACCCAGTCTTTGTCCACATGTTTTGCTACCAGAGGAGTATAGAAGTGTCCAGGATGGAACGAGAAGATTCTGACGCGCTCGCCAGCTGGTTTCACCTGCTGCTCCACCGCCATATGCTGAAGAATCTGTGCCATGGCCGCTTTACTGGCTCCATAAAGAGAATTAAATGGGAAGAGCGTCCCAGCAGCGGCCGAGGAGACATTGAGGATGGTTTTAGGTCCTTGGAACCCACAATCATAGTATGCCATAAACAAGTTCAGAGCACCAAAGACGTTGGTTGCAAAGATTTCTTGAGCAGCCAAGAGGGAGATCTGCTCAACCGGAACCGCTTCGTTGACCATGACTGCCGAGTTAACCAGGATATCGATGTCGTTCACTTGGTTAACAATCTCAGTGATCCTTTCGTGGTCGGTGAGAGAGGCGGAGAAGACCAGGCATTCAAGGTTGGGATACTGTTCCGAAAGGCTTCTCTTTGCATTCTCCAAGGACTCAACTGTTCTTGAGACAATGATTATCCGTCGGACGCCAGCTTTAGCAAAGGCGTTTCCAATGGCATAGCCAACACCCGTAGCTGACAGAAGTCTAGTTAGATAAAAGCCAAGTTGTCTGTTGAGAAAAAAAAAACATACCTCCTCCAACGATAAAGACCGTTTTTCCAGTCCCATCAAAGCCAGAGTTTGCAAGCGAAATGCGATCGTATGGCTCTGAGCGGTACTCCTTAGTCGGTCGGGGGACCGCCGCGAGTGGTTTGCGGTATGTTGGTGACTGCTGGTCAGACATGATGTGCTAAGCTAGGGAAGACAAAAAAAGAAATGACGTTGGAGATGATCTGCCACTGTTCAGTTTGACTAGAAATGAAAGCAACTGTAATTTCAATGGACTTGCTCTTATTTCTAGAAATTTCTATCAGATATTAGTCAACACTCCCAGGGCAATGATAAGGAGTCACGTCTTAAAACCTCAGGCGTGTATGTATCAAGCACCACTCAGTCCACAATGACGTTCCATATGCTAGCTCCAATGACGACTTCAATGCCGAGTCCCCGACTTGCAGATCAGGCTTGGTCATCAAAAGCCGGCGTTATTGAAGTTGAAATCAGCCTCGGCATGGCTGTATCGTTCCGGACTCCAACAGATTCCCGAAATTGCCGCACAGGCCGACAACATTCCGGCTAGCACCACATTCCTATATATATTGTTGTTCATTCTATAGGATAGCCGACTGTTTCTTACAATACATGAACGTTGTGATCATTCAACAGTAGCCGAGGCCACCATGAGTTCACCTGATGCTGTTGATCCTTTTACCTTTGACGTTGTTGTCATTGGGTCTGGGTTCAGTGGATGCTACCTACTTCACATCCTCCGCAAACATGGATTTCGAACACGAGTGCTTGAATGGAATGAGCAAATCGGAGGTGTATGGGCATGGAATGTATCACGTCGTCCATGTCCCTGGAAGACTTTTACACTTGGCTAACCGAAGCGACACAGCGCTATCCGGGGGCTAGAGTCGACCATGAAATGCCCTGGTATGGATTCTCGGATCCAGAGATTTGGGGTTCTTGGATGTGGAAAGAGCGATTTCCTTCATACCAAGCATTGCAGTCGTATTTCCAGCATGTGGCGACAGTTTGGGACCTGCAACGGGACATTGAGTGCGGGACCAAGGTCACCTCAGCCATTTACGTGGAGAGTGAAGCTCAGTGGCAAGTAAAAACAGCCCTGGGAACCACTTATACATGCAAATGGCTGGTGAGCGCCGTTGGTACCTCCTCAAAGCCAAAGTTCCCTGTTTGGAAAGGGCTGGACAAGTTCGAAGGTGAGATACATCACTCCTCTGCCTGGCCTGAGAAAGATTTGCCCATGGACGGCAAAAGAATGGCAGTAATCGGCGCCGGAGCTAGTGGCATACAGATTATGCAGGAAGCCGTCAAGTCTTGTACTAGTGTCACTCATTTCATCCGAACGCCAAACATGGCTTTGCCAATGGGCCAACGTCAGATTCAAGAAGACGAGATATACGCCTACAGACCACTCTTTACGCACATGTTCAAAGCGTGCAGAGATACACCTAATGGCTTGCCGATATTGAACACGGGGAGGGCGGTTCATGATGACTCAAAGGAAGACCGAGAGGCGCTTTTTGAAGAGTAGGAGAAGATGACCTTAATCGCTTTTCGTTTGCTAACACAAATAGGCTTTGGAAGCGAGCAGGCTTCAATTTTGCCCAGGGATCCTACAGCGATTACTTGGTTAATCGAGAAGCCAATCGAGCATTGTACGATTTCTGGTGTAAGAAGCGGCGGGAAAAAATCCAGGACCCAGTATGTGTTTTCCTCATCCCAGCCCGGCTCTGTCACTCTTCTTGATAGAACGTTCTCTGATATACAGACACTAGATAAAGAGGGACATACTCGCGCCACTCGAGCCACCGTATTGGTTTGCGACCAAGCGACCAAGCTTAGAGCAAGACTACTATGAGGCTTGTGATGACCCAAAAACTACGGTTACAAATTCCCCAATCACCGAATTTACGCAAAAGGGTATTAGAACTGCGGACGGCACATATACTGAATTTGACATCGTAGCGGTATGTACCGGTTACGACGCCATTACCGGTGGGTTGAGGTCGCTCGGAGTCAAGGGACGCAACGGGCTTGACTTGGACGAGAAATGGGAGAAAGGGGTGGTGACAAACCTCGGCATGATGGCGAATGGCTTTCCAAACTTCTTCATGCTGTACGGTCCTCAGGGTAAGTGAAATCACCTCTTCATATGAAAAAGCCAGCAACGTTTTAACAGGCGCATGAAAGCCCCGACATCTACCGCTATCGGACCCATCTTCGCCGAGCAGCAATGCGAGTGGATACTCGAGGTTCTTCAGCGCTTGCGGTCTCAAGGCATCCACGCCATTGAGACTAAAAAGGCGGCTGAGGAGGAATGGAGGAAGATGGTTCTTCAACTTGCGGGCCAAACACTTCTTGTGGAAACAGATAGCTGGGCGACGGGTGCAAAGTAAGTGATACGCTCTCCCCTCCATCTTGATGCCTTTTTTATGAAGATTCGGACTAATGATACTTTCCCTATAGTGATCCCAAAGGTAGGAAAGAATGTTTGCTTTATCTTGGTGGAATGCCGGCGTACTTTAAGCATTGCCAGGATAGCCTAGAGAATTGGAGGGACTTTCAGATATGGTTCGAGGCAAGCGAACTTGGGAAATTGTAACTAGAATCACCATAGAAGCATGAAGAGTTTTTGCGTTGGATATTGCGCGTCATCTGATGGAGCTTCTGAAGCGGACTTTTGGGAAGCCGTGATGTGACTGGCAATGCCTGATGAGGAGCATCTCGAAAACATCACTTTCGTGTTTTGTTTCTACAGAGCTTGCATTTATAATCTTGCTACAATAATCTTTGTATAGATTCCAGGTGGGCAAGTGCGTCATTCTTCCATACTTGTGCTAAACAGCTCCTTTTCTTCCTTTTTCAAGGCCAGCAGTGTAGATATTTCAAGAAGGGTAGGCGGATTCGAAGCAGGTAGATACATGTTGAATGTTATAGTTTAGACTAACGATTGTTTGAGAGAAACAGTTCTCGACTCATTCCTTATGCCCAATAACCCAGCTGTCCAAGGCGAGGATTCTTGTACGTGGGTTCTTGACCCATTCCTCCACCTCCTTTTCCAAAGCAGCTCGGTCAATGTCTTCCACCTTGCCGAGGCCTCCGGCCAAGACTCCCGACGTCCAGTTTCTCTTATTCTCGGGGCTTGACCAATCCCACGACCCGCCTCCCATCTCGATGCATTCCCACGGGAATCCAGCCTCGTTCACCCATTCGTGATTCAAATGACTCCCGATGGGGTGCGCACCTCGTGCGAGTGAGCCGGCAATAAATTTGTTCACATGCTTCTCCAGTAAAGGATGTTCCGGGTGGCGAAAGACGTGGCAGTTGTCTCTCGTGGCGACAATACCACCCTTTCTCGTCACCCTTCTCATCTCCTTCAAAACGGTGATGGGGTAGGTGACGTGGAGGAGGACTTGATGCGCATGCGCGATATCAAAGCTCTCATCTTCGATATCATCCATGTCCTCCGCATTGCCAACGCGGAACTCAACATTGGTGATGCCCAATTCTTTTGCATGCTGCTTAGCTAGATCAATGGCTCCTGATAGAGAATAAGCAAATCGAACGACTGACAGATCCAGCGTGATGCACTCACCTTGCTCATGGTCTATGCCCAAGACATAGCCATTCTGGTTATGCTTTGCAAGACTCAGGGTAATGGCACCTGTACTGCACCCCACGTCAAGGATGCGTGTCTTTTCCTTAATATAACGAGCAATGTGAGGGGCGTTGTAACCGATGTTGCGATGCGCAAAGACATCGTCAAAACTGTACATCTGGTTCGAAGTGTAGTCAGGCTTCGAAGCCATGGTGCGTGCAAAAGATACCATAGGTTGCCCACGTGGGCCAGAGGGCAATGCACCATGCTTTGGGAGCACGATGCGTTGCACAGCTCGTGCTGTCTGAGAGAGTCTCAGGTTGGAGAACATTTTTTTGCTTCTGATGGTGGTTGCTAGAGTAAACCTCAAAGGTAGAAAGGTCTGAGCCCAATATTGGAAAAGAGGTAGTGAATCGAAGGAGCAGGATACTTGGCCAACCTGCAGCCGCACCGGAGTATTCGGGGCTATCGAACTATCAGGGAGAAAGAAAATGCGAGAGCAACGGCAAATTGAATCTAAATCTCCGTGGAAACGGCGGAGAAACGGCAGACTTAATCCCTATCTCCGTTGTGGCATTGCATATACCGCTAACGATGGAACAAAACAAGTCGGGGCATCGGAGGCACCCCCTCCTGGCCCCCCTGTTTCTTGCCGAAAGGCCTTGCAAGAAAGGGGTCTGCCGTACTCTGAAACTCCGATACTACCCGGTGCTGATAGGCTGGCTTGAGTGTAAGGATTGAATGGTCCCGCCAAGTAGTACATATGTGTTAGTTGCGCGGAAGCGGGATTGCATCCTGCATCTTACATATTGGCCAAGGAGCCTAGACCATCGCTAGTCGCCGGCACGGCTACTGCCAGGCCTATGACGACGATTGAATTGCGTATGTGCAAGAAAATGGCTCATCCTGAGCGATCAACAGCAAAATGAATGGGAAACCCGGACGTCTACGTACCGAGGGACTTATGCATCTCGTCATTAAACAGGTCCTTGAGATGTCGTCACGCTTCCCATTTAAGCTAGCC
Organism: Fusarium sp. FW16.1; assembly: GCA_017654865.1. NCBI lineage: Eukaryota > Fungi > Ascomycota > Sordariomycetes > Hypocreales > Nectriaceae > Fusarium > Fusarium sp. FW16.1. The sequence continues at coordinate 3,521,794 of JADNRB010000006.1, read as the reverse complement.
AAGACATAGGTGCGTTAGGATACATGCATCCGTAGTTAGAAATAGAATAAAAATGGCTAATGTTGCTTGTTCGGCCCCGGCATGGTTGACGGAACCCCGAAAGAACTATAGTATCACCCGAGATAGCCCAGCGGCGAGGAGTTACATTGACCATCCACTATCCAATCCAAACAAGTGTGTCCCCCTCAGCTAAACATTCCGGCGCTAAGCAAGAAATCATGCTTTGACAACGGCACACCTTTGTGACGGCAGATATCGTACGCAGTGGTCATGTGGAAAAAGTAGTTCGGGTACACATACTGCATCAAGACGTTGGAGGCGGATGCGAACTTGATTGGGTTTCCCACTCCTTCTTTGCCTTTTTCAGTTATTCCTCGGTTAGTAAGGTCGTTCTTGAGTACTTCGGAGTAAGGGGACGTACCACTAGGCCAATACGAGTACCAGCGACCTTCAGCCTCGCTGCCCTCGTCGCCAGCTTTGATTGTCTTCAAATAGTCAACCGTCGCCTGGATGCTCGAAATCATGCCAGGGAAGTCGCTGGCGTAGTCAGGCGGGTCGGCAGGGCTGTGAAAGCTCCATTCAGGGCCAAAAACGCCGCTGCGGACCATGAGGTTGCAAAGATGAATTTGGAAAGGGAGGGGTTTCATGTCGGGGGCGAGGGATGCTTCGGTGAGAAAGCTCTCTGGCTTGTTGTTCTCAACACACCATTTCTGAGCCTATCCCTGCATTAGCTGGGCGGTTCGACTTGGTAACCCGTGTGCAGTGGGGGCAGGATTAGGTGGCAGTGCTGCTAACTAACCTTTTCGAGCACTGCTTTCAAGCAAAGTAGCTGTCGGATGAAGACAGGGACAGTGACATGATGCAAGGATACTGACGACATGATGACAATACGAGTTGGTAAGATAGATAGAGCGAAGAGGAGAGGCTGCTTATGAAGTCTGCTCAAGTACGATAAACAGTAGACACTTGATGGTTCAGGACGCTGCAGATATACTGCCTAGTCGTGACCACATGAGTGGGGAGACGCAAGTGCCTCACTCTGTCAACAAAATGTGACGCGTCGCCCTCAACAGCGGAATCCCGTGATGGGATTTTCTTCAAACTTCTTAAACAGTGTGTTGCGTGACTCATTCCGTTCCCGTCGGATGAGAACATTGCCGAACAACGGATAGATTCGGATACATGGTAGGAGGGTTAGGTTCCACCATGCTAATACACAAGCAGATCTAGTCAAACTCTGAGTACAGTACATATCCGCTCAACTGTATGTATCAGTACATCGCGAAAAAACCTTGATGGTCAACAAGACTGCCGATTTCCCGATTGAGTGAGTATATATGTTTTATATTTACATGATCTGACTATTTCTTGGTCTGTGTTGAATTAAGCTTTGAGGCGGATGCGGTTCCGGTCCGCGGAAGCTAAGTTAATGCAGCCTCATGCAGGGAACTTGCTTGATATGTAACACTCGGTCCGGCCCGGCCCGGCCGAGACTGGAGGGGTGCGGAGGAGAGGGGTGTGATGGGGAGAGCCGCGGCAGGGGGAGATGCGGCAGGGAGAGATGCGGAGCTGTGGCGGGGAGAGGTGCAGTCGATGAAACCCCAGATGCAAGATAACCGCTCAAAGCAGCTAAACCCTGCACATAGCCCACGGTGCTATGTGTCGGTTCCGAAATAGATTCCTCTTTTCCCAACTGCTCGTATTTGCGCGGTCTAACAGGTAGAATGAGTGTCCCGAGGACCGGAATCAAGCACGTAGAGTCATGTGCTATTGTAATGCTCACAGCTTGAAAACCTCGCTCTAGAGTGGCAGTAGCAGCACCATCGTCAATACTCAACATCAATCAGGGCCAGAACGACAGCACTATCAACATCAACAACCATGCATGATCAATCAACCTTTCTCGACATTTTCCCAAAGAACATGGATTTTTTTCAAACAGGCGTCGTACTTTTTCTCGCAGCTATAGTGCTGCATACATTTCGATTTCTGCTCAAAGGCAGAGGAAACGGGAGCCGGAACGACCCCCCATATGGCTTGAAGCTTCACAACTATCTACCAAGATGGGTATGCGGTATCATGTACAGCCGCAATGCCCTGGCCATGATTAAAACCGCTCGTGCACAGGTGAGTCCCCTTACTTATGTCAAGGCAGTATCAGTCGCTAATGACTTGGCCTCAAAGCATCCCTACACTCCGTACAAACTTGCACGTCTGGACACCGATATAGTGATTCTTCCGGATTCTGTAGTTGAAGAGCTCGCAGGATTGCCAAACTCGATCGCCAGCAACATTCTTGCGCTTCAATACGATCTTGTTGCTGCTTGGACTGGATTGAGCATGCTGCAGGACGTCAATCTGCACTTGCGAGTCGTCCAGCGGCGCTTGTCTCCCAACATGCGCCGGATTACCCTGGATTTGGAGGAAGAGGTGACAGATGCTATCGAAAGTCTTTTCCCACAGCCTTCTAACGGCGAGTGGGTCGAAATGAACCTTTACCATGTGATGACAAAGGTCTCTGCACGAGTCTTTTCTCGCATGGTAGTAGGTCGTCAATTTTGTCGTGACCCTCGATGGGTTGACTTTTCGATCAATTTTACCGAAAATGGTACGAGCCTGTGATACTAAAAAGCACGGGCTGCAGCACGCTGACTCAAATCTATAGTCTTCAACAGCATTGTCTTCATTCGGAAGTTTCCAGCCTTCCTGCATCCAATCCTCCGATCCACCCTTCCGTCCGTTACCAATGCGATAAAGAATATTCGTCAAGTCGAAGACCTCATGGTCCCCGTCTTTACGGAGCTGTTGAAGCAGGACAGCAAGCCACGAGACGCAGATTCTAGTTCCAATCTTGAAGAAGGCGGTGCGATAGAGCACGGCCCCCTCGATTGGTTTCTGGATGTTGCCTCGGGCGACGAGCGGGATCCTGTAAAACTGGTTCACGCTCAGATCCTGCTTGCCCTGGGGGCTGTCCACACGTCGCTATTCTCAGCAATAAATGTCTTGTACGACCTCATCGCCAACCCTTCATACTTTGGGCCCCTCCGAGATGAAATTGAAGCGGTATCGGCACAGGGATGGAACATCGACTCATACACCAAACTTCACAAGCTTGATAGCGTACTGAAAGAGTCGCAGCGCACCTCACCGCCATTCTTGACTGGTCTGCGCCGCGTCATGAAGCAGGACTACACGTTCTCCAATGGCGTGGCTGTCCGAGAAGGACAGTATATCTGTGTTTCCACGATTCCGGACCGGAGCAACGGAGTCACGGGCACAACAGATGCTGACCTGAGTGGCTTCGATGGCCTGCGCAGCTACAACTTGAAAGCCAAGGAAGGTTCATGGAAGACTGCCAGCCACCAGTTTGCGACGACTGAGACCTCGGCACTCGGTTTCGGCCACGGCCGTACCGCGTGTCCCGGACGCTTCCTGGCCTCGCTCGGACTGAAGATCATATTTACCAAGCTATTGAGTGAGTACGACCTCAAGTTTGCCGAGGGGTCCAAGGGCCGGCCACTCAACATTATGGCGCATGAAATTGTCTTTCCTGATCAAACGGTCAAAGTTCGGGTGCAGAGACGAGAGAATGCATCGACACCATTCTAACAAGAGGACCACCCGATACACAATGGCTAGAGCTTCTATTCCCAGGCGTAGCGCTGTCGCGAAGATTTGGTAGAAGCTTAAATTTCAAGGCCATATTCATTATCTTGAGTCTCAATGTTCGTGGGAGTTTGACGTAAATCACAAGATTCAGCCAGTTTCGATGAATGTATCAGGAAACAATAAAGAATGTACTTGATTAAAACAAGCCATCATTTCAGTGACTCATTCCTAATTTTACGACATCTGGTTCTGCATGGGCTGCGGCTTTGCTCGTCTAGTTGATCGGACGCCTTGCCGTGGTGAGATAATTGTCAAACCGCAAGTAAGCCCCTTGAAGGCGTCAGCATTAACCGTTGAGCGACTCGAACACAGTACAAGGGCTTACCAGCAGCGATGTCATCTTCAACTCCTTGACGGATCACAACGTCTTCACTCCCAAGGCTTCCCAGGATGGCTTTGACGTAATTCAAGGTACTCGCAGAGCGCACCTCTGGGAGACGGTCGCTGGAAAACACGTCGACGCTGACCTCGGATCCTCCAGCGCTCGTGATCAAATCAGCAAGCCTCCGGGGACCACTCAGATCACGCTGACTTAGTGCCGCTTCCCATTTCTTCATGAGACTCGGAAGAAACTTGAAGGGAGCGGGATCATTGCCGTTGCGAAGCACCAAGGGACGTGTGAGGTCTGCCTCGGCCCACTGCAGATACCCACCTGGCTTCAACATGTGAGATATGTTGTCAATGACTAGTTTCCAGTCCGCGGCATCCATGCCTGCGACGAGGGCGCGAACGTGGATCATGTCATATTGGCCGTGGTATTTGGGATCAAAGGGCTCTTTCGCATCATGCACACTGAATCTGATGTTGTGAGGGCGAACCTGCTCCGGCGGAAACTGACTCGACGATATATCGATAGCATCGACACTCGCCTCTGGGCGGTTTCTGGCTACCTCAAGGGCCCAGATACCCGTCCCGGTTGCAATGTCGGCTACTTTTGCATTTCGAGGAAGCGACCTCTCGATGTCTGGGTGGATTAGGTATCCCACGACACTGTAAAACGGTAAGACCATGACACGGTACGGCAACTGAAGCATACTTACCTGGTCCAGATGGCGTGCTGCTCGTTGAGTCTAGAGGTTTCGTGAGTGCCGTTCAGAACCAAACCGCACCACTCAGTGCCGGACGGAAGCTCGGACTGTTCTGGCAGAGCTTACCTAGCAACCTCTTCGCTATCACGCGACAGAAGGTAGTTGTCAATGGCCATTTCGCCGCACCTGTGATGAGACAAAGTAGGGGGTGTACGTGCAGCTTGCTGCTTGCGTGCGGCACGGTTCAACAAATCTTTGGGGGGAAAAGACTGGCGGAGGAAGTTGAACCGCGAGAGATAAAGTGACTTATGCGATATAAAGACTCTTTGTCATGGTAAAAGTCACAGAGCCGTATGACGTCGGCAACGCATGTCCCGTTTAGAGTGGATCGAATGCACCCCTTTGCCTTGCATCATCTTGTTTGGAAAGATGTAACTCGGACTTTGGCTTCACTCCGCATCTCCGCAACCTTGGCAACCCCGCAGCTTCATACCTGCCTGAAACAGCTGAATCCTTATCATGCGATGTGTAATAAATCAGTTCTCGTCAGGGATAGCCTAAGCTCACACCCGTTCGTCCGGAGTTTGTTTCCCCCACCCCTACCAGCATTGCAGGGGCCGATAGAGGGGGGTGTGCTCACTAATGTGATAGCCCTGGCTGCATTGCATTGCGCTGCATATATGATGGCGGGTCGGCTCTCGGCGCTTCCCTCTAGAATCTCCCATTTTCAACTGCCGAATTGGTATTGGGTAGTGATCAGCAACCGGCTGGGCAGGTTGACGTTCTTTACTCGTATCGCATTGAGTCGTGGCCCTCATCATGCAGTGTTGAGCCAGATACCTCTGTGGCAATGTGTTGGATCCCAACGAGCCACCCTATAAATTGTACAAGTTTTTTTTTCTCTATCTCCAGATGAACCTCTCTTTATTGTATCCCCGTTACATTGAATTTGACGAATTCTTGTTACCAACATGCCAACCAACTCCATTGTATACAACGAAAACGCAATGGATTCTGATTCACACAATGTGACCATGTTCATGTGGAATATCCAGGCACTGAAGTCCCGGGCCTCTACTGCCATCGACACCGGCTTCATTAGTGCCTTGATTGAGACACATGGGCTGGCCTGGCTGATAATGTCGGTCTTGTCAACATACTTTATCCTCATGTTTCTATACTGGCCCAGTATCGGGACCAGGCCTCCCTTGGGGCAGACTTACATGAAGGTCGCTCCTCGTTGGTTCTCTGGTCACAGATGGTCTACATCAGCTCGTGATGTAATGAGAAGGACAAGCGAAGTGGTATGTGTCAAACCCAATCTTCCTTCTGTTCTACATCTTCATCCATAGGTCTCTACTGACACGACGGAATCATATAGTTTAAAGGTCACGCATACCGAATTCTTCGTCATGATGTGGATCTCATCATGCTTCCACCTTCTGCCGTGAACGAAGTTGCTGCACTTCCCAACGAACTGGCCAGCAATCTCCATGCGCTTGAGTTTGACCTGGCGTCGCACTTCACGGGCCTGGGGTATCTCCGCGATGCACACCTGCACGCCCAGTTTGTTCATCGCAAGATCAACTCTAACCTGCCAAAGTTGGCAGCAGGCATTGAGCAAGAGGTTGACCGTGCGATTGAGGAATTGCTTGATGCTCCCCTTGACGGGTGGAGGGAGATCACCATTTACCCAATCTTGACGGAGCTCTCTTCTCGGGTGTCGGCGCGCATCATGCTTGGCAAAGACTACGCGACTGACAAGAAATGGCTGCAAATTGCCCAAAAGTTTACAGAAAACTGTAAGCCTTATTTTCCCCCTGTCCTCTCCTTGGTCTAGATCTATGCTGACCTCGTTCACCTCTTCAGTCCTCGGAACTGTGATGATAATGCGATACTCCCCGAGTATCATGCTGCCCATTTTGAAATGGGTACTTCCCACGGCATGGGCTACGACTAGGTATATCAGAGAAGCAGAGGAACACCTAGGGCCAGAGTTCTCCAAGCTGCTCGCTCTTTCAGAGAGCAGTGGTTGGAAGCCAGGTGAGGGGGAAGAGAAATGGGGCATGGAGCGGCTAGTCCAGCTGGCCAAGGACAAGGAGAGGACTCCGGAATCGCTTGTTCATTCCGAGATTCTGCTCATCCTGGCATCTATCCCAACCACCGTCTTCAGCGAGATCAATGTGCTTCTAGACATAATCTCTCACGACGGACTCGTCGACCAGGTCCGCGAGGAGATACAGCAAGTAGCGGCAGAGGGCCAGTGGTCCTTCAAGTCGTACGGGAAGCTCTACAAGCTCGACAGCATCCTCCGCGAGAGCCAGCGCCTTGCTCCGCCGACCATGATCGGCTTGCGTCGAATCATGGAGAGGCAGCATACATTAGCTGACGGGACTGTCCTCCCAAAGAACGCGTACATCTGCGTACCGACCTACACCATCCAGAACGATCCGGCAAATACGGTCAATCCTCATGAATACGATGGATTACGCAGCTACAGGAAGCGTGTCGCCGAAGATGAGGGGATCCAGTCGACCAAGCACCAGTTCGTCACTACGGAGAGCACAGTGCTCGGCTTCGGGCACGGCCGTACGGCATGTCCTGGTCGATGGTTAGCGGGTGCTGCCCTCAAGATCATCGTCTCCAAACTGCTTACGGCATACGATATCAAGCTCCCCGAGGGTCAGGTGACCAGACCCCCGAATGGTGTCGCTCATGAGTTTCTGGTGGCTCCTGTGGACGCCAAGATTCTCCTTAGAAAGCGTTCGACTTACTGATTCATTTCAAGCACTTCGTCTAACTCAGAAAGAGGATGGATGGATCGCTTGTGGGATGAGGGTGAGAGGGCGGGCAGCACTTCGAGTGTTTTATGACGGAATTCTTGGTACTGTCAGATTGGTCCGGTTGAAATTCAGTAGTCTGCCGCCACTAGTCCATGTTAGTTCTAGCAGCAGCCCATAAAATGCCTGTTTGACTTTTGAGCTCCTGTTACCTACTCACGGGGTCAGCCATTGAAGCGTTGTTTTCCCATGTGAGCTGTCCGTGTAGTATTGCAGTGACCTGTACGTTTGACAGTATGGTGTGGGATTAATTTATTGGTCTTCAAACAGCAGTGGTGTGTGGTTCTTTTCTTGATAGTCGCTTTCCCCTCTGCCGATCGGCCGCTAGTCCCCGACTCCAGCTTCCCGTATGTCCCGCGCACGCACGTATAAATACATTCGATACGCATAGATTTCACCACAACAACTTACCACCTACATCTTCACTCGTAAACATTCTAGTGAGCCATAGCATAAATGGCGGAAAAAGTCATCGTCGTAGTCGGGGCGACGGGCGTTTTGGTACGTCAAGCCGAAATATCCATGCCAGATCTGATGTGCTGATACTATATCTGACCTCTAGGGCGGCGCTGTGGTGAAGCATTTCAGCCACTTGAAGGGATATCAAGTCCGTGCCATAACTCGTGACACCGAATCCCCAGGGGCCCGTACCTTTCGCCAGCAGAACCCCGAGGTGGAACTCGTCCAGGCAAGTTTGGACGATGAAGAATCCCTATATCACGCCTTTCAGGGGGCATACGCCACCTTCACCCCTACCTATTACTGGAAAATCGTCGCCATGTCTCGCGTGCGAGATACTGGCGAGGAGGAATCTGCCGGTCTGCATGTGGCAGCCCGGGCACACGAAGCGCAGCAGTATCGCAATCTCTTCAATGCTCTCGCTCGTACTCTGAATGACCAAGAGACCGCTGGTCAGATCATTCTTGACCGTATTATTCTAAGTGCCCTACCGAATCCGCGAAACTACCCCCTGGCATATCACTTTGCTAGCAAAGCTAATGTAAGTCAAACTTAATAGCTACGGCGTTTTCACGAAGACTGGCATTATGACTGACCGGCACTCCAGGGCATTGCCCAGCTTGCTCACCTGACAGGCCAAGGACTACCAGGCTTTCAGAAAATAGTCGACCGCGCCAGCTACCTTTACATTGGTGTGTATCTTGATAGCTTCTTCAGCGAGTCTTACCTCACAGTCGACGGCCGCCACTTGATCGGGCCACAGAAACAGCCAGACGGCTTGTTCCTGTTTCGACAGGTGGCTTACCCGCCTTATCATTCTCTTCCCATGATCTATGCCAAGACAGATCTGGGTCCATTGGTCGAGGCACTCGTCTGCCGCGCTCCAGCCGGGACTCACCTTCTCGGTGGGCAGCCGCTCACTCTTGAAGAATTCGCGATGAAGTGGGGTCGCGCATTAGGAGTGTCGGTCAAGTGGGAAGGCATAGACGTCGAGGAAATGGTCAGCGAGTTCCCCCAATCAGCCCAGTCATTCGTGAGGACTGCCTCGCATGCTGCGGCGTTTGTGACTGAGTACGGGTTTGACGGTGGACTGGGTGCAAAGTGGCCTTCGGAGGTTGGAGTACAACCAGGGGAGCTGATAGATGTAGAGCAGTGGGTCAAGCAGGGCGACTGGAAGAGATGGGTATGAGCCAGAATGCTAGAGAAGCGACCCGTGGGCCAAGTTTGGGGGCTTTTTGATAACTTGAACGAATACGAGATGCAATGTAAAGGGCGCCGCATAAGTACTGTTTCGTCGGTGGCGAATAAGTTCCTGTATAGTATTCCAGGGTGCCTGATAGCGGGACTAAAGCCCCGAAGTTGGCTTACAAACCCGCTGTTCTATCTCTACACCGCAGTTGTTTCCTCTTCTCCCATTTAATTCCTAGGTAAATTCCAGTCGACAGAGCATAGCCAGCATCGCACCCCGTCACCCCCGTCACAGGTGGCTATGCCGACATTACAGGAGCTGCCATTCCGCTCGCCCGGGTCTATTAGCTTAGTGGGGAGGCCTTGATGTGACATGCGACATACCCCAGCCACGCCTAGTATGCTTTGATGCCCTGCGACATCTCAACCGGTGCATGCCGGCTAGGCTCATGGGGGATGACAAGGACGGAAATGCCGTGTTCGCCATAGCCGTTAATCCAAGCCCCACCCATCTCTTAACCTAATAGGAGAATACTTTATGCATGGGCGGAGAGAAACCCCAATGCAGTCATAAGGATCTTTTGTTGGGCACGAAATAATTCCCCGTTTAGAGATGCATCTGACGCAAGAATGTCTACCTTCTGGTGTTTGAGTGAATAAATCAGCCATAGCCAAGGGTTACTATCTCAGCTCAGGAGCTAAAATATGGGAGGGCCCTGAAAGGAAGGGAAGTGACTCGCAAGCTTTAATCCGTTGAAGACCACTTGGCAGGCTTACCATCTTATCCTGTGCCAGCCTCCTTTCCTGCTCTTTCAGCCAAGAACTATCAGATATCGAGAACATGATTTCAATCACCCGTCTACCTGAAAATGACTGCAGCGCCCGCCTCAACGTCATTGTGGACGAGGCACGCCAAAAGTCGCCCTTTTATGCCAAACTATACGGCGAGTTACCATCGGAGGGTCAGATTACACTCCACGATCTGCCACTAATCGACCATGCCCGATACTGGGCAGCTTATCACGACTCGGAGCGACTAGTCATGACGGGCTGTCAGAGCGACGGCATTTTGATGAAGACTGGAGGTAAGGTATTATCATGACCATGAGACGACGTTGTTAATTCAGTTTTGTGTGTAGGCACCACAGGCCTTCCAAAGTTTACAAGTTACTCTCAGATTGAGCTACTTCGCACCGCTTCGCTATTGGCAGACGGACTTGTCCGTGCAGGTCTGCGTGCAGGCGACAGAGTAGGCAATCTCTTCTACGCAGGCGATCTCTACGGCTCCTTTCTCTTGCACATTCTGAGCGTCATATCTCTCTCTATCCCCGCCATCCAGATACCCATCGGGGGCTTGATGTCGCCGGAGACAACTGCGCATCTCCTGAAAATATGTCGTGTAACAGCTGTGCTGTCAACGGTCACTTCCCTTGTTCGTCTGGCTTCCTACTGCCGCCCACGAGGGGAAACGTTTCCGCTCGTGTCAGCTATCATGTATAGTGGCGAACCATTGTTTGAGGATCAAGTCGCGGCGCTGGCCTATCTCTTCCCCAACGCAACTGTACGCAGCTGCATCTACGGGTCGATCGATGCTGGTGTAGTGGCTGTTTCTGCCGGAACGTCGAACCCTGCCGAGTACCAAACCCTCTCTGCCTCAGTCGTGACAGAGATCGTTGTCGACGAGGGTGGCATCCTTACCCCGACTGAAGAGCTGGCTGCCCCCGGAACACTCGTCGTTACCAACTTGATCCGAGACTTGTCACCTGTCATCCGTTACCCAACAGGAGACCGCGCTGAATGGGTTGACAAGTCAGCGGGCATCTTTCGGTTGCTAGGGCGCAGCGAACAGGCTGTTAGGCTTGGTCCGGTTTCTCTGGATATCTCTCATCTGCGTCAACTGGCCCAAGCAGCGCTGAAGAGTCTCGCCATCGAAGCATTCCAGGCAACAGTGTTCCGCGAGGGATCTAAAGATGCCATAGAGATGGCAATTGACACGAGAGAGCCACCCCCATCGGGAGCTGGAGACGCCATCGTCGAATTGCTTAATGAGCAGAGACCGATGTTCAAACAACACGTGGAGATGGGCTTAGTTGCCCCAGCCAAGGTCACTTTCAAGTCCATCAACGATATGAAAACGAATCCTCGCAGCGGCAAACTTCCTGAGATTGTAGATTTGAGGAGTGCAAGCCATTGAAAGGGTTACAATATCGGTATCGTCTCTGGATTCCACTGTTCTCGTGTGGAAATATATCTATAGCATTATGATGTTACAAGCAGTTCTCTCCTCCTTGACTCTGTTTCCTGTGTCCTCGCATGATCGCTTGTCGCCGGTTGCTCGTCTAGCAAGCTGCTAGGCACCCCAACTTACTACGCATTAATGCCAGGACCGGCCCTCTCGCGATAACCTCCCTATTGTCTCTTCTCTCTGTTCTTGCGGGCAAGTTAGTGCCCACCTTAGTGCTCTCGTTATTATCTACTATGGTGCCACTTTAATATCCGCACCCCCCAAGTGTGGTGGTTACATCGCGTCTTCATCCGTTGCATCCCGCTCCCGCTCCCGCCGCAGGGATACAACTAGTAAGTTCCCCGCATATTGTCACGCCAAGAAGCTGACGAATGGCTGCGCAGATTTGATCACGTTGGCCAAGGAAGGGACCCTGTCGGCTCGAGCAAACCTTAAACGTTCACGCGTTGGTTTCAGGTTCATCTTTCAGGGCTACGTATTGACCAGTCACACACGCACCTATGAGTCAAACACCCCCTGTACCTTCGCTTTCGCATACTTTGGCAAACACTTGAGCCAATTACTTTAGACCATTACATTCCACATACGTGTTGGCCAAACTAGATAAAAATACCCGGACTACTCGACAAGTGCCTGGAAGTCTATGGAAGCCAAGCGCAAGTGAGTGAAACTATCGGTATCGTGACGCAAGAGAATCACATTCTGAGAAACCATGGCTTTCTCTGATCTAAGCGAGCCCAGTTGACTACATCCGATACTCCCCTTGGCAAAATTAAAGTTTTGCCGTATGCATGTCCTTGTTTCTCCAATCTTTGACCACTTTCCTCATAATCTTCCCGGCCGCATTGCGAGGAATCACATCCACAAATTCCACACCCCCTCTCAAGCGCTTGTAGTCTGAGACCCTGGACTTGACATACTCGGCCAAACCTTCCCCTGTAATCTTCCCTCTAGACTGCGGAGTGAGAACAACGTATGCACGGGGCACCTCGGTCTCGCTCTCGTCAACCCCGATCACCGCCGCGTCAGCAACGGCTGGGTGCTCCATGAGCTGAGCCTCGAGCTCCGCAGGTGCGACTTGAAGTCCTTTGTACTTGATGAGTTCCTATCATGGTGAGCTGGGATCTCTTGGATAGAGATTCACGCTTGGAGATGGTTGACTTACTTTTTTCCTGTCAACAATGAAGAGCTCGTCGTGCAACACGCGCAAAACATCGCCAGTTCGTAGCCATCCATCGGGTGTAAAAGCGTCTCTGCTAGCCGGTGGGTTGTTATGATAACCTTGGGTTACGATAGGTCCCTTGAGCAGCGCCTCACCCGGCTCGCCGGGTGCTACATCTCTCCCATCGTTATCCACTAGCCTGGATTGCGTGTAAGTCAAGCCCCCCAGCTCCGGTGTGGAGACTTACCTCATGGTCACATTCGGCAGTAGACGTCCGACACTTCCCACCGTGTATTGAGCACCAGGAGCAACATATGTTGCTCCGGCTGTTGTCTCACTTAGGCCCCATGCCTGAGTCACTGAACATGTCATCTTCATCTTCCCTGTCGCCGCTTCCTGCAGCTTCTTTGTCAGTGGAGCCGCACCACTGACGGCGTTTTGGATGTGGCAGAATTGATTCTTGACATCGGGATGACGAGCAATGGCAGTGTAAATCGGTGGTACTGTAAACAAAAAGGTGATTTTGAATTTGCCGCAGTATTGAAGAAAGTCGTCAAAATTAAAGGCCGACATCCAGTAAACTGTACCGCCATCGTAAAACGCATTGATGAAATAACCTTGCACGCCAGCAATGTGGGCGGTGGGGAGATGTCCGACAGTACGATATTGATAATGCCCACTGCTGTCTGGATACAGCGTATCAAGAATCGGTCTGTGAATCGACGCCGGAATTGTGGCTTCCGCCACCAGATTGAGATGAGAGATATTGACGCCTGGAAAAGAGTCAGTGCATTGAACACCCAAGGAGGACAAACTCAGCAGACCCTTTGGTAGGCCAGTAGTGCCGGATGAGTACAAGACACAAATCTTGCTTTGCTCCAATTCCTTTTCGTCGGTTAGCTTCTTCCAGCCGAGGATCCCACCCTTTTCGAAATCGCATGCGACGCTGCCATCGGCACTATCCAATGTCACCTTTGGATAACTCTGAATCACGAGAACGTTCCTCTTAGGCATCCCCACGCTTTCCGCTGCAGCTAGGGCCACGTGCTTCATGTTTTGGCTACAAACAAGGAGCTTTCCAGGGCCATCCTGGATCTGCCTAGCCAAGTCCTGTGGAGTACAGGCGGGTGACGCAGCCGAGTATATGCCATCGGCTGCAACAACGCCGAAGAAAAGGCATGCAAGGCCTGACTGGCCAGTTGACACGGCCACGACAACATCTTTACCAGGGCCTGCGGCACCAATTCCGTATTGCTCCCGGAGGAAAAAGGCTATTTTCTGCGTGAGCCATCGAGCTCGAGCCTTCGTGATGCCTCGCTCTGGGTCTTGGGCTTCCACATGGAGTACTGTAGCCTCGCTGGAACGGCAGTACGCTGAGTCTAGTAGACTATGAGGGAATGGATCGAGAATCGAAGATGATTTGAACTCACCGAATAAGAGAGTGAGGATATCCAAATGAGGAAACAATGCTCGATTGCTTCTATTGTAAATCATTTTGGTTGCTTCTGAAGACATCTGACAATTTTATCAGGACAAAACACAGTTCCCAGAGCCTTTGCCGTTGGAGAACAATTTATGTCAAAGAGCATTAGAAATTTCTACTTAGCTTGAATCACCAGGCCGTCTTTGGTACGCGCCGTGGTGCGACGGATACGGGGTCGCCGACCCGGCCCTTGTTCGGCATCATGGTCTTTGAACACTGCTGGGGGAAGTCATTCCACTTCGTTCCGCTCGTCCGTGATTAGGAAAACGGGGCTAACGAGAAATGCCCATAAAGTACGAGTTATGGTGATAGTTTACTGGTACGTCACCAGACCCATTGAGGACCCCGGATGAGTACTACCCGGGGAGGATACAAACGAGTAAGTGTAGACCGGTCCATGGTAGGTGGAAAAATGTCTCAAAGACCTCGCCATTTCACTCATACGTCGTCACCTGGATTCTAAGACATAGCCCAAAGAGGTACCCATACAAGAGCGGCATATTGTGAGTGACAGCACAGGGTAGCATCAGATAACGACCCTTGACAACGTGCATAATGGGGCTGCCCCCCGTTTCTGATTCCATCAGATTGACGCTGATGTGATAGGAAAACCTTATTTCAACCTGACCCCGGTCAGACCAATGGATGAATCTTGATTTATGTACTTTGCAGGATCCCAAATGGTTCATGGTAGCCGGGATTGCGCGGCCTCGGCCGTGTTCCCGCTGTGGATACCCTCGAGACTAGATCTACCCGTCCGCGTTTCATGCGAGGGGGTGTACATCGCAGGGGTTGGCGTCGCTACTTTCGGCCACGGGTGTTCCCGCACGGGAGCACGGGAGTATGCAGGGAGGGATGTTCCAATCAGGGATCGTGCTTCAAAGGGATATTGATACGGGCCTCAACAGTTTGATATCATGAGATGAAACTTTTTACCACCACCTCTATGTAATAATCCGATGAGTTGGTAGTTCTTCCTGTGTATGCTGGTAGAAACCATCTTCTGGCTTAGTGAACCCATCAAGGGTCGGTCTTCAACTGTAATAAAGAACACATTCATGATGGTAACGATACTCATTATGCAGGACAAAGGTTTGAATCTTAGCATTCCGTCCCAAGAGAGCACTACCGTGACCATCTCATCGACCCCACATCATCTGGGTCTTCCTCAACATATTTGCACTGCCTGAATGTATTCCAAAGCTGCCCAATGAACGGTCTCTCATCCCGTCGATACAGATCTCCAAGGAGTGGCTTGATCGCCTCTGTTGCTTCATCGCAATGGTAGAATGGGATACGTCTACAGAGTCAGTGGTCTCGTGTTATACTCCTGTTCAACTAGGACAAGGATTAGATAAGCTGCACTTACGGGAACAAGTGGTGAACGACGTGACGGTCAATAATACCATGGAAAAAGACTCGTCCAATAAAGCCAAAGTCTCTATCGATAGTTGCCAAAGCTCCTTTGGTGAATGTCCAGCCATTTGCCGTATAATGAGGAACATCTTCATGCGTATGGTGCAAGTACGTAATGGCAACTAATCGTTCTGGTCAGAGTCAAATGGAATATGGAGCAATGGTGAGTCACATACTCAGCCAATGATGAACCCAGAGGTAAGGCTGTCCGTAAACCAACATGAAGTTGACCATGCTGTGCTTAGCCAAGAAGATGTAAAGAGCTCCGATGGTGAGGCCAAGACCGACATCTGATAGGATGATATACCAGGCTTCGCTATTGCGAAAGATGGAACCGTAGGCATCAAAGTGACTCTGACGAAACCTGTTCGTCGACGACTTCTGAAGACTGCCCTTGCCAGCGGATATGTTGAAGAGTAGGTACATAGGCCAGGCGAGTAGCTGATGAAGCAGAAGACGAATTAATTGTACCACAGGAATGTCTTCAAATTGATCAGGATCCACAAACGCGGCCCGAATCCTGTCGAAGTGGTCAACACGAGTCTCAGGCACGAAAACCATGTCCTTTTCCATGTGGCCCGTGAACATGTGGTGGCGCTGATGAGAGAACTTCCAGGAGAAGTAAGGCACGAGCAAGACAGAGTGAACCACCCAGCCCACCAAGTCGTTTAATTTGGCAGACGAAGAAAAGGCTCCATGCCCGGCTTCATGAGCCAGGATCCATAGACCGGTCCCGACAAGGCCTTGGATAAACCCGTATGTGATCCAAGCACCTCCTCGCAAGATACGGCTGGGCAGCATGGGAATAAAATGGATGGCTAGCCAGGAAAGGGTGCAAGCAAAGGCCACATCGCGTAGCAAGTAGCCCAAAGAGCTGAAGGTGGATGGAGAGAAGCAATGGGCTGGTATGGCGTTGCGGAGAGTCTTGATGTCGGGGACATTATGTCCATCAACTCCCTTTTCTTGTGGCTGCTGGTACGTAGGCTGAGTTAACATCAGGTTTGCCATAGCAGTAGGGGTTCTGGAGTGGCGGCTTACACCATCATGTTGGCCCTTCATGACGTTCTTGTCTTCGTCGAAAGTCATTTTGGCAAATGTTTCAAAAGATTGGGAGAAAACTTGTGGCAAGAGTCTGTATAGCTTGTGTATAGCTCACAACTTGACTGAAGCATGAGTATTTTCCGTCTCTTATCTGAGTAGGACGCCGGGGGCATATTATGCATAGATAGGAGAGAAGGGGAACCTGAAGTTTCACCGAAGTGAGGCATGCGGAAGTGGCAGGATTCTCTCACGGTCTCCAAAGGCCGGCATTATCGGCAAGATTCCTATCTCGCACCCACAGTGGAGGCATGATGCCATCGCAAGTAGTTCTCATGAAAGGTTAAAGCCACCTCAGGGGCGTATACGCCGAGCAAGTCGGAACCTTGTCGGACGAATGGAAGGGATATTACTTGTTTAATACGACTCAATGCACGTTATCGGGTCCGCAGTCTTCCGGCATGGGGTTCAAGCCGGCAGTTGAAAATCCTCGCCGAATTGCTCTATTATCATGGGAGACGCCACAACCACCTTGATATCAGATCATAGTTTCGGCATGTTAAGACTCCATAATATGCAAGAGACGTAGCAAGACATGTCTGCAAGTCGTATCCCCTCCCAGAATGGGGCGGAAAGACGCAGAAGAATGTCGATACATGGCAGCTAATTTGTAATCAAATCTGCAAGAGGGTTTCGGATTGCACTATGGGGGTCGGTAAGGGGAATGATTAATACCTTGAAGTAATATAATGTCTCCATTGTTTCCTCATGGTTGAGAATCTCACCAAGCTCTTTATCAAACACAAACCACTTTGTTAGATTTTACCAAGTCCTCTATTTTCCTCTCATTTTCTACAACCATGGAAAAGTTGACCTTTCCAAGCTATCTTACCACTCTCAACTCCTCAAGCATCGCCATGAAGGCCTCGTCTGGGTTCACTTCCTCGACCATCACCACCAAACTCTTTCTCGTCTCCCTGCTTCTCATATCATGGATCATAGCTGGATTCATCTTCGGAGCCTTCAAAGCATTCAAGTCTCCTCTGAAACGTCTCCCAGGACCCTGGTATGCATTCTTGACCACCATTCACTTGAAGTACGGTTTTGCGACGGGAAAAATTTGGAAGTTAGTGGAACGAAGTCACAAACAGTACGGTCCCATTGTCCGACTTGGGCCTCGACAGGTATGGATCTCCGACAAGGATGCCATGAAGCAGATCTTGCTCAAGATCGACCTTCCAAAAGTGGCAATGTATGCCGAGATCTCTCGGGATAGGTTCAGCCCCGGCCTGTTTGGAGAAATGTAAGTTTCTCAAGCCTGAAGTGACTCACTGTTTCACGGTACAAATAGCTGATAATTTACGTAACCACTAGCCGTCCAATGCCTCATAAGAGACTCAAGCGATTCCTTTCTCCAGCGTTCACTGTTGCGTATATCGACAATCTTGAGACCTTCTTTGCAGGCACCATCCGAGACCTGCTCAACAAGTATGAAGTCTCCCTTTCTAATGACAGCAAAGGAAGAAACTGCATCGAGGTCGACCTCATGGACGATCTCCACAATGTGGCTCTTGACATGTAAGTCTAGTAGCCTCATCAGTTCAAATCATATGCTGATATTTAGTCGAATAGAATGGGAGAGTGTTCATTCGGCCGAGGCTTCGGGCAAACCAACCCGGCAGCGGAAATTGAACAGGGAGTGTCTGAGATAGTCTGGAAGTCGATTCCCAGGTCAATCTTTGATGGACTCAGCAAACGGTATCAAGTTAGTGATCAACATTCTCTTTCACAAAAAGCAACCGGATGTCTAATTCATATCTTTGTTTAGAACGTCTATTTCAAAAGGTTCTTCAGGGCCATGGGTATTGATGTTAAATTTGACTGGCCTAAAGAGATGATTTTGGTAAGTAGCCAACATGAAAAAGCTTTGCATTCGAGTTGAGGAGTTACTGACACAACCTGCACTTGATCAATAAAGGCTATCGATGCAGTTGTGCAGAGACGCCATGGGGCGGACGATGCTACCAGAAAGGATCTCCTACAGCACCTCATTGACGAGGGGACAAAGCCCGACACTCTCAAAACGATGAACACTCGTGATATCGTCGATCAGATGTCTGAAATTCTTCTAGCAGGGTCTGAGACTACCTCCGGGACGACTGCCTGCCTGTTCCGAGAACTAGCTCGCAATCCAGACAAACGGGCCAAGCTTCTTGATTCATTGCCTGTTTTGGATATCCATGATGAAATCATCAGCGGCAAAACGGTTCGGAACGACCCCAAATACGGGTACCTGAATGCTTGCATCAAGGAGGCTCTCCGTTTGCATCCCATTGCCTCCGAGATGGGCCGCCGTACAGGCGATCAGTGGGTACAGCTCATGGGATACAACTTACCACCACACACGGTTGTCTCTGCGTCCTACCGCGACCTGCACCGCAACGAGAAGTACTTTCCAGATGCTTTGAGTTTCAAGCCGGAACGGTTCTTGCAGGAGCCTGAGAGAGGCGATGTACCAGCTGCCGAGTAAGCGATATCCCTTAACAAACATGCCACTGACGAGTTGGGTTACTAACTGAAATATTCATGGATAGCATGGATGCTTATTATCCCTTTTCAGCTGGGAAGCATTCTTGTATCGGTATCAAGTAAGTCTTACATCTACTTGTTCAGAAAGGAAGAGAAACGAAACTAAACTTTTATAGCTTTGCTTGGGCTGAGATGAGGATGATTGCTGTAAATCTCTTCTCGAGATTTGATGTTACAGAGGTGTCAGGCCAGGACATTGACTTTAGGCAGTACATTACTATGCAGTTTGCATCAGGGCACTGGAAGGCTGTCCTAATTCCAAGGAAGAAGGCTGGTGATCTAGAGCAGGTTGAGTAGAAGATACAATAGAGATCTCATAGGGCCGGTGGCTGCGCTAAGCTGTTCGTCGGAAGAGGCGCCTGAAATTTCAGCGTCTGAGCTGGGGATACCAGGATCCGTGGTCTCTGGCTTCGGCTGCCTCCTCTGGCTTTTAACCGCCTCCCCCTCATTTCCTTGCTCCTCTAGTGGGAAACAACATAGAAGACAATCGCTCCAAGCTCTCGGCTATTCCGTCTCACTCTACCGTGAAATAGCTGGGCAGCTGTGCGGCTGGGAAATCGCTATCATGGGATTCGGACAAGTGCAAGTGCAGTGCTTCCGGGTTACTGTAAGCGTTGGTGTTGGATTCGCAGATGGCGCAAACCCAGATAGACGTTAAACAAACTTGTTGATACTATCGCCGACTGCAAAATTCCATGTGCTTGGCCCACTTATCGAAGGTCGAAAAGGTAGGGTGCCCTTCTCGGCACCCCTCGAAGAAACAAATGTAAGGTTTGAGGTCTCGGTCTATGTGTTTACTGGGAGTAT
Source organism: Fusarium sp. FW16.1 (assembly GCA_017654865.1). NCBI lineage: Eukaryota > Fungi > Ascomycota > Sordariomycetes > Hypocreales > Nectriaceae > Fusarium > Fusarium sp. FW16.1. The sequence continues at coordinate 3,501,870 of JADNRB010000006.1, read as the reverse complement.
ATTAGCAGTGTTTTTTCCTTAAGTGCCTGTGGATATGTTGCATCCGGAGGGTCTGGAAATAAAATACCTCTTGAATGATATGTAAAACATCATCCGGCCAGATATGTTATAAAGCCAACGCTAATATGCTGGCAAAAATAAAACGAAGTAATACATACCGCTAATCGCTTTCAGAGAGCGTTTTCATACTGAGCGGCTTAGAATACTACTCGCAAGCGATGATATTGCTGTCCCCGTTGGCAATAGGTGGTCGTGGATATTTATGTTGGTTGACTTAAATCGACGAGGTTTTGCAAGACTTTATCGACGCTTTATCTGCTGCTCTGAGCCGGCTCCTGATCTGTTGGATGTTGACGCTAGATAAGTCAGATAGAGAGGGTGCAGCAGACGCTTTCGCGATATTAGTTAAAACCCTGGCTTTGAGGGTCCTTGCCGGCTGGGTGATAGTGATGTTGGCTTGAGTCTCGTTACTTGTAATCTTAGGAAGAGGCGAGAGCCTAATTCGCGTCTCCCGACGAGTCTTGAGCTTCTTATGTCAAGCATTGAAAACTAATATCCTTGTATATCTGTCTGTTATTGACTTGCTGAGATAGTCTTTGAGAAACTGGTGAGGACCCGGATCCAAGGGCTGTACGGCACATATGTATGAGAATGACTTTAGATCGTGACCTGCGGCGAATTTCGTGGCTCTCGAATGGATCTGGGGACGACTCGACTGGCGAATTGTGATACCCAGGCGGTTTAGTCGAGTAAGAGCGTCGTCGATCGCTATCAGAATTGCCGTTTCTATCTTAGGAGGCCCAGGTGGTATTTCGTTAACCTATATCGAAGCCAGATCTTCGCCGCCTCGAACATACATGTCGACAATATATTGTTGGAGATGACGACGGAGGACAGCCAACGACCTAGCACCAAGGTCTTGAAGGTCCGCGTGGTTTTGGAGTCGGCTATCCAAGCGTTGCCTCTCTCGAGCAAAGACGCCTAGATGTGCTGTCTACACTGTAAATCGTGGTTGAAACTCAGCGCAGAGCTTAAACCTCAGCCTTTGCTGTCACTAAGCCTTTGCTGTCACTAAGGTATCTTGAAGTTGATAGAAGAGGTGTTTGCTCTCGTAAGCTGATCTGTAGAGAAGATCTTCGTTATCGAGGCTCGATATTATGCGAGGAGGAATGTGCTGAGTATCGGAAGATAGTTCAGGGTAGTTAACAGTAAGATTGAACTTGTGAGCGGGGAATCAGGCTGAATTGTAACTGCCTACCTATGAATACCTTCCCAGGTTACTCGGATTAACTCTTGAGCGTAGCCCCCGCTCGTAAGCGCCGGTTAGCAGGGCTTGTCTTCCTTCATTCTTTCTCAAGGCATCAGATCAACGAAGTACTCAGACGTTGTACAAATGGGGGCTGCTAACTCAAAATGCCTTATCTTATTGAGTCAAATGAATGGCGCTTACTCCGAGAACCAGGTCTTATCTTAAATCAGAGAATAGCGCGATATCATGAGAGGCTCGGCCTTCTTGAGGGCTGTGAGGTATATCCCAACGCCGAATTACTACTGACTGGATAACTGGAGATGACACCTGGAACCATAGACCTGGTGAATGACCCTAACGAAACCATTTTCAGATTTCCCTAAGGCTTGGAGCTTAACAGATGTCTACACCTTGTCACCGAGTGTAATAATGCGCTCAGTTGACTACTAGAACCACCTCCGCAAGAACTGGCCACTCGGCCAACGCCAACACAACAGAACAAGAGAGTATGGAAGAAAGCTAGAGGCATCGACATGCAAGGCGATTCGGGAACGCTATATCCGAGCCGTTATATAGATGCGTTTATCACTAATTTTGTACCTCTTGATGGCTGCAGCCGTATCGTGTCTCTTGGGATACCACGGTGGGCCCCTGGCCCTGCCGAAGCGCCGGGCTAGGTTAGTTGAATGTGGAGACAATCGGAGGTTCCCGAGGCACCGATAACGGGTCTCAGTCGCAACGTCCTCCTCGTCATCTCATTTGACCCTTCTGGCTACATTTCCTGTTTCCATACTGATCTTGCGCCCTTGCAGCCAGACTCGTTACTACGTCGACACCAATACAGGACTTTCACCACCAGGTTTCGTGGCCACCACATCACTATGGCACCTCCGAACACGGACAATCCCCACCCTGTCAAGCGCCCCCGCATTGGAGAGCGGACCTTGCTCGCCTGCGTGGGCTGCAAGCAGAAGAAGCTCAAGGCACGTTCTTCCACCCTCATGTGATGTGCTCTGTCTCGTCTGACTTTACATAGTGCGATGGACAAGTACCAAGATGTCAAAACTGCTCAAAGAATGGGCGAGGTAGGCCAAGCTGCATATCCCACCAAACAGTCCAGTGTTAACATGACCATTTAGAGTGCCTCGTTGAGGACCCTGCGACGGGTTTGTTTCGTCCTCGAGACTACATGCAGTCGCTGGAAGCAAGAGTCGCCTATTTAGAAGGCCTGCTCCAACAAGTCCGACCCGATGTAGCATTAGATCATCTTGCTGGCCTCGACAAAGCTCACGGCGACTTGTCGCCTTCTGCTACATTCCCCGACTTGCCCCGACCTTCGGTATTGCGGAATGGCGAAAGAGCACCCATAGTCTCGGATGTAGACGCTGCCGAAAGCCATCAACACGATGCATCTCTCGACCTGGAGGACCCGGCTGACCAGCTCTCCGCCGACGTTGCCCTGTTATGCCTCACAACAGCAAGCAAGGAGCCTCACTACTTCGGTCCATCCTCTGCTGTGTCGTTTTCCCGCGTTGTTAGCGCAGCGATGAATCTTCCAAAGAAAGTCGGAGGTTCTCAAGCTAGCAATATCAATTTCAGTCATGGTAATTCGAGCTGGGAGTTGGCGACGCCATTTCCCATCAGCTTCCCTTCGGCACCTCTCGGGACTACACTGTCTCAGGCCTACTTCAACAACATCCATCCTCAGTACCCTTTTTTGCATCGGCCAACATTTCGGTTCTGGGAAGAGCTATGCTTCAAGGCTGATAGCACTGGAAACCTTTCACTTGCTGGCGATATCGCCCAGTTCTTCGTCTGGATGGTATACGCGATTGCCTCCCTAGCCCTGGGCCCTACCCATTACGATACAGCCGAATCCTACTACAATATGGCGCTCGCACATCAGCCTTCAGTTCTAGAGCTTGACGGTATTGAGTCAATACAAAGCCTACTTTGCTGTGCCGTCTACTCTATTAGGTCCCCTGCTGGGGGAAGTTTATGGTAGGTGCCAAGAGTCGGACGTGTTGTTCATCAGCCGCACGCGCAATGGAGTGATGACCCGGACGCTGATTATTTCAGGAAACTGTCCGGACTGGCAATTCGATACAGCATCGAGCTGGGCTACCACAGAAGTGCATCTACCTATCGCAAGAACTCGAATCCTCTAATTGCCGAGATGTCCAATCGATGCTTTTGGGTGGCATACGATATCGACCGTGTTGCATCCTTTATTCTTGGCCGGCCAGTTGGAATCCCCGATGACTGCATCGATGCTGAGGTAGGCGCCTGGTCACACCTGGATGTTTGCCTACTAACTGGCGTCTTGCCAGCTCCCTCTGGATATCAACGACGAACATATCAACGCGTTGGGTCTGCTTCAGAGCCCTCGGGCCTCTCCAGATGAGCCACCAACCACCATGACAGGGGCCATCCATGTTATCAAGCTACGTCGACTCTGGTCAAAGATTGGCAACAGCATCTATCCTGCCATCACAAAGTGTTCTCCTAGCCAAGAGGTTGCAAAGAAGCCTTTGATCGATCAACTTGCTCAGGAACTCGAAAGCTGGCATGCCGAAATCCCTCAGCCACCTGACACAGCTGGCCTGGATCCATTGTCCGTCTTTGCGTCTCGGGAGTGGTTCAAGCTGGCTTATGACCACTCAGTCCTCCTTCTATACCGTTACTGGATCACGCACAAGCCACCTCCTGGGGAAGAGGAATCTGTTGAGCATGCACTTGAGACTTGTTCGCAGAAGGCGAAGGAAATTTGCCTTCTCTACCGACGGCTGTTTCAGTACCAGTCCATGCAGTTTACCTGGGGCTCACTGCATATTCTCTTCCTTGGCGGCCTTACGTATCTGTATTGCATCTGGAAATCAGCAAGAGTGAGGCAAGCGGCCAAGAAAATGGACGTCATCAACACCTGCATGGCCTGCAACACAGCACTTGTCATTATAGCCGAACGCTGGAGCAAAGCTACTCCGTACCGGGATATCTTCGAAGTGCTTTCTGAGAAAACCATCGGCCTCGTTTGCGGAGACGAATGGAGGCCGCATGGTAACTCGGCTGTGCCACCTACTTCGCACTCGGGCGGAGCAGTGGACTCACAACCCTTGGAGGACTGGATTATGGAGCTTGGCGCCAGCGACATGCCGACAGAGTCTGAGTGGTTCGTCCAGCAGCTACTTCAAGGGATGCGGAACACACAAACGGATCTTACAGCCGAAGCACCTCCGACATCTTTAGATATGTGAGATCATGCAATGCCACTAAGGAGATGATTTTATTTGGTTTGACCTATATGGTTCAGTTCCTATAGCTCTCAAATACCTGTTGAGCAGACATGCTCTTGACTCCGTTACATCCTTCAACCTGAGCCCACACCGCACTTCTCGATGCTCTCACGCTGAGACTTAAGGTATAGATCATCAGCACTTAGTAGCGCGCCGCCGAGAGCCTCTTCGTACCCTTCCTGATCCGGGCTCCCCATCTTACATAAAGAAGACCCTTTTCTTGACGTCAGGTTCGACTGAAAGATACCAGCAGCAGAAAAGGGAAGGAAGTCCTCATAGGTGATTGGCTCGGCTTTCAGGTACCCGCGAGAAACAAGATCTTCCAGAGAGGGCGTCTTGGACGAATCTTTTGGAAGTGGCTTCCCAGTTCGCCGGTAGGTGCAATAGACCAGTTCTCGTTTCCTGAGCTCAGCCCAGGTGTCTGGATAGTCCCGGAACACCTCGCTCAGAAGCTCATCCATCATCTCTGGTCTTTTGTCGCAAGAAAGAACCTGGAATCTGTCCATGGCCTTCTCCAACAAGGCGTCATATAACTTCCTACCAGCAGGCGTAACGGCAGCTCCACGTTCCTCAATCTCCCCGAACCGAGCTCTGTGCGTTCCTTCGACGAGGGCACCTTCAGAGTTCCGGAACTTGATTCGCTCTTCAAGGGCCAGAAAGCTTGTTTGACGGAGCAGGATGGGGCATTGGCGAGGTGGAGGGCCCTCGATGCGATCTTTGACTTTGAGACCCTCGAATTTCATTCTCTTCTGGCTGGCCACAATATCTAGCGTTCTCGGAGTCAGGTGATTGATGTGGGAGCTTTTAAACGAGGCAATGTCCGCCAAGATTGGATGTTCAGCAGCGAGTTTTTTGTACTCGTCCTCAGTCGCTGATGCTTCGGGTCTCCAGCTGAACGTTTTCATTGCTTCATGAATGAACTCCTCTGCTTGTGGAGCAGTGAGACGGTTGTTCTGGCCCTGAGCCGTACTAATGAGGTCAAGGAGTCTGGAACTGAAGATGTTGCGTCTAGTCAAGAGCTTCGTGGCCAAGTCTCGGGCCTCTTCATCATAAAGCAATTCAGGTCGAAGTAGGGTAGTGAAAACACGGAAAGGATTCTTGTTGAGAGAGGCGAGATCAATGGGCCGGAAGCAGGTCGCGTGCATTGGGAGTCCAGCGATAGAAAGATCGTAGTAGCCCACGGCTTTAAGACCGATGACCGCGAAGATACGGGAAACGGTCCTTAATTCATAGGGAGTTCCCAGTCGTATCGCGCCATGTCGCTCTAGATCAAGTCTTTGAGGCACAGCGCATTCGCCGATGTTTGTCTGATCTGCTGATTGGAATTGTGTAGAGAGGGTGTCCTTGTTTGTTGACTGGACAATGCGGATGAGGTCTCCATACAAGGGAACTTCGTTTCTGTACATTGCGGACATGGCGACGGTAAAGGCTGTCCGAACATCATTGGGGTCCATGAATCGCTCAACAGAGCCATAAGGAGCGCCCCCGGCGGTTGCTGATCCCAGAGTGAGAGTCGACATCTTGAGGAGACTAAGAGTTGTAAAATGTTGGAAAACACCTAGTGATAGCCAAAGTGAACCAAAGACCACAAGAAGTATCTGGTATTAAAAAAAAACTCACAGAATCCGTATCCTATTCTCGTCATTATCGACAGCCACAATTATATCACAAACAACATCGGATGTTACCGAGAGAGCTGGTTTTGAAGTTCACGCCCAGGGTACGTGAAGGATCAGGGCAATGTGGCCAATCACGGGGGTTACCGAGTCCCCGCGGACAACCACAAACTATTTACATGCTTTAACCATTGCCAGAGTCTTGCGTATTGTTCAAGCATCACGATCAAGCATCAGTTTTGGAATCAAGCCCATTTCCACTTTCCGCAAAAACTTCACAATGTCATCCACCGCCACAGTCACAGTTGCGACCTCTTCTTCCTTGAATGTGGCAAGCGGCAAGGATGGCAAGCCAAAGAGACTCCACCGGATCCCCCAGTTTCAGACGAAGGAGGAGACGAGGCAATGGCAGCTGGGACAGATGGCTGGTGCGTTCCGCGTCTTTGCCAAGCTTGGATTTGCGGATGGAGGAAGCGGTCATATCAGCCTAAGAGGTGAGTTACTCTCGTACTCGTCGGTCTCTACCGGGACAGGTTGGGTCTAATGCGTTTTGCCGTTCGTTCAGACCCCGTTCGACCAGATACCTTTTGGATCAATCCATATGGTGTCCATTTTGGCCTACTGACCGTGTCTGATATGGTTCACATTGATGAGGACGGCAACCGAATTGGTGGTGGAGACAAGCCCGTTAACACGGCGGGCTTCATTATTCATGCCGCCATCCACAAGCGACGTCCAGACATCAATGCCGCTTGTCACCTCCATAGTCCATATGGTCGAGCCTGGTCAACGTTCGGAAAGCCCATTGACATGCTCAACCAGGATTCATGCATGTTTTACAAAGACCTTGCGGTCTATGGCAGCTTCGGTGGTGTGGTATTTGCTAAAGAGGAGGGTGGCCGCATCGCCGATGCCCTCGGTGCCGCTAAAAACATCATCCTGCAAAACCATGGCTTATTAACCGCGGGTGGAACCATTGATGAGGCGGCAGCATTTTTTATCGCTTTGGAGAGAGCTTGCCAGACCCAATTACTCGTTGAGGCTGCCATGGCTCCCAATGGCGCCCAGCTCCAGAAGTCTCTGGTTAGTGACGAGGAGGCACAATATACAAAGGATGGCACCGGAACTCCTGAGGTGATGTATGCAGTTCGAGCCAGAGTATCAGTTGATCTTGAAAGAGACCAAGGGTGACTTTCTTCAATAGGGGAGATACAATGAGAGGCTTACAGTGTTAGCGGCGAGTCCTGTGTAGTGCTAGAGGTTCATAATAGTACGCTACTACTAAAATGTGTTGTTGTAAATTGGCCTGCATATTCAATTTCAACTCCTGATAAGTGGTGAGGGACAGGCTCTTGTAGCTCTGCACGCACGTTCAAGGGCATGCTCTTCGGAAAGATATGATGCTCACTCGGACAAAGGCACCACTAAATGGATTAGAAGGAAGGAGTTAATGGCCCGCTGATGCACTGGGAAACAAATCTTCAAAATGACCTTGTTGATACGGGCTGGTCCACTCTCTGGAAAGAGGACTTTGTTGGAGGGAAGCGCCGAAGTTTCTGGGGCAGTACAGGCAGTCACAATTGAACCTTCATTGATTACACTTGAAATGAGTTCGGAACTGTAACCTTTGTAGTTTAGAGCCTTATCTACCTTGTTGGGATCAATTGCATACATCGAGGGAGGGTTGGATGTGCTTGCGCAGGGTAAGACTTCTATTCATGTAGCTGGGCCATTAGTGTAGTGGCAAAAGACCGCTATGTTGTGCTCTGTATAAAGCTATAGCATTGAAGGCCTCTTTGAGGTTGGCCCATGAATGGAATCTGTCAGCACCACGTTTTGTAAAGCCCTCGGCCCCTTCTTTCCTTCCATAAGAACATTGATCGGTTCTTTATCTCCTTGGCTCCTCCACCTCCATGCCTTGATAGCTGGGCGATCGGTTTTCACCTCCTCTATGATGTCCACCACCCAGTCCCCGATATTGGGTAAGAACTTGAAGGCATGGCCGCTACCACCTGTGACGACCATAAGGCCTGGCTGATCCGGTACACGGTCAATGACGAAGTGGTTATCAAAGGTATCAGTATACCAACATGCCCTTGTGAAGGCAACATCGCCAACTTCCTCGAGGACTTCTGGGATATGCTCCGAGACAAACGAGGCAATGGTATCCATGGCTTGTTTCGGAATCTGAGTGAGCTTTTGCCCGTCGGTCCACCTTGTTACAGGGACACTGCGCTCCTTTCCATCTGACTGGATTTGGGGGTTGGTGTACTTGGTGCCACGGTACCCGATCTTGAAGTGGCCCTCGGAGTCAAGGGCGAAGCCGTAGAGACCGCCTTTGGCACCATCCCTCATCTTGTACATCCAGATAGGGAAATTGCCCGATGAGAGTCGCTCAAACAATGGAGATGTCTTTGGAATCTTGAAAACGGCCACAGAACCTGCCGTGGCTTCGCACAATCCATCAAGTTCGGGGACTAGGACCGGAGTATGGGCGCCACAAGCCATGATGGTGAGGTTTGCATCATGAAGTTGGTTGTCTTTGGTTCGAACACTGACAACTCTACCACCCTTCCGGATGAGAGATTCGAAGGTCCCCGATTGAGCGCCGAAGATGAACTTGACTCCAAGGCGCCTTGCTTTGTGAAGAGCAAGACGACAAGCCTTGTCGGCTGCAACGTGGCCGCCGCTTGTGTCAAGAATGCCTACCATGGCTTTTCCACGAGCTTTGGACCTGAACTGGTCGGTGTCGAAGCCTAATTGCCTAGCGACCTCGATGTCTTGGGGGTCATTGGTGATGAGTGGCGTTGAAAGCCCCAGCTTCTTTGCACCTTCGATTGTAGCTTGTTCAAACGGTGGCAGGGTGTCTCCCTCGTTAAAGGAAATGGCTCCGTTGTTGAAAAAGACTTTGTCGGATGGGCTCATGCCAGGCGGCACCTCCCCGTTGGCCAAATCAAGATTCCATTGGTTCCACAACTTGATTGCCTCAACTGAGAGTTCTTGGTACTCAGTCTGGGTTCCATAAGCCGATCGAATAATTTTGTTCAAATCTTCTTTTGTCATTAGTTCACATGTTTGATCAATAATGAATTGAGGCTAGGAGCTCACCTGCTGACGCGGCATCACAACCCCTCGCATACGAGTAGAGCCCTTGATCATAATCTTGTTTATCGAGAACCGTTACCTGGTCGTAGCCACGCCTGGCAAGGTGTAGGGCAGTGCTTAGACCGAAGATTCCTGCGCCAACAATGACAATTGGATCGTTTTTTCTCAAAGCTGACATGGTTGGTCTCTGGGCGGATGGCGTTGGTGATTTTGCTAGGCAAATGATGTGGTATCGTACTTTATCAGCTCAGAACTCGATCATGTCGAGCTAACGTGTTGCCACTCCGGGAGTTTGCGAGTCAGTGGGAATCATTTTATCGGCCTCAAGATGATGATACCGATGATAACAATGATAAGCAGACGCTAGAGAGCGCTAACACCTCTTTGAGTCTAACCGAAGTGGGGAGCCCAGCAACTCGGCTTCCCCCGATATCAAGTGCTCTCGTGATGATTCCGCGCATATACTGGTTCGGGAGAATCCAGAATTCGCGCTGTCGGTTAACAAGGATATCCTGCGGGGAAGAGATAAGCATCTGGGGTAACGAATGCAGCTCATGCTTGGCGCGACTAGCTTGTGGCTCCTCCGAGGTCGAGTAGGCGAAGCGAGGCCTTGTGGGTGGTGATATATTCCTGCACTGGACCCTCCGAAGAAACTTCTAACAGCGGACAAGATCACTTCCTCATTTGTCTTGAGAACTAAATCAACTTCGATACTCCCCCCGAGACGGAAAACTCTCCTCGTCGAATCCATTATGGGCTTCAGCAAAGTCTTCACTGACTCATCGCTGGCGAAACATGTCAAGAGCATTCGCAACTCGCCACGCGAAGTCATCTTCAACCGACGTCTTCTCCTTTCGTCGGCACTGTATGCCATGTCAGGCTTGTGCATCAGTAAGTCTTATCTACCATCCTTAACATTCTACGGCGCCTGACTCTCCAAAGCTTGGGACCAGGGTTCCAGCTCTGTCGTGCCCTCTCTCCCAGGATTCTCGCAGACGTTTGGCATCACTTCTGCCACCAACCCCAAAGAAGTGGCCAACTTCATCTCCTTCGTCTATCTCACCGCCGGCGTTGGTTCAGGCCTGTCATTCTTCATTAATGACCGCATCGGGCGGCTCTGGTCCTTGAGATTGTACTTTGTCATCTGGATCATCGGCCAGCTGGTTGCCACTTTCTCTTATGGCAACATGGGCGCTCTATACACCGCTCGATTCATCTCTGGTCTTGGTATCGGTCCTCTGACTGTTACCGGTCCCATGTCTATCGTCGAGATTGCACCTACCGAGATCCGTGGCCTTCTGACTGTGTGGTTTAGTGTAGTCATGCTGCTCAGTTTGACTGTAAGCACCTTGACAGTGTATGCTTGCTTCTTGCATGTCGCACCTTCACACTTGCAGTACCAGATAGTTTGGTTCGTGCCAACTATCATCTGCGCCATCGTTATCGCTGCGAGCTTCTTTGCTTATGAGTCTCCGCGTTGGTTGATGCTAGTCGGCCGCAAAGAAGATGCTGTCAAGACTCTTGTCGCACTTCGCGGATTGCCAGCAGAGCACCCTCGAGTTGCTGGAGAAATCGCCGACATTGAGGACCAGATCCAAGATGAAAGGGCCAAATATGGCGGCAGCGGCGGCCTCAAGGACGTTCTGAAGGAGACTTTTATGGTTCCCGCCAATCTTCGTCGCGTCCAGCAGGCTCTTGTCTCATACGCGCTTGCGCAGCTCTCTGGCGCAAACTCGGTCACCAGTTATCTCGTGCCGATTCTGTCACTTATGGGCATCAGCGGTGCTAACGGGCATGGCCTCTTCTTGTCAAGCATGTATTCTCTCTCAAAGTTCTTTTACACACTCATCGCCTCATTTTTCTTCATTGATGCGTTGGGCCGCCGCAAATCGCTCTTCATCGGTATCATCATTCAACTTATCTCGGACGTCTACCTTGGTGCTTATATCAAGAGTCACCAGTCAGGTTCTGTTGCGCCTGGTTCATCTGAAGCTGCAATCGCGGCCATCTTTATCCATGGTTTTGGATATGCAGTTGGTATGGTTCAAAGGCACCATGGTGTCGCTTTCTTGATTAGCTGACAAGCTTAATTCTAGGCCTCCTTGTTCTCCCGTATGTCTTTGGCGCTGAGCTGTGGCCCAACAGCATTCGGTCCTTTGGCTCGGCTCTATCTCAAGCCTTCCACTGGCTTTTCTACTTTGGACTCAACCGCGCGACCCCATCCATTCTTAGCAGCATGGACAACTGGGGGGCCTTCATATTCTTCGCTGGGTGGTGCTTCGTGTCCCTCATTTACGTTTTTTTGGCAGTTCCAGAGACTGCAGGCCTCCCCCTAGAGCATATTGATGCCTTGTTCGAGTGTCCCTGGTGGCAGATTCGCAGCAAGGCCAAGACTATGAGGGTCGACTCCATTTCCGGTCGTGGAATCGATGAATACCTTGAAGAGTAAGTTACCTCAGATCTCAATAGAGTCGTGTCTGACCTTGTTCTTCACCAGTACCGAGCGCGATGATGGACAGGACAAGAAATTGACTTCCAAGGATCGACAGTTGGAGGTCTAAGTTTAAAGCTTGGTGTTAAATCTATAGGTCAGTAGGACAGAAAACGAAGATCCAACCTTCAGTTTATTGTACTCTTAATTCCGTGATTGAACCGTCCATGCAAATGTCAGACGTAGTGAATCCAAGTGTTGAACTGAAACATCATAATGGTTGTGTTTAGTGTTAGCCATTATGTGGATAGCAACACCGTTGTCGGCGTTGAATACTATATTGATTCAGATCACATAGACGATTGATAGCGTGCGCTCTTTGCGGTACGTCTTTGGGCTTGTTGATCAACATCCAGTCCAGATGAGGCCATCAGCCACAAGACCGCATCAAACGACCATTCACATCGCATGGTATTGAACCCAACTCCGTAAAGTTTAATCTCGATGTTCGAGTCTGACATGGCCGAGTGAAACAAGGATGCAAGGTGAAAAATACAAGTGTTATTCGTGTGTTCATTGACCTTTCCCATCTATTTAGATCTTCGAACTACCCTTCAGCTGGTCCAGGTTGACTGGACTATTCGCCTTCCCAGTCTCAAAGTAGGCTCTAATGTTCTCAAAACATTCCCGCTCGGCTTTTTGGAAGGCTACGTCAGTCAAACCACCAAGATGGGGCTGTACAATAACATTGTCTTGCTCAAAGAACCAAGGGTCAACATTGGGCTCGTTGACAAGCACATCGAGACCAGCTCTCGCAACCTTTCCAGTCTTGAGGGCGACCTTGAGAGCGGCCTCGTCCACGACGGCCCCACGAGCAGTGTTGACCAAGAACGCTCCATCTTTCATTGCCGCAAACTCATTTGTGCTAATGAGATTGGTTGTCTTTTCATTCAATGGACAGTTGAGCGAGACGACATCAGACTGTGAGAGTAGCTCATGTAGTGAGTCGCAGTATGTGGCGTTGTATTCTTTCTCGACGTCCTTGGGAAGCTGTCGGCGGTTGTAGTATCGGATTTTCATGTTGAAGACGGCTGCCTTTTTGGCCAGGTACTGTCATTCAGACTTGGTCAGCTTTACCATTCCAATTCATCAAGACAGATCAATGAAACTAACCTTTCCGATTGAACCCATGCCGACAATACCCAGGGTCAAGTTGGTGGGATCTCTGGCTGGGATGAGAACACCGGCCTCTCCTCTCCATTTCCCCGATTTGGCAATCCGCTCAGCATTAGAGGTATTTCGCAGTACAGCCAAAGTCAAGAACATGGCCATATCAGCGGTGGCTTCAGCAACTGCATCGACAGAATTGCAGAAGATAACATTGCTCTTGCTCATCCACTCGACATCGAACTCATTATATCCTGCTGATGCCGAAGTTATAATTCGACAGTCTGGGACAAGAGCCTCAAGCAAGTCCTTGTCGAAAGGCTCGTAAGGCGGTGTCCCCATTCGGATGATGAAGGCATCGATGGGACCGCCTTTGCTGATGAGTTCTGGTAGCTTCTCTTGCGTCTCGGCTCGGTTGGTTGCATCGAGGACCTCAAAGTCGAAGTCTCTGCCGAACGAGTCCAAATAATCATCGCCAGCGTATTTTGGGGTGCCAAGGCACACGACACGGGGTTTCTGAGAAAGGCGACTGGGGGACATGGTGATGGTTGTGAGCACTGGGCGGTGATACGGTGGGATAGGATGATGAAGATAACAGTAACGATAGCTTTCAAGACGGAACGCGACTGGCCTTGTATACGTCCGACGCCCTTGCGAGCTCTCCATCACGATGCAGGGTAGCACTCATGATTCCCATCTTGGCCTCGCGCTCGGAAGATTGCGAGTTCCACTTTGATCGTCATGTGGAGTCTCGGCTTCCCCCGTGAGTGGTCAACCATGGCCCAAGGGCCTATATTACGTGATTGGTGAAGATAAAGCTACAAGGGTAGAGTCAACGCCGATTTAGGAGATTAGCAATGGGTCACTTCTCTCCCTCCAACAATGACAGACAACGCCGAGACACCACCACCTCTGGGCTTCCTCGCCGTCGAAGTTGACATCTTCAGACCGCCAGGAGACCCCTACAATGACAAGACCTGGACTTTCCCACTTATCCGTGAAGAGGTCACCGGCACCAGTGAATCTCAAATTGTTACAAGCACTGCCTACGACGATGCCTTTATTGATCGATTCGTCGCTGCCGGCCAGCGACTAGCTGAGAGAGGGGCTGTGGGGATAATTACGAGTTGCGGGTTTCTTGCAATGGCCCAGAAAAGGTAGTTACTTCGATTCGCTTCTAATCCTAAGGCACTAATGACTATGACAGGTTGGCAGCACGTTTGCCGATTCCTATCGCAACGTCATCTCTCATGCAAGTGCCAAGTCTCCGAGCCCTGATTCCTGCAAACAAGGCCATTGGAGTTTTGACATATGACAGCACAAGGCTTGGAGACGCACATCTACTGGCGCTCGATATTAAGCCAGAGGATGTGCGAATATGGGGAACCCCTGATGACGGTCATCTGAGAGGTATCTGCGCTAGAGGTGAAGACTATGACGCTGAAAGGCTGCAAAAAGAGCTGGTAGACCAAGCCAGAGCAATGACGTCTCAATACCCTGAGATTGCGGTTGTTGTTTTGGAGTGCACAAACATGCCTCCATATGCGGACGCGATTCAGCGTGCGATCAACTTGCCGGTCTACGATGTATATACCATGGGGACTTGGTTCTACTCGGGTCTTGTCCGACAGAAGCCAATAAGCTGGAAATCTGAGAGGCAAGAATGACGAGCAAACCTACAGTACTTCTAGCGCATCGAGATAGATTAAGCCAGTAAAACGATGTTAGAAGGATATTTGCATTCGAGCCGCAGATAGCGGGTGATACAGGCAAAGTAGAAGCCCCATGCTTGTTAGGCGAGAGTCTATTGTGGGATATGAAAGGCTGTACGGCGACACATATGCCAAACTAACAAGAATACATACGAGATAACGCATTACTTGGACGCCTCTTACGCCAGGGCTGATAAGCCCGTTCCCGATGACCTCATTACTTCCGGACCCAAGGGCTCACCATCCAAACTGCTCGCAATGAAGAGACACATGAGGGCCGCCATAAACCACCCGTGATGTCGTCACGCTCCTGACTTCCTTCAACAGCCCCGCTGGCCCGCATGCCATGACCAGGACTCGCTGGCCGGAGCCCATCCCCTCCACGGCCTGGGTAACGACATCATTCACATTAGGCCGTTGGTAGTGAACCGAAGCACCCTGGATGTCACCTGGCAGATCCCCAGTCATGCTCGATAGTTCAATAGCCGACTCATCGCCCAGAGAATCTTCCAAAACCAGAGCTCCTTCTGAGCCATCTGCTGTTCCTAGGCCTGACCGGTTGGTGAGTTTCTCAACCTCCTTCTGGCCAGTGATGTGAATCAAAGTCTTGAACCCTGGGGAGTGGCCAATGTCACGCAAATGAGCTAAAAACCACTCAAGAAGGGCTTGAGGCAGTTAGTCATAATTACATCAGGAAAAGCAAGATTGAGGACTGACCTGAGTTCCTCATGGACCACACCAAGGTAACGTCTCTCTTATCGGAGCCCTCAGAGGCCCGCAAGAGTCGAAGAGCACTGCCGAATGCAAAGCTGCCGCCGCTGCCACCCGCAAATATCACCACCTTATCGTATCGCGCAGGGTCTGGTATCTGTCCATATGGCCCCTCGACTGACGCTCTCAGGATGGCACCGGGGTTCTTCGAAGCATACTGGTGTAGGTCGCGAGTGAAGCCATCCTGGGAGGCAACAACAAACTCGAGGGGCTCTGCCCTCGCGATGGTAAAAGGGTGTGTCTCAAAGCGGCGAATTCCCGGAATCCACAAGAATGCATGTTCACCTGGATTGGCCCCGAGGAGCTTCTTGTTCAGGATGACCCTCGTGCCGCCGTTGGGAAGCGGCTGCAGCGTGGCGGTGTTGTTGATGCCGTGGTAGACCAGCCGGGATGCACGCACAAGACGATCGAGGAACCACATTCCCGCCGCGAGGCCCATCGCAATGATGACCCTCTCCGCTGCAGTAGGATGATGCAGAGACATGAAAACCAGCGAAACCACAAAGAAGACGATATGTAGGACATAGAAGAGCTCGTAGCGGCGACGTTGCAGGGTCAGAGCAGCCATGACGACTGTCAAAAGACTGAAGGCGGCTACGATGCCAAAAATCTCTTCGCGAACGCGTAGTCGGGCTGCATTTTGCTGATCGAGAAAGAAGGAGGAGTATGAAGCGGCGTGCACGACGACGTGCAGAAACGTGGTCAGCCCTGAAATTCGGTGGAGGATATTTAGTCGTTCGTAGGATACTCCAATAAGGTAGCCGAGCGGCGTGTTTTTGAGGCTAAAAAATACGGTCAGGACGATGTTTGCGACAGCTAACCTGTCACTATTGTTAGTGAGGGCTTCTCTTGAAAACATATATGGAGAAAACACATACCAACCCGTTCGGGCAGCGACAACAACGCGCAGTGGCAAGAAGCTAGTGTCAGTGTAGACAAAGATGAAGCCGACGTTGAGTCCGAGGTAAGCTAGTAAAAGAGTGCCGTGGCCAAGAGACGGTACACCAGGGACCTTTGCTGAGACAAGTCTTCGAACACTGAAAAATGAATGTCAGAACCAGTGGATTGGTGGATGTGTTTTGTTACCTCACCTAGCAAACGGCCCAAGTTTTAAAGGCCGCCGTAGGAGACTGAAGAAGTGGAAGATGATAAAGAGTCCCATAAGACCTACCAGAACACCTGCGTAAAGCCTCATAGCATCATGATCGCGTCTAGCTCGTGCCGCGAATACCGCCATCATCTGTGCCTGGTCTGGCGGAGGCGGAGGCGGGGCACTCTGCGTCGGAGCAGCTGTGGATGCATCACTGACAAGACTCGACATTTTAAGATGACCTTGTCAAGTCTGATCTTGCTCTTTAGAGTGTAGTGGGAAGCGGGGTGAGTTGGCTTGTTGTACAGTAGGCCAGTCTATGCCCTGTGGTGATTTTCGTGCTGTCAACGAGTGGAAGAGGTGGTCGGTCAAGAAATTACAGCAGCTTTACTTTAAGAATATATAGGCCAAATCTCAGATTCCAACACTTTCATCACAGGCCATGTAAATGCCTTAGTTCGTACATAATCTTGCAGAGCCGCGCGTTGTCGGAATGCTTCAGTTTCCTGCTCGAGTCTCCGAGGAAATAACATCATTAGTGGCATAGCATTGATCTTGGCTCAGCCCTGGACAACCCTGGCTGTGCTGATACCGGCACGGAGAAAGAGGCAGGGTTCATGGTGAGATGCGCCTTGAGATAACGAGAGATGGCCCAAGAGATGCCAGCATTTGTGGTGGTGATGGAGCGTGGGCCTTGTATTAAGGTTTAGCGGGCCCTCCCTTAAGGTTTAGCTCCAGGGCTTGGCTCATCTTGGTAATCTTAGTAACTGGGAGACGCGCAATTGGGAGAGGCATCCAAAGCCTCATCAAATACGTAACTGCTGAAGGGGCTGGGACTTTCATTTGTCAGCTAAGCACATGCTCGTCTATACGTTGGCTTCGGAACGATGCCTGATTGGTCACACAGACCCGAAGCATCTACGAAACGTTGCGAGATCTCGGCACGTGGTGGGATGGGCATCTGGCCGAATGAAGCAAAAGTACTACGTTGTTTTGCGGCATTGAGTTTTGATGTCGTAATCGTAGATGCATCAATAGCTGTATCTTTTGCCCTTGTGGCCGACATTGAAGATAAGAATGGTAAAGTAGGAGTACTAGAACGTGTCACGGCTGTTTTGCACGCAGTCTGGTCCTCCTGATGGATAATATTTTCCCCAATACGCAGAAGATCTGTCATGTGGATCCTTAAGTAACGTTGATAAAATTAAAACTGAGCCGAAGATGAACAAATGAACGATCCAATGCGCAAAAGTGATGCTACAAAGCACCACTTGGAGCCCGAAGTCATATGGCGTGTATCGACCGGGTTGGCATACATACCCGGCAGGTCCCTTATCAATCTCGTGTCCGAGTCGAGTCATAACCCATCTTTCCCAGACCCGAGTACCCCTTACCCGAGTGCCCCTTATCCGAGTAGCATTCAAGACAAATGCCAAAGTTTCGCAGAACGGCGACGACAACTCTTACCCTTCCAAATGAGCAGCACCCCTGACCAGAACCCAAAGAGACACAGCACCCCCATGACGATGAATGTGTCCTTCAGGCCGCTGTGGTTGATCCACGGCTCCGTGGCAAAGATCATGCCGCAGGCGATGATGTTGCGCACCGTGATCATGGCCGTAGACGCCTCTCCAGCTCTGTGAGAATAGCACTCAGTGACATAGCCCAGGGAGACCTCTCCGGCAATTGGTACCCCCGCACCAATAAGCCCCATTCCCACTACCGGCACTATCCAGTGTAAACCCGCCGATGCTCCCACCCCGTACAGCACTAGCCCGGCGCTCATGATCGGCCCCGCCACCAATGCTGCGTAGATGCGCGACTCGGGCTCCATGACACCACCGTTCCGGCGAGCCTGCCATATCATGAAGCGGTCCGTTCCTGCTCCGCCTACGTAAAAGAGTATCATGCTACCGACAAGGGGGGAGAGGCTTGTGAGGCCGACGGCGGTGAAGCTGAAATTGTAGCCGTACAAGGTGCTCTGGAAGACCGTGTTGGATGTGAAGGCCATGATGGAGAGCCAAGAGATGCCGAAGCCATAGAGGCATGCGCACCAGAAGATGATGGGCTCGACAAGAAGCTGGATGGGCTGGATTATAGTGGCGCCAAGGGACTAGGGGAGCTTGAGGTCCGAGACCAGCTTCAGCCTTTGGGCGTAAGTCTTTGGCTCGTGGAGAGGAGGGCCAAAGTCCCCGGATGTTCCATCGTCTCTGTCGTAACCTGTTTCCTCCAGGAAAAAGAAAGCAAGAATGGTGACTACCACCATGGTAATGGCAAAAGTCCAGTATACCCAACGCCAGCCGACGCCGTCAACGATGAATCCAGTTGCTAGAGGGCCAAGGAAGGATTTGAACCGAACAAATTAGCCAGTGATGCTCAATCAGTAACCGGGAACCCTGAAAATGGAGAGAACAACCCGTGGACACTTACCCTAGCGTTGCCGCGAGGGCATACATGGACAATCCAAAGCCTCGCCGATGGACAAAGAACTGGTCATTCACAGTCACTGCGGGAAGCTGCTCAAAAGGAGCAGCAACAAAACCCATCAGGATCCGAGAGCCTACGAAGACGTCACTTCTCTGTGCGGTGGCTGCAATGACCTGGGCGATGCCTGTCATGTTAGACACCCTTTTCTTCCTGATTCTGGGATACATGGAGAAACTCACCATAGGATTCCACATAATGTTGCCCATCCCGATAAACAGAATCGAGACCGCCGTGCCGACATTCAGGTACTCAGCCGTTGTGTCGAACTCAGCACTGAGCGCACCATGGTGACAGCTGTGGACAAAGCCACCACGGCCACAATGAAAGAGTAGACATTCTCCACTAGAAAGGAGAGGGTCTTGCGGGTGATACTCCAGTTGAGAGGGTCGTCGGGGTCGCTGGAGGGCTCTGGAGACAGAACAATGTGGATTGACCCATCGTCTCCGCCCGGGTTCACCAGGAGTCTGGTCTCAGGTATCATATCGATTGTTTCCGAGAAGATTCCCATCTCGACGTCTGGACACATGTCTGCAGACGAGGAGTTTTCAATTTTCTTGGTTGACTATGAGGTAGAAGTCATGTTGAAGAGTGGTTTGGCGGTGCCCCTAGGTGGATGAAAGATGGATTAGAAGCGCGATAAGCGGCGCACAAAGTAAATGAGGAGTTATGTTTTCATTCTTTTCCAAAGACAGTTCGAGCCTACGATAACTGGATTTTATCCACATGATGGTTTCCAAGGTTCCTCGGCGAAGCAGAGGCAAGCGTGCCGGATGAAAAATTGATTCAACCCAACGAGTTGATACAGGTTACAGCGGCGGCTCGGCAGGGTGTCTAGGCGCGTAATATTCGCAAATTGTTTCCGATATTCCGAGATAGCACTATTACATGTGTAAAATGCCAGACCTTGAGATACATCAAGGCAAGTGTAACACCTAGCTCGGGTCCCTACCCCAGAGATCCGGGGCAACCTTCGGACGAGTCCCGAAAACCCCGTGATCTCATTGGTCTCTCGGATCACCTTGTAACTACCCTATCTTGCGGGGGAAATTGCACTGTCCCTGTCTTGGTGATTATGGTTAACGCCAGTGCTGCAACTAGGATAGCCCGTGGAGGGTGCTTGAGCGTCTCTTGTATGGGCATTTGTTAGCTCGGAAACAACTAGGAGGCATTCTAGAAACTGTAGATATCGGCGGCAGGAAGAGTGGCTCAAAACAGTTGATGTTGCTTCAAGAAGCCAGATATAAGTTATAGCATGGCGCCGTCCTCCAAATTACGCTCAACAGCATCCTCTACTCTCAAACTTGATTGGGCCTTACTTGGAGATAAAAAAAACCAACCGTCTTTTCTCAGAACTATAGTTGCATTCATGTCTTACCCAGGCTGGCAAGACATAGTGGCACGCAAGCGAGAGCAGCATGCCTCACTCATCCCTCAACAATAGCTGATCAAGAAAGCGCCGGGGCACAATCCTCTCAAATCCCTGCTGGATAGTGGCATTCTGACCTCCGAGGAACTGGAACTCACCGACGTCAGCAAGCATGACGCTGTCGAAACACCCAGCCTTGTCGCGTCTGGGAGCATAACTGCCGAGAAGCTCGTCGCATCCTTCTGCAAGCGGGCCGCTGCAGCCGACACCATCAACGTTGTGTTTGGGACGACCCTCAACGCCCACAGCAGCGGCTTCGGAGCTGGCGGCTCTTCCGGGGGCGAGGGCTCCGCTCTTACTATGGGAGCATCCATCCTTGGGCTGGGCTCCGACGGCACCGGGTCAGCTAGAATGCCAGCCATGGCCAACGGCGTGGTCGGCTATCGACCCAGCGGATATCGTCTCCCCGCGGACGGCAGGTCCATCCTCGACCCGGGTATAATAGGAATCATAGAGCTTGGCCCTGTGGCAACGTTCGGCTTGATGGGCCACTCGGCTAGAGATATTCGGCTCGCGTCCAAAGTTGTCAGCGATGCTAGGCCGTGGGAGCACGACCCCTTTTTATACCCATCGCCCTGGCCAGGCATAACGGCTCCAACGAGACCTCGCATCGGAGTCTGGGCCCCTGATACCCCCAATAACTATTGCCACCTCTTTCCTCCTGTGTTGCGGGGCTATCTCGCAGCCCAGGAGCGTCTACGCCAGGCTGGATATGAACTAGTCGAGTTCACTCCACCAGACATGAGCGAGGTCTGGGAACTCTGCAAAGCGTTTATTCATGTCCAAGGTATTACTGGCCTGACCAAAGAGATTGAAAAAGAGCCCATAATGAAGATTGTGGAAAAGACTGGCACTCTAGGGTTTGAGTGGGCCAACAAGAGGATCACGCTCGAGGACGTCCACCTGCTCAACCAGAAGCTCGCGCTGCTCAACATTCAGATGAAAGCAGCGTGGAACGCAAGCGGCCGGCCTCTTGATGCCCTTCTCTGTGTCACTGCCCCGAACCCGGCTCTGCCTGTCGACGAGTGGACGGACACGACGTTCACGGCTGTCTTCAATGCAGTAGACTGGCCGGCATGAAATGTGACCAAGACATTGATATCTCATATGTAGACTTCAAGCCGTTCAGCGCCGAGGATGCGCGACTTCAGGCTCTGTACGAGCCCAAGAGGTTTCATGGTCTACCTTTGTCAGTGCAGCTAGCAGGGCAAAGATTTGAGGATGAGAAACTTCTTGCGATTGCAGAGCTTATTACCAGTGTAATTAGACATGAGTGATTATGTCTTGATAGTTTCTAGAGACACACCACGGCAGAGAAATCCCCCGACCCAGGTATGGCAACCGTCAACATGAAATGCTCTTTTTTTTTTTTGGATACATTCTGCGCAAAATACTGCCATCAGTGGTCGCGTTAAGGCATCGGTACGGTACCCACCATTGGCTGCCGGGAAAGCACAGGCTGCGACATATCCATATGCAAACAGACTCCATGCCAAGACATCGTGCTGGAACGTCTTTAATATTGGTGGCGGACCCGGGGACCCCTTTGGCTCCATAGGATCCCAGGGCCACATCTACCTATACGTGTATCTCGGGAACAACAGGTAGCCACCGTGGAACTCACGCTCTTTTATCATGTGAAATCCCTTTTATTTGTCTGATATCTGATTCGGAGCGACAAGGTACCTAGGCCACGTCATGCCTGCCTGGCTAAGACGCTCAACGTTTGATAACCTTGTGAAGCGCGGGCCGCTTAGTCATCATGTGTATTACTTGTCTCGCTTGAGGCTATCACGACCTTCCTTTTCAGGCGGCAACGTGGCCTTCCTCTTAGAGCTAGTCATCCAAAGTGCCTTGGAAAAAATTATCTTGTGTGAAAATAGCGTAATGTGGCAGTACGTAATCCCCATCTAGCTTGTCAGATAGATCGATTCAATCCCCTCTCTGGTCTATATACATTTGCTCGACCATTCGATTTCGGGTAGGACCATGGTGGAGTGCAGAAATAAATGTGAACAGAAAAAGCAAAGGAACGGGACAATCTAAAGTATTGTGCCAGTCCAAGTCCACCTCCCCATGACTTCTAGTTTCCACCTTGACACCATACTCAAAGAACTGGAGAGAACGAAGTCGGGTCCAACACAGTTGAAACAACGCTCTCAAAGTTGCTGAAGTTGAAGCCAACCATGTCGTTGGTGAAAGCTTCACTAGCCATGTATGCTGCGTCGACATCGGCAGGGTCGTCGCCGATCGCGTATTGGACCAGGGCCACGACTTGCTTATCGTTGCCTTCGGGTGTCCAAACGGCTCTGGTGGTAACATTGAATTCTTTCAATGACTCGATATGTTTTTTCCAAATCTCAACATATTGGTTGGTTGCATCAACGGTGCTCAAGGTGTAGGTCCGC
This sequence comes from Fusarium sp. FW16.1, assembly GCA_017654865.1. Lineage (NCBI taxonomy): Eukaryota > Fungi > Ascomycota > Sordariomycetes > Hypocreales > Nectriaceae > Fusarium > Fusarium sp. FW16.1. The sequence continues at coordinate 3,479,115 of JADNRB010000006.1, read as the reverse complement.
AGCTGTGTCGGGGGCTGCTGCTGTGCCAGAGTAGCTGGGAGAGCGAAAAGAAAGGCAAAAGAGATCTTCATGATTTGGTATCGTCGAGTAGAAAGTTGATGATGTTGGTTGCTGAGTGATAGAATAGGGGTGTCTTCCTATGCATGATCTCACGATGTACTTATATAGGTACTCGACAGGAATGATGTTATGACTAGATCTAGACCTGATAACTAAGCGGAGGTTAAAAACCTTGTTGGAAATAACCTCTCCATGTTCGCTTCAAAGCGGACAAAGCGTTGCAGAAACTAATCAAAGTGAAATACTCTATCGGCCCCATCGGCCCCATCGGCTCCATCGGGTTGCTACTTTGAGATGCGAAATCAGTATTTCAAGGCCAGGGTCAGTGTCAGAGTTAGGGTCAGCCCATGCGTTTAGGTGGTGGCTTGCTTTGCTGCGAATCTATTGTCAAGGGTGCTCGAATAGAGCGTCAGTGTATCCCCGTGACACCCTTACAGTCTCGGGTGTGGTTAGAAAGAGACAAATGAGGGACAAAAAGCACCATCCTGCAAAAAAGACGAAGGTTTGATGCAGTCGGTGATAGCATACCTGGCCGATCCTGTATTGCCATTTGCGAAAACAACCTATTGTGAGAGGCCACGATCGAATTGAGGTATATGTAACATTGAGAGAGGTGGCTTGACTACAATTGGGTAGGCAACTACAGGACCCCGAGGGTTATCATGTGTTCCGGCTACCGGACCGTTAGTCAAGGTAAGGATTGTCACTCTTACTTCTTGGTGGTGATACTGGTCAGCTAGGAACCAGGACCCTGGACCTTTTGTCACACGATGCAACCAGGGCCAAACTTTAAATCTTTCGGTCGCCGGACCGACAGCAAGAGTGAAGACTGGTTAGCCTACTGCCAGCTTCTGATATAATGGCTTAATCCGGATGCCTCGGCCCAGGCGGTGCTCGCTATGCAATGCCGGCGCTCCATGTAACCTTCGGCATCCGGCGTTTGAACGTGGTGACGCAACACAACACCCCAGATCTGCCTTAATGAGGCTGTTATAATTGAGCGTCAAGACCCATTGTCCACATTTTTGGCCTTTCCCCTGTCATCACTACGAGAAGTGCCCTGCGCGTTCCATAGACTTACCCTCAGAACCAACTTCTCAACCCTGCTCTAAGGCCAAGCTCAGACCAACGTTTGCTCATCATGGGTTAGTTAACACGTTCGAGCCAAGCCCTATCACGTTAATGAGTTTTTAGCTATCTCGGACAAGGCCAGATTGATCATCTCCCGGTGGACGGACGGATGGTCGGCGTCCGATCAGTCAGATTGGGTCAAGTTGCACACCCGCGACGTGGTGTATATCGACCACGCTTTCCAAATCAGTCGAACTGGCCACGAAGGACTCAAAAGCCATACTGAAATCTGGAAAGGCTCTATTCCAGATTTTTCCGTCAAGGAAGAACACATTTGGGTGCAAGAGTCGCTCGCTAACAATAAGAGCCGGTTCGTCTTCAGGACGGTGAACACGGGCATCTTTGTCAATGATCTTCCTGGAGTCAAGGCAACTGGGCGGCCATTTTGGTTCCCAGGCGTGGTTGAACTGATTGTCCGCAACGAAGATGGATTGATTGAGAAGATTGAGGAATGGTACACCTTCAAGTTCCACAGCGTGTCGTCGATTGATGAGTATGATCACAGAGATCGATAGGCTTTCGCGGGTATCGGCCTTGAATACAGTTCAAGATTGGAATGCTCTCTTGAATAATAACCACAAACGTACTTGAATGGCGAATGAAGATTCCATTTTTCGATCTCATCTTCATGCATCTTTCTCCAGCGAAACGTTCTTGGCTCCACAACTTCAGGGCTTCGGGGTCTGATTCGCACATTTTGTCTCTGTCATGTAGATGCTGCATGAGCATAGATATTGGATGACGATGGGCCTTTCCTAGTTGAGAACGGTAAGTCTAGCCATTCCCGTCATCGTTCATGGAGACTGAAATGGCGTTGTTCAGTTTTCTCCTCACTTGACACGTCGTCGGCAATGGCCGCAATTGCGAACGTAGAGGGTTTCCCGCATCAGGCCGCAAACGCCGCTTTTGCCGCTACATATGTGGTGATGTCCCAGGCAAAATCGACCTCGCCGCTTTTGCCGCAAGATTCCATCAACGTGCATATGGCCGAAACTCAAAGGTCTAGTTAAGGTCGAATATTGCCTGGCTTCGTATGGAATCCCCTTTCCGAACTTTGTTACCCAATCGGAATCACTGGCCTAGGACTGTTATCGGCGACCCTGCGCCCCCGTTAGGACGGAGGACTCGTCTTTAAGAAGCGTGATGCGCCATTGTTGAGAAGCAGCCCTACTTCAAACCGCTAGATTACTTTGATGCACCTCGCAACATGTCGGCTCCGTATCCTGTCATTGTCCTTGTCCATGGGGCCTGGCAACACCCCGAACACTACAAGCTCTTGGTCCAAGCATTCCATGATGATGGTTTCCATGATGTCGTCACTCCACGCAACGTCACTTCGGGTACGCCAGAAGAAATTGCCGGGAAAACACATCTGGATGATGTCCAGGTCATTCATGAAGCCATGACCCCATACCTAGATGCAGGGAGGGAGGTGGTTCTTGTCGCGCACAGCTATGGAGGCGTCCCAGGCGTGTCGTCCTTGCAAGGCCATACCATCAAGGAGAGAAAACTCAAGAATCTCAAGGGCGGAATCAAAGGAATCGTCGCTTTCGCCGCCTTTGTTCTCCCTCAGAAGGGGCTTTCTCTCTTTCAACCTGACGGTTCTCAGTACGGGGAAGCATTTGATGTGCAGGTATGACATATACGTGTCAACCGTGGGAGAAACAACGCTAATCTCCCCAGAATGACTATGTTGCCACTACCGCTGGCTTTCGAAGTGCCCTTTTCTATGGAGTACAAGAGGGTCAAGACCTACCTGAACTTTCTCCCCAGAGCCGACTTAGCCTCGAGACACCTACCCAATTCATTGCACGGGACTTTGACATTCCCAAGGTCTATATCGTTTGCGAGGAGGACAAGGTCATCCCGGTTAACCAGCAACATGCAATGGCACAGGCAGCTGATGCGCGCATTGTTACGATTGCAAGTGGCCATAGCCCTCAACTGGACGAGAAGCACAGCCGAGCCATTGCGGGTGCGGTTAAGCAGTTCTTTGTCTGATTCTTCTTTCTTCAGGGATGCGCTTGATATAAAACGCCTTTAAAGATTAGAGGTATATTTTACTCTTGTAACTCTATGGCTGCCCGGTTCAATGTGAGGGTCACATTTTACCTCTTTCTAGGTAGGTCACCATCAAGTAATAACCATATCTAGAGCATACCCAAAACTTAGGACAATTATCGGCAAATAATAGTCTCAAGTCATGACCCTCCTATATCACTTACTTGGTTGTCTGTGTTGATTTCCCCTTATCTGTGTTTTATCCCTTCTGGGGCATTATTAGCTAAGTTAGCTAGTTTAGTCCCTTTTTAAACGGAAATACTTATCAGTCCCTACCCCAACTTTTCTCCTCTCTCCCAAATCTTCCCCTCTCTTCACACAAACTCCCACTCATTCACGTCATGAGCCAGAAATTGCAATGGACACATACTATCGCTCGTAGCGGAAAGCTCAAAGATGTGCCCAATGTGCTTTCCAATCACCGCAAAGGTCAGCGCCACTTCTTCTTACATCGACCATCCATGATTAACTTTTCTAGCCTCTAGGGACCTCTCCCGGAAAAAGTACCACGTGCGTTTTCAAGGCGAAAAGATCAAGAAGCGACGTGTGAAAGATCCAGTGCCCTCCGCGATGCTTGACGAGGCATCATGTTTTCCGTCAAATAGTATCAGAGTGACCCGGGACTCACTCTCCGTTCATGTCCCGGACTTTAATGACAGCGAACCAGCTGGTGCGAACAACGCCATCGATATCCTGGATTATCTCGATTCTTTGCCTACTGAAGAAATATCCGATGACGTTTTTCGCTCACTTGAGCCTGATAACATCTTGGGGTCTACAGTACCCCTTTTGGGCTGGCCCTCTTCAGGCACGCAGGCATTGTTGTGCAGCAACCAAGCTGAGGATGACGCGTATTCTTCCCTCAGTCCAGCCAGCTTCCTATCCTCCACACCCTCTATGATCGAAAGAGAAAAGAATGGGTTCCAAGTTTATGCTACCTCAGTGGACTATACGAACATGGGCATGCCTTCTCTTGGATCCGACCCTTGCGGACAGGTCGACTTCCTGGCCAATGCGGCATCTCCGGAATCATGCGGTGAATATCTCAGCCGCCAGAACTTCCTGCGGGAGTCCAGCAGCCGTACAAATGCCACAGTTAGCACCTCACCGCTGAACTCTGTCACCATCAGCGAGCAGCCTCATAGCTCACGCTACCTGCAATACTGTAAGCCACTGCAGAATCTGTAGCAATCTCTGACAGAAATCTATTACGCATAGCTAAACACGAGTTCAGATATCGAACACCTAGTTCCTCGGTTTACACCACTATGGAATACTCTAGATAACCCATTTCTCACCGTCGTAATCCCAGGTTTTCTAAGCTCCCCCATCCTGAATCAGGCCGTTATGGCCCTGGCTGCGAGCCAGTTTGCTCTTATCTCGGACCCTCTGCACAAGAACACGGATAAACACAACGCCCTACAATACCAGACGAGTCTTATCGTGACTCTAAAACATGGGAGCAAAGAGTTGAAAGACGCAGATCCCAGGAGTTTGCTCGCATGTATAATGATGCAGTCTACAGAAGTAAGAGGCGCTGGCTACTCCAATCCTTAATATTATTTGCTGACATCAAGATGGCTAGGTCCTAAGTTCCGGAATGAAAAGCTGGAACCAATGGCTGCAGAGTTGCGTATCGCTCCTGAAAGCCCGCAATTGCATGGAGCAAGACATGAAAGAGGATACACTCTGGCATCTTCTCACAAAGATAACCGTCGCAATGGAAACATTAGCTGCCATCACTGCAAGCACAGATATAAGCCTGGCCACCCGTTATTGGGATCTGTATCTGACTGGCAGGCCAATTCCGGTCAACACGGGGTGTGAGCCTAGTTCTTCGTTTCAGATACAGGACGCGTTCTTTGAGAAGCTCCTAGGCTGCCCGGCCACGGTTTTATACGTTTTATCAGACATGGCCGCACATTCGATGTCTTTTAGAGACATGGAACGCGATACGAGTCCCCCAGCTGCCATTACAGAAAAGATCACGCACTGGGAGCAACTTTTATATGGTTGGTACACGACCAGCGATGATCCCAAGGCCAGACTGATGGAAGCTTTCTGACACGCGTCCCTTGTGCATTTTCTGAGAAGGTTTCGACAGCTTCCATACACGCAGGCTGTTGTTCAATACCATGTCCGCTTGGTAATAGAGAACCTGGCCAGACTAGACGCCAAGGACTACACAGTGGTTGCGACTTGGCCCGCTATGATAGCGGGTTTGGAACTGGACGAAATAGCAAGCCCTGATCTGGCGGCAACTCTTTTATCTCGGATAGGGCATGATGGCTTGAGGCGTCGCCCAGACTCCATGTTCCAGGAGGCTGGGGATTGGCTCAAGGTATTTTGGAGACAGAGGAAACAGAGTCGATCTCCAGAGGAAAGGGCCTCCCTTGTCTGGCAAGATGCTGCAGCGGAACATGGGTCTAAGTGGAGTTTCTGGTAAGCTGGGACGGAACAGATATCTCTCAGGGCTCGAGCAATATTTGCAGGATGCAATGATTTTTATTCTAGCGACTTCTAATTATCGATCTCAACCAACATGCGCCTGTTGTCCCTCATTAAGGAATCTAGCTAAGGCTTCTCGGACAACATCTCCATCAGTCATGCCCGTGTTTCTCTCCTTGGCGTCCTCAAACGCGACATCGGCCAATGAGCCAGAATCCTTCATCAAACCAAGCACTTTTTCCATGGTTTCTCCGTCAAACTCAGGATGCGCTTGAAGGGAGATGATCTTGCGTGGAATCCAGAGGCCCTGGTTGCCGCAGAACGCAGTTCGGCCAAGAGATGCGGCCCCGTTGATGTTGGCGCCATGAACGAAATCGGAATGCATCTGGTTGAGAGCCTATGGCACAGGAAATCGTTAGAGTATGAAAGCTTTCGTCATTGAGAGCTCTCACCAATTGTGACTTCCCAAAGACGTCTCGTCCTTCGGGTGTGAGGTCAATCATGGTCAAGGAAGATTCGAACCCCTCATCGGACTTGACGATACTGTAACCCAATGCTGCGCCAATAACCTGATGGCCGAAACAGATCCCAATGATCCTTGTTGGGAATTCTGTTCTAGAGAGCACTTCTCGTACCCACTCGATGAGCCGGCGAACCCACGGCGCTTGGCTGAGAACAGAGGTTGCTGTGGCAGTGAGAGTTAGATAGTTGTTCCCATTTCATTAGGACAATGTGCAAAATGAGCGAGAATGAAACTTACGAGAACCCGAAATAAGAACCGCGTGTGTGTGACCAAGATCTGGGTAATGTTGACCCTTCACAACATCGTAGACGATGATTTCCATTGTCCGCGCTATCACCTCGCTGCCGCAAAGCCAACGTTTAATGAGACCACCATAGCCCCCGTAGAGCGATCGATCGGGGTCGAGAGATTGGTCGCACTCCAGAATGCAGAGACGCTTTCGAGGGGAAAGGGATGCCATACTGGCCGCGGACGATAAGGGATTGGGGAACTGAGGGTGCCCAGCCATTGAGGGAGGGTATTGAGTCCCGAAATTTGAGGTTTATCAATCCCAGCGCCCACAGCGGTTGCTAGCCTCCCTTCGCCATCCTGACCATAGGCGCTTTGCCATGGGCGACCTTCCCAAGTAGGAAAGTATTGATTTGCGCTAGCCAGACGTCCCCCTTATCTCCCCGGCCCCTGGCCCGTGGAGCCTTTTGACTCAGCCTCCGTTCTCTCGGCGGGGAACTCCGGTCGGACTATCGGTACCGCTCTTTGCAAACCGAAGTGCCTGGTCTCGCTTGAGTTGAACTTCTTATTCAGGCAAGAATTGGAAATTCATCATGACATTACTCTATCTAGCTTAGTTGAGGCAATTGGGGTGTGGTTGAGTAGACGCTCACAGATTTATAATCACCAGACCCCAATGCACCAGTTGACAAGGTACACTTTACCAGATTCTCTGGTAGTCACGAGACGGGCGAATCTGAGACTTTTTATACCGCCAATATGGGAAAGAAGAGAGTTCTGATCGGCTACGGCATCGATGTGGATGCCATTGCTGGGCACATCAATACAGCCAACGGCTCGCGCTCAAACACCTCCGACATCTCTAGAGGTAGAGAAAAGCCATCAAGACATACGGCCAGATCACATCCTCATCCGTATCTTAGGTGTTTTCGGAGCAAGAATCGGGACCAGGAGGCTCCTTGACTTGTTTGACAAGAAAGGCATCAAATGCTCTTGGTCAGTGCCAACTCAACGCAGTAACAACGCCAACTAATAACTCAAGCAGGTATATCCCGGCGCATACCATAGAGACCTTCCCCGAGGAGATGTCTCTCATACGTGACAAGGGTCATGAGATGTCAGTTGGACCTTGTTATGACGCAATCCTGTAGTTTTGGTCCCGCTAATACGTCGAATTCCATCAGTGGCCTTCACGGATACACCCATGAGTAAGCCCCTCGATCGTTACAAGCAACGTAGAAAGGCTACGTGGAGTGAGGAGAGTAGGAAGGGTAAGGTACAGAGAAAGCTGACAGCGGCTGTTCATAGGAGCCCGGGCCAGCTCACGGAACAACAATTCAGGGACGTCATGGAGAAATCCATCAAGATCCAGACCGAGTTTTGTGGGAAGCCTCCGAAGGGATTCACGGCGCCTTCGTGGGACCCCCATCCGAAGCAAATCAGCATTATGGAAGAGCTTGGGCTGTTATATGGTCAGACGAAATGGCCACTTTCCTTCTTTTTCTAGCGAGACTGACCGAGATTGCAGATCATTCCTTCATGCATGATGACTTTCACTGCTATCTTGCTCCGAGAGATGGCGAAGTCCATGTCACGACAGACTATAGCAAGAAGGCGTCCTCATGGATGGTGCCCTCAACCAAATCTGCGCCATCTAAGATTGTTGTAGTCCCAGGTATGTAGTGTTCACCGTCAGGACCAAGAAGCGTGTCATAGTCTTCCCTGGTAGTTCTATTGTATCATTTTCACTCACTGTGGTCACTCAGGATCCTGGACTTTCGACGATTGGCCTGCTTTCCAGTTCGAGCCGAACCGGCCAAACGCGGTATGTGTTGCGTGTTTCCTGTCCGAGAAACGACTGACGCCCTCAAAGCAAGGATACGTCGACCCTGAGGTCGTCGCGAAGACATGGAAGGAGTCATTTCATTACTGCTATGAGCACTACGACACCTTCGTCATGCCAATGACCATCCATCCGCAAGTTAGTGGGAAAGCTCATGTGATGCGCACGCACGAGAGGTAAGCCCCTAATATATGGCCACAAGCCATACCCTTGATTATCAGGTTTGACATGGCTGCTGAAAATCCAATCCCTAGATTCATCGACTGGATCAATCAGTTTGAAGGCGTGGAGTGGTGCACGTTTGCTGAAATGGCTGAGGAGTTCTTGGCTGGTCGTATTTAGACCCGGATTAGAACATGGCTATATGAAGGTTTAAGAGCTGCGTTGCTGTCTCGTTTTCTGCTGATTGACATATTCGTGGTGGGGAAGAGCGTAGACCGAGTGCATTCAGTGCAATAATGTGTTGATATTGTGCTCTTCGTTACAGTTGAAGCCCAGCCCTTGGTGGGATGATGGAGCCGGAAGATGAGTACCTAAAGAGTCGCTCGTGGGTAATGTAACTGTAAGACTGTACCTGGCCACTCTAGCACGCTTATACGTTTGCTTTCAGAGACTTGAGATTGATGATTCAGAAGAAAGAGCTTGAGGCAAGGCCCTTTGGTAAGGATAACGGCACAAATGGTGGAGGTCATTTGCCAAAGGTGGCTGATGAGCTTCTGCAGCTGATAAGAATAAAGGGTACTACGTAGAATGGATGCTGTGCATTGACCGGCATCCTGATGGGACGGAATACAGTAAGGAGGCATTTTTCACCTGCCAGCATGAAGTGAGCATAGGACAAAGGCCTAGTGTGGTATGAGAGCAACTGTTTGGACCCAAGTTCCGTCGTGGTCCGTGAAAGTACATCAAATTCATAATCGCTAGCAGCATATCATTGTTTAGCGACGTTGCCGACTACAGTGCATAGCTCATAGAGACTTTCATTCTAACATCTAGTTTGCCATGAACCTACCATCCTCCCACCTCCCAACGCACCACAGTAGGACTGACGTAGATCCTGCCTTCCTATCACGTCTTTTAAACCTTTTCTGCCACCTTCCCATGACCAAAATCCATTTGGGCAGTTTCAGCCCCACGGCATTCATCCTCAGGTTTGACGGCATCAACGCCCTGGAGCACATGTGCCGGAACAGAAACACCCTCCTCTTCGAAGTAGTTGGTAGGTTTGATGTACTTCCAGGTGACAAACGCTAGAACGGGCCAAGTCAAGGTGCTCAACCCAAACCACAACCCATTTTCAACCTCGTAGGGTACGCTTGACGCATCAATACCGAATGCCACAGCGGTTCCACTGGAGATGACTGTTCCAATATGTCAATACTACAATACTACCACGATAAGGAGACGGGAACCTCGTTTTTTAGCAGAGGATTCGGGAACTTACAGCAAACCATCACACCCCCCATCTGTGCCATCACTCTTGGCTGGTTGCTCATCGAGCCTAGAACCCAAAGTACAGTGTTCTGGAAGATTCCATATTGAGCGCCATACAAGACGTAGATAATCACAGCTCCAATGAAGCTGGAATCGTTGATGTCGATATTGGGCCCTGGTATACTCCTAACAAAATTCCAGCTGTTGAGCCAGCAGGTCAAGGCAATATAGGTTCCTGTGATGAGAACTGCATCGAATAAGATGGCCAACAAGCCTCTTCTGCGGCGGGAACCAAGCTTCTCATTGTCCAGGATCCAATATCCGACAAACAGAGCGATTGGGATCTGGAAAACGTATGAGATGACGTTGTTCAAGCTCCGTGTACGTAGGTTGAAGACGTATGCGTTCAAGGAGCTCTGTAATACAATAAAAGCCTCAGGAACAAAGAATGCAGGCAACATGAGAATAATTCGCCAATCTTTGAACATGGTCAGCAATGCTGTCAGACTCTGTCTCAGAGTGGTGGGCGTGAAAACAGCGATGCTGGTGCCATCTGGGCGAATTAATTTGCTGGGATCGACCATCAAGAGTGCCAAAACAGCCGAGCAGCAATGGAGAACGATGAAAATGACGTAGACGGAGCGAGGAGTTGAAGGAGAGTCGGCTTTCATTCAGCCAGTCAGCGTTCAGGGGTCAAGCCAGCAATTCTGAGAGGGAAGGGCATACCGTTGAAGTTGATCGCGAGGGCGATGCTCGCGCCCACGGTTGCACCGAGCGAGTTGCCCGTCCACTGTATAGCACGCCATGCACCTTTTTGCTACGTGGGTTAACATGGCTGTCGCCCCAAATTTGCGGAGGACTTCGCATACCGATTCTTCCGCATACACATTTGCCATGAATCCTACATGTTCGGGTCAACCTAGGTCAACTATAATCAAGGCAAAAAGCATGCACGTACCTGCCGTGGTCCATAGACATCCACCGCTGAAGCCCAGCCAACACCCGGCTACAAGAGGGAACCAAAGCTTGCCGCCAGAGGCATCAAAATACCACAGGGAGCCTTTAAGGCGTGTCAGCCAATCCTCCAAGGCAACTTGTGTGACTCCTACCTGTGTATAGCGGGTATCCAGAGATGGCAAGTAGAACCGTCAACCGAGGTCCCAGATGCGTGAGAATGGTGCCACCAAACAGTCCAGTGATGGCAAAGACAGCATATAGACAGGCATTGGAGGTCTGAGCCATGATCAAAGATGTGGCTTGGCCACCTCCAGCTCCAAGGCCCTATACATCGGCAAGTTAACAGGCAAATTCAGTTGCAAACCATGTTGTTGTTCGTGGGCCTAGGCAAACCTACAAGAATAGCCAGGTAAAGTCCAGGGTTAGAGAAGAGGCACCCAGCCATGAGGAGATTTTGGACAAACGGGCTAGTACGTTATCTTGTCAGTGCTTAGATGGCCAGAGTGAAGTATAGGGTAGGAGCGTTACTTGTTCAATCGCCAAAATGGCATTTCCTGGGTAGCCGGCGAACCTGAAGCTGCCATCGTATCTATTTGGACTTTAAGAAAGGTCGAAAGTTGGCCAATAGGGGAATCAGTTTGATAACAAGTGCTTCAGTGGTGTGATGAAAATCAAAAACCAAGAGCTGATTAAATGATGAAAATACAGACATGGCAGGAGGAATTAGCCTCTTAAAAGCTGATGTGTTCCTTCGATACCGTCCTCTTGGCCCCCTTTACCCCGGAGATCACACAAACCTCCCCCGCGTGCATCAAAGATAGTGTCCATCATGTCAAAGATTGCGCCGGCTTTCAGCGATAAACTTTGATCGCCTCCGTTATCACGGGCTCCGAAAGTCCGAATTCCTTCCTAAAAAGGTAGGTTCCTAATACGGTAAGTGGTCTTTTGGGCAGGTTAAGCCGCGTCATTGGACCATGGGCTGTACGTACAATGGCTTCTGCTGTGTTACGGCTGTGTTATCTCCGTTGGGTGGCTCAGAAGTCCGCCCTTGACCAAGTGTCATTGGATCTCTGAGCTACACCTTTTTATGGGATCATCCACGCAGTTGACACGCCTCGGCACAACCTCTACTACTACCTCTCTTGCAATCCTGTTTGTCCACCATTCACGATGTCTCCAGCAGATAACCCAACCACGGCTCTGGTGACTCTCTCTGATCGCCTCCAGAGCGTACGCATTCGACGCGATGTCTCGGTGTCAAGTGTCCGCTCTCCTTGGCCATCCCCCCGTCAAGGATGCCGTCCAACGTCACGTTGCTAGCTCGAGATCTGCTTCCTCGAGATGAAGTTGAGATCACCGAGAAGCCTGTTGAGGAGCTTTTGGACCTTCTCGCACCCTGAAAGCTCACGGCGGTGGAGGTGACGCGCGCATTTCTGCGAAGAGCGGCTCTTGCACACCAACTCGTCTGTTGTCCCTCACTTTCATGCTCCAGGTGTCATGGCCGCAACCTGACTACTTCGTGGGCTCACCTCAGGTTTGCTAATACCGAGAATAGGTTAACTGTTTGACTGAATTGATGCCTTCGGTTGCTCTGGAACGTGCGGAATTTCTTGACCGATACTACGCTCAGAACAAGAAACCGATTGGTCCTTTGCATGGGTTGCCTATCAGCACCAAAGAGCATCTCACCATGAAGGGCTGGGAGGCCAACTTCTCCTTTGCTGCTCGAATTGGCAAGATGGCCGCCACCGATGGCCTCTTGATGAGGGCAGTTTTTGACGCTGGCGCCATCTTTTACGCGAGGACGACGCAGCCGCAAACCTTGGTGAGAAGCGCGCGCATTTACATCTCCCCACTTGCAACCCTCCTCTGAAGCTAACAACGGATTGAACCAGATGCATCTTGAAACCTCATCGGCCATCTACGGAACAACGGTCAATCCCTTCAATTCCTCTCTTACCCCTGGAGGAAGCTCTGGTGGCGAGAGTGCACTTATCGCGTTACGAGGCAGTCCTCTTGGAATCGGTTCCGACACCGGAGGGAGCATCAGGGTCCCTGCGGGACACACTGGCATATATGGCTTGAAGCCAACATCCACACGCGTCACTCTGGCTGGCCTTGAAGGTATCGCCGGTGGCAGGGACCAGATCCCATCCGTGGTTGGCCCCATGTCGACCAGTATAGCAGGCCTTGAGGTCTTCATGAAGGTTGTGGTGGGGTCCAAGGCGTGGTCCTTGGACCCAAGCATACCACCGGTGGAGTGGCGTGACCAGGTTGACTGGCTTCAAAAGGCCGACGGCTCAAGGAGTATCAGGATTGGTGTTATGAGAGATGATGGCGTTGTCACTCCTCATCCTCCCGTCCAACGTGCTATCAGGGAAACAGTGCAGAAGCTCAGCCAACACCCTGATGTTGAAATCGTCGACATGTTTCCATTTGACATGGAGCTGGTACAGCAGATCTGGGTGAGTCGAAAAACCAGTGCCGGCAAACTAATGCGACCTAACACGAGCTCTAGGCCACCCTCTGCTTGCGGACAACGGCGAGGTCATGGTTAGGGCTTCTCGACGAGTCAGGTGAAGAACTGGAGCACCTCACCACGTGGATATTGAAAGAGAATCCCCACTTGAGCAAACGAAGCCTCGAGGAAATTTGGGACTGGACGGCAAAGAGAGACTCCTACCGAGCTAACTTTGCGAGGGCATGGGCCGAAAGCTGTGGGTCAGGTAACAAACCCATGGATGCAGTTCTGTGCCCTCTATATCCAGGTGCTGCCTCACCGCTTGGCAAGTCCAAATACTGGAGTTATAGCACTATTTGGAACGTTCTGGACTACCCCAGCGTGTCATTTCCAGTCACCACGGTGCATCAAGAGCTTGATCTTCCTGACCCGACATTTAAACCCATGAGCGAGCATGATGCGGTAAACCACAAGCTTTGTGAGTCCTTTCCTGGTCATCTAGCGCTATGTGAACTTTGGATAAGGTGCTGATAGGTTCATGCCGAGGCTAGATGACCCCGAAGTTTATCGTGACGCACCTGTCTCACTACAGTTGGTAGCGCGCCGTTTTGAGGACGAAAAGGTAACGGTTCAGAGTTCCCTTCACCTCAGTATTATAACTAACAGTTACAAACAGCTTCTTCAAGCTCTAAGGTTTATTTTGGCCAAGTTGAATGGCTCTAGCTAGTTGCCTCTTCAGATTACAACAACAGACCTTGATTGATATTGCTGTGGTTGCTTTAAGCTGCAATTATGCCGTAGGCTTATGTATCAAGAGGCGGGTGGCTTTCTTCTCGTTCTACGCTCACCTTACCGCCTACAGCCTTTTGTACTCTACCATGAGGGTCAGTCCTATTCCCGAGCTGCCTCCCAGTGAAAACCAATTACTTTTGTGAACTTGGTGACACTTCCAAAAGACGCCACCAGCCACAGTAACAAAGAACGATGGCCTTGAAACTTGCCGGCATGAAAACCCATTGCCGAAAAAAATAAAGGAAAAAAAATAAATTACTTTTTGTCATCAATATCCTTAAAGACATGCCTGCAGCAAGCCACAACTCACTGAGAGTAAGCAATGCAACCTCGCTTAATTTCAGCTCTTACAATTAGAGTAACGAAGGCGCGTGATGATTTCCTTGGTTGGATGCACTTTTACCCTCCTATTGTCTAAATTGACAAATCAGAGTTGAAAATGGTCCCGAGCGGTTCCGTCACCTCAATGCCAACAATGACTGGGCCATGTTTGATTGAGTGTCTGGTCAGCTGAAGTTCAGCCCCTTTGGGCGCGGCATCAATGTTAAAGGACAAACTCCCAATCCCGTTTCAAGCGATGTGATCTATTCTTTCACCTGAGTCCGAGGCGCAAGAGTCAGTTGTGTAAAGGACTCAGCATACCACCAAATTCTATCGCCCAGAACTCTTAACAGCACAATGTCAACTTCGCCAGGTTGGTCGGATATGAAGCAAGCACCGACTGTGACGACAACACCCGCACCTATCAGTGACAAGCCGCCTGATCGAAGTCGTGCAAATGAACCAAAGACGCGCAGCGGGAAAGCGCACACAACACCCGTCCGTCCCGTGTCTACAAGAACTTCGAATGTTCTCCGCGCTTTTGACGAAGGCAACGGGAATCAAGCCGCCAGCCTCATCGAAGGAGAGGGTTTTGAGTGGTCGGAGCAGGTGGGCGACCAGGAAGAAACAGTTCTGCATCGGGCCGTGGAGCTAGATTACAAACAGGCTGTAGTGAGTCTCACACAACGATACAAAGGAGCGGTTGACGCGTGTGACAAATACGGCCGAACTCCCCTACATTATGTCTCGACTAAATCCCACGCTGCCGCAATCGCCCAAGTTCTGCTCGAAGCCGGCAGCCCCGTCGACGCTCTCGATTGTCAGAATCTCACTCCGTTGCACACCCTCGTCTGGAGACCGAAACAGGAAGAAGTGACATTTGCGAATGAGATACGCCCGGCCATCGTGGTGAAGCACTTGCTGGACAATGGCGCTGAAGTGAACACGAGGGATGTTTTCGGTAACCATATCCAGGTCCCATATGGTCTTGAGCACATTTACTGATTTCGTACTTCGACAGGTGATAGCCCACTGCACGACGCTGTGCGGAAAGCGGACATGGAGATGACGAAGCTTCTCCTGGAGCACGGCGCCGATAGCGAGTGTCGCAACTTTGACGACAAGACACCACAAGATCTTGTGCGAGATCTGCGAGATCTGCCCGACGGCGTCAGCAAGGCAATGCTCGATAAGCTTCTCCGTTCTATCAATGAATGGGATCCGAATGATGCTCGTGCAGTCCTGGCCATTCCCACTGATGCGCCAACGTGCTGGGGCAACGCCCCAGGCGATACAACTGACAAATCAGGACACAACAACATTGGACGTGATCATAAAAAGGTTTGCGAAAAGTTCAACATAAACATCCGCTTCTATTACAGAGAAAAACAGTGTTCGCAGAGTTGGTCAGTGTCTGTCCATGATCTTCTTCACCAAGAAGGCCGGATGACGAGACTGGAGGACGAGTTCGCCAAACTTGTGTTTGAGCAATTGCAGGCGGACGGGGAGGTGAATGAGGGGGAGGGTGAAGAGGCAGTGAAGGAGAGGGTGAAGGGAGAATGCTGGAGGTGGATTCACCTCCCCATGAACCAGGTCAATCTTATCTTGAACTCATTTAAACGATGGTGCTAACCCTATGAAACAGATGTCCTGGATTACGGTTTGTGATAATATGTGCCTCCGCTTGTGCTGATTCCTGCTCAACTGACTGGCTGGTCATAGGACCTTGTGTGGCGACTCACTGAGCCAGTGTCTGGCGACGATCAAGCCGAGGGGAGGAAGGAAGCGTGGAGATTCCTCAGCCGGAACATAGCCCAGCGAAAGGGGGCAAATGGCATATTCACACGGATGCCGCATGTGAGTCTAAAGAGACAGTACAGTCTATCACTGGTGAGCTGTTACTAACACATGTCCAGGCAGGAGACTTTTTGAAAAACAAGGCCCTAGATGAACAGGAGATGGACAATGACGTAGACGGTAAAGGTGTAAGCACATGGCCACCAAGACATTGGGTGATTCTGTCCGAAATCCTTACTAAACACAAACCATCTATAGACGGAGGACATAAAAGGCTCTGCCATGAGCACAACTGGGAGCTTGCATCGAGGAGAGAGCTGGAGGAAGTCAACTGAGTTCCGCCCCGATGAAAAAATGTCTATTGTGGTACGTTTCATATCAGCCGACCAATTCCAAGGAAGTTGAAAAGGAAACTGAGCATCTCAGGTCCCTTACGTTGATTTTGAGACTCAAGAGTACCTCCAGCATCTTCAACAGATCAGAACCTCAGACAACTACAAGCCTGAGTCCCCTGGGTTCCGAAACAAGTTTGAACTTGACCAGATGTCGCGCCCCTACAAGCGATTGAGAGGGCTTCACAGATCACAGACGCTGGATGCATCGTATTACGACACTCTCACGGAGTCGGATCTCATGGAACGCGACAAGGATCAAGTTGTCCTCAAGTGGCTTGAGAGTGTCGCTGAAAGAGGCACAAAGCAACATGGAGATGGAAAAAGCGCCAAAGTCCCTAGTGAGTTTCCCTCCCTAAACGCAGTGGCGGGACATTGAAATGAAGTGCGACTCGCGCATTCTGACCCGTGGTTCTTAACCCACATACAGACGAAAGGGTCCAGAAGGAAACAGATCCACTTTCCATAACGGACCCAAAAGCTGCAGAGTTGGCAAAGCTCAAATCCAAAAAAACAGGCGGAGGCAAGGTGGACTGTGGCGAAAACATTCATGATCCTGGTAAGCAGGCGAGATTGCTCATGGTCCATCAACTTTGGCTCTGGAAGCTCGATAAAGGTAACTATATCCCCCCTTCTCGATCTATACATAACTACCTACTACATCCCGGTGGTTGTTGACTTGCCCTCACAGACACCATTATCACGGCGTTTCCAGATCGGTACCACCGTGGTGTCGAAGACACCCTCTTTGACACCATCCGCCAGGGTGGCATTCACTCTTACACAGACCCACACGAATTGATAGAAGACATACTCTTCGAGTCAGTGACCTTTCTGGAAGAGTTTCAATACGCAGGTCTAGGTATCCATGTGCTTGATATCTTCGACAGCTCCATCGCCGAATGTGTATGTGTTTCATGCAACCAACATAATTTCCACTGGCCTAGAAACCACCGCTGACAAGGCGCGACCTTGTGTCCTTCATTAGAGCCAGGAAGAAGCCAAGCGTTTCGATGAATTCAGCGAATCGATTGATCCAAACAGCACCATCGATAAGACATCAGACATCACCGACGAGATCAAGCTGATCAGCAAATGCAAAGACATCCGTGACGAGTTACACCTGATTCTTCGAATCTTCGAGACGCAGCAAAACGTCGTCAAGAAGTTTTCTGATCTCTTCTGGCCAAAGAAGGTGGCTCCCAAGCTGAATCAGGCTTTCATCGACGACTGCGGCGTCGGGCACCTGATTGAACGCACCAAGTCCCTCGACGGACATGCCGATCGGACACTTCAAGCTGTGCGTCACCACCCACTATCCTGTCAAGAAGAAAAAAACTACATATTATGGTGGCTAACTTGGCGTGCAGCTTGACTATCTTGTCCAGATCAAGCAAGCTCAGAGTTCTCTGGATGAGGCGCAATCAGCTGGCCAACTGAACAAGGCAATCTGGATATTCACACTAGTGACTGTTATCTTTGTAAGTTGCATCATGATTATCCGGAAATCGCTGGCCCCAGACTCTTGTGCGATTCTGATTTGGACTAATGGCTATCTGATAGACCCCGCTGTCCTTTATGACCAGCCTATTTGCCATCCCCTTTACCTACCACCCTCAGAACAGCGAGGGGGAAATCAGGGTTGAAGAGGGTTGGTTTACGAACCGCATGGGTGAGTGCCAGCCTCTCATTCGATCAGACAGAATTCAGTATCCAGAGGGATAGCCGTCTTCTACGCTCCACTTCACCAAAAACCTATTCAACCTATCACCCTCAGACAGCTAACCTCTTTCATAGCTATCGGTGAAGGTGTCAGTGTGGCAGCTATTGCCCTTGCAATTTTGATCAGCTTCACAGCTCCTTCTCCTAAACGCGCCATTGCACGCCTCAAGTCCACTTGGAAAGAAACTGATTGGAAGATTTGGCCGCTCGGCACAGATTCGGGTTCCAACCACATCAATCCACCCCAGCATGGACAAGACCGACGCTCTATCAGGCACAAAATTTCTACCTTCCTCGCCGGAGAGAAAAGTGTGCCCAGAGGAGGCGGGGACAATGCCTAAAAACCGAGAGGTCTGTGATTTACAGTGGTGTCCAGCATTGGGCTTAGTGTCAGCATCTATTACCTATGTTATCTATTGTTTTGGTTAGTGGCTTCTTTTGAAGACGCCAGAGACTTCACCAAGCCCACAACACGAGGTCTGTGACTAGGGGCAGGGCCTGGCATTGGCCTGGTGAGTATGACCTCTGGTGGCCAGTGATACAAGATTGGTAATAATTGAAGGTGTCGATTCAGCCATAGAGAAACACAATTAAATATCTGCTTTGGAACAGAATTGCTCCTTGTGCCTTATCCCGCAGGCAACCAATGTCGAGCTGGTTTCTGAAGTCCTACTAGTCTCACCGTCAATGTCTATTAAAATCAGGAGCGGTGGGCAGGTTGGCATAAATATTTTAGACTATAAACGGTGTAATCAGGCTGAAATCGGACGTGTAGGGAGTCTAGCCATCTCTACGAAGAGTCTAACGACAAGCGAAAGTAGCGTCAGCGACTTTGAGAGCCGTTGATTGGGCACAAGTGTCCATTTTCTGTTGTCATTACCGAGTGATGCCGTTCCAGGTCCCCAATACTCTCCTTTCCAATGAGGTCCGGCCAAACCCTCCGCCTTTTATGACACGCGGCATTGAGCCCGGTCCTGGCGGTCCTGGCTTACTCATAAGTGACAAGGGCTTTGATTACGACTCGTCAAGATAAGACCGCTACTCCCTCATACTTGGGTAGTCTCCTAACCGTCTCCGGCCTCGATCCCACAACACAGCACGAGGCGATGGCAACCAAGATTACCCTCTACTCTTCATCAATCTCGGCCTGTTCCGGCCGTCTGCGTATCGCACTCAACTTGAAGGGCCTTGAATACGAGACTTCCTTGGTCAGTTTGCGACAAAAGCAAAACGATGATCCAGAATACCTAGCTGTCAACCCCTCAAGAACGGTGCCCACGCTCACGATACAAATATCACAAGGCTCAGGGGAGCAAGAGCCAGTAAAGTAGACACAGTCTATTGCAGCTCTTGAATTCTTTGATGAAGACTTCCCCAATACCCGGCAGCTTCTCCCACCAATCCATCACCCCATAGATCGTGCCAGAGTCCGTAGTCTTGTCAACATCGTGGCCGCCGACATACACCCTCTCACTACCCATATGGTGGGAAGAGAAATTGTTGCAAGGTTCCCATGCCCTGAATCCAAGTTGGCCGAGGCCGGTGGCAACAGCGAGTGGGACAGATTCTAGATCGAAAGGGTACTGGCGGCGTACGAAGAAACGGTGCAGGAAACAGCTGGTAAATTCAGCGTGGGAGACGAAATCGCATTGGCAGATGTTTGCTTAGTGCCTGAACTTTGGACGGCAGAGAGGTTGGGCGTTTCCATTTCGGAGTATCCCACCGCATTCAAGATCTACTGCGCTCTGAGTTCGATTACCGAAATCCGAGCGGCTCGACAGGACCCATCATTGGAGCTGGAATGATGGTTTCAGTGACAGTCAACAATTCAGAGCCCAAATGGATCAGTGCACCCATTGTGTATTGTGATGAAACAACGTTAAACACACTAAATTCTTAGGCCATATAATCGAGGCCTGTCAGGTATCCCACCATGTGTAATCGCTTTTGCAGTCTTGCACATTTCTTCAATGAAATCCAGCAGACCTGGTACGGAGGATGCCCATAAAAGATTGGTTCGACCTACGGAAAGTTCTAGAGACTATGATTGGCGGACGGACCTGGGACGGTGACTTTCCGTGGTGGTAATTGGGCACCATTGAAAAACATCCGGAGCCCCTCGAATCATACGAACAAGTGTGACCCTAATGGAATATCTACCGACATTTCATCTCGGAGATGTTCCCCATCAAGCTCAAAGATAAGGCTTGACTTGCTCCTCCTGCCACTCCCAGAATTTCTTCACAATTCCCGTGCTCCCTTCAGATTCATCCTTGGTGCCGTCATGAAGACTGCTCTTAATCTTGCCGATTCGACCAAAAGGGATAATCCACGACCCATTATTGACTTCGCCAGAAAACACTACGTATAGCTCTGTGTACGCGCCGTTAATGGGAGGGTAGCTGATGAAATGATGGAATTGCCCAAAGAGATAACCAGTATCTTGAGCCAGGTCAAAACGGAGATTTCCCGGATTCATGGTCGGGTCGGAGGTCAGCCTCATATTCTCCGTCAAGTCAGGACAATACTCACTACGCTTACAATCCCATCGTCGGCGAATCTCTTAGTGAACTCCATTGCTTGGAAGTAATTACCCGCCTTGCTCGCACCATACTTGAACATTGCGGATTCCTCAAAATGATAATCCAGGTTATCAAGTGGAATGCCTGGGGTGGAAACCTCCGCAGCCGAGCTCGACACCTATAGAACCCGCACTGATCCTTTCCGGCTGTTGCGCGCTGTGGACTGAAGTAGCGGAGTCAATTTTCTGGTCGGAGCGAAATGGCCAAGGCAGTTCGTTCTGAGCTGAAGCTCATAACCCTAGATTGTTTTTGAACCCCGTGGTGGGAGGAGGACCCCGGCGTTATTAAAAAGCGCGTCCAGTCGGGATTCAGCGGCGAGAAAGCGGTCGGCCGCACTAGAGCAGAAATGCAGATCGCTCAGGTCCAGTTGGAGGAACTTGAGGGCACCAGTAGATCTAGCATGGCGAATGTCATCGATAGCAGACTAAGCCTTGTCCTGGTTTTGAGCAGCAATATAGACAACGGCATTTTTAGAGTAAGGATGCTGGAAACCTCTTTCCCCACACCTGTGTTGGATCCAGTTACGAGGAATACCTAGGTAGATGCCTCTATTAATGCAGTTCGAGTTAGGAGAGTGTCTCGCACCTTTCCGGTGAGGTCTGGTACATCGTCCTCCGTGAACTTTGGCTTGGGAGGGAAAAGCTGTGAAAACATGCTCATTTTTCCTTGTATTTTACTTCCTTAGAAGTGTAATGGTGTCAAATGAAATGAGAGAGATGAAGGAAAGTCAAGGTGACAAAACATCTCCAGGCAGTATGCACAAGCCATATGTAGGATACGGTCATCCTGAGGGTTACGGAGTTAACGGCATATACTTCACAGTCTCGGGACTGTTTAAGCCCCGTAGACCCGGGCCTGTACCAATATTGACTTTTGACTTAGCATCAAGCCTAGGGGGCGGGTTAAAAGTAGAGGGAGTAGCACTAGTCAACCCGGAGATATTCATCATCCAGTACGGAGACTTCACAACGCTCTGATTGGACACTGAACCGCTGCGTCGAGTTCGGAGTCTTGCGTGGACTGCTGATCAAACTGATTTGTAATTGACTGTCCGAATCTGTCTCTTTTGTCCGCTTCTAAAAGAATGATCATAGTCATGTCATCAATTCTCTGTGGTACAAAACGAGGCGTGGTAGAGGAAGATCCTGCAGCTTGAAATGTAGTACTCTCGTCACGGCATGATGAGAAACGCCCTCCTATCCAGCGCAGTCCGAATCTCTACAAAACAAGCCTACCGACTTCACCGTCTTTACTTGCCCAGCGCCACCAATATGGAACGGGGAGAATATTCACAAGACCTTGTCAGCTGCCTCAAAGAGTAAGACCAAGCCCATAACATAAAAACAGATCCTGAGGTATTACTGGCAGGTACTTCGACTGTCCTACATTCTCCGACATTACAATCCATTCCAATCTCAAAGATTTTTACGCCCATCGCCTCGTGCTTGCGAGCCAATCTCACTACTTTGCCAAAGCACTTCACAGGTTAGATGACGCTACGTCCCCGCGTTCAAGCGAGGATGGAGAACCCGGAATGACTAGCAGAGTCCCGGTATTGGATCTGGTCCAAGAAAACTCGCTGGTCGTCAAAGGCATTCTTTACTTCTTATACAACGCCGATTATAAGGATGGATCTCCGAGCAAAACGCCCGAAATCATGACATTCAATCTCCTCATGTTGACAGCAGCAGAGAAGTACGGTATCCCGGCGATGAAAGAGTGTGCGCTGGGCAAGCTTGATTCAGCAGCAAGGCGGTTCTGGAACACTTCCTGCTTCCTCAAGGTCATTCGACATGCATACAATACGGATAGCTCTACATATGATTCGGTTCGCACAGTCTTTACTCTAGTCGCAGCAGACCATGCTACCGATCTCATGAACACGGAGGAGTTTGCGAGGTTAGTGAGGGATAATGACCAATTCCGAGGCGATTTTGAAGACGCCATGGCGGAAAATGAAAAGACAGCTCAGGACTGGCATCTTTGCATGTACTGCAGTACTAGACATGATCCATCTGAATGCGCACATGTCTGGTCTGGGTAGAGTTTTGGATCGAACAGCAGGAAGTAAGGTATCCAATTCGAATAATATTCCACGTGTGCTATCTCGTCATAGACCTTCACTGATGCCTATGTGTTGAATTTCTGTGTATAGCAAAAATCGACTCGAGAATTTAAGAAGTATTTTGTACTCTTGTGGGGGACTTTTTACAGATAGACTTGGGTTTCAGGCCATCTCGTGTTGAACACTGGGTTCTTTTGTATCACGTTGAATAGCTTCTTTTAAAGACTTCATTTATTACAATTAATGCCTCAGAAACCACGTTGCGGACGGACGTCTGAAGCTATATGTGTGCGCTGAAGCTGCAAATGGGTCGCCTTTCAGCGTGAAAAGGCCACGCAGGTTGGCCGGAAATGCTAGGGTAATCATGAATCATGCCGCTAGGGTCCATGAGGTTGGCCACCTTCCATTTGCTTCTTCTTCGCTTGATACAAATTCGCGAATAAAAGGCGATGGCTTATCAACACACAAAATATTACAACGCGTTCTCACCTTTGTCATATGGCCGGCCGACGAATGTGACGTCACCGTGTTACTGGACTTGGAATTATTGCCTGAGGA
The DNA here is from genome assembly GCA_017654865.1 of Fusarium sp. FW16.1. NCBI lineage: Eukaryota > Fungi > Ascomycota > Sordariomycetes > Hypocreales > Nectriaceae > Fusarium > Fusarium sp. FW16.1. The sequence continues at coordinate 3,455,740 of JADNRB010000006.1, read as the reverse complement.
CGACGTATTCATCTCGGTCCTCTGGCTCAGCTACACCATCAAAAGCCGAGCTCTGACCAAATCAAGAGATGCAATAGACATATATATGTTTCAGTGTGAGTAAGGTTGGGGTCGGCATTAAGCAACTGAAGATATTAGCCACAAAGCCTTGACCCGCACAGCTCTTTGTGCTTGGGGAAAAGCCCAAGGGGAAGTCCATTGTTGGTTGTGGAGCGCAACGTTGTAGTCTGGGGCGGTAAGCATACCTATTGGCATAAGTCCCCTGGGCTGAGAGTAGGCCCTTCTCCAGAATACGGGGTTGGCTTCTATATATTACCATCATGCCCAGGTTTCGTGTGTTTCTGTTACTGTCCATGGAAGCCAGGGTTTTTCACCGGAGCCGAAGTAGGGCCTGACAGCACCGAAATAACACCCGTTTTTACAAGGGTTCAGACCCTGGCAACAGAACGTCCCGATTGGTTCCGACACTTGATGGAGATGAAGGGCCGCTTATCTCTTCCCGTCCCGTAAGCCTCATAATTCGTGGCCAAATAGCGGGAGTGGCGTTCCAGCCGCATGGCGGCAAAAACGGCATGACGACGTCAGGGGCGGCTCAACAACGACGTCTCATGAATCGTGCATCGGCCATGGATATCTAAGCATTCATACGTGCCTGTTGTTACCACTCGAAAGGTGGGTGTTGGGCTTCATAACTGCATCGTCCCCTGGGTCTAATGTTTCGAGTTATTCTCAAAAGGGATGATAGGGAGTTTTGCACGAAGACGCCTAAATGAAGATGTTGAACTATTGCAACCCCGTTACCTGGAATCACTGGATAGCTTAGACATAATGAAAAGGCGGTGGGAAACGATAGCGGACAATACAAATGCCGCAATCAAATGAACAGAATCCTTCAACTACCCGGGAGCTTCCAACCTAACGTGGTAGGTAAGCATATTTTGGTGCCTATATCCCCAGACAGTAAACAACGCCATCAGACTTACCATAGAAGCATAACACAACGTGAACAAGCGAGGCCGATCATCTGCCAAAGCCACGTAAGTTCAACTGAAGACTGATGCCATGACGGCCGGAACCGCGTCGAGGAGCCGGAAATAGGGAGACCGGTGAGAAAAGGCCCGCTGTTGACCTTGACGATTTTCGGTGGGCTTTCGGTCACTAGACGTTGCACGGTCACCCCAGATGACACCGTGCTTTTTGCAAGGCCATGGTACTCTGCCGACCATGGTAAATGACCAGGAATCCCACGACGTGATTCTCCACATATCGTGGCATGGTCATGTCTGCCAATGGCTAAATCCAGCGCAGGGTTCAGCTTCTCGGCGTGCTCGGCGTTTTCCCTCCTGTCGCGTCGGCCGTTCCGACTAATCCACCCTGGGTCATTTGGCGGCTAAATGGGCAAATTCCATTTAGCCTTTTGCCCCGATAGGATGGGCCTCAGAGAGAAGTGCCGGTAATGGCAGCGTTCGTGACAGGGCATGGCGAGGGATGGTCACTGGAGACTCAGACTCGAGACGAAGGTGCTCTGTGCTGTGCTGCCGATGGATCCATTCTAGAAAACTGCTCAAAGCTTTTCGTAGCGATAAAAGAACAGACTTGCCTCGTCAGTTGAGAAGGAAATCAGAACATCTCATCATCTTCACTGCCATCAACACCTCCAGTGAAAGAAACATGCTCGGACAAATGTAATATCCCACACCTCTTCAGCCCTACAACTAAAACTAGTGGCGACTAACTACTCCCTAGTTCCATCAAGATCAATGGAGCCGATTGTGGAGCCGAGGCTCTGCTCTTGGCCTTGATCACCTCCATCGGAGGCTTTCTCTTTGGCTATGATACTGGTCAGATCTCAGGAATGCTCCTGTTTGAGGATTTCACCAACCGGTTTGCCCAGAAGCACGATGATGGTACCATCGAATGGGTGTCCATCATCAAGTCGCTTCTGGTCTCGCTCATGAGTATTGGTTGTCTGATTGGTGCCTTGTTGGGTTCATAGTAAGTTGACCACTCCACGCAAGCTTCTTGGATGAGATTGGGGACTAACAGGCCTTTCCTCTTTAGCACTGCCGACTGGTATGGCCGGAGAAAGAGCTTGAGTATTGCCGTTGTTGTCTTCCTCATCGGCAACACGCTTCAAATCACGGCAATGCATTCCTGGGTGCATATGACCATTGGTCGACTGGTAGCTGGCTTCGGCGTTGGCGCCCTGTCCATCGGCGTGCCAATGTTCCAGGCGAGTGTTCCCACGAGAGATCCGTGTGCTGTGGTCGCGTCTTACCAGCTCATGATTAGTCTAGGCATCCTTGTGTCCAACCTTGTCAACTATGGAGTCCGCGAGATCCAGGAAACGGATGCCTCTTGGCGCGTGATTATCGGTATAGAGATGGCTTTCTCTCTTCCTCTCGGCCTTGGCATTCTCATGGCCCCAGAGTCACCCAGGTGGCTGGCCATGAGAGATGACTGGGAAGGGTCACGACTTTCTCTCGCACGACTTCGCGGCATGAAAGATGATCCCAAGAACCCATTGGTTGAGGACAACCTCAGCGAGATGAGGATGCTGCTGGAGGAGGAACGCAGAGCCGGTCAGGGTACCTGGCTGGAGTGCGTCGACCCACGCAACGAGACCCCCAAGGTTGTGTACCGAACCCTCCTTGGCATGGCTGTCCAGTTCCTCCAACAGTGGACTGGCGTCAACTACTTCTTCGTGAGTACCCCTGGACAATCACTTGCATAGTACCATCTAACGGTTATTTTAGTACTACGGAGCTACCATTTTCCAATCTGCTGGTATCGATGATCCAATCTTGGTTCAACTGATCCTGGGCGCTGTCAACGTCGGCATGACCATTCCCGGTATCTACATCACGGAACGGGTGGGTCGTAGATGGCCTCTCTTCTTGGGTGCTCTGTGGCAGACAGCCTGGCTTATCGTTTTCGCCTCTGTCGGTACAGCGATCAATCCAGAGGGAAACAGCGCTGTTGGAAAGGCCATGATTGTTTCGGCCTGCATGTTTATTGCATCCTTCGCCCTCAGCTGGGGTCCTTTGGGTTGGGTCGTCGTTGGAGAACTGTTCCCTCTCCGAACTCGTGCCAAGCAAGCGTCTCTTGCGACAGCCAGCAACTGGCTTGGAAACTGTAAGTGCAAGCTGCTAAGTTACATGTGCAATGCTAACTCCAAATAGTCCTCATCAGTTTCCTCACGCCCTTCGCTGACGACGGCATCTCTTACTCCTTCGGATATGTCTTTGCCGGAATGAACTTCATCGCCGCCATCATCACCTGGTGCTTCCTCTACGAGTCTAAGACTCTCAGTCTCGAACACATCGACCTGATGTACAGCCTTCCAGACTTGAAGGCTTGGAACAGCGCAAACTGGACACCACCAGGTTACGTCAGCCGTAAGGAGCGCGACGAGGCTTACTTCCGCGAAATGGGTAACACCAAGGAGAACGAGAAGGAGGTTATCCACAGCGACAGCATTACCGAATAGGCGACCATGGTTCAAGGATGGTGCGTTGAGGGTTACTCCTGAAGCAACCCTTTCGCACCGAGCTTCAAGTAGCATATCATCAGCAAAACATTCTTCCTGACTCTTGAGATTTAAGTCTCATGAGATATTGTACATTAAAGGGGTTATTGGAGTTACACGTTGACTATCCAAGAAAGGCATCAGTATTAGAGATACCCTTTCATCTTGGGTCAAATGAGACATAGTTATGTCGCACGTTTATGTCTGATCAGTGCCTGAATAGTGCGGCAATTGAAGTGCAAGCTAAATTGAGTCAGACAGATCTTGAATGAAGCCATTGGTGCATGGGGAATTTTACAAGCCTTAGAGGTGCAGATGGCATGTCTCCATGAAGGGGATGGGGCACTGTTTGCCTTCTGCCACTGGGTGATAAAAGCAAATGGAAGCCTCCAAGGGTGAAGGGTCATGTGACAGTATCACTAGCACTTCAAGACAAAGTTGGGCGGCTAAGATGACGTAAAGAAAGTGGTTCAGTGATGCGCTGGGGAGTGAGTGAAAGCCAGCGGCGTAGCCAGCTCATGGTGTTCCTTTTGGCTACCCAGATGCCGAAAGTGTTTTGGAAACTGTCCTTTTAACTACTCTGCCTGATACCACTCCTGCGCCCGTGACCTTTTATTCTGTACTTGACGTGTCCTTCTTACCACCCTTCTGCTCACCACTGAATTATGAAGCAGTCGGCACAAAGCGGAGCAAGCACTTCTGACCAAAAGGCCTAGCCGAAATGATCTGATCGTGTGCTCTCATTGACTCCTCAGTCATGGAAGGGTCAGGAACTGTCTGATACTGAGAATACACCTCCCTCAGCAGAAGCTTCATTTCGGCATAGGCCAAACTGAAACTGTGTTAGCAAGTGCAAGTACATGTTCAGAAGGAACTCACTGTTTTCCGATACAGCCTCGTCCACCATAAGAAAAGGCAAAGATATGACGCCTCATTTCCACATCGTTTTCGTTTGACATCCACCGGTGAGGGTTGAATCGATCAGGCTCTGGAAACACATGCGCATGGTGTCGCTGAACCGAGTATGCCTGGCTGCTCACGATAGTATTTTCAGGGACAAATAGGTCGTCGATGACCCTTCCATCCTTTGGAACGACGCGTGGCAGCGACATAGGAATAGCGGGAAAGCAGCGCAATCCCTCTTGTACGATCGAGTCAAGAACCGGGAGCTTGTCAAACGCCATATCAGGGTTCCCCTTTAGTTCTCTGCGGAGCTCATCCTGGAACTGAGCTGAATGAGGCTGGGACAGTTCCCAGATCAAGAAGCACAGAACGTCGCCTGTGGTGTCAATGCCGGCAACCATGTGATCTAGACATTCCGAAGCAATATCGCCTTCGGCCAATTCGTTACCAAGCTTGCTCCGGAGGCGGCTCAGAAGGGTAAACTCCTCAGGGTCATCAAGTTTGCTTCTTTTGGTGACAAAGTTATCTGCCAGGGGCGTAGATCGTGGCTCAAAGAAGCAGTCCAGAATCTTGGACGAATACTTGTAGAGAGTTGGCGCATACAACATGAAGAGGCGGCCTACGTTGTCAGATCACTCTCTTGTGTAGAGAGGGCGGTAAACTTACTTCGAAGACTATCGTCGGCATTAACTTGATCCATCATCTCTCGGTCGCCCGGGTTGCCCAGGCAATCAGTACCATACGGCTGGAACAGATGATGGGTAACGCCATCACAAGCGAATGCATGAAGTTTAATCTGGCCAAGGTCAGCAAAACTCACAGAGTGGCCAGTGAATAACGTACGTATACATCAACACTGCTCCCAGTCGAATCGCCACACTGTCTCGCAAATTCTCGTGCTCGGTTCTCAATTCCGTTGAGGGAGGCTGGCTTGAGAACGTTGCTATTTGCGTACCTGTCGGCTAGGAGACGCTTTCGCTTCGCATGCTATTGACTGTGAGCTAAAGCCGCAGATGTCGATTACATAGAGGACTAACAGTGGTTTTATCGAGTGTCGAGAACAAGGTTCTTTGAGATATTAGCACAGGGTCATACACGGACTCGGCCCACTACTTACCTGCGTCCGAATACCGTGAACAGATCATAAAATGTGGACTTGTCATAGCCACTGCCCTTGGATCCGTAAATCTCCTTGACAGCCTCATAAGATGAGAATGACATCTCATTGGGCGCAATGCGAACGACAGGTCCGTATTTTAAATGGAGAGAGTGGATGTACAGGGTTCGATTGGCGTTGAACTCGTTCCATCTCAACACGAATGGCGTGAAGCGAGAGAGAAACGGACCAGGGGCTGACCATAACGGCGATGAGACGCATTTCCAGACATAGAAAAGTGAACATGCCGCGATGGCAACCGAGAGTGCGGGGATTGACAGTAAGAACATGATGGTGAAACCGAATCGTGATACAAAGCAGTCTGGGTTCGCGTATTTGCTAAACTTGACATTCGTCGCGCCTTATATATTTGGACTGCTCCCAAGTTTTTACACAATCAGTGAGGAGTCAACTCTCCCATCTCCAGATGACTTCCTGTTTGGGTATAGATCTGGAGATGGAACTAACAACCTCTCGTTGGGTCATCTACTCTACCCTGATTGGCAGGCGATTAGACCCGTGATGGATAACGTCGGACCTCGGGATTGTCAACTTGGAAGACTTTTCTTTACGTAACTCTGGGGCATCATGTCTGGTACTTTGTCCGAGATACGATAAGGTATCCGCGGTCTTGACAGTGATATCAGACTTTCTTTTGTTTAATTGAGGACCGATTCAGACATTGATTCCTGGTCGTAGTCGTTCGGTAGGACGCCTTTTGCGCCACTAGATAAGACACGGCCATTTCTCTAGCCCAAGACTTGGCGCCGAGCTCAGGGTAGCAACACCGGCTGTCCTGATAATTCCCATTTCCGAGCCAAGTCTCGCCAGTCTCGCTCATCAGCTGCCCAGAATACCTGCAAGAACTGCGCGACGTCCCAGAAGTTCTTAAATCGCATTATCCGGCATATCCGACTGTATAAATCGGAGATGATCGCTTGCCTGGCGCCATCTTCGTGGCTCTCCACTCCAGCCATAAAGAGTGACCACGGCAGACAGTGCAGCCACTCATCAATAGCGCCCATTGCTGCAATTTGATCGAATAGACCATCCATCAAATCCTTCCATTGCTCGTCGATGCATATCTCCAGGCACCTCGCAGAGTACAGCAGGGCGGCGTAGTAGTGTATGTTCACAACACAAATGAAATCTCGACGTCGGGAAGCAGGCTGCAAAGCGAGACGGCCCGCTGTCATGAGTGTCTCCCCTCGGGCGACCTCAAACTGTGTCCGAAGGTGACTAAAGGTCAACCCCAGCCTGGCCAATCGAGCAGTTGAAGGCTCGAACTGACGGGAAAGCAGCGTGACGTCGTGTAAATACCTGAGATAAGTTGAGAAGAGTATTGAGTCGTCCACTGTGCGTGGAAGGATCACTTGCTGCATCGAAGATAGGTCAAATGATGTCGTGCAAGCAAAAATGTCGTGAACGGATAATTGATTCCTGAGGAAATTGAGCAACAAGCTCTCACCACGGCCTGTCGTCTCGAAGGTATTTATGAGTGATCTCGCGGCTCGCCGATGAAAGTCTGCTGCAGCAGAACCAGAGTCTGCCATTTCGTAGCATGAAAGCAGGAGCATGGCCGCCAAGACCCATTCAACGGCCCGTTCGTCCAGTTGGTTACCAAGTTCACGTCCACTCATGACATGGGTGGTGATGTTCTTAACGTAGGCCGATATCATGCCAATGGCCTCATTGCGGGCCTTTTCAGAAAAGCTGTCATCTTCAAGTGAGATGGAAGCATGTTGAGAGGAGACGGCAGCCATGGCTAGTCCGACGACAGGATGTCTGTATGCCATTGGAGTGACGTAACGTCGATAAGGGTTGTCATCCGAGTCAACCCAGACCATCAAGCGTGCTATTTGCTTATCCCAGTGATCGATGAGCTTGTGTAGCGTCTTCTTGCTGATTGAGTGAAACGAGGATGCGTTGGCCCAGATATCGTTCCCAATCGCTGTGGATGAAGATCCAACTTCATCGGCAATTGTCTCCTCAGTTTGAGCTAGACGGCCACGGATAGCAGCGCCACCAGCCCATCGTAGTCGTTGACCGTATCCCGGGCAGACCAAACCCTTTTTCGTGCATTTAAGGCAGCTCGGCAATGCACGATCACAAAGGATACGTCGTCTTTCGCATGTGTAGCAGCCTGATACTGTAAGTTTCCCATTAACCGAAATAAGTCTCAGGAGCTCTTTACAGACCTTGATTAAGCGCCGGTCGTTGTCTCTTCATCGTGAGGTGCTGGCTCGAGTTTTGTTATGATAAAGAACGAAAGCAAGTTACGATAACAGATTCAAGATTCCCAAAGCGGGGTCAATTGCTAACCGAAGGCGACCAAGCATTAGCGCGCTAGGTAAGCAAAGTTAGACTCAAGCTCTCAGCTGGTGCCATTGCTAATCTCTCCCCTACTTCGCTATTCATCTATGAAGTGTTTCTTATAGGCTCCGCGTTGTATAGCACTAATTCTTTTGAGCATGTTTTTCGACCCTCGGCAACAACCTTGTCAAAGTCATACTCAGACCACCGTAGCTCGGGGGCGAGCCCTGCGAATTTCCATTGGCCGTCAATCTTCTTATACCAATGTTTGTTAACTGTGAGCGTGGCCCTTGACCAAAACTTTTGAAAGTGTCGTGTCCTCGTAAATCTGATGAGGCACGCGCAACTGATGGTGACCTATAATTTCCGTGTCTGAAACCCGCTCGTAGCGACTCGCCCGATGAAATGTTGTGTCTTGAGAGTCGGGTTGCCTAACATCGCGGGATTGAACATCATGCCGACGTACTCTTCAGCCGTCATATTCTCCCCAAATCTTGTTCAGAAATGATCGATAGTCAATCTGCAAGGGGCTGTATTAATAATGATGTGGTGAAGACAAGGTAGGGGTTGGGTGGCTGACTCGCAACTCGGGGGCGACGATCTTGCGCAATCTTGCCCAGTCTTTAGTGTCATAGCTATCGGCCCATTCGTAAAGGGCAGTTTCAACTCCTTGAAAGTCTACATTGATTGCTGGTTAGTATGAGCATCTGCTGATAGCTGCGTAGGTAGTGAGAGACATCCCTTCAAATGTGATTTGCTCTGACATCTTAACTTGACATGAACAAAGGCGTGGAGGGTCTTTCTAAACTGTTGGTAAAGTTTATGGACTGTAGTACTTTCCAATTTGTATGTTTGATTGAAGGAGGAGCGCGAGAAGATACGAAATACACGTAGATGTCAGTAGGCGATAAGGTGACTGATATTGAGGACATTCAATATTACCATGCGGAGTGTGTTTATTCTTTTGAAACCTGTCTTGTATATAGAAAAAGCCATGATCAAGACTTTATAACACTGCACCTGCGGTCTTGTTATGTGTTTGGGATGTGGAGCCGACGATGTCAAACTCGTCTGGCCACATCCCGCTACCGTTGACTGTGACATCCGTGGTACTTTACGGCTAGATGTGTTCAGTCAATACGAAACCTTGACTTAGCGACTCGATTCGTCAAGACGTATCAATAGACAGAAGTTCGTGTGGGATGTGGAGGAAAGATTCCGGGGAAGACAGGGTTCAACTACTTAGTCCCCCACACAGGTGACAAGCAGATGGTGCACCCCCCTGACCGCCAATAGTCTATTTCTAAGCTTGAACAAACCGTTGCCTTGTGGCGTCGCGGTCAGAGATCACTAGCCGCAGTGAGTGCCGGGTGCGTGGAGCCGCAACCGTCCACTTCCCGACACAAGGGCCAGTCTTAAGTGGAAGGTCAACGCTATGTGCCCCCGAGTTTATAGATGTGAAGAGCTCCAAGTAAAAGAATAGAACCGGAATTGACTTTGCATGGCTGTAGCAGGTTGAATATAACCGGCATCATTACTTCACACGAAATCGAGACGAGGGCCTCGATGCGATAGGCCTTGACCCAATTCGTTGACTGCATGAACTTTGGAAGACAGGCTAGAAAACTAGAAGTGTATTATCTCGGCTCCGGGTATCTTATATTATCGCACTCAAAAGATATCAAGCTAAATTACAGAAATCCAAGGAAGCCAACAGCACCCATCGCGACCGCAACGACAGCAGTCAGTCCCGCACCACGAGGAGCAGCCGCATTGCCGTTATCGCCCGACGATCCTGATCCGGATCCTGGAGTTGCCGAAATCGACTCCAGGATAGGCTCGAGAGGAACTGTCTTGGTCTGGTTGGCAGAAGTGAAGAAGACAGTACCGGGAGTAGAGCAAGCGTCGAGGGCGTTGCCATCGCCCTCGAGGTTACACTTGTCGACAATCTCCTGGGCGTCATCCTCCTTCTCGATCGCCCACTCGGCGACCTCAGTCAGATACTCAATCAGAGCATCCGAAATAGATGATGGGGCGACGAGGGTGCAGGGGTCGGTGGAGGAAGGAGCTCTGAGGGCCCATGACTCGACCTCAGGGGCTGCGGTGGGCGCGCTGAGGAGCAAAGAGCGGGCGGAGCTTCTGCATTCAGCTGCGTCGGCGCGGCGGAAGAGGACGTCGAGGGAGCGCTTGTTGGGGCTGACGTGAAGGATCTTGGAGTTGGAGACGTGGAGGGTCTCAACGACGTGGATGACATCGACGTGTTGGACTTGTTCGGCGGCAGCTGTAGCGGCCACGGCTGCCAGGAGGACCAGGTTCTTGGTCTGCATGTTGAAATGTGTTCTTTGGGTTTATTGACAAGATATACTTGAGAAAGTCTTGTTCATAAAAAGAGCTTGTTGACGCAGATATAGTGAAGCGTTGGTGGAGAGGAAGAATCGTTAATTGACGGGATGCGAGGCTACTTAAGTATTCCTTCCATCCCCATTGCGATTCAGCCTGTTGGAGGATCCTTCTTGGCAGTAGGATTCCCAAGGCTTGGCCAGTTAGCCTAGTCGTGAATTGTCGAATAGCAGCCAACGCATTTGTTCTTGGCAACGGGGCTGACTTGATCACGCGTTCCAGAAAGCGAGCCCAAGCCTTGTCGGGCGGGCACCCAACAGGCGATCGATCCTGTCCTGCACAAAAGAGGTTTAAATCAACGTGGAATGACATCAAGCGAAGGAATTAACTCCGTAACTAGCCACATGAAGATCCTTCACTGCCATTCTGCCTCGGCCATCCACCAGAACGCATTGAGAAAAGCCACCATCGATCGCCCGGGCGAGGTGTGGCGAAATTTGGGTTGGTTATTTTAGCTATGAGGCACAGCAGCAAGGGTCAGGGGCTTTTTAAGATTAGCGTAACAGCCTGGCAGCCGGCGACTTCCGCATGCGGCAAATCAGTTGTCGGTGCATAATGAATCGGCCGATTCATTTGAAAGAGGTTGCATCTGTTGGAGTCGAGACCACCGTCAAATATCAACGCCCAGCACCGCATGAGTCACGGGGTGACTGCTCCCAATCAGTTTGTGATATTCCATTCGATATCCATCTAAAAGCTCGTGGCGCGCTTCTGCATAGAAGGGTATTCACTCCAGTGAACTCGTAGAAGCACATCAAACAGGCGGGGGTCCTCATTGCGAAAAAGCCAACGCATCTTCTCGAAAATACCACACCAAAGCCATTGCCGCCCCAGGCCCAACAGCAAGGTAGGCAAGAAGGATTACCATGGCCGCCCTCCTAGTGTTGATTCGAGCAAGGCCAACCCTTTGCAAGTCCCAAACGGCAGACACGCACCAAACGTACGATGTCAAGCAGTAGCCCCAAAGATCAACACAAAAGAATCCCATCAGGTTCTCTTCGAGCTCGCCTGGAACCTCCCGCCAAGATGATGGGTGTAGCCACCTCAATGCCTGACTCTGTTCCGCATCCATGATTATCTGCACCAAAGTTTGCCAGTGTATAACGGCACCAAAACATACAAAAATAAGATGGATTTTCCGCAAATACTGAACGTCAGGCAATGGCTCTCCTTGCTTGCTTATGCCTTTCATGCCCTCAGAGTAACTCCCCATTCGAAAAATGAAAGACAGCAAGGGTACAAGGATGGGAATAAATTGCCAAGCAACTGCGGAAGTTGCCACTTGATGCCAGGGACTGGGTGTCAGCATTAGTGGTACGGCGTAGCCATATAAGCCAGCCAAGAGCACGCCTCTTGCAGATCGAATAGGGACTTGACGTCCGAGGGGCCACCAAATGCTTTCATCATCAGGCACAAATGTGTGAATAATGCAGTACCATGGCATTACCACAGAAAAGCCAATGAGTTGGAATGCAGCGAACCAAATAACTGGCCTTCATTTCATTAGTGAAGAAAACATTTGGAACCGAAGCAAGACGTACCATGTTAAGACCGAGACTGCAAAGTGACCTCGGAAGCCTTCAAGCGTCAAGATGATGATTGAATGGAGGTATTGGCTAAGAGAGTAGAGCTGAAGGCGACCAAGTTGTTTTGTTGGGTTTCTTAGTCCAGACACAAACGCCGTGGCAATGAAAGCCACTCGATTGCCAATCAAGGGGATTGCAGTACGTGCCCTCTGGAAGAGAGTCAAAGAATCATCTTCAGGAGCGCTCCCGAGTAGGACTTTGTTGGTCTTGTTTCGAAGCTCTGTTGCCGAAGGGCTCAGCCATCTGAGATAGAAGGCTACAACGCTGATTGTCAGGTAGATTCCAAGTATTAGGAATCCGACGGTTCCTCTTCTCTTTGGCTTGGCTACCAACTCGTCCTTGTAAGGCACGAGCTTCTTTCGGTATGGCAACGGCAACATGCTCAGCTTTTCGCTGGCTGGTATTTGAGCCGAGTAACTGCGTGTGACATCCTGCTCCCTAACTCGAGGAAGAAGGTGAAAGGCGACGAATCTTTGCAACGAGTTGTCGAGTGACTCGGTTAGCTGTTTCTTGCGTGAGTACGTCTTGATCGCCATCACCCTAGGGTATCGAAGTATTTGAACCTGGTTGAAAAGGGCCGCAATATCAGTGGTGGTCAAAGGAGAAGAGGTCTTGCTCAGCACGTCGACCAAGGAGTTTGTTAGTGCAGCAGCAGTCTCAATCGCCGCATTGCCTCCATGACCTCCAATAGGATGCATCTAGAACTCGTCAGTCGTCTCGATACTACTTCTCGGGAAGATTGGCTTTTTACCTTGTGTGCAGAATCTCCGAGAGTGAAGATCCTATCAAAATGCCACTTCTTGTAGACATATTCAGGCAGGGGAGTCAAAACAGCAGTGATTCTGTTCTCAATCAAGGCAGAAAAAGTCAAGCCGGGTAGGATTGGATCATTCGAGGCCCGATCAAGCGCTTCCTCGAGGTCTTTCTGGTTGTAGCGTGGGATTTGTGTACCATGGAGCTTCTGGGGTAGCTTCTCAAACCGAAACCAGTACACTCGACCATTTTGGCCACCAGATATCAGGTAGGATGACCCGTTGCGAAACACCTCGTGCAAACCACCAGGCACAATTCCTTGGCATGGTTGTGAAATGCCAAATATGCAATTGTACTCGCAAGGAAGGTCTGTTCCAAAAGGTACCATTAGCACCAATCTTCTCCCCCACAGTATTAACACTCACCTTCCTCTTCGCCTGCGTCAAACGAACCAGGACGCGTCATTTTGGCGAGTCTCCTCATCTCACCCCGGACTGTACTGTGGATACCATCGGCGCCGATGAGGATGTCACCCTGAAACGTTGAAGCATCCGATGCCAATACTGTCACACCGTTTCCGCCAAGATTGACCGTTGTGACACGTTTGTTGGCCAAGACTTTTGACTTGTCTCTGATGTTATCGTAAAGAGTCTGTATCAACGTTTGACGGTCGAGAAAGATCATCGGATATCCGTGTCTGGGGCAGATCAGTCAAGACCCGCGTTGATCTCTAAAAATATCATCAGAGAGTATTGTTACCGGTCAATTAGGTTACGGTCCATGCCAGGATATGATGCCAGCGGTAACCCAGACGGCGCACGAAACGAAAATCTGTTGACAGGCTCCGCTACTTGCAGGATTTTCTCATAAAGTCCCAATTGGTCTAGGATACGGTTTCCATGAGGAAGCAACCCTATACTTGCTCCAACTTGAGGAGCGATGTTCGGATAGGCTTCCAAGACAACAAAGTCGATGTCATTTGCCTGAAGCATGTTGGCGAGGGAAAGTCCCGCCACACTAGCTCCAACAATGACTACTTTGAATGGCGGGTCCTGAGCCATCTTGATACAAGGATGGGTAGTGAAACAGTAAGAGAATGAAGAGTCTTGAGAAACTTGAGATGGATTCATGGCTAGGTTCTGAGCAGATCTTTAGAACGCGCCAATGGTTGCTAGCGCCCCAACAAACAATCAAGAGTTCAAGGATTATTAAGCGAGGCTGGTCTATTAAGCATGTCAGATTTCCACCGGGCCTAATGAATGAACATGTCTGGTCAGATCTGGGTCTAGACCCTTGGGGAAATCCTTGTGCTCCTTGGCCTCCCCAACAGTCTGACTTTTAATCGGATGCCGCGGGGAGGATTCTCGCGATACAACAACGGAAGGGGTTGAACTGAAAGCATAGCATAAAAGTCAGAATAAGATTGTGCACGGAATAAGACATGCCAAGTCTCTAGTAAAACAGGATAATGGCCTTCAAAAAGTTCCTCTCCAATGGCACCTTCTATCAATTATACACAATTCAACATTATCTGACAAAGACGAAACCGCACTGAACATCATCACACGGGGTGAATGACAAATAGCATGGGTAGAGTGTGATTGAGTATTTGTATTTGAAGCTATAGGCACTTTGTTGACACGCTAAAGGCTGGGTCTTGCCGGAAACCTCTGTTCCGAGACTGAATCGCCATCTCAAAATAACCCTGGTGGATCTAGCCGTGACGCGGCACGGATGCATTCTGTGACAGCAGGGGTTCAGATCTACAAACTTGGGCAGCGGGTGCAACCTTCTAAACTCAAAACCAAGGGACCAGAAAGATCCGTCAAAGCCTGGGGCCAATCGGATTATAAAAAGCCTAAAAAGTGCCGAGGCTGGGGTAAGGGGGGGATCGTCGTACTCTGAAGCGGCGACGACCTGAGATCCGCATGCGTTGAAACACGATAACAATTGTTGATCGTATACTCCCCGTCTCGAAACCACGTTTCGGGTTGACGCGCCAAATGTTACAGGCAACCTTATCCACACAAGCTTAAAAATAGTAGCTATTGACTATAGACTACAGACAATGGACAGTTATAATGGGGAGCCAAGCCGCCAAGTTGCTGATATCTTCACTTCTCTTCGACATTCTGGGCTGGCACCCAAATACCTTTTTACCCCATTATTTTAACCTTCATTTCATTGTTTCCTTTTGTTATTGTGGGTTGTTTGGATCTGTTTCGGTTCAAGGTGTCTCGTTTTCATTGTTTAGGTCTCCTCGACTTCGCTGTCAGGCCGGTTCCTCTTCAGCAAACGCACGATTCCTTTTCCGTTATCGATTTTCATAATTCAACATGGGGCCTGAATCCGAAGCGTCGGAAAGGCCGCAGTGTGGGAGTCAGACCGAAGGTGGCCCTGAGGGCTATAACCTTGGTCTGCATGTTGCGGGTTTATGTAAGCCTTCGATCGATACCTGATCCACGTTGTTTGCTCATGCTGACGATGATACGAAAGTTTTGGTTCTGTCTGTATCTTGCCTAGGTATGAAATCAAGTCTGTTTTAGTGGCGACTCTTTCTAACGCTCTGACATAGGCGCTGGATTCCCCGTTGCGGCCAAGAAGTTGCCCTGGTTGAAGATCCCCCCCAGCGTCTTCTTTGCCTGCAAGCATTTCGGAACCGGAGTTCTGGTTGCTACTGCTTTTGTTCATGTAGGTTTCTGTCGATGACAACATCAAACTACGCCTTTCTCTGACATTATCAGTTGCTCCCTACTGCTTTCGGAAGCCTCACCAACCCATGTCTACCCCCGCTGTTCACTGAGGTTTATCCCGCCTTGCCGGGAGTCATTATGATGGCAGCCATGTTTCTTCTCTTTATTGTTGAGCTGTACCTCAATGCAAAGACAGGCGGCCACTCGCACGGTGGTCCTACAGGTGCCTCGTTTGGGGACAACTCGACTCATCCGCCCAACGCTCACGCCCACGCCCACACCCCGGCTCACACCCATGCCCATAAGCCTTCAACCGCGTCGCAGCAAACTACTACTACGTCATATTGGGGAGACGACCAGCGAACCGAGACCAATGTCGACATTTCACATGAGAAAGCCATGGCTCAAAAGTTTTATGAGAAGAATGCCCAACCATATGGACGCCCTTCAGACGACGACGACAGCTACTCCACCATGCCTGCATGGTTTGTTGTCTTCTACGAGCAATATGTCCGCCAGCGAGCCGAGATGATGGAGATGATTCAGCATACGCGAAAGATCTCATCAGCCAAATTCGACGAACAAATCACCTCCGAGATCACCAAATCCCACTTTGACCAGGAAGGCCAAGAGGTTGACCCGGCGGTTTACAAGAAAATGTCGACCAACATCACGCTTCTCGAAGGTGGCATTCTATTCCACTCCGTCTTTGTTGGAATCACCATCGCCATGACCACGGATGGCCTCGTTGTCTTGTTGACTGCCATTATGTTTCATCAGATGTTTGAAGGCCTTGGCCTCGGATCTCGCATCGCCGCCGTCCCTTACCCTCGAGGTAGTGTCCGTCCTTGGTTGTTGGTTTTCGCGTTTGGAACTACGGCACCCATTGGACAAGCCATCGGAATCCTCAGTAGGAACAGTTACGACCCCGAGAGTGAGCTTGGTCTGATCATGGTTGGGGTGTTCAACGCCATGTAAGTATTAAGCAGCTGAGCTCCGTTTCACTCCCGACCACTGACACAAATAGTTCTTCCGGCCTGTTGATATATGCCGCCTTGGTAAACTTGATGGTCGAGGATTTCCTCTCAGAGGAGGCAAGCCTTCTCATGACAAAGAAGGACAAGATTGCCGCATTTGCCTGGGTCTTCCTGGGAGGTAAGTTGCCCAG
Source organism: Fusarium sp. FW16.1 (assembly GCA_017654865.1). Classification (NCBI taxonomy): domain Eukaryota; kingdom Fungi; phylum Ascomycota; class Sordariomycetes; order Hypocreales; family Nectriaceae; genus Fusarium; species Fusarium sp. FW16.1. The sequence goes on along the minus strand of JADNRB010000006.1, from coordinate 3,439,239 downwards.
TCGTTGATTCACGTTCCGCTCCATTCTGACCAAGTTAAAAGCATTCGGAATGTCGGTGGTTGGCGCTTTTGCTTAACCAAATCCTTCTCTTGACTCTGATGGAGAAGCATGTCAATTATGGTGTGATGAGTATAAGAACATAGAAGACTCGCTCTGAGTCGGGACGTAGCTCGCAGTCTACATTGGAAGAAATGGCTGCTCTGTATTGGTTGAGGCATGTCTAAGCTACAAGGCGACGGTGTATGAATAGAAGGGGACTTCGCGCGGGTGGCCACAGCATGCGAATGACACTGATAACCCACGCATGATAGAGAGCAGCTCTCAAACTTGGCCATGACAAGGGTGAAACATGAGGCGCGGTACGGTCGAGGCCGAGTCGGCGTCTCAAGAGCCGACGTAGTCTTGGCATTTATGCCTCTATTGCCAAATGCGACTTACAAACCCCTTACTCAGAGTTTTCTTGGACAGAGGAGGAAGCGTGGTCGTATGGGTTGCCTTGGCCGTTCCGTTGGTCTTATGGGTGCTGTTGGAAGTGATCTCGATCTCTCCAGTGGCAATGTCGAATCGGTTGGTGGTTCGGTTAAAGATTTGGAACGATGCCGCAGGTTGGAAGTCTCGGGGGGTGTTAGCGGTCATCAGGTTTAGAGTATGGGATGGGGTTTTGCTTACATGGAATTTCGTGGCCAGCGTTCCAGACACGAGTGAAGCTAAGCTTGCCAAACTGCCTCGTCTCTCCATAAGCCTTGCCATTAACCATCAAGTTGGTATAGCCAGCGTCGCTGAAGTCATCCGATCCGGACCACTTGGCGGCAAGTGAGAGGGCTTCACCTCCTCGCCAGTTGCAGATGTAATCGGCATCGCCAAAGACCAGTGCCACTTGAACGTCCATTTCAAGAAGCTTTTCGATATCTTTCAGGTAGCCAACTGCAAAGTCGCCTGACAAGGTAAAGGCAGTATAAAGCAAGTTGCTTGATGTGTAGTTGAGGTTGACACCTAGGGCATCCTGCACGGGCGCGGTGTTCAGAAATGGCTAGTAACGGATCAGCTATCAATTCATTCTTTGGCAGAAAAAGCTTACCCGCCAAAAGTTTGGAGGGACGTCTTCTCCGTTACGGAAACGCTGGAAGTTGTCAGTCTTGTGAAATAGTAATCGGGGCGTCAACAAACAATATCGTATGTGCCACGGCCTTCAAGGTTGAAGGTGTAAAACATCCCCTCGACATCGGTTTGGCAAATGAACTGGGCTGCAGAACAGGCTGAACGCTTGACGATGGAGTCTTTTTCAAGCCAGGCGCAGTAGTCAAGCTGCTCTTGGCAACCTCCAGGACGATCGCGGCTGAACTTGCCATAGTTGTAGATGGTGTCATTAACGAGATCAACACCATAGCCGTTGTGCTCGCCACGAGTGAACTCGAGAAGGTGGCGAGTCTGCACGACCGGCTCGACGATACCGTTGACGATACCAAGACTCTTCATCTTGAGCTTGCGGCCCTTCGTTGTATCCTTGTCGAGCTTCTCGTTTTGCTCATTGAAGTATGTGAAGAATGCAGGACCCCAATGGCCTCCGAATGACTCCGCCCTGAATGAATGATATTAGAGCCCCGTAACATTATGTTAGTTTTGAAGATGCTCATACCAGAGGTGGAATTCTGTTGATGCGATCTTGGATTCACTGAGCTGCGGCAGTGCGCTGTAGAAGCCTTGTAAGACCTCCCAGCAAGTGATTGCGGCCAGGCGGCTAGTGTCCTCTTTGGTAGGGTCAATGACAGACCAGCGGCCCTCCTTCTCGTCACGGCTTCCAGGCTCCTTATCGACGGAGAGGTAAGTGGGATCAAGATAACCGACTTCAGCCTTACCGTAGGAGAATCCTAGCATTATTGTGTTAGTAAGCTTATACATAACCACTCGAGCTGTGCTTTACCTGTTCCCACGGGCTGTGATAGGAAAAGAACATTAGAGATGTCCGTCCAGGAGTGATCCCGGAGTACAGTGGTCATGTTTTCCACCACCTCGCAAGGACCGATCTCTTCGAAGAGACCAATCAAGGAGTCCGACCCTGGCCCTCCGTTAAGCCATAGAGTTACCTAGGTATCCGGTTAGTCCTGATAGGGCCATGTACAATCTGCCCAACTTACAGGATCATTCGCAGGGTCCCTGCGAGATTCGAAAAACCAAAAGAAGACATGGACATCGGGGGCAATGTCGATATAACCGCTATAAGAGTTGACTCCAGGGGTTGTCTCGCAAATCCCGTCTTTTCCGGGCTCTTTGTATCGAATCTGGGCGCCGGAGGGACTCTTGATAGTAGTAACTCCCTCGGCTTCACCGGGTGCCTGTCGTGGGCGAAGAACAGCACCCAGAGATGGTGCTGCACCAACACACAACAGGCTGGTTACAAAGGAATTAAACTTCATACTGAAAAGCCGATGATAGTTGACTTGCCTTTCTTTTTCACGTCGCTCGAACTACCAGTGGCAACGGTGGTATTTATATGACGAGGGAATCATGGACTTCTCCATGATAATTGGCCTAACATCAATCAGGAAGTTCGCAATGGATCATGACCAGTTCATGCGTTTCTGAACTTTACCTTTGTTATCACAACCCATTCAGGTGTCAATGGCCTGCTCGCCGGTGAATCTGAAGTGCCCGGCTGGCCCCTGTCACACAACTAATCGTTCCAGGGTTGGATGTGTAGATCCATCAACGCTTTCAGGACTTCCCCGCACGCAATGCAAGGTTCTTGATTCGGGAACTTTTAAATCGGCTGAGGCTTCTCTTATCCGCCCCAATCCCCTTTCTGGTGGTATCGTCGGGAGAGGTCTCCGACTTTGAACCTCCGATGTTAATGCTCGGAATCACCTCCCGACCTGATAGCATCATTATCTGAGCACTGAGAATACGGGAATGCATTGTATCTATTTGGGAAATTGGGTACGGCTGTGACCAGTCCCAGAGGGGAAAACCAACAGGGGGTAATACGGACGGACTATTTCGCCAGGTGAAATGAGTGCATGCAATGGTAATGATGTGACATCATCTGCTGATGCATGGAACAGGCAGTAAAGACCTTGGACCAAAAGAGATAGTCGAAAACAAAGAGAGATTTTCCGCCCAACTTCCATCTCAAGACCGGAGGTACTCGCACACGCCGGCACCCCATCGAACCGCCCCCTTGTATTTCCACATCCCCGGCGCATTTCCTTTCTCAAGGCCCTCAATCGCGGTCGCAAATTCCTCCCCGAGACCTTCCTCTTTGATCTCGCGTAACGGATACAGATACGTCTTGAAACTAAAGAGGATGGAGTGAGTTTTTGGCAGTCGGCTCAATGTTTGCAGTTCGATCCGAAGATAAGTCTGTGGGACTTGTAAGCCAGATGCGATGCGGTATAAACGGGAAGAACGGTACCTTTTCTGGATCTATCTGCTCACTCTCTACCTTTTCCTCGCCTGTCACATGGTTCCCCTTGGCGTTGAAAAGTTCCCCATGGGTCTGAACGGTCCACTATTGGGCTCAACGGTCAGTCCACGTGCATTGAAACGGTTGTGAGGGGGGCATACGTTGGTTCGCTTGACATTCTTTCCCACCTCAAGCTTCGTGAAAAAGCGCTCCATGCTAGGACCGATTTTGTTGTAGGATGGCACATTGGAGTGTATCTGACCCATGTGCTTTCCCAGTTTTGAGGCTGGGTTCCAACCAGATGGAAAGCAGCACATGAAGGCAACGCATTGGTGGCCTTCTGGCGTAGGCTTCAAGACAAACAAGTCTTCCTCGACTGTCGTACCCATGATTCGCAGGGCACTATCATGATCGACTGGTGGTATTGTGGAGTGCGTATCACCCGTCACCAAATTCTCCAGCTTGGAGTTGTCCGCAGACAACTTGAACATGGTTGGGTAGCGCTTGGGCAGATACTGTGCAAGAAGATAAGTATAGAGTTCATTCACAGCGTCCACTCCAGCAGGAACACAGCCATGAACCATTTGGCCTTGGGTTTGTATGAGACTCCTTCGGAGCTCAATTCGGTCGAGGTAATTGCGGTCTATCGTGATGAGCTCTGACGCCGTGTCTGACTTGATTGCTACACAGGAAAGTATTGTCAGTGCCGCCAAGGGGTACCATGGATGTTTTAGCTCGCCACTTACCCATGGTAATGTGATAGATTGACTTGAAAGGCCGGAACCTTTGAGGCTGCTGAACCGTCCAGTCAAAGCCGTTGAGCGGTTGCACCAGTTCTGCCTCAGAGCAAGGCTTCTCCGACCCTCGATATGCATCGATTTTGTTGTGCTGAGGTAGATTTCCACTTCGTTGTCGCTGAGAGTTGATTAGCAAACTCCAGTCTGCATTGCTCCCAGACAAAACTCACCAATCTTCTATTCAGGCCAAGTAAGAACGTTGCCAGTATCAAACAGAGTCCCAGTTGAGGAAGGATTGACATAATGTTGAAGGCTGCCATCTTTGACAAATATTAGGACGAAAGGCTCTTGACAACGGTGAATTGTCTGAGCCGAAGTGTTTAACAGTAGGTATTGAGGTAACAATTTACTTGTAGAAGCCTTCATTAAGTTGGTTTCACTAGAATAAATAGAAATCGGCCATGCACCTCGTGTTCTCACTTATGCTCTCTTCTTCCCCTCGGGTCTCTGACTTACGCCCGATGAACCAAGAAGAACGTCTTGGGTTTAGCGCCGATAAGAGGCAAACGCCATGTTCTCAATCTTGCATGAGACTAGCCAAAGAGATCCCACCCTCCCCGCAGTTCAAGGTCACGCCGCGGGGAAGGCAACGTCAATAGAATGATCTGGACCTATCGACTCTCCAGGCTTCACCTGTAAGATACAGGATCAGAGGCTTTATCTGTAGCCGACAGTGTTGCTGGGGCGCGGAGACGAAGGAATGCGTCATGTTATGGTCAAAGTGAGGCCGGCGTGCTCTCTCGAAGTCTTTGCCACGCTCCGAAATCGGCGATTGCTACCTCCTTTGTCCTGTCGCCTTTGGTGAGAGGCTACAGCATTGCAGAATTCTCCTTGGAGTCTAGATACGTAGGAGCGCCGTCATTTTTCTCACAAAGGGGTCGATTGTCCTCATTACTTCTTGATAGTACACCTCGAGTTCGCTCCTTGCGCGAAGGCTTGCACATCCATTGCCATTCTCTTGAGTAGTCAATACGGTGAATGGAAGAGCCTATAGAGTTAGTCGAATTCGGCCGTAAAAGACGATTCTATGTAGTACAGATCGTTTTTCAAAAGTTCACGGACCCCTCCATCGAGTGACCTTAAGACTCCCTGCGCGCTATTGACACGAACCCAATTTGGCATCCTCCTGCCCCAGACCGCTGCACAGATCTCCAAGAAGACCATCTGGATGTTTCAGTGTCCTAGAAGAAGGTGTTCCAAACTCGCTTTGGGAGGTTAGACCAAGTCTTCAGCTCTTCGGGCTCCTCGACTTCAAGCAACACCGCCCCAGTCGTCAAATCCATGCTGTTCGCAGGCACAAAGAAACGCCAGTCACGATGGTAGATCTTGTAGCCCAAGTACAGTAGTATGGTGACAGGGAATGCAAGATAAGACCGGAAGAAGTCTTCAGCGTTGGGTGTTGAGTCGGGCATGGGCTGGGTAAGGTTAGTTTGGCAGAACACCAAGGGGGACAAAGGAGCTTACGTAGAGTGCAGAGAAAAACGTAGCAATCAGTACAATAATATTGAGGGTCAGCCCGACATAACTTCCCGTGACGCCAAAGGGCGTGCGGTATGGTATCCTTTTCAAGGGCAGTCCTTGAAAGCTCCATCCGGCTCGCATCCTGATATGAGCCAGGCAAATCGAGGCCCAAACCAGGACAAAAGCGAGGCCGCTCAGTGCCAGAAGCCAGTCAAAGACGACTCCGCTGCTGCCAGAGACTCCGATGAAAGCCAGGAGTCCAAATCCCAGCTGAACAGCGACACACCAAATGGGACGGCCCTCCTTGTCGACATAGGACAGGAACTTTGGCGCCATATCCCTCTCAGCCATAGCTTGCATAGTGCGTGTAGACCCATAGGTACACGAGTTAGCAACACTAAGAACAGAAACGGTGATAACGGCGTTGAAGATGGACGGCAACACCTTGATTCCGGCATCCTGGATAGAAAGTACGAATGGCGATGCTTTGCTGTTGGCGCCACTGGCTCCCATCAGACGCTCATCGTCCGACGGGAGAATAAGTCCAACAATGAGCAGATTGGTGATGTAGAATAAAGCGATTCTCCAAAAGACTTGTTTGCTGGCTTTTGGGATCGACTTTCGAGGGTTGTCGCTCTCGGCGGCAGCGAGGCCAACCATTTCCGTACCGCCAAAGGCAAATGCCGCAATGACAAACACAGAGCAGAAGCCGTTGATGGAGTTCTTGAAAGCGCCCGGGTTGTACCAGTACTTGGCCCCGATGTAGCCTTGCTCTCCGACGCCACCGCAGTTGATGATGATGCCGAGAATGATGAAGCCGATGCATGCAAGGATCTTGATAGAACTGAGGACAAACTCAACTAGAATTAAGGTCAGTCTGACCTAAATGATTCATCGTGAAGGAGAGTCCTTGCCTTCTCCATACCCCCGTACTCCAAAGATCTGAACGAGGGCAAGGGCAACGAGGAATGTTGCGACCCACACCCCCATGTTGATGTCGTCCCTCCAGAACTCGATCGTGATGCTGGCTGCGATCAACTCGAACGGTAGAACTGTAAGCCACGCCAAAGAATATTCCCAGCCCATGGCGAAACCCCTGCATTATACGTCAGTACTTGTTGTTTCACGGTGGGGGCGCTACTTACCATGCGGGATCGACGAAGCGCACAATGTAGGTGTAAAAGGCGCCATTAATAGGGAATAGAACTGCCATCTCGGCAAGCGCCAATGCAGTCGTAAGCAACATGATGCCGACAATAGTGTAACCAATCACCTAGAGACAGTCAGCATATGGGCGTGCAATGGTGGAGGGGCCTGTCTCACCAATGAAGCCGGACCACCTTTGTACAAGGCGCTGCCGGATCCAACAAACAAACCTGCTCCGATCGCACCTCCTATGGAAACAGTGAGACATTGAATGAGAAGCACTATATGACTGGGAAGTACCAATGGCAATCATCTGCATGTGCCGATTCTTGAGGCCCCGTTTGAGTTGGCCATTGGTCTGGTCGTGGACCTCGCCTACCTCCTCATCACGAGAAGCGACGAGCCCCATGGACGTATTCCCGACCTTTGGGTCATCGTTCTCAGCCCCTTTATTTGTGGACATGGTGACACTGATGATTCTGAAGTACAGCGAAAAGAACAAATGGTGTAAATAGGTGTGGGTATGAGAGTCTGACAGCCAGATCAGGTTTCGAGCTGGGGATATTGAGCCTGATATAGTTTCTAAATCAGACATGGTAGGCGGTGGAAGAAAAGGGAGTAATAGCCGCAATAGCAACTTGTGCCATGATCAGGTACCTGGAAGTGACAGCACTTTGATACGAGCCGTTAAACATCTCGGAAGCCAGCCTTGACCAACAGCACCATGCACCGGGCAAGGGCCTACATTGACCTTCCCTAAGTTTCATTAGTGACCCACATGCCTGATTCTACATGCTTCCTTATCTATGAGACAATGGTATACTGGACATCTCGGCGCCGATGGAGTAGCCCGCCTGGCAGCCTTCACCACATCCATCATGCCAAAGCATTAAACCAGTCTCTCTCCAGAATAACAACCCGGCGATTTAATCCGCATCAAATTTCCTGATCGCAGTCGTTTCAAGTCTTGGATCTTTCAGGTTCCCTAAGGCAATGTGTCGAAGATCGGCTCGGTGCGACCACCATATGATCATGGTCACAACTCGGTACCCCGGCATCATATCACTCAGCTCCGGCTTCCCCAGCTACCTAAAACGCGGGGAAGTGCATTCGGACCTTCGGGATGGCGCCCTGTCATCGACACTGCAGGTAGCCAAGTCATTCTATCCAGGGATTCCTTACCAAGCGGTATCTGTGACGGTTCGGACACAATTTTGTTTATAGCCAACTTCGAGGCAGAATAACCGATACGTGCAATATCATTGGTTGCTAGAAAACTGCTCTCATTTTGTTACCGATCTCGTTAGTAACAACTTATCTCAGGCCCCAAGGGTGTTCTCACTTTCTTTCCCATCTTGGCTTAGCTGCTCGCCCCAGCTGATGCATGGTTCGTGATAAGCATGCGGGGGTGGCGCCTCTTCGATACTGACAACTTTTCCCCTTGACAGGGGCAGAGAACGCTTCCTTGACCTTACGCAGTCATCGATGTGAAAGTACTCGGAAGAAACAGTACAATCTCTCATCTTTAGCAATCCGGTACTCTGTACAGTGCTCTGTCGGGCTTTACAATCGCGGGCCGCGAGTAGCCTGACTCGTGCTGAAACTTGCCTCCCCACCTGGACGCCAAGTCACCAAACACCCTTCTCAGTCTGCCCCTGTACTCGGCTCCTCTTCACATCTTCTTCTCGCCCAAATCCAGCAAGTTAGTGGACTACTTTCAACCTGGCGGGACAATTAGCTGTCAGGTATCTTGAACCAAGAACCCAACCCCCCTGTCCTTGAGCAGGCTTGCTCCTCTACGATCTTGCAGACAATCCGACACCATTTTGGCCATTGGGAAGTCTAATCTGCAGATTTCCAACTCATGCCGCCCAAGAAACGTCCATATGTCCCCAAGACAAAAGGTTCGTTGTCACTGCGTAGTTGATTCCTCTTCCCCTTGGCTGAAGGTAGAATTCTAGGTTGTTACCAGTGTTCACGGCGCCGCATTCACTGTGACAAAACAGAGCCTCATTGCAACAAGTGTAAGTCAAGGGGCTTGAAATGCACAGGACTCGGCATCAGGCTGCGTTTCAGCTTCGGGTGTCACCCCCAACAGTCAGGCCCCCAAGCCCGATGCTGTGATCCTGAACTGACATGGCAGTCGAATCAGACAAGAAGAGGGCGTCGAATCACACGTACATACCTCAGCAACCAGACCAAAGACAACGGTAGTTGACACAGATTTCCAAGGTATTAGTCATGTAACGGAATACGAGGTGACGGGTGAACCCAGCCATACAGCGCCGCAAGGACAGTCAACCGAAAGTTATATCAGCCTTGACGACTGTGCAACCACGGTGGATGACTGGTCTCTTGTTTTACTCGACTCACTGGATAGACAAGAAGTCATTGACACCTCCACGGGCGAGTTGCTTAGGATTGGAGACGATTCATGGGCAAATCTTATCGGCCACAACACTCTTTGCCAGCCGATGTCAGATCCTCTACCACGCTGGCACAATGATCTCTGTCTACATTGTAAGTGTCTTTTGCTTCCTGCTGCAAGTACCTACTCATTCATGTTTTAATAGTTTCTCGTCATATTGCAGGGGAGATGACTGCCATCGACGGATCTCACAACGGATGGAGACACTTGGTTCTCCCATTCGCCAGGGGTGACAGGCTGGTCCTCGACGCAGTACTTACGGTTTCTGCTTTTCACATCTGGTTAAACAGAAGCCCTGCCACTGGATTCAACTCTCCTGGCGACATGGCGAGGGTGAGTCTTCAAACTCCAGATCCAAACCAGCTGTACAGGCGCGTCATCTCGGGTCTACAGCAACAGCCTGAACTTGAAAGTTGTAGTGCTGAGCGAAAACACTCCATCTTGATTACCATCCTCGTCCTTCACGTCGGTGTCATGGTAACTGGACGTTCAGATTTCCCCATGCTATTTCGCATGCTTGAGTCAGCGCTTGCTGCTATGGGTGGGTGTGAGGCACTTGGGGGCGGTGAGGTTGCCGATTTCATCTTGCCAGAAGTGGCCAAGTAAGTCCACGTCTCTGATAGCTTGAGGACGGCTCACTAATCGTGGCATTACAGATTACGCCTCTATGCTGCACCGCTCCTCAGCGAGGAATCTGGTCTCAAAGTTGTCTCATCACAGGAGCATGCTACTCGTCTTTTTAATTGCTTAACCCATCACGTATCGGCGTACCCAGAACACAGCACCTCATTCGCGTTTATCACCGACCTCGTTCAGCAAGCGATCAATATGTACCTCACTTCATCACATTTGGATTCACCTTCGGCCCTCGATATTGCTGATTCCATCACCCGGGTCGAACACTTCAAAGAAACATTGGAAGCCTTCCCCTTGGGAGCACCTGGAGAGCAGGTGATGGTCTGGGCATCCTTTGTGGCTGCGGCCAGCTGCCTTCTTGATGAACACATGGAATTCTTTGAGCATGTTTTTATGAGACACTACATGAGGAGCGGGTTCTCCAACTTGGTCTCGGGACTCGAAGCTCTCCGAAAGATCTGGTCAAGGAAGCCCGATGAAAGATGGACGTTGCTTATGGCTGGGGTACACATTCTCGTCATGTAACTATTATTTGTTGAGTGAATGCATCCCAAGGCATAAAAGAAGTGGCAGTTTGGAATTTAGCCCAGCCTTTGTCACTCAATATCAGAACTACACTTTCGTCCACAAGTTGTCAAGCCCATGCTTTATTTGCTTTCTTCCTACGCCTTTAACTCTGCCACGATCTGTAGACTCTCCCGGTTTATTGCCTCTAAGTTTGCTACTTTTACTTCACGTGGACTACAGCCATATTGCGATTCATAGCTTTGAGGTAGTTTACAATCTTGTGGAAGCTTATACGTCCCACACTGTACCCCATAGTTTCCCAGTGGCAGGTTATAGCAGGTTGTCTTTGAATTTACATGAGATGCACTCGAGCCCTACACCTGCGCCTGCCACCTCCTCTCCAGCGCACTCTCCTGGTGCTTGACTAGTACATAACTCTGGCTCGCCTGTACTAGCTCTATGGTACATGGTGCAGTAGCTATGTATCCCCCTGCATTAAAAGTGATTCCTCTATCATACATACCAGGCCCAAGAACGAAGCGGAACGTCAGTGCTCCCACACATTCCAGTGACACAAAAAAGCCGCCCCTACTGCTGGAACTTTCTCCCGGTTTGCCACCTGGCATCGCGATCACGCCTGCGCTAAACGTACAGCCTGTCGCCGAAATTCTGGTGTACAATTTTTCGGCATTGTCACCTTCAAGGGCCATGCCATAACCAGCAACAAGTTGATCACCAGCTGCCCAGAGGGCGACCATTATGCGGCCCCTTCCCCTTGCGTTTTGAAAGACCATGACTGCGAGCGATTCGCGAGGGCCGCCAGATCTTTTTAGCGAGATCTCGTTAGCACCGGAGAACGCATCGTCTGGGCATATGCTGAGAATATTCATATGTCTGAATCGCTGTTCCATAATAACAGTCATTCTGTTGTCGCGTTCTGGTCTGGGAGCTGGCAGTTGTAAGAAAGGGGAAATATGTCTCCCAGAAGGCATCCATAGGAGGGGCGAGATGTCATCATTCAACGATACCCAAATGGTCTCTGCTTGGTAGACCACACCGGGAATAATGCCGCGCCCAAGCATGTGATTCTGGAAACTCGTTCTGGTGAATTGTCCAAGGAACCCTCCCGGCTGACGATGCAAAAATATCGCGGTCCACTCGTCATCTTCGTACTTCCATTCAGAGCGCGTGAATCCGACAACCGTGTCCCACGTGTGCTTCGCTCTCTGATCAGAAGCAATGCATGCCAGATAGGCAACATAGTATCCGTCAAATTCTGGTATGGGCGAGAGCGGCAGTTGGATATACAGCCCGAAGTTTGTTACCACGAAGTCGGGTTTCGCTTTCGAGATGTTAAAGGTCTCGATGAATGTCTGGTAGTCGGTGGGACAACAAGCAGAGGAGTGGGCGAACTCATCTGGCGACTCGGCCAATAACCCGGCCGTTAGGCTCTTCCTCTGCCAGGCAAAGATACTGTGGTCGTGGGATATCCGCATGATTTCATATTGGAGTCTTTGCGAAGGCGCGATGGCCCTCACCATATAGAGTTGGCATGTTGACTCCAAAAATTCCCATGAGCGAGTATGCCCGGTCTTCGGTCCTAGTCGTTTTCCTATGCGCCCCCCAAGACATCTTTTCTGCAACGCTGGCCTTGTATGTGTGTACGCCATTGACGAGGGCAGATTTAGCTACCCCTGTGATTTTCGTGAGAGTACAGGCCAACCCTGACTTAGTCCCGATCTCGACCCAGTCATTGGTGAAGAATTCCACCTCAGCTGGAGCAATGAACTCCTGCAGGGTCCATCCCCTCGTGAACCAGCTGCTTTTTCTGAACTCCTCTTCGTCCTCTGCCGGGATGTAGGCATCCTCCAAGTATGCGTAGCATATCTCGGACTTCTCATACCAACTGTACATCGAGTTGATGGCCTCGGAAAGCTCTGCGCTGTTTCTCTTGTCGATGCAGCAAGTATCGATCCAAACCCAGTGAAGATCGTCACGTAAAGCCTGAACACAACATCCTCTAATCTTTTTGAAACCACTCTTCTCCCTGGCTGTCTCAATGCGCATGGCCATGTCTTCAAAGGTGACTTCATCTTGGGGGTTTGCAGCCCATCGATGAGAGAGGATCGCATACTTCGGGATGCTTCCAGTGCAAGACTCGAGCGATATTGACAAGTCAGTGGAGGGTTCATCCCAGCTACAGTGAAGCAGATACATCTCAGGCTACGCATGAATATACTCTACCGAGCGTATGCGAGGTTTGAAGAACGGTGGTTTTGCAGAGAAAGAGGGAATAAATGTGATCAGGCTCCGCGACAAGGTGACGGGGAGGGGAGAAGTATAAGTACACAGTGTCCTCCCCTACACCATGAACGCAAATAGCCAATCTTGAGATGGAGGAGAGATACCGGTATCCACATGTGTGCATGCACTGCCAGCGCTTTGTGAATTTTCTACTCGTGCTGTGTCTGCCTTGCTGTCGTGGCTTGGCCAATCGCTACCTGTGTGGCAGATCACCCATGCCAGCTGCACTTTGGGGTTCACCTGACAATGCATTTCTCGGCTTGCCTACTTTGCTGCAGGGATCTGGCATAAAATCAACGATGATTAGCCGCCCTTCTCGTAGGTATTATGCGTTGCCCGATGCCAGCAATGTGATACTCCCGTAAGACATTCACTATCTTTTCTCAAAGCATTTCAGCCGTAAACAATGATCGAATGTGCCGTCTATTGCCATTGGCCAGTCCACAATAAGGTTGCCGTTGTAAGAAGAGATGCATGTATACCTATTAATAGGTATGGCCCTACGGCTGTTGTTCCATTGTGCGTGGGGATAGAGACATCAAGGCAAACGTCATTTTTATCCAAACCGGCACAAACGAAAACAAACGGGAACGGGGCCCATCAGCCTATCGGCGCACTGGTTTGCACTGACAATAGCCTCGGGGCATTTGTTCAACAACAATCAATCCGGTTTGCATTCATGCAAGATTAGGTAATCTGCATACGCAAATGCTTCGTGAGCTGGCATCTCCAAAGTCTTACATCTCACCTACACACATCTCCAGGCATCAGCCTCACACCGCTTCAGCCTCATGTTCGTCGTCGCCTCTTGCAGAAAATGTCGACAGCCGCCGAGATCCCCAGATTCGTGGTCGACCTCTCGCAGCCGCCAGAGGAGCGCTATGCACATATCGTGCCTCATTTCCAAGGTTCCGATATCTCATGCAACATAAACACCGTTTTTAACGACCTTCTCAAGGACTTGCTTGGCCAGTCTTTTGGGAAATTCATGGCCTCTGTATCTCCGCGTATTCTGCGTCGAGTGTACATGCCAGAGGAGAATGCCGAGTTGGTGGGAATATCCAAGGCCATGGACGTTCCTATGCACGCCCTAGTTGCCTTCAATGTTCTTCTAGATATATTGCTAGGATGTACCAGCGGCGGTGTACGCACCTTGAACCTGGCCGATGGTCCAGACCAGCGATCAAGCCGCATGCTCCACTTCCGAACTCTCGACTGGGGCATGGATCTTCTGAGGCAGATCATTGTTGAGCTTGACTTTGTGCGGAAGCCTGGAGGCCCCGTAATTGCAACTACAGTCACCTATCTCGGCTACGTTGGAGTCTTGACCGGCGTCAGAAGGGGTCTTAGCATGGGCTTGAACTTTCGGCCATATCATTGCAGAGACACGTTGAGACAGCGAGTCTCCTTCAGAATGCACCAGGTCGGGGTAATTCTTGGGAAAAGACGATCCATCTCGAGCGTCCTGCGAGGATTGCTACTAGATCCTACTCCTGGAGAAGGCTCCCCGACTCACCAAGAGATAGACACCGACACGACAGGATCAGAAATCCAAGACTGTCATATTCAGGACATATTGAAGACCCTTTCCACCTCCAGATCAACCGCTGCTTATCTTGTCTTTTGCACACCTGAAAGAGTCTACATTGTCGAAAAGGACGATCGCAAATCGCTTGTTCGCGACTCCGATACCTTCCTAACAGCCTTCAACCACGACGGCAACGATGAAAACGATCCCACCAAGCTCCAACAAGCTGCTGCAGACCTAGCCTCGGGAGATGACGGAACCGCAATGGCAGCGCTCGTCGATTGCTCGTTGGAGAGGAAGGATCGTCTGGACAACCTGTGGAAGAAGCGAGTCAAGAAGTGCCAACGACGGTTCGGCCATCAAGATCCAATCATCACTTTCCGTGATATCCTCCGATTTCTACAAGACGACAACATACTGGTTGACGAAACGCACTATGCAGTTATCATGGACCCAGGAAATGGCACCATGCTTTGGCGACGGCTCTACAAAGCCGACGAATCTACCGATGACACGAGTCAGGATTGGAATGATGACGGGGAGGAGTCGGTAATTCTGACTGATTAAACTACATATATCTGATCCAAATCTATGCTAGATCATGGTCTAGTAAGTTCTCCGAGATAATGAGAGGCAATAGCTAATAGCTAGTCCAGCTAGCAGTCTCTTCGTGTAGCATTGATCTGCTAGTTGAGAGCGGCGAGAATGACGCGCCCGGAAAGGAGCTGAAAGGGTCAAAAGAGCCGACCCAAGTATCAAGAAGTATGTGAGTCGTCCTATCGCAGGAAGTGGCAGCGGACTGACAAATTGACAGGCCTCGCCTTCAATCTTGGGCGAGGAGTGCCTCTACGGAGCGCGGCTTGCTTTTACAGGACCACCTATTGTTTGACCTTAATGAGAGGTCTTTGGCGAGATAATAAGAGATCATCAAAGCGAGTCAGGCTGAGATGGACTGGTAGCTTGGATGGTTATGCTGTATATTACGCATATATAATCGACAGAGGCATGATATCTAGAATACATCGCTTAGTTCAGGGAATGAAGTGGCCATGGGATGGCAGTTGATCGTGGTGCTTGGTCTCCGAGGCGGCTGTGTGGCATCCAACATTTGCAAGTTGCAGGGTCCCATGAAGCAAGTACCCTAGATCCAAGAGCCGAGATCGTAGTCAATGTCTTACTCTAGAGAGCCAATGGTTGCACGTCGGGGTTCCTTCGGGTCACTGTTCACAAGCACAAGGAAATATGCGAGACACTTGTATGACATTTGACTCTGAGTACGCCAGTAAATCTGCATTGAATGATCCCTTCCAGATATATCCAAGCCTCATTCCAAGCGCAAAAGCACACCCGCAAGACGCCAATCGCTAGACCTTCCTTCCATTAAACGTTGTTATCCCAGTTCCATCTAGATCATACCAACGAAGACGCCAGCGACAACGGCAGCGGCAGCGGCCATGCCAACCCTGATAGGGGCGCTGCTGGCAGCATTGTCGTCATCGTCCTTGCTATCGCTGGACGCGCTGCCGCTTTCCTTGCTGTCGCTAGACGAGGCAGAGCCAGTCTCGGAGGCCCAGCGCACCGAGCTGCACATGGTAGCGTCCGCTGTAATAGACTCGATCTGGCTCTGGATCTCGGGGACGTCGCTGCAGGCCTCGAGGAGGCTCGAGTAACCCTTGACTTGCTCGCCGTACCAGCTGGAGAGCTCGGAAGCGTACGAGCTGTACTCCTTGGCCATGTCGCCGGTGACGTGGGGGATGACACACTCGTCGGTCTGTGTGACGAGGTCGGTTTGGCGCACGATCCACGAAGACAGTGATGCGTCGGGAGTAGGGATCTCGGTCAACTTGGGGAGCATCGAGGTGGCGACCTTGTAGCATTCCTGGAGATCGCGCTCGTCGAGGCCACCTTCGGGGGCGGGAGCGGCAGCGACAGCAGTCGCGACGGCGAGGAGTTGGTAGAAGCGCATTGTGATTGAGTGTAGAGAGGCACGGACGAGGAGTTCAAGAGAGAAGGATCAAGAGGATTCGTGATACAAGGATCGATGAGTGAGAACCAACAAGCAGCAACTTGCAAGCCAGGAGGGGACCAACAGAGTATTTAACCTCAACAAAGGCTGCCTTGAAGCTGAAGATTAGCGTAGGGGTCCATTCAGAGCTATTCCCATCTCGCATTAATGCTTATGGGGCTGATCGTCCCCCCAATTAGCCCTGTATACGAAGAGAGAGATTGGTCAAACACGGTCATATCACACGAGCTGGGGCAAACAAAGAAAGCCATGAAACCTCAGCGAGCCTGTCTTGGCCGAATGACATGCCCCTGTAGTATAACTCGGCTTACCCGCCGTGACTCCCCAGCAGGGGACATAAAACACACGAGACTCAGAGAGGTGAGGGCACAGCCAATTCAGTATCGTATAATTTGTCCCCCTCCTGCGTCCTCCCGAAACAGTACTAGGGTCCTCGGACTTTTGCATGAAATCTTTTTTCAGCTCCTCTGCCAATCTGCCTTGTCCTGCCTTAGAGGTGTTTCATTAAGCCAGGGGCCCAGCGTCACTAGCCTGGTCTGGAAGGTTAATCGAGCGGCAAAGCAGCCATCATTTCACGTAGCGTGAATGCCAATCCACTAAGAACCCTGCCCTTATTAATTAGGGTCCATTCAAGGTCGTGGTCTAGCCTCGTAGGGCTCAGCTCAGACGCCAACCGATTCAGCAGGCGAAAGGAATGCGGGAAAATGTCACCTCGCCCTGTGTCAGAAACGTCAGAAACGGACCTTCTTTCTCCCGTAACGTCACACTGTCAGCCGGAGAGTAGCGGTGTCTCCTAATTTGGCACAGCATCCAAGTTTCATTGGGTCAAGCTCGAGAGTCGGCGACTACCCAAAGGAGCATTACAACCCTACAATCCTCCTATTTTTACTCCGCCATGGTTGGGCACGACCCATACTCGCAGGATGAGCCGATAGGATTCAATGTCAGTTTTGCCATTGGCGGGTTAATACCATTTGCTGGCACACACGATGTCTCCCGCTCTGGAGGTATAGGGTGCTGCGAGGTTGTATTTGAGTATTTGAGTGCTGAGCCTTGAGACCCTAATCGAGGTCCACCCCTAAGGCACTTTCTTTCACCTGTCAGCCGCTAATGTTCGGCCGAAGGATCGACAGGCAGGATAAATTGCCAGCGAAGAAGGTCGTCTGACCTCCGTCAGATGGGGGGAATAACTTCAAAGTTTTTATCTCCCCAGCGCTGCGTGCTGAGACAATCATACAACCATTTGCCATCTTGGTTTAGCAAGCTGAGGTCACCAATTAAAGTCTTTTCACCTTCGATAACTGATGATCGACCTTTAATGTGCTGTTCCCTTCACGGGGGAGTTTACTCCCGGGTAGTCAAGCACATATGCTATGGGACAGGTGAACAAAGGCCATGATACATTCTCAGTTTCAGCACCCTGTCTAGCTCTTACAGGGTGGTATAGAACAATTAAAGATGACCCTTTGTTGAGGGAGCCCTGGAATAGAGGACAAAGCAAATTTGGCAGATGTGTGGGAAGTCAACACGTGTAAACACTGCCCCATTGAAGCATCAAGGATTGTGCACAAAGGATAAGAAGATAGTTTCAATGGAATAAATTTCTGGATTCGGTATCAGAGAACCCTGTCGCTTGAAACGGAGCCGAACTCACTACCCTTAGCCGTACTGTTGGAATAAAACCGTGAGATCCAATCATGGGAACCCTGAATGAAGTCTCTGACTCCCCATATTCAGTAGCGGGTTAGTGGGATTACCACTTGCATAGTAACACGCCGACTTGTATCAGAGATGTTACCTGGCTCTCGGAAGGCACGGAGATAGGGAACCAGATATGGCCACCGTGCTATTAATGGGCCTGAATACTCGTCTTGGGATATTTCCCGAGATATACTTTCTTGGAAAGCCATAGCCTTGCATCTCTGCAAGGAGTGGGGCAGGAATAGGCCTTTACGAGGTGCAAAACAGCTGGTAAAGAGTGCAAAGAGAATGGGTTGCACTTAAGCGAGCAACGAGACAAGGATAAGCCAAGGAGGACTCCATGGTGGAAGTGTCATATGACGAGGAGTGTGTTTCTAGGAGAGCGAATTGATCAGGGTAACAGGGTGAAAATTTTGAATATTTCTCGTTCTCCAAGACTAGTCTCCCTCTTGTAGGCGAAGTGTGGATGTTCGGTTGAGTTCTTAAGAGTATCAGTATCGAATCGAAGCACGCGCGCCTTGTTATCAATTAGAGGTGTCCTACCACTCGGAGTCTCTTCGGATGGCCCCGAAGTAGTAGAATATCATTGTTGTTGATTGGACCATTTCGCCCTTCGCCCTGACATGTGGCAGGTTGCAAACTTACAGTTCGGAGGTATGGCTCCGAGAACACTGGTGCCGAGACCACCCCTGCCATACCTCTTTTATCCAGGCATTTATCAAGACGACACCCATACATGTCATGCATTTTTATTACGTCTAATTCTGCTGCAGAGATGAAGCGTAGACAGTTGCAGCGCGAGCCTTTTGATAGTTGTGTTTCCCCGTGAGTCTTTCAAGCGCCGCTTCTATGTTCCATACGCTCCATCAGAGCTCGGGTCCCCAGATTTGCGATCTTGCACCCATGAGTACTTCAGTTTCCTTTATAACACAGGCTACATTGGCAGTGACTTGGAGGTTGCCGAGATCATCAGCTTGAACGCGGTCGGAGGAGTGGTTCCGATGAAAGCTTAACCTGCCTTACAAACGCACTAAACTAACGGCATCAGATCCATGTTATCGTTGCATCAAGATCGATGAGATTGCGGGGAAGCGTTCTGGGGAAATGGATCCGGGTGATGGCGCATGTGGTCGAGATTGATATAATCGGTGACACTTCCTTCCCACTGCCGAGAGGGTATGACTCCTCTTTGTCCCTTTTCTCTTATAGTATCTCATTGTCAACCATCTCTGCATTCTCGCGACCATGGAGTTACAGTCTCCCGCCAACGCTCAACTTCATTCCTTCTGGAAGGAGAAGCGATTGCTGGCAATCTGCCTCTTCATCGCTCTAGCTCAATTCCAATACGGATACGATTCTGCCGCCATTGCAGGATTCCAGTCTATGCCTGGATTTCTGGCCGTCTTTGGTTATGTCGATGTAAGTCCCTGTCCCTATGCCTTGAAATGGATGCTGACCGGCCTCTTCTTACCTAGCCAGCCAACCCCATCGGATACAACATCAGCACCAAGGTACAGACTCTGCTGCAGAGTCTGATCAGCCTCGGGGCCTTGGCAGCCTGCCTCGCAATCTTCAAGTTCGGAAGCTTCATTAGCCCCAGGGTCGGCCTATGGATCGCGTCGTTGGTGGGTACGGTTTCCGTCGCCGCTCAGATCGGGAGCACCAGTCTCGCTGCGCTCTATTTCGGCCGTATACTCCTCGGATTCTCGAACGGTTTCTATAGCACCTACTCGGCAATCTATATCGGAGAGTCAACCCCGGCGTATCTCCGAGGTGCGGCCATCGGCATGGTGGTAATGCAGATCAACTTCGGGGCGCTGCTGGGTATTGTCGTCGACAACTCTACTCAAGTTCTCGCCAGCCGGCTATCTTATCAGATCCCGCTTGCTGTCATGTTTTCCATTCCAGCGCTGATGTCTATTGGCTTGATATTTCTTCCAGAGACGCCTCGCTACTATATCTCGAAAGGTCAAGACAACAAAGCCGAAGCTGCTATTCGGAAGCTTCGACACATAACTGACGAAGACCAACTGCGCGATGATATTGCAATCATGAAGAATTCTTGGCTTGAAGAGACCGAGATGCGTTCCTCGACACACCTGCTGGACGCCTTCCGTGGCACAGACCTTCGACGCACGCTTCTCAGCATCTCAGCCGCTGTTGCTCAGGCGGCCACTGGTGTTCACTTCATCTCGGCCTTCTCGGTATACTTTTTCGTCCAGGCCCGGATTGGTAGCCCCTTCATGTGGGTGACGGTATCCATAGCGATAGCCATTACGGGAAACCTACTGTCTTTCCCGGCGGTGCGGTTTCTCAATCGCCGACATCTCCTGATGACTGCTTCGGCGGTGAACTCGTCGTGCATGCTGGGCATGGCGGTTGCCTACACCGTCTCGCCTGTTGGCTCACCCTCTGCAGGAAAGGTCCTCGTGGGGCTGAGCATCGTCTTTGTCTGGGTATACGGCCTGGGTCAAGGTCCTGTGCTATGGGCTCTTCAGACAGAGGTACCGTCCCAAAGACTCCGGGCACAGACAGTTGGCTTCTCCCAAGGTGCCAGTTTTCTCGTCTCATGGTTGAGTTCCTACTGCACACCTTACTTTATCAACCCCGAAGCTCTCAACTGGGGCCCTAAGTACTGCTACATCTGGGCCGGGAGCAATTTGATCCTGGCCATCTTCACCTTCTTCTTCATTCCAGAAACCAGAGGCAGAAGCTTGGAACAGCTTGATGAACTATTTGAGAAGAAGCTGCCTGCTTGGAAGTTTCAGTCCTACATCACAGACCTGCAACAACCCGACACAGACAACTTTGTTGGGAGGAACGAGACAAAGGACGGCATGCAGGTATATGAGATTGAGAATCGAGAGTGATGGTGGACATGAGTACTGTGGATCTCGCACATTTGTTCTATCGCCACAACCTACACAACCTACTCTACAAGTAGTTGTCTTATCACTTGTTGAAACCTAATCCAACCTGGTTTGCTGAGACTTTGAACAGTCTGGACACCTTGTTGTCTAACAGTATGTATTAAGTAGGTAGGTAGCAACATAGTGCTAGATCCTATGGTCTATCCTCAATGAATACGCTCCCATTTTGGTCCGATTCTAGAAGCTTCACTGGCCTCCAGATGAAACGAATCCCATAAAACTCCCAATCGCGAGCAAATCACTTATCTCCCCAGTTCTTCTTCAATGCCCCCAGGTATTCTTTCACCGAAGGACTGTCCTCGCTCTCACCTCCCACGTCCATTTTAGATCTCAATCGC
Source organism: Fusarium sp. FW16.1 (assembly GCA_017654865.1). Classification (NCBI taxonomy): domain Eukaryota; kingdom Fungi; phylum Ascomycota; class Sordariomycetes; order Hypocreales; family Nectriaceae; genus Fusarium; species Fusarium sp. FW16.1. The sequence continues at coordinate 3,418,037 of JADNRB010000006.1, read as the reverse complement.
GCTATCATTAGGTCGCGCGCAATCTTTGGGGAGGCTAGAGATAGTTCCTCGTCCAACTTGGCTTGACTGATGACTTTGCCGTTGCATAGCTCTTTGACTAGTGTGTCTACCAAATGTTGGCAGTTGTTCGATAGTAAGTGATATCGTGGATTCAGTTCCATGTGATGTCGGCCTAGAAAAGATGTTAGCAGCCCGTAGCAGCCTATCCATGGTCCTCCTCCGACTCACCCAGATCCTGAATCTCTTGGTGCGATTTTGTTGTTTCGCCAATGTAATAACAAGAACTCCATGTGTCAATAAACTCGGGCGTAATCACAGCGACACGAAAGTAGTTTTTGCCCAGAGCACTCAATTCCAGACGGTCGCTCATTAAATCGTAGCAATAATCCTTCCCCAGCCCCCTGTCGATCACGCAAACCGCCCAGTGGCTCACGCTGTTGAGGCTCATGCCGACCTGCCTGGCCAGGAGCTTATAGCTTGCCTCGGATAATGCAAACTTTCCAAATGCGATAGGCGTCGTCACCAGGAACACGGCCTTGTGATTGCTGCGAGGGTCGCATCTTAGAGGAGCCATTTCGTAGACTGAGTCGCCCGTCATCTTGCTTGTGACCAGACCGAGAAACTCATTTCGCAAGCGAACCTCTTCCCTGAGCTTTGCATCCTGTTCATCTTGTGCGTATCGCGCCTTTCGGTCCTCCCTTTGCGGTGCCACCGTGTCAGTTTGCCTTGACCTAGGTAGAGCACAGACAATCGAGACTCACCATTTTTTAGACAGATTGTGATAGGCAGCCTCACCAGCCGCAGCGAGTTTAGAAAGGGTCTCGAATCCCATTGTTTGTTGTCAACTTGATCGCATCGTAGACTTTTTGCTTCCGCTTGTGCCTCAGTCTCAAAGGACAAGTTGAAAACCTCCAGCCTCTTACGAAAAGAAAAGGCGGCTGTGCGCCCTTTTTGTGGCCAGCAACTCACCTGCAGACAATCACGGCGGGGCGCACAGCCACGCGGGCATTCCGGAGAACCCGTGAAACCCATGTCAGCATCACGCTTGGCAAATGAGCCTCTCTAGAGCCTCCCAAGATGACGTGTGACCTCGCCAAGACATCACGTGTGACCATGATCAAAGACATTGTTTGACTCGTTTGGATTCTCTCTTGTTCTATTTCTATAGTAAGTGGTTTGGTCAAACGCTCAAGCCAAGCAACTCGCCAGTCCTCGCCTCCAACGGTAAACTCTAAGCATCGCCCACCAACAAAGGCATGATCTGGCTGATATCTCCATCCACATACGTGCTCAGCTCTCCATCCTCTTGGTCCCATGATACAACCGCCTCTGGCCCTAGCCCAACGCGCACCAACTTAACCAAGCCGTTCCCCTTGAAAACAAGGTCCTCGTTAGGCCATCGCAAAACACCAGGCGTGTTCATCCCGACACCAAGCTCCAGGATCACCAGCTTCTTCTTTTCCCTGAGGATTCTCGACTTCCAGGCCTTCCATGCAACTTCGCCCTCTTTGAAGGGAGCTTGGTTGAACCACGGGCCCGCCCGAACGCAAATGTTCATCTTCGCTCCACAATATTTACACCGCGGAACCTTGCTCGAGTCCATCAACTTCTGGGTAAGCTTGTCCAAGTGTGGGATCGCGTCAGCGACTAGAGGCGCAGACTGAACTGTGGCCTCGACTCTGCAGTTTTCCAGACACTGTAGGTATGCATAAGAGCCCTGAGGAGTGGACAGCTGTTGCTCTGACCAGCCGTTGGCCAAGAACATTCCATCTGCGTTGGAAGTGCGAACGTGAGCGTCAGGGCCAAACTTGTTCAGCCGTGATATGAGGGCTTGGTAAGAAGGCATCTTGGGCCAGTTGGACACCATATTAAGATGAGTAAAGAAGTAGCCCCATCGATGCTCCTCTGACGGCCAGTCATTATAGCCAAAGACACTGTACAGGGACGTCAACCCATACTTGAGGAAACCCGGGAAGTTCTCTGCAAATAATGATCGAGAGTGATAGTCCAAGCCTTCAGCAGCCGATAGTCCAGCACCCGCAGTCACCAAAACGGCGTCTGCATCGTCAAGCCACTCGCGAGCTAAAGCTAAGGATCCAACAAGCGGTGTCGACTTGGGCTCGTCACTTCGAGGTGTCCAGTTCTCGGGCAAGGCCTCAAAGAGTTTTGAATAGATCTCAGTGTCAGACTCGGTGAAGGTGTTGAAAATGATGTCGGTTATTGTCGTTGATGGATGGTTGTCGAGCCACGATAATACCGTCAAAATTGCGATCTCGGCCGCTTCTTTAGCTGGAAACGCGAATAGTCCTGTCGAAATACAGCAGAGTGCAATCGCCTTTCTACCATCTTCTTCAGCTGGAAGCAGCTCCAGAGCGTCAAGAGTAGACTCGTAGCATCTAGCGAGCTGTCTTCTCTCAGCCTCGGTCGGAGAGGCACCACGACGTAGTTGCGGCCCTACTGTATGAATTACATACGGTGGGGGCAGATCATAACCGCGAGTGACAAGCGTCTCGCCCGCGCCGAGGTCTTTGTCTCTTTCCTGCATGAACTGGAAGCACTCATCCCGCAAACGAGGACCTGCCCGCGAGTGAATGATATTATCGATGCAGCGATGCGTTGGCTGGAAACATCCAAGCATCTGGCCGTTGGCGGCGTTTGTAATTGCAGTGATGCCAGTCAAGGTGGTGATATCTCCTCTCCATAGACAAAGATTGGTAGCTCCGCCTTGTTCATGTCTAATCTTCCGTGATGGAGTCAACGAAGAGGTTTGTGTGAGGATACGGTGATCCCTAGTGCGCAAGAGGATAGAGTCGATGTTTTGAAGAATATCTTCCGGTAGAGGCGGCACAGGAGATCGAACGCAAAGTAACTCTTGGAGAAGACTCAATTTTGATCCAGTTTCGAGGTGGGATAAGTGCTGTTGATAATGCTGCAAGTAGCCAGCATCAGACCAGCTACTCCCGTTCTCTTCAGCATCAGCGAAGAGGTGCAATAAAGTTTCGTCAAGCATGGTGGTTATGTAGTGTTGATGTTGTGGTGGAGTGTAAGCATAAAGAGTACCGCATCAGAAGTGTGCCTGCCGGTCGATGTTAATATATCCAAACCTAGAATCCCTGGATGTAATAGACGCCCTTCCGAGAGTTTAAAATATCTTCCAGGAATGACAAATTGATGCTGCGATTATTTCGTCAATCCCACTCGGATGAAGTGGGATGGCCGGTCTATCGCCACTTATCCCACTTGAGCCGACCGATGTTGGTGAGAACGAGATTTACGAAGATATTATAAATTAGCCGCATGCCACTTGAAACGAGATGTCACAGATTTGTATAGTCACTAATGCCAAGTCTCCGAGGAGCGATTGAAAGCGATATATATTGACAGATATTATCAGATAATCCTCGCATGCGAGGAATAAATACAATCTAGATCATGTCGGCAAGACCAGACAGAGCCAGAGCCGATGGAAGCCAAGCTTCCATCTTACATAAACTTGTGCAGGACACGGCGCCAGGCAGGCCACGAGGCAACCTTGGCACGGTACTCGTTGATCATATCCCAGTCATGCTCACGGAGACCGGTGTCGAGGTCAATCTTGTCGAGGGTGAGCCAGCCGGTTCGCTTCCAGATGAATCCGGCAATCCAAAAGACAAGGACAACTGGGAGGGCAAGGCAGGCCTTGAAAAAGTCCTCGGCAGTACCAGTGCCAGTCTGTCCAGGGGGTGCGATGGCAACGAAGATCTGGGCAGCAAGAATGATAAAGCAGAGGAAGAGTCCCAGCCACGATCCGTAGACTCCACCACAAGCCTGGAAGGGGATCTGATCAAGCGAGCGACCTTGATGAGCCCAAGCAGTACGGAAGCGAATGTGAGCCTAGGCATGTCCAGTTAGCAAGACGGCACAAAATGTGGCGATAGGAGCAACATACGAAGCAGATAGATCCCCAGGTGAACAGGGCAGCAAGAGCTGAGACGGCCAGGAGCCAGTCAAAGACGACAGAGCCTGAGGATGCCAGAACTACATAGGCAAGGCCGCCCCAGATGAGGTTGAACAGGACCGACATGAGAGGGCGACCGGACTTGTCCACATAGGTGAAGAACTTGGGGGCGTAGCCCTGCTCAGCAAGGGCAGTCAGGGTACGAGAACCTCCATAGACACATGAAACACCGATGGAGACGACTGAAACGCAGATGACGAGGTTCATGAAGGAGTCGTAGCCCTTGAGGCCAGCGTCCTGGGCAGCGAGCACGAAGGGCGAGGTACCATCCTTGTAGGGGTTGCTGCTGTTGAGGAGACGGTCATCGGTGGAGCTAACGAGCATACCAACAAGAGTAAGACCGACGATGTAGAAGCTGACGGACGTTAGCAAGGATCACGAACCACGGTTGGCTCGAGTACTCACAGAGTGATACGCCAGAAGACCTGCTTGATAGCGCCGGGAAGGGCCTTGGCCGGGTTGTTTGACTCGGCGGCAGCAAGACCAACCAGCTCAGTACCAGAGAACGAGAAGGCAGCAGTGACGAAGACACCGCAGAAGCCACGGAAGCCGTTCTGGAATGCGCCTGGATCATACCACAACTTGGCACCCTGATACTCGTCAAACTTGCCGTTAGATGGGCCACCGCCGCAGATCAGGATCACGGCGACGATCATGAAGATGACGATGGCAGCCAGCTTAAAGCAAGAGCTCCAGAACTCCTCTTCGGCGTAGCCTAGCGTTCCAAAGATATTGACAATGACGATGACGAGCCAGAATACACTGATCCATACGGCTTCGCTGATGTCTTTATTCCACCATTGAACCGTGAATGAGACGACGGTTAACTCAAGCGGTAAGACAATGACCCATTGGAAGACCTAGGACCAGTTAACAAAAGCGTCCAGCTCTATGCAGTCGAGGGTAACTCACGTAGTTCCAACCCATGGCGAAACCCCAGGAAGGATCGATGAAACGAGTAGAGTACGTGTAGAAACCACCAGAGACGGGATACATGACAGCGAGTTCACCAAGAGCGTGCACGACGTTGAAGATCATGACACCAGCGATAGTGAAGCAGAGGAAGACAGAGGCAGGGCCACCCTTGGTGAAGGCACTACCAGAACCGACGAAGAAACCAGCACCGATGGAACCACCGATGGCAATCATGTGAAGATGGCGCTTCTTCATGGAGCGATCGAGCTCGACAGCACCAGTGCCATAGTCACCTAGAGGTTGCGTTCAGCAAGGGGAGTCAGGCTAGATTGACGATTGAACTTACGACGCTGGAAAGACCTCAGGTTGAGACCATTTCGGGTCATGAAATCCTTCTCACGGAAGTCATCGGGGATCTCGTCGCTGGTGCCGGCCTTCTCAGGGTCATTGCCGAGAGGGGGCGTCACCGGGCCCACGTCGAGCTCGGCGTCCTTGGATGTCATGGCGAAAGAGATTTACAGTAGAGAAATTAATCACTTGTGTGGCAGGGATGAGAAAAAACAAAAGGGAGACTCTCAGCGTCGAACTCTGAGGGGTCTTTAAGAGGAGGAGACCTGACACAGACTGAGGGGATGATCAGCAGCCAACGCGGGAGGGACGGGACACTTTATCTAACGGAGCTGCAGAGGGTAAGAATCTGTACGACGGAGCATGCGGCAGCCCATTGCAAAAAGGGCAGGAGGAGGATCAAAGGCGATCCCGAGCCCGTAGGGGGGTCTTGGGTATGTGGTAGCACCATGTGAATGCCAAGAAGGAATATGCACCAGCCGTATCAGACGAGATAGGGATGTCAAAAGGTTCCAAGCATTTGGCCCCCGGGGTACCGAAGCTTCTATTGAGGCTCGCAGCTGAAAGGGGTTGGGGGTGTGTGTGTGTGTGACTAGTTAGTGCTACCCCAAGTCAGGGATCATCGCCAGAAAGCAAAGCTTGCTGTCGGTGCCATGGTCATCAAAGTGCAATGGAGAGAGCACAAAAACAAACCACGTATGATGATTACTCTTACGTAGTAGTCGGCGATTGTATTGAGTAGCAAAACGCCCCGGAGCAACGTCTAGACGCCTCCTACGCGATGGCAGCGGAAGCGCTGTCGCACATCCGCACACACACACACGACCAGTGTTTATGGGCTAGTGCCGTTGTCCCCTACCCGTCTCCAGGTGCATGGTTGGCCAGCTCGGGCTAGGGTCCCCGCACTTGGTAGAGCGAGCTGGGTGCCATCTTGGTCAAGCCCAAGGTCTAGATATGATCGCTGGCTATCTCGCCTCGACGCGTGACCTTCCTGGTGGTCTCTACTGCGACGGGGCTTCTACTAAGAAGGGAAGGTGTAAAGATCGATCACGGATTGGGGTCCGACTTGGCAAGCAGCAGCCAAGCCTCTATCCTGGTCCTGGTGGATGGACCAACGTTCTTTGGGCTTATTTGGTGGCGCCTTCGGAGCCAATCCGAGAAGAGAGCTAACCAACAAGCTTAATCACCGTCGGAGAGGAGGGGGGGACGCGGAGAGGCACAGTTCTGTACGGTGGTGCTTCTGCTTCTTCTTTGGTCCTCATCGTGGCGATGCTCACTCTCCAACGATTTCTCTCCTTCTCCTCTCAGTTTAACCTGTCGTTACCCCAAATTTGCCTCCACAAATCCCACAGAGGTTATCGCGACCCGATGACATGGGTCGAGGCTCAAGATGGAAGGAGATGAAGTCTTGGGTGCCATCTCGACCCCTCGGCGGCAGCTTCGAGAATCACGAATGCGAGGACAAGGAGTTTCATGACGAGCTCTAATCCCGGTGCAAACCGTATACGATGCACCTGTCACGCTCTCCCTCGGCTCTCTCAACCGCAGGTCCTTTCAATGTTGTCGCTCTGCTCTATCGCCCCATCAAGATTGCCGCTGACGCTTTGGGTGCCTACCCGTCCGTGTCAAGATAAGGACCATGCATTGCGGATCTGGGGATAGCGGGTCGTTATGGATACGAGTGGGAACAGATAATGGAAGCATCGTCAGGTCAGTCGACGATGCTTGCTATTGTGCAAGGAGCTAAGTGCCGGTGGAATCCTTCTTCTACAGGGCAAGATTCAGCGGGTGTAGTGGATATGGGTACAGGAGGACGTGCCATGCTGTACCACCTCCGGGGGCATGAGACACAGATGGTCGGAAACAGGTGGTCCATGGTCTCGGGTGAAGGCGCTTGGGCGCATGTGAGATGCAGCGACAAACAAAGGGAGACATTGTTCCAGACTTCGTTCAAACAAGCTCACAAAAGGCCCCCATTCCAAACAGTAACTGGTCCTTTGCCGCTGGCAATCTCTTGGCCTCGAGAATCGACTCGACTCGTCACAAGGGCACCGGCGTTTGTCTCTCTTGTTGGTCCCGAGTGGATCACGACACCAATTTCTTGGCAATAAAAGAAGAGACAACAAAAAGGACCAAACGGGAAAACAGTGCGGCCATTCCCATGTTCGTCGGACCATGGCTTTTCGCCCAGGGAGCCAATGGAACCACGGTGATTGCTAGGAGTCTTGGCGAACATGGGGCGGCGTTTCTTGGCGGCCCTCGACCGTTGACAAGAGATAAAGGCTATTATTAATAGTTACCAAGCTTGGCTACAACCATCGGATCGCCTGGGAAAAGCTTGCGGGGAAAAGGCCCGGTCAGCAAAAAGGTTGACCTTGCCATCCTGGACAGTGACCACACGGTCGGGAGAGCTTAGTTTGAAGAAGTAGAAAATACTGATGAAATAACAAGATCATCGCTATCGATAAACAATCAGTTAGCCCTTGCTTCAATAATCTCCTGCTTACTTTGTACCCTTGCTGGGATCCTCCCCCCCTCCCACACCAAAACAAAAGTCCCTTGGCTGGGCGACATGGGTCTGCGATAAGCACCTAAAGTGTTGTGTGGTGTGGCAGCTCTAAAATGGACCTTAATTTAAGGCTCGATTTGATGGCTTCTGGAATCATTGGAATGATGGAAAATACTCAAGTCTATTACCCTAGAACAGCTAAATCGATCGGACTTGCATGGAAGTGCCTGCTAATAGCCCTCAGTGGTATGTAGTCTAAAGAGAGAATCCATCTTGGGGCCCGAATGTTTACGGTATTCGGAGCTCCTTTGCCTTCTCGTCATCATCGAACGGAGAACCGGGGCGATCAGCGGCCAGCACCTCTTTCCCTCGTATTTGTGCCCATACCGTCTTGTAGACCGGCTTCATAAAGAGGGCGTCCATCTCTTCGAGAGATATGCCTAGAGATCGTCAGTACGTCGATGATAGTTGTTGCAATAGGGTAAACCAACCTTTCGTTTCTGGGACAAAGAAAACGGACCAGATACCCATACACACCAAAATGGCGCTGAAGAAAAAGTAGGCTCCGTATCCAAGATCAGAAATCATATAAGGTGTCGATCGAGCAATGATGAAGGATCCCAACCAGGTATCGGCCGTGGTGACAGCCACACACAGCATGCGGATATCGAGCGGGAAGATCTCAGATGCATACGTCCAAGTGATGCCCTGCCAAGTCGCGCAGATGATAACGGCGTTGATGTAGACGCACACAATGGCCAGGTATCCCCAGCCATCGCGGTTGATGACCCCGGCGGCGGCGGCGGCTGCCGGGTCAGCCCTCATTACATAGCCACCGATATACCACATGGGGATGCAGCCAAGCGCGGCGCCCCAGATCAAGCCTTTGCGCCGGCCAACCTTTTCAACCACCCAAAAGGTGAAGAGGAACATGCCAAGCGTCTTGGCGATCCCATAGAAGCCGGTCGAGAACAACTTCAACGACGTGCCTGGAACTCCGAGACTCTCAAAAATTCGAGGAGCGTAGTAAGTGATGATGTTGACACCGGTGAAGCTCTGCAGAAACATGAGAGCCATGCCAATACCCATGCGGTTGCGGACGCCCTTCTGGAATAGCTTCTTGAACTGATCCTTCTTGCTCATCTTGTTAGTACTTCTCTCTTCGACCTGAGCTCTAATCTCGCCCATCTCATGACGGATATACTCGTGCTCAGAAGGGAGTCCTCGAATCATGGTGAGCACCTTCTCGGCGGCCTCAAACTGATCGCCACGTGCAAGCCATCGAGGAGACTCGGGGCACCAGGTCATTCCGATGGCGAGTCCCAATCCCGGAGCAAGTTGCAGAGCAAGAGGGATGATCCACTGAGTCTTGGAGTTTACATTGATGGTACGATCTGTGGCATAGTTGATCCAGAAACCAAGCATACCACCACCTTGTGAGGCAATTTCAAAGATTCCAACCAGTCGACCACGAATCGATGGTGGCTATCAATGTCAGCTTAGGAACTTTTCAAAGACAATGTCCAACTTACAGCAGTCTCGGCGATATAGACAGGCACAGTCAGAGAGGAGGCTCCGATACCGAGTCCAGCTACGGCTCGGCCACCAACCACCATGCTCATATTACCATTGGCAGCCGTCATGAGCGTACCGCCGAGCAAGAAGACCAAAGCTGCACCGATGATGGTCTTTTTGCGACCATATTTCTCGGCGATGGGGAAGGTGAGAAGAGCACCGAAGAAGCAGCCGGCTTGAAACGTCGACACAATGTTGCCCTGGAGCGTATCACGCTCCGTCTTTTCGGCCGTGTCGAGTCCAAAGTCTCGGATAAAGGATTCAAGAGCCATTGTACCTCCAATAACTGCGGTGTCGTATCCCACTGGAAAAGATCAGCCCTCACGCACCTCAAGGGGTCATGCTGTCATAGACTCACTGGCGAGCGCAGACATGCTGGCTACCAAGGCGATCAGATGGATACGCCAGTTCCGCACTGCAGGCGGATCATTGGTGCCCGACGCATGAGTATTGAAGCCCATTTATTGAATAGAGAAGAAGTAGAAAGGTGGTTAAGACCGTTGTTGGTAAGAGTGTAAGATGCAATACGTGTAGCAATGCTTGTTGTCCTCTTTCACAACGAGGGGGAGACGGTCCCTTTTTCTAGTCATCGACGACATCACAAGGTCTGCAAGGTTCAAGCCCACCCATGCAAGTTGAAACGGCCATGATCAACAGCCATCACGCCCCGGTCTGGTTCCCCACGGGGAAGTTGGGGACTGGACTTGGTGATCCGTGACCTCTAGACAAGGTGGGATGGTGTTGCGCTCTCGGCGTATTACCTGTAATCATCAGCGCATTGGTGGATCTGCCAAGAATAAGGGTTGGGATCAGCGGCTTTGCGAGGCGGCAACTACGTATTATATCGCACCTTGTGTAAAGTACGGTGGCCATGTTATCGGCCAAAGTAGTCCAAGTGAGACGTCGACTTAATAGCTCATACAAGACCGTCACGGTCAAAATACATAATATAAACCTCGAACGAGTATTCTTTACGCCAAGTCAGATGTTGGTCGGGAGAGGGTCATGACTCGTCAGGCTGGGATTAGGGTACACAGCGGGGGATATCCAAACTTCGGTGTAGACGACCCCGAAGAGGACAAAGATCTACGCGCGCCGGCCATTAAAACGTGGATAATGGATGCCGAAGCAAGATTGAGTCAGAATTAAGCAGCGGCAGTCAGTTCGCTAAACTACTGTTACGCAGCTAAACTAGATACAAGCAGCATTTGTGCCACCATCAACGATTTGATCGTCGCTCGGTAGACAGAAATACCCTCCGAGTTGCCCCCCCTCAGTTTCACTTGCGGAAACGTTCGATCACAAAGGCTGGCACATACGGAAAAGGGACCCAAAATACTACCCTGTCTCCTCTATTCCGACGAGGGATTTTTAATCCACGCATGTTACCGTCGCATGGCAGGAATATAGTGGACACTTTGGACCCCAGAATGCACCATCGTCAGGCTCTTGGCAATGGATTTCGTTACCTAACCGCCCGGATCCCGGTTCTTTTGCGTATTGTCTCGCCGAAAACCAACCTCTTTACTGGCTCACATTCGAGACCCTACGCAGACATTTCGGCATCTTGATGACTGTCAAGGTTGTGAGATCGGGAATGTTCGGACGCGGGCACAGGGATGCGAGACAACAACGACATAGATCTTGTCCATTTGCGAGGCTATGATTGTCATCGTTCGGTCCCTATAGGCATGCTTGGACGTCGTTAGTTCGTGATGCTATCCAGAATTAAGCTTAATTTCCCCGGACTCTCTACTCCACAGAGAGGTATCATCGCCCAAACTCTCTTGGTATGCTAAGAAGATTGTTGTTTCATAGAGGGGCATCTCAAATCTATCATCTCTGGTCATCAGAAACATCAAGTTCAACCAGCATAGCCGAAACTCGGAAGACATGCCCAAGAGACGACGAGAAAACACACTGATTCACCCGATCCAACATCTCAAAGGCCACGTGCCATGACCCCAATCTGTCTAGATGGTTCATTCTCATCGTGGCTGTGCAACATGTCGTCTCAGTAAACTCTCGAGATCCTTGTTATTAGCGGGGAATCCGGGGATAGCTTCGGCGGATCGGCGTTTCGGACGAGAATACCCCGCACTCTATCGTTGCTTTGACTCTGTCCTCGTGCATCATCTGCTTCTTCTTATCCGGGCTCTCATCTCGGTAGTACATGTCCGCTTCTCACAACCCAACATCTCACAGCTGTTCACCATGACGACATATCACATCAAGCCTGTCGATAATCGAGTTCAGGGTCGTCTGGCCCTCGTAACGGGCGCAAGGTATTACCCCTCCCTCTCGATGCAGTCAAGTTTGCGTAGGACCCTCCCCCCAGCTGACATCCACACATTGGAGGCATCGGCTCCGCATGCGCCAGGGCCCTGGCTGCCGAGGGCTGCGACGTAGCTTTGCACTATTCTTCGAGTCAAGTAAGTGTCTTGGCTCGGCCGATATCCCTGGTTCGAGACCCGGACTGACAAGCCACCCCCGACGTCCAGGAGAAGGCCCAGACTCTGGCGTCTGAACTTCAGGCTTCGTTTCCAGAGCAGCGATTCTTCTGCGTTGCTGCAGATCTCTCTGACCGTGATGCCACGAGGGCACTTGTTCCTAATGTGTTGAACCATGGTGAAGTGGCGGGAAGGCACTCAGCAGTGTCCATCCTCGTTGCCAACGCTGGCGTGGGAAAACGTATTCGCGATATCCAGAATATCGAGGAGGATAACTGGGACGAAGTGATGGAGGTGAATGCTCGGAGCCAGTTTGTGGTCACCAAGGCATGTCTCCCAGGCATGCGCTCCCAAGCTTGGGGCCGCGTCATCCTGGTTGGAAGCATTGCTAGCCGAGGAGGTGGTATCAATGGATGCCACTATGCAGCTACCAAGGGAGCTCTCAGGTGAGTTCTTTCCATGTCTAAGCAGAATATGGCTAACTGTCGACAGCTCTATGGGTCTGAACCTTGCTACGGTGCTTGCGCCAGAGGGAGTAACCGTCAATATCGTAAGGCACTTGCATATCCTCAACTCTGACACTCTTCTAAGCCTCCGACTCCAGGTTCTTCCCGCCTTAATTGGATCCACGGGCATGATACCGACTCCTAAGTCACAGTACGGATTTTCCCATCAACGAACAGATCTTTACTGACTTTAGATGCAGGACATGGGAGAAGAACACTGATCTTGAGGCTCTAAGAGAAGAAGACCCAGGACTGGCCATCGCAGCTAGCATCCCCGTCCACCGTCTGGGAGTGCCAGAAGAGGTTGCAAACGTTGTGACAATGTGGGCACCCTGTCCAACCCCTAAACTCCACCGCTAACATGAGACAAGGATGGCAAAGACAGGATATATGACGGGTCAGGAGATCTTGCTGGCTGGAGGACTGAGGTAGGCATCAGGCCTCAAGCCGCTGAAGGGACACTTGACAGTTTAATTTCGTCAATGTTGTATGCATACCATGCCTGCCACTACCTTGCATGCCATGTTTCCATATTTGCACCTAAATTCTTCAAAACGCAGACGCTTTGCTGGAAGCTGAGATGGTGGTTTCTTCGCGGAGCGTCGGCACCATGGATGTGAGAACAAGACAAGTCTTACAACCGGGAGCCTAACAGCGCATGAACTCTCCCAGGCCTGGTTTATCATGGAGTTCTGCAGAGAGATTTGGTCAGGGCGGCTTCAGGCTGCTTAAAAAAAAAAAAAAAAACTGACATACACGGTAGATGAGGCTTGGCCTGAGTCGCAGACATCTAGACACACAACTCTTTCATCCGAATCTGAGCTCTTATTACGTCTCAGTGATCTTTCAGGTCCATAGCCTCCCACAAGAGGCTTCGGGATTTACAATAGCCGAGCGAACCGATGTGCCCAACGTCATTCCCCGCGCATCTCATTTGCCGGCTTGGCTCTCGATCCAGACGCGCTGAAGTGCCGGCTCCTTCCAAAGCAGCTATTGAGGGGGCTGGCTCTCACTGGGTTGGGGCTACAGGGCTGAATTCACCTCACTCCGCCGTTTTCGCGGCGCCCTAGCTCAGGTCTAGACCAGCCCTATTTAGCACCAGCAGCGTGGGGTGGATTGCGCCTCAACAAAAGGCGGAGGCTTGTGACCCAAAATGTACTGAAGTCCCTTGAAGCATGTCCTTTTCTGTGCTAGATTTTCCCTTAGTTAACGGCTTGTTCCGTTGATGCGCTCGACTCTTGGCTCGGAGGTGCCCTTGTTAGCCAATGGTGGTGGCCCAGCGATGAGCGGCTTGGGATGGCTTCACTCCGTCTCTCAGCTAGGCAATCCGTCTTGTTCCCCATGCGGTTTCGACATGTCGCTGAAAAAACATAAGTTTAACCTTACAATAGCCTGCCAAGCTTAAATGTGCGACTTCTCCTCTGTCAGTCCGGCCCAGACAGTCCTTGCTCAACATCCGCCCTATCACTGTCAACCACCCCGGAATGATGCATGTCGTGGCATTTTTGACGTGGCTAGCATGGATATTTCCTGTCCATGCAACCGCACCAAATGTCGGTTGGCGAGCCACTATCATCGCGGGCCAGATCCTCGCCATTCCCGAGTTCCTCAACGAGCACGAGAGAGTCCTCGATGTCCGCGTTCCCGTCGCCTTCCATCGTGTAGCATCAAAGGCGGATTCCTTCTCGTTAGACCTTTGTACGTCTCCATATTATCCAGCAAATGAGACCGGCTACAATCGCACATCGGTCTACAGCGAAGTTGTTCAAGCCACGAACGCAACTCCAGAGTTTGAACAGACCTTTCGATTCAGCATCTCTACAAACGGTTGGGAAGACTTGCTCATTCTGGTCAATGTCGACGATGGGAGTAATGGTCGGTATTCAGTCGAGACGGGCGGAGCTATCCTCTTCTACAATCGAGAGCAAGAGTGGTGGTCAGGACGCAATATCTCGGAACACGCTACTCACATCAACAACGAGATCGTGGAGGAGAGAAAGGCCATCGTCCCGATGGGCATAGACAACGTTACGGTAACCGAAACGAAACCTACGCCAGGAGTTTATGTCCCAGTCGACCACATGAAACCGAAAGAAAAGAACGAGACGACTCCCTCCATACCTTCAACTACGCCATCTCCTGTAGTAATCCCGTCGACGGTGCCTCCAAGCCTTGTTGTCAGTACCAGCCCAGGAGTCAGCTATACCCCTATACCCGAGAAGGCTTCCGTTCCCAGCCAAGAGTCAATCCATCAGTCCCAGTCATTCCCACCTTCGAAATGCGAGCCTATCACCGAGACAGTATATCATACGGTCACCGTGTACGCGGAGCACTCTCCATCCTTCTACTGTTCATGTGACTCAAAACATGACAAGAAATCACTCGAAGCCCGAGACGACATCGTACCGGCATATGTCAAGGCCAAATTCACATTCACGGACCGATGGGGCCGGACAATGCCACTGCGCCACCTAGTAATCATAGCGTATGCGGATCTCTTCAAGCAACTCGAAGGATACAGAGTTGGACCTTGGTCTTCGATAGCCTTTACAGATGTCAACGGAGAGGCGACCTTTACCTTTAGCATCGGAAAGAACCACAAGATCGTTGCCAATACCCTCTACGTGATCCTTCGGGGCGAGCATTACACCATCGGAACCCGCCGAGATGAAACAGAGGACTTTGTACAGAGCGAGATTCGCAAGAGTCTAGCAAAGCAGCAGTGGACTGTCCTGGCAGGCGAAACCATTGAAGTCACAGTCAACTTTGAGGACACCGAGTACAACCGAGCCCTCTGGGTAGCTGACGCCTACGAATACCTCTCATCCTACGTCAAGGAAGAGATCGCCAATAGAGACGGTGAACTGACACAAGTCCAAATTTGGTACCCGGCGCCTTCTTCCGGTGCCTTCTTTTCAGATGCTGCAGCAGATCCGGTATATATCAGTATCCCCGACAGCCAGTCCGAGATCCCAGCCACTATGGGGCATGAGTATGGACACTTTATCCATTACTTGGCACGAATGAAAGCGACCCTTTTTGCTGGAGGAGTGCACAACTTTTGTAATCTTAACGACCTCACGACAACATCAATCTCAGAGGGCTATGCCAGCGCCCTCGGCCTCATGGCCTTGTATGGCACACCTCTGGTCGATGGCAAATACTTTCAGTACGCCTACCGATGGCATGATGGCATAGGAAATGTTGTGATAACGGGTCCCGATCTCGAAAACTATTCCTGTGACAAGAGAAAGATGAGTTACGACGAAGGGCGTATAGCGGCGGCCTTCATTGATCTCGTTGACCCCCGAATAGACGAGTATCCAACAGAGGACAGCGATATTGGACACATTGCACCTGATTTCAACCCAGAGCTGCACAACTTCCGTCTTACCCCTCGTCTCGTTTTCTGGCGTGCGATGGCCACGAATCCCCATAGCATTGCTCAGTATTGGTATGTCAGACCTCAGCACCTCGAACAACCTGACTGATGATTTCAAGGTACGACTTACAATGGACACTCACAGAAGAGAAGAGAAAGCAAGTTTGGTCTGTTTTTGAGTACAACTGGGCCGACTTTCCTATTAACGGGGAAACAACAGTCTGGACATAGAGTGTGTTTGATATGTGCATACAAGGAACCTTGTTTTGAAGTTTACAGCAAAATCTTCACCAGCCATCTTGATATGGCAGTTACCATAGTTTGCGGCAACTGGCGATCAGGTGCACAATATCGTCGTGTAATGGCATTTGATTTAATTAATTAGATGGAAGTTGACTTCTTATGTTTATCCAAAATTATTCCCACTTGGCCTTGTACTTCTGGACAAACTCCTTCCACGTGGTGGGCTTGTCGTCCAAAAGGCCAGCGCTCTCCTTGATGTCGGCCTTGTTGTAGTAGCCAGGATCCTCCAGCAGCAGCATGTTCTCCCAGCATCTCCTGGGCGACATGAGGGGATAGGAAGGACTTGAAGGCGTCCGAGGGAATCTGGTTGAAGACGGCAGGCTTGCCGAGAACCTCAGAGAACTCGGACATCATGCGATCGGGAGTGTAGTAGTCGGTGGCAGCGTAGATTCGCTTGTTGAGGGTGTCGGGGAAGTGCTTAATAGCAGCCTTGACAAACTTGCCTATAAGTTGTTAGATGGGATTCTCTACTCTTCGTACCAAGTTCAACTCACCATTGTCGTCACCAGCATTGAACAGTGGCACCTGAGCCTTGTCGCCGGGGACGGGAAGAGACCAGGCGTAGCCACCCTCCTCGTTCTTGCGGATCATAGTAAACAAGTTGGACATGAAGAATCCAGGGAGGACGAAAGTGGCGGGAATGTTGATTTGTCGGATATACTCCTCAATCTCGGCCTTGCCCTCAAAGTGCTTGATGTGGGTGAGGCGACCTCCGCTGATCTTGTTGGTGTCAAGAAGAGATGAGAAGATGAGGTGCTTGACACCAGCAGCCTTGCAGGCATCGGCGACAACCTTGCCTTGGGCAATCTCTCCGTTGCCCTTCTCAGTCTCCCAGTAGTTTGTGACGAGGAAGACAGTATGTGCGTCCTTGACAGCGGGGGCAGCTTGCTCTAGAGTGTTCATGTCGGCCTGAACGATGAGTTAGAATGACATAAATTGGATGAAATGCAATTGATCACTCACAGCGACAACCTCAACACCCTTGGAGGCGGAGTCCTTTGCAGCTGGCTTGGAGACATCACGAGTGATGCCACGAATCTTGAACTCCTTGGAGAGAGCGGGGTCGTTGAGGATGGCTCGAACAACTGAACCGCCCTGGTTGCCAGTGGCGCCAAAAACAGTGAGGATCTTGGACATGGTTACGGTTGAAAGGATGTGGAATATATGCAATTGAATATGCTGAATATGCTGAATTTGGTATTTGATGATGCTAGATAAAACAGCTACTCCAGGAGCTGGCGATCCTTTTTTATACCTCCATCAAGCTCCATGACACGGTGGTGATGATTGCACCGGCGCCCTCGGCTGGTGCAGTGTGTAGCGTAGCGCGCCGCATGCCTACAGGCCTGATTACAGGGCCTTACCAATCTGAACCTTGCCCGCGTCTGCCACCATCAACCAACCTGCTTCGGCGCGTCGGGGAATGCCAAGACCGGTCAAGATTCAGCCTTAACGAAATAGATCGAATCAGAGGCGGCCGACGCGGGGGAATAGCGCGAAGCTATTCGGGCGGTGGATGCATGACAAAGCTTGAGTCGATGAGCGAGCATGCAGGGTTGGATCGCTAACCGATTAGTCAGGGCCTCCTCAAACAATGGGTCTTCGGGGGAAGACGAAATGCCGAAATGCCATGTTGACGTATGGATCGGATGGGTTTTGGAATGTGCATGATGCGAAAGCTGAGGAGGCGATGGATGGAGATGATGAAACGATGCGACGAGATGGAGAAGCTGATTCAGTGAATGAATGCCTGATGAGGCTGCTATCCCCTCCCTGTGTTCATCTCGTAAAATCACGTGAATTTGGAAAACCCATCACGTGATCTGACACAGGCGAACCTCAGCATCGCAACTTTTCCACGCGTGGCTTGACGCGCCTGGGGTCCTTCACAGCGCACTCAACAAAATGGCCAAATCTCCCATCGACGATGAAAGCTCGGATCATCATGTTGACGGCGACGAGAGACCGAGCGATCAGGAGTTGAGCGAAAATGAATCTGATGATGACAATTCTGATGAAAATTCCGATGACAATTCCGATGATGGGAGCTCCGATGACTCGGATGGCGGCGGCCTACTCGACACAATGGCCGCCGAGGGCAGTGAGGACGAATCCAGTGAGGAGTCCTCTGACGAAGATGAGCTAGATCGAGGTGTCCCGAGCTCGACAAAAGCCTATTTCCCGCAATTTTGTCGCCTGCCAATCGAACTACGCCAACGCATCTGGGAACTTTTCTGTCCAGAGCTACGCGCGCGACACCGTGTTCTCGACTTCAACATCTCGTATGGAACTGCTAGACATCCCGATGCAGCCAGCGCATTCGTCTGGACTGTGCGCGATGGCCTCGCACTCGACGATCAAACCAGGACCCTCCGAACTGTCCTTGCGGTCCACCACGAATCACGCGTCATGGCCACCAACGCCTTTCCCCATTCCCTCAGCATTGACGCCGGAGCAGGAGATGCAGTTGTTCGTTTCAACCGGGATTCCGATGTCGTCCTGATAAACGGACTTAGCAGCCCAGAAGGCAATCACGTCTTCCACCTCCCAGAGTTTGGCAGTGAAATCAAAAATCTCGCCCTCAGTGGTTGGCATTCCCTTGATCACATAGATGGAACAGCCGTCTCCAACTTTTTGGTCAAATTCGACCAGCTAGAGTCATTCTTTGTGTGCCTATCATTTGCAGATTGTCGGAAATCCAAGATGGCTTGGTGCACTTCTGACCTCATCAACCGCTACCACACTCAGACCTTTGAGCGAGGGCCTGGCTTTGGAGAGAACCTACAGTGGCTGTACTGCTGGCCCGACCTAAGCAACCATGCCGATTTCGCCAAGTTCCAGATGCAACGAGATGAAGATTTGGACAATCTGCCAGAGCCACTGGATGGTCTCTTGCTTCGAAAAGGCGTCAAGGCATGGCCAATGGTTGTCTTTGAATTTGAGCGTGGCCTCCGACGATTTGAGATGCTACAAACCCTTGGTCTCAACCCCGACGACAGCGACAGTGAGGATTCGGACGAACAGTCGGAAGACGAAGACCTCAGGGATGAATCTGGGACCGACTTGGATGAGTATGAAAGCGACGGCATCGATGACGACGAGATTGTGGAAACCTACGAAGATTCAGACGAAGAAGGGATTTCCTTGGACGAAGGATCTCCTGAACCTTCTCGCGTCGACCTGGACGCAGCATCGGATGACTGCTCAGGAGCACACTTCTCCAGCCCAGAACCTGATCCTGAAGAACCCGAAGCTGCGACAGTACCCAGAGGACGCAAGCGACGGGTAGTGTCGGATTCTGATGACGAGTCAGATGAAGATGTGCAGCCAGCTAAACGAGCGAGAACTGATCGCATCGATGAATCCGACGATGATGAGGAGGAAGAACCTGTGCAGTCCCAGGGGAGGAGCCAACGCTCAGCTCGAGCTGTGGTATCTGACGATGATGATGACGAAGATGAGGAGGATGGAGGTGCCCCCAAGCAGGAACCAGATGAAAATGCCGACGAAAGCGATGCGTCGAGCGACGGCGAGGACGAGGAGAATGAGGAAAGCGAAGGCGAGTCGGAGGATGAGGATGAAGACGAAGAAGACGCGCCGCCAGCACGCATGTCTCTGGCCGAGCGACTACGTCTGCATCGACAGGAGAACCCCATCGACGAAGAGAACTCAGAAGACGAAGACGACAAAAGCAGCCGGACTGCTGGTTTGGATAGCGAGGACGAAGAGGATGACGATGAAGATGAGAGGGAGAGAAACCCCTTCATGTTCGGCATGGCAGACGAGTCGGACGGGGAGGGCGAAGGGGGCTACGACGAGGACGACTATTGACACGCGTTCGAATTACGTACATTGCCAGACACGACCAAAACTACCTAATCACGGCTTGTTCTCTAGACAGATGCTATTTAATCCCACAGCCTTGTAATACACCTGGAAACTCCACATCCAACGATAGACCTATAGACACTTTCCACTCGCCAGCAGCGTGACAAACTGCCCAATTTTCTTCTGTCTCGTCTCGGGACGCTTGGCTGTCTCCAGCCGCCACAGAAAAGAGAACCGCTGCGATCTGTTGATGGTCTTGAAGAACTCGCTAGCTGCCTTGTTGTCGTCAAGAGCTGTCTGGAAGTCCTTGGGCACCTCGATGTTGCTGGATCCAGAGTACGCCCGTTCCCATCTCCCGTCGGCTTGAGCTGCGTCAATCTCGGCCTGACCAGAAGCGCGCATCTTTCCTGATTCTATGAGAGGCGCGACCTTGTTGACGTTGCGCTTCGACCAAAGACTCCCCTTGCGACGCGGTGTGAATCGCTGAATAAAGTGCTGCGCGTCAAGTGCCTTCCTCTGGCCGTCGATCCATCCAAAACACAAGGCGACATCGAGTGCCTCATCATAGGTGACAGAAGAAACCCCAGAATCCTTCTTGGCAAGTCTAAGCCAAAGCCCAGAGTTGATGTTGTGATTCTCATCAAGCCAACTCTCCCACGCGTTCACATCGTCAAAGAGGCGGCTTTCCTGATCGGGCACACGCGTCGCGGGAGTGGTTGCGCGTATCCGAGTTAACCTTTTCGCGGTGGATCTCGTTTGTCTTGACATGGTTCCGTTTTTGCAAGGTTCTCGGGCTGGGGAAATGTAGAAATGGTTCGATTGAGCTGCAGTATGCAAGTTGTGAAGTATGAGGCTGACATGTCGATGGATCTTGACGCTAAATGCGATGCGCTAAGTGAAACAGAGATCTTTGTGACACAGTGCTTGTATGCTGGGTAATTCTTGCATTAAGAACGCCTGGATTTAATTATTCTCATGAGATAATCCTGCATTCAAGCTCGATATAGGTCTAATTGCACCGTGGTAAGTAAAACTGGTGACATCTTGGCAAGGTACAGGGTAGCTATGACACCTCGGAGAGAACAGCGAAACCCCTCACGTGATGGCAAAAGCAACGCATGCCCGATGAACCGTGAGAGGTGGATAATCTCTGTGGCGGGGGAACCAGTGACAAACCCTCGATTACCTACTCTTTGCGTTTGCGACATCTTGGGGAGTCGTAGGAAACCATGCCAGTAGCTAAAAGACCATGTCTCCAGTGTAAAGGTGAGGTGGCCTGGTGCATGTGAAGCTGTGGCTTGCGCTGACGGACCTTGCAGAGAAGCATGTCAAGTGTACGTATCACCATCTGGACCTTGAGCTTCACATTCTATTTCTTTGCGATACTGACTGAGCATATCAAACCCAGGCGACGAAGCAAAGCCAAGATGTAATCGGTGTCAAGCAAAGAATCTCCCTTGCGCCCGTCCTGCCAAAAAGACGGTTTTCCGGAATGCGTCCATGGCACCGTTCAACACGAACCAGACTTGGGTGAGCGGGGAGATTAAAGAGTGTAGGTCTATGCAGAATTTCGAAGCTAGAAACCTACTCAGACATGAAACAGTCTGCGTCAACTCACGAGGGGACGAACCCGATGGTCATCCTGGGCCAGCCTCAACAGCCGGGACGGATGTGATGGAAACGACCTCTGGGCCGAGAGAATCGGGATTCAATGAGCTACCTTCTCTGAAAAGTAGCCATTCTTTCCGCATGTCTCATTCTAACCGCTCTATCGATTCACAACACCAAGCTGGCGGCTCCCCTAGTTACCAAACACCACCCTCTTGGCAGCCTGGAACCGGACGCTCGCCCCCCGACTTGACCAGCGTTTCAAGCGGATATCTCTCAAACCCCGACCACCCTTCACCTTCTTATGGTCAGTCTCAGAACATAAATGACATTAATGCGATTTCACCACACTCTCAGCCATTTCATGCGCCGGGAGAATCAACCACATTCCCACTCAAGGATCCCCAGGAAGCGTGCCTATTACGCTATTTTGTGGAAGAGTTGTCACACTGGGTGCGCTTCTAGCATTGAAATTACATTGAAAACTTGGCTAAATGACACTAGTTTGACCTCTGCGATGAGAGAAGGCACTTTCAGTTGGTGGTGCCGATCCGAGCACGCCAACACCCTTTCTTGCTCCACGCGATATTTGCACTCGCAGCTCGGCATTTGACTCGGTTACCGAAATACAGGACAGCACGTGGCATCTTGTATCAAGGTCAACTGCTTCCGAAGCTAACACCTCATGACGCGGTTGAGTATACGCTCAAGTGTATACCGGCGTTGCGAGACTTTCACGTCATCCAAGACGACGATCGTCTCGAATGCATCCTAGCGACGGCGGTGATTTTACGGCAGCTAGAGGAAATTGACGACGAAGAGGAAGAAGCGCGGAGTGACAGTCAAATTGACGAGAACGAGGGTCCGCGCTCGAAAGAGCAGGTAAACTTTCTGGCAATCATCGACGCGGTCCTTAGAAGCCCGCCATCACAGACACTCTTCGGACGACGGTCGTTAATTCAGGCCGCGTACTGGATGGCTGTACGCCAGGAACTGTATCACTCATTCACCAAACGACACCCACCAAAGATGATTCTAGACCCAGAATATGGTCGAGGGGCGTCGAGAGCGAACAAGATCGTACTACACACGGCCCAGGTGGCCAAGTGGCGCTGGGCTGACGGATCCGAGCAAGAATGGCGTGAGTTGACCGTGTTGACCTTGAAAAGAGCTTAGCTGACAGATGGTGTAGTGCGACTTCAGAAACAGGGCGAGGTGCTTGAGGAAGAGGCGCTGCAAGAGTACCAGCCATATTTCGTGCGTCCAGCTGACAGGTCCAACGGGGAGATATTTCCGACAATCTGGTACGCTTCCGCATTGGAGGTGACGAGCATGCAACTGTGTATAATTGCCAAGATGGTTCTCATGGCCGAGAACCCGTTCCTCGGGTGAGTTGTTCGGCATTTTTTGACTCTAAATGGGAAAGCTGACGTCACAAAGAGGCCACTCGACCTCACGCGCACGATGGAGGGAGATTGAGAACGAGGTGCGCCAGATGATCCTGGACCTGTGCGGCATCAGTCTGTGCCATCCGGCTTGCCCACCGGCGCTCGTCCACGCGGCGTTCGGCATGGAGCTGTACGGCGACTTTTTCACGGACCACTACGAGCGTCGAGCCCTACGGGGCGTCGTGGAGAAGTTTCGAGATGCACGTGCATGGCCGGTGAAGAAGCTGTCCACCATGTTTCAGTGAGTTTGACAGTTTTAATTGAGTCAAACTGTTGCTCTGCTGAAGAAAAGGCGGCGGGTTGAGACAATCCATGTGCCGTCCGGCCGGCAGACAGAGAAGGCAGTGGATTACTATTCAGTCTAGGCTAGCGGGAAGACCAAGTCCCTTGGACTCTTGGCAGCCAGAGATGGCATTTCCATTTCCCCATTCTAGACTTGTCAAAGGCCCACGTTGTGCCTGTCGTTCAAGAGCGGGCCGACACCTTTCGGCATATGTGAACCCGTTTGTGATGACCATGTTAAAAAGGAACCCAACCTTGCTGCATTAGGGATCTCTTGCCTGTACATCTCGGCCCTACTTCTCACTTGCCAATGCTGCGTCATTTCAAACCCGCAGTAAGACCCTTGTGTGCCTGGACGCGGGACCAGAACCCCCCGGCTCTCAAATGCCGATCATCCCCCACAACGCAATCTCCTGACAGCTCACAAAAGGACTCGTCAACTTGTCAGAAGACGACGTGAACACGCCGAGGCTCGGTTCGAGCTGAGAAAGAGGTGGTCAAGGCGGGAACGGGCACCTAGGTTTAGCGGGGAAGAGAGCTCAAGCGGTCGAAACATCTCGCCATTGTGACGAAACAAGAGAGAAACAAGCCATTATTGATTCACCATTGACAAAGAGTACAGTAGCACAGGCCGCGTGCTTACCCGAAGCCATAGAGTGTGCAGCTGGGCCGTTTTTAAACGCCTCGCTCACATCAGCCAAAAGCTTCTTCTACCAGAGACAGGCACACAGGCACAAGGCACAGGGTCAAAGCCTCTATCAGAGTTTTGCGCCAGGAAACTGATCCAGCGACTTGGGACGCTCGATAGAGATCGGTTAAGCGAGCAACGACGAGACCATGACGACAGTGTTTTGTTGATCAGCGCTGCGGCCTACTACCAGTTCGCCGACCGGGTGCTTGGCCCTCATTTGGTAGGCGCTTTGGCAATTTGACCAAGGAGAATAAAAGATCTAGGCCTCCGGGGCTATCTCGTTTGGCACATTGAGATCGTCTCGGGTGCAAGATATTGTCCTCGTGCTAGTCAACAAGGTCGATTGGGCCTGATGATGTGCCCCCAAAAACGCCTCACAAGCCCCCGGCATCGCTCCCAACAGGTACTTGAGAGAGAGGCCAGGGCTGACCAAGCCTTCGCTCGGTGCCATTGTCTCGAGAGGACGCCTCGTGGTTTACGGAAGAGGACAAACGTTCTCTCTTTGTCAAGTCACAATCCAATTCACGGCATTCTCGGCCCAGCGGTAGCTTGGGTGTGTGAACGCAGTGGGCCAGAGCATTAAACCCATCACCAACAAATTCAGAAAGATCGTCCCTTTCACGTCTTCGTTTATCGCGGGCGCGTGGGGGAAAGCGCCGGCTTCAATGCAACCCGAAAGAGATTGGCGATGACCTCTCATATTTTCCTTTCTTCTTTTCAGCGTGACACCGACAGTAGGGATGAGATTAATTGAGCGATCCCCAAGAACCGACGGGGACTGGGGGACCAGCGGGAAAAAAAACAACGAATAATTCTCCGTTTTGCTGGGGATGGTGGACCTTACCTTGCCCAGTAAAACACCCATGTCCATGTGGAATATCACTGCCGCAAGCAAGCTTTCACGGCAGCACCAGCACCAGCACCAGGAACCAAACGGTAGAGGGAAACACTTGGTTGGACGTGACGATCATCACAGTGGAGACCATGCCCATCTCAGCCCGCCTCTTGCGAGGAAGACGCCTCCTCTGGCTGGCTGGAGGTTCTGGCCTCGTGCTCTACGCTGTGTAAGGGAGGGTGATGGCACCGCAGCAATGACTGCAAGGGAGGCAAAACGCGCACGCGTAGAAGGCTGGGCTTGAGTCAACAGAAACCCTCTAGACTCACCAAGATTCTGTCTATCGCGTGGGAGAAAAAAAACTGACTTTTGGGTCTGTGACAGCTCGAGACACGTTCAACGGGCGTTGGAAGAAGGGGGAAGGAAAAGAAGGCGGTTTCGAAATGCGCCCCAAAGGAGAGACAACTAACAAACTCTGTCCAAATTCTCAAGAGAATTGAATTGCTCTCGCGTGTTGCGGTAATACAAACTCACTGACTTTTTTTTTTTCTCTCGCGACGTCCCGTGTCTCGGCCGTATTCACCAAATGGCCTGCATCTGTTCGTCCTTCATCACAACGGTCAAGAGCAATCACCTGGCGCCACGGAGCAGTCATTATTCGTCATGGCGGCGCCTGAACACAAAGGCCAAGACCCAGCAAAAGAAAAAACACGAAAAGAGACACACAGGAAAACGCTCCGCCTGTCTCTACGTGGCTTGACAGAGTTTGGCTGGGCACAATCTCCTCCCCCCAAAAGCAAGGGCTCTTTTTTTCCCTGGTCTTCAGGGCAACCGGGGAGGCGCTGATCCCTCACAGCTTCTAAAAAGCACCCGTGGTTGGCCGTGGGCGCGTGGGTTGCGCCGCTGATCCTTGCCCTGTTGTCTCAGCCACTTTCCCCTGCCGCCCTTGAGAGCTCTTGAGCAAGAAGCAAATACGGCTCTGCCGAGCTATTGCGACGATCTGCATTTACGTAGGGGGTGTGCTAGACAGAATAACGGCTTATCCTTGCACAACTGCTTGGCCTTTTCGGTAAGGGGTGCTGCACGATCCCCGTCTGAGCGTTCGAATGCTTGCCAACTTGATGATGGGGAGCTGGGGCCTTGGTCCGATATCTCAATTGTGATGGTGGCCCGTCCCTCCCCCCCCCTCCAAGCAGCTCTCTCCCGGACTGGCGGGTTGACATATCGGAAGACAAGGGTAAGAGGCCAGGGCTAGAGAGGCAGCCCTATTTCACAAGAGGTCAGGATCAACACGATCGGGAGCCAGATTCACTCGAAGCTAGCGTACTCCCTCCCGAGCTGGAGTCCAGGGCAGGGGTTGAGAGCAGTTGTTTGCTCTTCTTCCACTCTCTCTCTCAGACACTTCCCATCCAATACATAATAACTCGTCATCTCCGCTTCCCTTTTCTGTTGGCGGAGACCACACATTCCTTTCAAAACCACGTTCATTAACTTGTTCCCATTCCCCTCCTCGATTTCTCATCCCGTCCCACGTTTTTCTTACTCTCTCCACATCAAACAAACAGGAGCAGACAGACAGCAACAATGGCCGAGTCGGGGACCCCAAAGCCCGAGGCGCGGCTTAATGCCCTGGGCATCTTCTGGATCGTCTTTGCCCTCGCCTGGACCTTTATACTGGCGGGCGGAATGTACTTTCTCTGGCGCCGTCGCGATATGCCTATGCTTAGGATCCGTGGCCTCCCTCTGTCGTTTGCTGCCATCATCCTCTTGCACCTGTACTGGGGAGCCGTCCAGACGGGTTACGTCTACTTCCCGCTCTGGACCCCCGAGGGCGAGTACTGGATCATGAGCACCTACTTTCCCTTTGGTGTCGCCCTCTTCCACGCCTCCAACAGCCGCTTCCTCCATGTCGCCAAGCAGCAAAAGGAGCTGTTTGCCATGGATGAAAAGTCTCCTTCCAAGACCAACCGATCCCGTCCCACTTCTCTCATTGCTCGATTCAAGTCTCTTGATTATAACAAGAAAGTCTACATCACCATCGGTGCAGGCATGGGTATTCAGGTACTACATACACAACATCTTAACGATCTTCGACTGACTCTTCTCAGCTCATCCTCACCATCACCATGTTTCTTATCTCTCGGAAATTTCACCCTTCGTTTGGTATCCCCGGCACTGAAGTCCATCCCGGCTCGGAAGAGTACCGCAAGTCTCAGATGGGCAAGGGCTGGGAATGGTAGGCCTCAATGTGTCCGCCGAGATTGACCCCGACTAACATTGTTCGACAGGTGGCCCTCGGTCTTTTGGCAGTTCTTCTGGGCATGGATCGTCGCCCCTTACATCCTCTGGCAGGCTCGCGGTGTCAACGATACGCAGGGATGGAGGACGCAGACCATTGCTTGCTGCCTCGCCAGGTCAGTATCCCTTGCGATGACATACTTGGAACCCACGCTGACCGAGACACAGTCTTCACGCTACACCTATGTGGCTCATCGCCTTGTATGTTCCCGCCATGGCTCCCGTCAACGAGTACTGGATTCCCCCTCAATGGTAAGCCATCTTTCCCCTTGCATCTCGTTCGAGAACATGCAAAGCTCACTGCGCCTAGGCTCGCCATCTCCATCATGGTGATCGAAATTTTCACCGTCTTCCTCCCCTGCGTCGAGGTCATCCGACACCAGACCCTGCGACAAGAGACCCTCGACTCCATTGCTCAATGGCAGCTCAACAAGAAGGCTGCTACCAAGGGTGCCAGGTCTGTCGCCACCGGATCAACAACAGTCGCCGTGTCTGCCTTTACATCTTGGTCCAAGGACGGCTCCGTCAAGAGCAGCGGCTCCGGCGAGAGTATCTTGACCATGGAAGCTCTTGAGTATGTCCTTGAGCGCAACCCCGAGCCTCTCCAGCAATTCTCGGCTCTCCGCGACTTTTCTGGTGAAAACATTGCCTTTTTGAGAGCCGTCGCCGAGTGGAAGGCATCACTACCCCAGGCTGTTCGCGACCCCGAGAAGATCAAGGACGCCTCAGTACAGGAACTTGTGCGCGAACGATTCAACAGCGCCCTACGCATCTACACCAACTTTGTCAGCTCCCGCGACGCCGAGTTCCAGGTCAACCTATCCTCTCAGGACCTAAGAAAACTCGAGGCCGTCTTTGAGAGCTCAGCACGCATTCTTTACGGCGACAAGCGCAACGTCGACCCCGCGACTCCCTTTGACTCATTCGCCATGACAACAAAGGTCAAGTCCTCATCAGCATCTTCACACGGTTCCGAGACAGGCATCATGACCGAGTCCATCAACAACGACGTCGAGCATATCAGTGACAAGGCCCTCTACTGGGGTGACATCCCTGAGGGTTTTGACGCAGGTGTATTTGACGATGCCGAGGGAAGCATCAAGTACCTGGTCCTGACCAACACCTGGCCAAAGTTTGTCAAGGATCGACGATGCTCGATCGACTCTAACGATGCCCTCGAGGCCGGTAATGGAATTCCCACAGCCCGTTAATTGCGGTTATGGGTTACTTATTTTTACGAGTATGGGAGTTTACGGTGAATATCTTTTGGCGGGGATTCTTCTGGGAGGGATTTTGATGGTTCAATTATTATTATAATGAAAACGCGACTGAATACCAGTCTTTTTTACTCTTCATCCTATGACTCTTTTGTCTCAATGTGACGTGATGTCTTCAACGTGACATGATCTTCTACTACCCCTTGGCACGGCGGCGGCCCGTTGCCGAAACTACCAAAGCCACAAACGGCTTTTACGGAGCACTTGTTCCCTCTTTTCAACATGGCTCCTTGATGGGCCTGAAGATCTAGACTCTCCAGTGGCTGACTGAAGGTTTTTACAAAATCGTGGCGCTGGGTCTCCTTGCTCCCCGGGTGTCTCACCTGTCGAGGCTCAAATGAGAGAGGCGCGTGCAGAAAAAAACAAAGCAAAAGTACAACATCCACGCGAGAAGGCGGCCTGAGCGAAATTGTCCGTGTTGGGAGAGGCTTGCATTGAACTGCAAGGGGGCCCCTGGGTTCTCATCCTTTACTCTCACTGCTGAGATGCTGTTCCCACTGTTTTTCCTGCGGCTTCATCTCCACTGAGACCAGGTCATCGGAGCTGAAATGCTCAAGCTAAACAAGCATCTGGCGATCCACATGGTCAAGGAGCTCTCCCGATCTCTGAGAACTGACTGCGTGTCACAAAACAGCCTCCCTCCCCACAACATGAAGCCATCTTTCCCACGCGACGACTGGAACTAGCTTCAACGGCCCTCCCGAGTGTCAAAGGTGGTCTGGACCTGTTTTTCTACACGCGAGGAGAAAACAGTGGCTTGAAATTCTTCAGCTGTGAGCCCAGCACGTGGAAGCCAAAACGAGAGACCTGCATCATCTCGTTGCAACGCCGTCTCTGTTGATCATGCTTATCACAGTTTCACGATCCCGACAAGAGCGAGAAAACTACTGCAAGTCTAAATAATGCGCTCACTCATGACGTGTTCTGCTCGTCATTTCATTGACACCTCCCGACAGACTGGATGCATCTGATTCTGTCAGTAAAGGGCTCGACCGTTGTCACGCTCCATAAGCGATGGGGCTCTTTTCTCGTTTCTTTTTTGAGCAGTCCACAGGACACTAAACACCACCAACAAAAATTTCCTCAACGCCGCATCGTTAGATCCGTGGGATGTGGCTTATGATTCCTCTTCTCACAAAGACGGCACAGTTGCCCGAGGCCGCGGTCGTCACAAGCCTTTTAATTAATCCAATCTGAAGGTGCAAGGCGAGATCGAATGTAACCGTGTGGCTTGACGGGGTGCTCCCGGCGTAGCACTCGCTAGCGGCTAGTTTCCGTGAGCAGCCGCTGGGAGCTAGCGAAAGGCGAGATCCAAGCGCAGTTGAGGCGCCGTGTTTTGCTGATCAAGATGTTGTTCCGAGTGGACAGATCAGGTCTGGTGATCTCGGTGACCACCTTTGAATGGATAGTGGTGGTATGGTAGCGCAACCGGTACACCCATCTTCATGCTGTGGTGCCTATAGACAGTTGTGTGGGTTGTTCAGCTGCTGGAACATGGTTTGGTCGTCACTGAGGGGTGGGTCAGAAACCGGTCATGTTGGAGTTCCTTTTAGCCTAGTCGACAGATATTTTATGAGAAATTGGGCAAATCTATTGCAATACTGTTAAACAGAATGTGTCGGATCATTGTGAAGTATCGCAAATTCGAGATGAGGGTTAGCAATGGCACCTCTATATATACTAATATTTTGATTCCTTGTATCAACTGCTGATCCCCGAGTAGCTCAGCTGGAAGAGCGTTCGGCTGTAACTGCCTCTTTCGTTACCGAAAGGTCACCTGTTCGAGCCAGGTCTCGGGGACTCAATCTCGCTTTTTGCATTGGTTTCATTGTTTACCCTTTTGCTGGTATGACATTCCTGATCACTTTACACATAATCGCCTTGGTTTTTTTTCTTCCTCTATGCTGAATCGTAGTCTCGATTCTATCTCATAGGATATTACTTAGTGCTTCCTGGTTGCCGAACACTCCCACTATTTGTCGTGACCCAACTGCTTGCATGATGGTCTCTGCATGAGCGGTAGTTGGAGGCGACGCAGAGAAGTCTCAAGTGGTGAAAGGCCAATCTACTATCTTTTCTTTAGATTTATATTTCCAAGACTCTCCATAGGTCCCATCTCTTGCTTGGCACCGAGCATGTAATAGTATTGCGGACACTACTGTGAGTTTGAAGGGCCATGAAAGAGGCACCCATCCTAATCCCCCCAAATATGGTATACTTGAGACTCTTGCCGACGGAACCAAAACTCCAACCATCCTTTCATCGGGAAGCATTCCCACTGTACTCCCTGAAATCGATGAGTATGCTCAGCGGCCTGTGTCACCTGCACCTCGCTGACCTGGAGTCGATAACCTCGCTTTGGAGGGCTATGCTGGAAGTTGGCAATGCAAATCCACCTTGGAAGAGCACATGTTTTTGAGCAGTCGATTCCAACTCGACATTGCCCAAGTGCCCGTTGGCCCCCATTGCCATATGTCAAAAGAATACCTCGGCAGAACCCCGTGTCTGGATCACGGAAGATCTCGGCTCTGACAACACCTGAAAGAGGCGCCGAGGAGAAGAACGGCCTTCTGAAAGGGGGCAGGGAAGAAACGGGGGTATTAGGTGTAAACTCGACTTGGTCCTTGCTGTTGGATATCACACCAAGAAATGATATTGGGGAAAATTCAGGGACATCGTATACTAGGGCAAGGCCATACGCTGTGGCTCTGGATAGGACTGTTGTTTCTCCTCTCTGATATGAGCCGATGGTAATGTCACCACAGAGCGCAGTTCGTAGCTACTACTGTTAGAAGTCGACTTCAGGACAAATCAAGGAGAATCGTACCAGGTAGCATGCGCCCTGACGTGGAGTACCAGTATTTGACCACTCATTCTGAATCCCAAAGGCCTCCACGTGATCTTTCGCGGGCAAGGGAACATAAACCCAAACAACATTGTGCTGTCTCTCTTGAGAGAGTTTGTGGAAAGTAGCCTCGGCGGTCGGCTCTAAAGGAGAATGCGCATGAATGGCCCAGGTTTCAGAACCGAGGAAGAAAGTGATGCCTGTGCAATCTCGGGGGTCAATGGTCCTCAGTTGACGAAACCAAGAATGCTTTGATAGTTGTGATGAAGTGTAGAGGACGCAGTCGAGTGGTCTTTGTGGGCATGGCTTATCCCAAATATGGAGTAGATTGACTCCCGGAAGGGGAACAAGGCGACAAAGTCCAAACTGGCCATGTTAGAAAAGACACGAAACCGCAGGACAGATCTTAAGTGAGACAAACCTTGAAACTAACAGTCGTATTCCTCAGAGAATGCTCGGTCTCGATGATGTAGGCCAAAGAATCAGAGCGAGAGTTTGAGAGGGAGGGAGCCTTGGGCAGTCTCTCGATGCTGCTGATTCCACACGAATCTATCTTGATGCGGATAACTGCATTTGGATTAAAAGAGCGTGAGCCACGAGTTAGTATCGGTGGAAAGCTCCGTTCCCATGAATCAATCTCGGCGATGTCATATGAAGTCATCGCTTGCTTCTCCGTATTCCTGGCCCTAGATGCGCGGTCAACGAGTTCCATCACAGAAGCATAGCGCCAGAAAACAGCAGATTCTGAAAGACGCTGGATCATTTCTGCAATCTCAAGAGGGAGAGAACGAAGCCTCTGCATATTGCACAGGTCGGCGGCGAGATGCATCGCCTTCTTGATATCCAGACGAGGATGGAGTCTCAGAGATGGACCGGCATGCCAGGGCTCTCTCCACGTAGCGAAACAGGCCAGCCTTTCTAACTTGTCTGCAGCTGTACACTTTTGCATAAAGACGTTGAAGCATTCGGTGTGAAGTGTCGCCACGTCGGGGGGTTCATTGCAAGCATCGCAAAAGGGCTGACGGCATAGTCGCAAACTGTGAAATGTCTGGCCGAGGGGGCAATGCAGTGGGAGCCTGAAGAGGCCATAGACCTTGGGCTGACCTGTAGTAGGACATTCAACTATGTGGCGGTGAGTCAAATGCTTGGAAGGGATCACCCCGGCAGTGGTGAGATGCACGTACGGCAGAGAAACGGCTCCCCGACCAAGAGGTAGAAACCACACGCATCGCAATGCGTTCGGACAGACAAATGGACTTGGTCCCGCTGGCCCTTTCGAGAGGAAGGACTTATAACCAACGCCATGGGCGCGACATTGGATCATTGTAGATGAAAGGTGAGTGAGTCGGTCTGCCGAGGACGAGGGTCCGAATATGTAACGTGAGGCCGAGAGTCGCGTGATGGTCGGGGTTGGTTACATAACCCGGGCTTGGCTATCAGCAAGTAGGAAACCCGAACATGCAGGAACTTGGTACTTCTTGTCTAAAATATGAAATTTGAATTATTGTTGCTTCCTTTTGGTAATGTCTAACGCTCGAGGAGAGTGCTGTCCTTAAGGTGGATGATGGCCTGACCAAGGCCAAGCTGTTGGCCCTGAGGGAACGAAGGCTGGATAGACACTCGCCAAGGCCTCATTATTATATGAATAAGGACTTATAAGAAGCTTGGGACCTTGAAGGAGATATTAAAACTGATATTTGGCTGTTTTGGGTTGTTTAACTGATACGCTGAAGCGGGAGATGGTCCGCCCTTGGCGCGTTGATCTCAACAACGTCCGAGGGTCTAGCAGATACTGTTCCTTGGTTAGAACCTCAAGAGCATCCTGAAAAGAGACTGAACATACTTTTATAATCCATCTTATTCACCTCCGCCGCCGCCTCCTCCACCTCCATCACCACCTCCTCCATCTCCGCATCCGCTGTCTCCTCCATACCATCCTCCTCCACCACCACCACCGCCACCACCACATCCTCCGTCCCCATATCTCGATTTTCTCCTGCTTCTCTTGGGGCCGCTGCCAAACCACACAGCATCATACCACCAACTCCATCCATCACGCTTAGTTCGTTGACTTTTGTGGAGCCTATGTCGCTTAAAGCTCGAAGCATCGTCAAATACAGGCCGAGAGTTGATGTCGTAAATATTAAACTCTGGCTGTTGCGGCTTTTTGCTCCGCCGTGGGAAACACATGATTGCGTAACTGAATCAAAGATTCTCTGAAGAAAAGATGAAGGTTGTTTGAAGTTGAAAGATGAGGAATGCCCATGCGTCTTTATCTTGGTCTGCCAAGACTCATGACCCCTGCAAGGTTGACCAGCTGAGCGCAATGAGGCAGATTAGCACGCTCACGGGGCGAGAGTGCGGAAGGAATGCGGAATTACCTCAGGTGGAGTGTTTTGGGTAAATTGAATCTAGGCATTGTCGATCCCACGAGGCCAAGACTGGGGACATCGCCAAGATGTTGAACTTGAAGCACAGATAATCTTGGCCCAAGGTCAGATTCTTGGCGAAACTGTCATATGTTTGGCCCGCGAGGTAAACCCCGACATGTCCCTAAAAAGCCAACAGTTGAACAACATGAGATCTGCAAGTATTCTATCCCAGATAGCATCATACTCATCATCGCGACTTCAAGATCATTCCTCCTCCAGAACCAACTTCCTCAGCCCATCTAGCAACCCCTAGCTTGTAGTAACCTTAATGTCACACATCCAAGACCCTCGAATCGACTGCACCCGGCACTCGGCATACACAGACAGGCCAGACACCTTCAGATTCACCTGATTACTCATTGGCAAGTTACTTAGCATCTTGAAGACATGGTCCGCCTTGCCCGCCTCTTTCGAGACTGATATTAAGCCGACCTTGCCTGTTCTTTCCCTTGGCTTGACAGTGAGTGCCAGAGAGAAACATGCTCCCGAAGAAACCACCTGAAATACGATGCTTGCCTTGACTTCTTCCACATCACTCTTGGGGAGTCTCATCGTCATGTTTTCCGTGTATGGGTCATGTTGCCACGAACCCGTCGGGTAGGATCGTAAAGGCTGGATCTTGGGCCAATAATGAAGCCAACACTTGTTAATCATCCCCTCTCGGTGTGAATACCCATTCCTCTTTGTCAGGAACACAGTTGTCGGTGGAAAGTTGAACGCGCGCATGGACAGTTCAACTGGGGGAGCGCGAGTACGACTATATTCTTGCAGATCGTGGGACTTGCGCAAGAGGGCGATGCCTACAGCCGAGCCAGCACCGCCACCTGAGAAGCAAGAGAGGAGACCCAGCTTCTGCCCAGGGTTCTTGCTCTCCTCTATGATAGGGAGTCCAAGTCGGATGCCTCGGTTGGTGACGGTTACTGGCTCACCGGAACTCGGGTGAGGTTGAAAGTGAGAGCTCTTGCTGAAGTAGGACGGATGAGGTGCCAGGATACCAATTGTCGAAGCAGATTCTGGAACTAAGGATGAGTCCCATGCAAATATTGTATGGTCGTCATACTCCTTGAGAATCTCTTCCTGAAGTCGAATGAAGGCCTTTTCCCCTTCGCCATAAAGCATGGTCATGCTGATATCGAAGATGCCGAGCAAGCAATACGCAATGTCTTCAAGCCTCGTTGTCTGTCTGTTGGAAGCCCAAGACATCCTCTGAGAGACACTCGCTTCTGATAAATCTCCAGTCCTGAGCGTCTCAATGTCAATGTTGGTCCTCTGCGAGATCCTTTCACCAAGGCCGACCTTGGTGCCGATAAAGTCCCAATCTTGATCGAAAAAGTCGACCGTCACTGGCGCCAGTAGTTCCTGAAGTGTCCAGCCTCTTGTGAACCAGCGAGACTGTTCTAACCGCTCCAGATTTTCGGATTTCACGTCCTGGAGATACGCGAAACAGCAATCAGACTCCTTGTACCAGCGAAACATGGCATTGATGGACTCTGACAGCTCAGCGCTGCTAGTCTTGTCGATGCAACACGTGTCGACCCAAGCATATCGCGGCGGGTCTGATAAATGCTCCGTGACGGTTTGACAGAATCCCACAATCTTCTTCCATCCAGGCTTTTCCTCAAGATCATCGCTGTCGAGGTCTTGAAGGGTGACTTCGCCTTCACCCCAGGTATGTGATAAGATGGCATAAGGAGGAACTTCGCCTAGAAATGTTTCTAGCTTTAACGTCTCGATGTTGATGAGGCGCATGGTGGGTTGCTCTGGCTGCTGCTGATGGTTGTTGGTTGAAGGAACAAAAGCGCTTCAACCTGAGACGCTGAGGCTGTGCAACGGATGGACTTAGTCACGTGAAGCTCATGGACAACTAACGCGCGCATGTTGAAAAGACTTGGCAAGAGCACCGTATTAGTTTTCGTATTAAATCACATCTCAATAACAATGGCTCATTTGAATGCGTGTCATAGTTTTGGAGACGTGATAAATTTGACGTGTTACGAGGATGCTTGAGGGGCCATCAGCCTGGGGACCTGATCTACTTGGCATATCCACGATGCAAAAGTTAATGCAGCGAAAGGCATATAGTATGAATCATAATGTAATCCAATTGCTTAACTCAAGGCGGCATTCATAGCTCGTATGCTACTCCATGTTAAGCTAGATCTCGAACCTGTACTAACAGGTGTTCGATTTGCGACACACAGGGCTGTCATTGCTCCGGCCATTTGGGGCTTAAGGCTCCCCTATGAATCAAATACCCAACTCATAGAGCATTATTCTTATTTACCGTATTTCCGAAGCCACTTCTAGGGTTGTGTGCGAGGGTGGCCCAAAGTGGGAGACACGGGTGTCACCCGGCCAGGCAAGCACAAACGCCTCTACAACACGTCAATCATCACGGATACAGATGCAGGAGGCTTGGTGGGATCAGCACCTTAT
This sequence comes from Fusarium sp. FW16.1, assembly GCA_017654865.1. Classification (NCBI taxonomy): domain Eukaryota; kingdom Fungi; phylum Ascomycota; class Sordariomycetes; order Hypocreales; family Nectriaceae; genus Fusarium; species Fusarium sp. FW16.1. The sequence continues at coordinate 3,382,072 of JADNRB010000006.1, read as the reverse complement.
TCGATGGGCATCTGTAATTATACGAGGTACGAGGATGTGGCAATGAGGAGGGGTGGGTGCACTACGGGTCAAAGTCGAGTCTTGAGTTAGGCCTCCAAGAATGCCAAGATCACGGCGACCTGCAAGAGAACAACATGACAAGTGGAATTGAAGGGTACGGAATGAGTCCAGGCATGTAGTGCCACCAATGCTATCTAGATTAGCGCGAACCAGAGCAGCTTCAAGGGGCACAACTTGCGGGAGTCTCGGACTGAGCGCCACAGTCGGGTTGACAAACATGCAGATTCAACAATCGGTATTTTGATAGACTGAGTTTGAGTCAACAGTATATCTAAAGTCCGGCATACTCGTTGTAGGGCTGAGACACACATCTTTCTCGGCGTCTTATTCCACTCAAGCTTTCCGACCTCCGATCTGTTGAGGGAGGACAAGGACAAGTTCTCGGATGCAGGCGTTTTATGTTGTGAGACCCTGCGAGAATTGACTTGGATGCATGAGTCCCGCTTGCATATATTCTATCCCGATCAGAGAAGGATAAGTGGTCAAGTGATCAATTGACTCAAGCCGCTGTGTCGGAATTGTCTGGCACTCGCCGAATGTACCTGCGCTGAATCAAGTGACTAGGGGATAAAAGACGAGAACGGCACAAATATTAGAGACAAATATAGATCTATCAATAGAACTAGTCAATACAGTCACGAGGGCTTATCCCGGTTGCCATGTTGTTCCAGAGTCTTATCATTGGTCTCATGTGCCTTGGCATTGCAGCTCACTACCCTAGTTGTCATTGCTTATGCAGCCTAGGTCCGGACCATTTCCCTGCCGGTACGGACGCTATGCTTGTTACTTTTTCAGATACTTGGCGAGCGAACCCTTCAGAACCTGCTGGCCAGCCTCATACAGCTGCGTTCGCTGATGCTCCCATCCACCCTCCTTGAGAAGATTCTCACCCGGTCCAATAGCAAACTGATCATCACCCTTGACCAAACCGTCATACATCTTATCAGTATACTCTCTCAGCGGCATGCCGATCTCCCCACCATTGACGAGATCCGGCTGGTGGTTCTCATCATGCAACTCGGTCTGCACAGCAGGCGGGAAAACCTCTACCATGCGCACGTTGGAACACCCTCCCTCGCGGAGCTGCTGCCGCACATTGAGAATGAATGTGTGAAGTGCAGACTTGGAGGCATTGTAGTTCGGGGTCCGGATCATGGATGGGATCAACCCGAGAGTGGCGCTGACATATACGAGGTGTCCCTGCGTCTGCTTCTTGAGGTGAGGAATAAAGGCGGCCGTCAAGTAAACAGCAGAAGTGTAGTTTGTCGTGACCTCGTTGCCAAGAACATCCAGATCAACAGTCTCGGGCCTCGAAAAGTCAAAGCCCCGCTGAATACCAGAGTTGACAACCACACAGTCGAGGTCGGGGTTGGAGCGGATGACCTCGTCAGCAAAGGCCCTGACGCCGGTGAGATTTGTCACGTCGAAAGCCACGGCGCTCGCATTATCCGAGCCGTGCGCCTCCACAAAAGCGTCAAGCCGGTCTTTGCGTCGGCCGACGACGATGACCTTTGTTCCGGTCTCGATGAGCTTGGCTGCGAGGGCAGCTCCGATGCCTGAAGATGCACCCAGGATAAGGGCTTTTTTGTACAGGGGGGCCATTTTTCGGGGGAGAAGCTGACGGCGGCCGACAGTGGAGGCTGTGATACCTGGATCTCGTGGAGAGGTTGAAGGTGTGTGGAATCAATTACTGCAATGCGGGCAGTGTGCGGTTGCTGTGCTGTGGTGTGCTGAGGGTACCTAACCTGCAGTCCCCGAGAAGCCCGAATGAGTGGCTGATGATGTCAGCTTTTGGTGGTGAAGAGAAGAAAATGATGGATAAAATGACAACAACACGAATTATGTTAATTATTAAATAGTTATTTTGACTTTATCCATCGTCATAGTATTCGGATTTTATCATGTATAACTCCTTTTAACAACAAAGACGGATTTACGTCGTCTCGCGACATCGGATTTAAACACCATCAAAAGAGCGAGGTCAAAGCCACAGCGTCTGCCACACTGCGCAGCACACTAACTGTGGCACAGCAAAAACAGGACAGACAGGCAAAACACCAAACTAGAACAAAATAGAGTAGCCCGTGATAACTTAAGCTTACGAAAAAGGTTACCATTTAAGAAATTTAACCCCGAGTCACACGGTTGTATCAGGTCGCCAAGAAGGGGCTGGACAAATGATTCAGCCCTGTCTGGACCTCGTCTGAACCCTTACCCAAACGAGGACAGGGGGGTCTTGGCAAACACCTGGAGACGCCGGGGACTCGAAAGGAGTCGTGTTTGGCTCTGCTTGCGATTACCGAGACAGAACGTAGTATTCCAACATTCGTAAGCTAGTGAACATCACACAAGCCGAGTCGCCAGTCTGTTTCCGCGTCTCGTCGTTGCGCCCGCAGCCGGACCGGAAGTGCGTCAATAATGCGATGCTTTAGCTTGCAGCGGTAGAATGCAAATGAATGGAATAGCTATGCAGCCGTTGTGGCACTCCGGGAGAAGGAAGATGTACTGAGAAATGCACAGAATACGCTCAGTTGTAGTTGATCTATCTCACACTCTTGGTTCGTCTGCCCAGACTCTTGGGTCTGCACTTGACCTGCAGGTACATGGCCGTTTTGCCTTGGCAAAAACTCTACAACCAAACTCTCTTTTGTCTTGGCGAATAATACAGGCAGATATACGAGTTTCGTTATCGGGATCCGAGTTATTGGTGGGCAATTAATTATTACAAACGAAGAAAACTCAACTCGAGACTTTCGGATCTCTGCTGCCCGGTCTTACAGCTGTGGGCGTCTACGACATCAACGCCTCCATTTTTAGATGCATCTTGTCTGAGATTCTGTGTCCCAGACGCCCACTAAAACCCCAGGACCCTTTTTTCCCTCTGTTCCAGCAGCGTCAAACCCGTGAGGCGTCCAGCGTGGGCCAGGGGTCTCGCTCACAGGCGCTCTAGACCCTGCGCTGGCGCCTGTGGCGTGACATTCGCTGACAGGCCTTGGGGTCCCATTGGGGGCAGGGGGTGGGATATCCGGTGAGCCCTTTTACAATGAATGCGTTGCAATGCCCATGTAAGCCTTGGGCCCCCTTCACACAGCCCCTGGGGGAGGCCATGTCATGGTAGTACCCAGATGCGATATGTGATCTTTTAAGGTAGGTGGCCATGACTCGAAAATGCTTAAAGATGCAAGGCCATCCTCTCGAGATTGTTTCTCTTCAGTGTGTTTTGATCAGTTTCTCAGTTTTCTCTTCAGTACTTGCACATACTTATCGTTTCTTTTTCATTGTTTGGAATAGCTGGCTTCTATACCTTCATTTGAATCTTGTCAGCTTTTGGTTACTCTTCACTATGCCTGCTTGGTCATCCCTCTTTACTCTCCTGGCTGCTTCGGCTCCCCAGGTCCTGGCTTCTTGCGCCTATGGAACTCATCTGCATCCTCGAGCTGAGGCCTTTGAGGAGCCCAAGTTTGGATACAACGGTATCAAAGTAAGTTTTCGATCCGATCACGATAAGCTTCATCCTACAATGAAACCTCACAACATGCACAAAACCCTAAAAACACTATATTCCCGTCGCATTTTCCCCAGCGTTGACATTTTTAACTCTTAGGGCCCGGTCAACTGGTACTCTCTCGACCCAGCTGCCAACGCCGTGTGCGCCACGGGCAAAAACCAGTCGCCAATCAACATGGCCAAGGGCTCGTTCAACCTCATCCCTGCATCCGAGATGACGCTCGAAATCCCCGACTATGCCGAGGGCGCCGAATTTGAGAATCTCGGCACCACCGTCGAGGTAATCGCCGAGGAGGCCGGTGGTGGCAGCCTCGAGATCGGCGAAATGTCCTACGAGCTCAAGCAGTTCCACTTCCACCTCCCCAGCGAGCATCTTGACAACGGTACCAGCATGGCTATGGAGATGCACATGGTGTGGCAGACTGCAGAGGAGGAGATTGCTGTTATCGGTGTTTACATTGACCTGGACGATGGTGCTGCTGCTGCTGCGTCTTCTGCCAAGAGCCATCACGCCCGAGGCAGAGCAAAGAGGGCTGCGCTGGAGCCTCGGCAGAGTGCTGCCACAGCATCCACTGTGCTTGAAACAGTTCTGGGGTCAGTCGATAAGATTGCGACCCCTGGCGCAACCACCCACACGGAGCCGTTGGCCATGTCTGAGCTTGTCAAGCTCCTGACCTCTGGATCGTTTCAATCGTGAGTACCTAGTGACAAACGACAACTAATAATTGAGTGGCTTTGCTGATAATCTTTTCCAGATACGCCGGCTCGCTTACAACCCCTCCCTGTAGCGAAGGTGTCCGATGGCTCGTCTCCAACAAAAAGGTTTCAATCAAGACTAGCACCTACCTCAAGGCCCGCTCCGTCATTGGTTTCAATGCGCGATATCCCCAGAACGCCCCAGGAGAGGAGAACCTGTTGCAGATTGCTGCAGACGCCGAGGATGAGCACGACGACTGATTTGTGTGTTGATGGTGGTGGAGTAATTTGTTTTTATACGAGGGATTTTTGTTTGCGTCGGAAATTGTGTGTCGTTATGCCTGTCACTGTCACCTAAATGCCTACTGTACCCAGCACAGCACAAATCTGGCAACATAGACTCTGTTGATCTTGTCCTTGAACTTCAAAGACCCTGTTCCTGTGCAACTCTGCCCCGTTGGGCCTTGAAAGTCACGAGAGGATGACGAACCGATAAGCGCCTGTTGGTCAAAGTCCCCTGTAAACCAACAGTAAAACACGCGAGATTACGAAGTCTTTGCAGCTGCCATATCTTGACTCCTCCCCCCCCACGATTCCAAATCCCAACGGCTCAACCGTCGTCCGTCCCCCCCATATCTTGGCATTCTCGGCGCGCTCGCACGGGGAGCCGCATCCCCGTCATCCCCATTCAGGCAGGTTGAGAGGCCGATCAATGCACGAGATCCGACACGCGTCCCCCCTCCACATCAAGGCACAGCCTGCGGGATTAGTTATGGATCGTGGAGAATTTTAGCTGTCAAGGCTTAGAGTTTACATATCGTTCGATATCCTCTTGGCATTCACGTCTTGGCAGACGCCGGTGGTTTATTTGTCGTGTTGATGGATACGCAATTGAGGCTTTTTCATCTCTTGACGATGGCACGGACGGTCCTTGTTTAATTATACAAATTCCCGACCGCTGAACTGTAATTTTTATGCCATTACAACTCTGACGTTATGCGTTCCCATTGATAAGCACAAACAAGGTTGCATTGTCTACTCATTTTGGCATCTAGCTCGCCAAACATGGATTAATGCTGTATCCTCGGTTGACTGAATAGTGATAGCTCGAAGGTCTAGACTCTGGTGGTAATTAAAACATGCCAAGATGAATACAAATCACATGCTCTTATATAGTCGCGCCTCAAGAGATTAGAGTTGACTCTGTGACATGTTGTGCGTATTCAAACTTGGCGCCGCCACCACCGGCAATTCTTTCCCACCAATGCTACCCTCACGAGTCAAGCAAAGGGGGAACTTTCTCAACAAGATACTCCACGATGGCATCGGGACCCTTCTCGACTTGGAGTCCTTGAGGGATAGCGTGGGTCTTGATATCTGGGATGATGGATCTTGCCAAGGCTTGAATCTTTTCCGCCTCCTCGGGCGTCCACATGGATGCGCAGAACTGGTGGAATTAGTAATTGACTCTCAAGCTTCGATAGAATCATTGGGTCTCATCTTACTAGGACGTTCGGCTGGTGTTCAGTCACCTTGGGTACCACCTGGTCGATATCTGCCGAGGTGAGATACTTGATACACAAAAGATCGGACAAACATACTTTCACAGTTATCGACATGAGTAATGTCATAATCCTCCTTCAAAGCATCGATCAACCGACCGATCAACCTCTTTGCTCTCTCAGGAGCAGTGTTGACCGTAACGAGTCGAAAAGGTCCTTTGCGAGCAGCCATAATCAAGATAGTTGTTGTGGTGCCAAGTTCGCCGAATTATCTTGTACAAGTAATCTAGTTATAAACCGCTCAAACCGTTAAAAAGAGATCAACGGTTTGTGGGCGGGGTTAAACGGTTCCGGGGCTCGGCATCATTCTCGGCAATTTCTCCGTTGAGGGGTTGCAGCGAACCTGGGGTATGAATACGTCCGAAACCGGGTCCATCTCGTTCTGCGACAGGTGATGATGTAAACATATAATAGATTTGAGGTTTTGTCATATATATTTTGTCGATCGGTTTGTGGGTGACACTCGGTAAAGCTACCCTAGCCTTGGATTTGGAATTCGGATGAAACTGAGTGGTAGGTCTATTGATAGATACGGAGTGTTACAAATGCCTGTGAATTATCTGCCGGGGGGGATGTTTACTCCCTGAATTCGCTGGCCTCCTTTTCGGTCACGATTGCGAGTGGTCTAACCTGTACTCATTGACCTGAGATTGCGCGACTCAAGGAACAACGCAGGGCTTCCCCCTCGGAGGATAAAGAATCTTGTGCACAAGACGCGCCTTTCTACCCGATTGTTCTATGGTTGTCGCCATAAGAAGTCAATAATTGGGCTATGGTCTCTTACGGCATTAGGTTTTGATGTCGTCGTGTATTAATAGCTGTGCCTTTTGCTGTTGTGGCTGAGAGCTTCTTGTCATCGTTGCACACAATACTGGCGCGACTCAACCTGGCCACTTCCTTCGAAGGTAAATGCATATTCCAGTATGGCAGGTGTAAAGATTACGGAAGATTTTGAATCGTTTGGCCCGCACATCGATAGTCATTGCTATCTATGCCTGCCTTGCTTTGATTACCTGCTCCAGAGTTAAGGGAAGCAGACAATCACATCGAGTTCTTCAATTGGCAAAGCCCCATTTTCTAAGCTAGGTACAGGTAGTCCATGCCACTTTAAACATTCTCTCATGAATTTAATGAGACTCCTTAAAACCAAGAAGGTTAAAGCCCTCTTGCCAGTCGAAAAGATGGACGAGAGGCCCCCCAAGATTGACAATTAGCAGCTGCAATTCCTTGCGCGTGATCATGACGGGCAATGACTTACAAACTCAGGCCCAGGTGCTTACAGCGCATCAAATTACTCGTTGATAACTTCTCTCTTTCCATCCAAAGCTCTCAGATAGGCCGGTAACCGATCGTCTGGAGACCCTGGCATGACTCTTCCTTCCAACTTGGATGGATTCAAGGAAGCTCCGCATCTTCTGTCGGGCAAATCTCAAAAGCCCCAAGAATACGCATCATGGCTACGGCAAAGGACCTCCCAGCAACATGGTATCCAGGACAAGTGTGTCGACCTAAGCTGAATGCATTGGGGTCCCGCTTGCTGACGTCGGCTAGGTTCATGCTCTGGATAGATGCGACTGTATCCCCTTCATAGTGTTCGGGTATGAACGTTTCTGGGCCGTGGTGTCGTTTCTCGTCGTGCCCGATTGCAAATGCATTGAGATGTGGTTCGGCGCCCTTGGGGATTCGATATCCTCTTTTAGTGACATGAGGATGACCTAAAGGTACGATTAACTAGGATGAGATATAGTTCAAAACGGTTCGAATTACGGTGAGTTAGAATACAAGATTGGAGTTGGGAGAAAGGGATTCTGGCCGCACGGGGTGCTCAATAATCAGGACGGGGCGCTTGATAATTGCCCCGGTGGTCACGCTCGATGGCCGGGAACGCCGGATAGTAGACACTTGTCATTTTCAGATATCTTCAACTACTGTTTTTTCATGCTTCAAGGTGACCGCAGGCGCCCTGTATGACCCTGTTCACGCGTTTAATCAATCGACCATCCGGTTGACGGTGTGACCAGACTCCAAACAGACCTCCAGAACCGACAGCGATACGCCTGTCACCGCAACCACTCTTCGTGCACTAGAAAATCTATGCATACGTGTCGAATCCACAACTTCCGTCATGAGTTATGAGTCTGATCGACGAGAGCCAATTCGTTTGGTTTACAAGACTGTTGATGAGCAGGACATTGATGTTGACGTATATCTTCCGCCGTCCTCAGTTCAACCAAGCACAAAGGGATTCCCTGTCTGTAAGCCATGTTTGCAAAGCCCGGAAATAAGCAAGACCAAGAGCTGATTATCACAAGTAATTAACATCCATGGAGGCGCATTCATACTCGGCTCTTCCGCCATGGTCAACCAAGATCAAGTGCAAGACTGTTTGAACAGGTCATGGGTTGTCCTTGCACCCAATCATCGTCTATGCCCTCAAGTCAACATTCTCGAGGGTCCCATACAGGACTGTCGAGACCTTCTTTCTTGGATCTACAGGGGAGAGTTGCAAGCTCAGATATCACGGCAGCTGAACGATACATTCTTGATCAACCAAGACAAGGTCTTTGCCTTTGGTACCTCTTCAGGTGGTACTTTGGCCTGTTGTCTAGTGAGTTTGACTCCACCCTAAACTATATCTGAGACTTTAAGCTGAACTGTATGCTCTGTTCTCCAGGGTTTCGGCGTGCCTCGTCCAGTTGCTGGCATCTTCAACATGTACGGTCCTTGCAACTTCTCTGATCCCTACTGGACTGCAAAATTGCCACACATAGCCGCCTTGATCCCCGATACAGTGACAGAGGAGTTCATCTCAGAGATATTCGACACGCCCACTGCGCCTATTACTGGAGGTGCGTCACTCGAAGGCCAGACTGGTGCTCCAATCCTTTCAGACCCGAGGGTCGCATTCACCTTCACGCAGATAGCCAATGGGACACTCCTGGACTGCATCTTCCCCTCGAGGAAATGGGAAGAAATTGACCCGGTCGAAAACATTGGCGACTCTTTCCCGCCAACGTACATTGCCCATGGAATGAATGATGTTGTGGTACCTATCGACTTGAGTAGGGCGCTTTATCAAAAGCTGATATCAAAGGGTGTCAAGTGCGACATGGTAGAAGTCCCCGACGAGGGACACACATTCGCTGGAACGATGAAGGTCGGTTCACGAACATGGGAGCTCCATCGGCAAGGGTTTGACTTTCTTGAAAGTTTGATCTAGTGTTGCCCAACGGTCTTTTATTACTCCTGACAACACAATATATGAAGAAGGAATATCTTGGTTATAGTAGCTCGTAGTAGTACACAGAAGTTTTCTATTGGCAAGTGTACTTAGTTTATCGATTTCTATGTATAAGAATGTTCGCATTGCAATAAACTTGTACCCAAAGCTTAACGCGCCACGATTGTTTATATAACAAGTGATCCCTTGTACAGCAGTAGTAATCGTCGCATGTCCCGCTGGGCACAAGTCCCAAATCATGTTGCCTCTTCGGTGAGATACTTTATCGGCTTGGTTAGAAGAATCTGATATATACCTGGTCGTGGAATCTCACCTTGGCTAGTCTCTCTCTTGTGCTCTCTGTTTCAACCTTACTCTTGGAGGTGAATAACTGACCTATAACAGCGGACTTGACCTGCGGTACATTGACCAGGTACTAGTATCTACTGTTTAGCGTTTGGTCCTGAACAAGTTATATAGGCAAGTATGAACCTCTTCGATAAAATTCTCGACAATATATCGCGTTGCGATAACATCCTAATAGCAAGCAGTGCAGTCCCGCTAACAAGGAACGAGATACAACTTGCGATCCTTACCACTCGCACTGGAGATGCAAGTCGGGGAATTGAGGGTCTATTTTTGAACATCTTGCGCAGGTGTGGCCCAATTGTCGAAGAAATGAGCGGCTACATCCAGTTTGTTCACTTTACTGTCTACGAGTAAGTCCCAAGGTATGTCGTGCGGTTGAAGTTGGTCGCTAACTATCAGATATCTTCTGGGATCACAAAGCAAAAACTACCTGAAGGGTCCTGAAACGCATACCCTAATCTCTTCGATGTCGATGAAATATCTTGGCTCAGCTTGCTTCGACCCCCATCTCTCCGATGATGCTCTGAAACAACACGTCTTGAATGGAGCGTATGTCTTGGAGAACTACGTTTGCACATACTGGCTTGATCATCTGAGGAACGCAGAAACTGTGTGCTCGGACAGCCAAATCCAGCTTGCCAACTCCTTGGCCAGTACAAGATGGAACCCCATGTACTCAGGAGATCAAGCCTCGGCCGGGATTCAGTCCTACTTTGCTTTCATTGGTGACTGCTCTCTGGACTTCGCAAATGCGTATGCATTTTCCAAGAAGAGAAGGCGAGATCTTTGTTTTACTGATGGTGAGCTCCCCTATCTAAGTCGATCCGTGCAATGTGCTCCAACCTAACGCATATCCTTTACAGACACACCAATGCAGAACCTAGATCCTTTCACATTCTGGGAGACCCAATTGCGAGTTCGCAGCACGCTCGAGTCGATACTCTGCGATACAGCACGCCATCGAAGCAACTGTGCTTGCTCAGCACTGAAAAGCTTTTACGGAGATGACATATACAAATGTGACAGACCTGGCTGTCCCTACTTCAGAATTGGGTTCGCTACAAGAGGTATTAGGGACCGGCACATGAAGGCGCACTCTTGTCCGTTCAAATGCGACTTTCAAGGTTGCGACTTTTCTGATCTCGGATTTCCGACTCAGGCCCTCCTGACAACCCATTATGCCCAGTTCCATAGCCAGAAATTGACCAAGACTGGCTCACAAAAGTGGAAGATATCCAAAAGACAGGAGCTCAAGTTCATTTTGATTGACGCGGCCAAAGACGATGATCTTGAAACCCTTCAGGACATGTGGGATGAGGCGAAGGCATTCAAATCAAAGCTTCTATTTACGGCTATTGAAGAACAATCGTCCCATGCGATGCTCGCATACTTGATTGAACAGGCTCCGTACGGTAAGATGCCGATCTCGAACCCTATAACATGTATAAACTGCCGCGGCGTAGCCATCCTGACATTGTACAAGCACGTTTCCCCATCATTTTATCTGACGCGCCTTCATCAGTCAAGCACAAACCAGCCACCCTCCAGTGCATTTTCTTGGCTGCACTGGAAGCAGGAAATTGTGAAGTATTTTGCGCGTTCAATATCCAGCAATTTTGCTTTTCTCCCGAGGGAGAGCGCATCATGACAAACAACATCTCGGAAGTTGCGGGTAAGAGAAACCCAGATATCGTGGAGATAGTCTCGCCTCAGGTCACACCTGTCCACCTCGTAGATTTCTTATCGCGCATCATTCCTTTCCGGCCGAACGCTGTTGAAGAGTTGTCGGCCTTGGAGTGTCTCAAAAGGATTAAGCCTCAATTACGACGCCAAAAAATGAGCAGCCGAGCTCTCAATGAGACTGCAGCGAGATGTTGCTCACTCTTACTGGCCAAGTTCCTCGTAGCAGAAGGGGCAGATCCAGACGGTGATTTCTCTTCTGGCCACCATACACCAATTTTTGCGGCCTCAGAGAAGACAACAAGAGAAGCCGCTGAGTTCATGAAATACATGTTTGATAAGGGGGCTGAGATTGGCTTTGAGTTCCAGAGACAGACATTATCGGAACGGCCAGCGACAAAGACATTTCACCAGTGGATTGGAGTTACGTGGGATGAGCTGATAGCTACTCGACAGGCTTCTCCTATCTCGCAAAGTCCAACGGAGGAGATGTCGGGGATCGACGAGGGCGGTGCCACCTAGGAGTCTAAATAGACGACAGGTTTCCACAATCGCGAAACACGCCCTGTCTCTCGCACCCTGAAGCTGCGTTGCTATTAATTTATCTTTTCCCTATTATTTCTCATAATTGCCTCTTGACCTACTGATGTTTTTTTGTTTTCTTTTTGCGTGGGTGATTCGCGCGGCGCTACTGGCTGCTCCTTTATTATTGTCTGTAATATCTTTGCCCCAGACATGGCACTCGATTGCAAATGCTCACCGGCCTTTTCCCTGGTGTTGAAGAGTTCTCTTTACTTTCATGATCGCCAGACGGGGGCGAGTCGTAGTGATGCCCCACGGAAAGCTCGGAACAGCTTCCTCGGAACTGTGCCTTTCCCCGCATTCCATCAGTCAAGGTCGCATATTCTTATTCATTAGTACGAATAATATTTAAAATATTATAACGTTTATTACACATTTACTTCCCTGTTTGTTTTTTAATTCTATTATTGTCCTATTTGTATGCATACTGATAACAGTCCCTACTCTCGTATCAAGTGGCTGGCAAATAGGGGCTATGATATCATCCCCAGCCTGAGTTTGGGTTAATCTGGGGAATCTGGGGTGTGGGGTGGTTCTCCTTGCCGAGAAATGTCCACCTCGGCATTGCATCTAGGCACTTTAGCTTGCTCTAGGGGAAATATTACCCGTGGATCGTGTCCCCAGTCAGTCTGTTCGGAGGAGTCCTCGCGTTTCTCTGCCTGGGACGAAGTGAACACACTCGTGTCGACGTGCACCGGGTTACCGACGACGCTACCCTACCATTCCCACACGGAGCTCATCGCAGTCAGGCTATCCGTCTGGCAGGCTTGAAACTGCTGAAACTGCCTGTCGTCACATGGTAAAATGGCCACAAGCAACGACCGACATGCCGCGCATCGGCTTCGGCGAAATAGAAGGGACCCTTATGTCAACCAAGCCTGGTAAGCCTACGTGCCTGATGATTACATCCTCAAGACACGTTTCTCAGCCATCTTATAGCAACGAGTGCAAGCGAAGAAAGGTCAAGTGTGACGGGGTCAACCCCTGCGCAAAGTGTGTCCGAAATTCAATCTCATGTGAATATCACCCACAGCCTCGAGTCTCGGCCGCCGACCCACAGTCAGTTAAGCTGTTTCATTCATTTAATTCTATTCTCAGCTGCCTTCAATTGTCGCCTGGATGACTGACAAGATCTTAGGAGCCCGGATTCAACCAGATCAGTTAGGCCTTCTCAACATGCCACTCAACAGGAAACCCCCCTCGACATGACGAATTCTGCTCCACTACAAAATCCATCACCTGCGACTTTCCAATACTCAAGTCCCCGATCGGATACCCGATCAAGTCAAAGACCGTCTGAAAGGGGGCATAACTCGCCCGAATTCTGTGGCCCCTCCAGCTCCGAGTTTACCTTTGAAGTCGTCAAGGGAAATCTCAAGGCCATGGGAATACCAGCAACCATACTGGACAAGTCCACTCAAGGCACAAGCCGTGCCTCAAATGTGCCATGTCAGCTGGCACAATACGGACCATACATGAAGCTCCTGGCCCAAGACCCAATGTGGGACATGAATCGTGGAGATGCCATCAACAATATTGAACAGTGGTTTGCGGAAACCGGCTCTCTCTACGCCGTTGTTAGCAAGGAGCAGATGCTAGAGGTTGCTCATAATGTTTTTGACATTATGCAGAGTGTCAACGTCCACGACACCAGGAGTCGTGGAGCTCTAGCAGAGTGCTTGTCCCATGACAAGACCAACAAACTGAAGCTCATTTTGGCCATTGGCCGAACATTGGAGAGCGGCGGTCGTAATGATTTGGCTCAGAGGCTCCTTCAAAGCGCCACTGAAGCAATTGAAGGGCTCCTATGGAGCACGAATTCCATCAACAACATACAGTTGCTAGTCCTGATGGTATGGGAACAAACCACAGACACTTTGGCGGTGCATTCATATTAACAGATGCTCCTAGGCCCTTTACTACTATCATCTCGACGAAGAAGTTCGAACAGGCCGCATCATTGGCTTTGCAGCCAGACTCTGCCTCGAAATGGGTTTGCACCGCAGAGCGACTGTCAACTCCCTCGCCAACTCAGAAGAGCAAGCTGCAGCGCTACAGACATTTTGGTGTGTGTACATGCTGGAGAGAAGAACGAGTCTGGGGCAGGGGATCCCGTTTTATATACAGGACTGTCATATCGATCCAACGCTATTTACCATGGTATGGAATGGTTTGCCAACTCTCCTTGTGACGGTAGCCATGATGTGCTGACGAGCCAACAGGGTGGTCATGATGCTGTGACGGCGGCTCTCCTCGACTGGACAAAACTGGCAGGCAGGACGTGGCACGCCCTCAACAGCCAAGGCGAGAAGGAGAGTGCCATCAATTTTGATGAACTCGACTATCTCGACTATCAAATAGGGCAGTGGTATCAGCACTTATCTGACGACATGAAGCTCGAATCTATACAACCGGGACAAGAGATTCGGCATGTCCAGGCAGTGATATTCCTCCGCAAGAGCCATTTATACAACCTAATCTATCGCCCAGTCCTCCAATCCCCAACGCGAATAGCCCAGCACCAAAGGCACGCCCACAAAGCTGCAGCCATTGCTAAGGAGTCACTGCAGATGCTTTCAGGCCTGAACGAAAACACCGGCATCATCAAGCGCAACCCCCTCTTCTTCAAGCACCTCTTGCTAACTGCCTTTGGAAACCTATTGTTGGCGGTTGTCAACGCCAGCTCCATGTTCTGCGACAACGTCAAGGTCGAGTTTGACATTGCGCTCGACATGATAAGAATGCTGAGTAACCGGTCACCACTACTCATGGCTCTTTGGAAGCGTCTTCAGGGTCTGCGGAGGCTTCGAGCGCAGCTATCCAGCTACTCTGCTACAACGGCATCAAGTAGCAATGGGCAAGGAGAAGAACCACAAAGTTTGGACTGTTCGCCTGATACCGATGCCATGCTGTTTGATGAGCTGTTTCCAGCGCTGCAGGCTGATGCGATGGATATGCCGGTTGATACCTTGGGAGACACAATGGTTCGCGACCAACTCAATGGCTTCTTTGACCTTCCACCTGTCTCGGCCGGTGGGACAGGGAGCGGTTGGGTCTTTGCAACCTGGGACGGATCGACATAGTCCCCACTGAGGCCAATCACCTCGGAAGCGGAACTAGCGTCATAACTGCCGAGGAAGCAAGGTTTCCGTTCGGAGTTCAGCACCTCGAGCCATTGCAGTAAATATGACTATACTCTGACTCTGTTTCTTCCTATTCTTTCGCTTGGAACTGTTTTGACCCACTGTCCTTGATCGCCCGTACCCCAACCTTCTGCAAAACTTCAACTTGACATCAACATGTCGACCTCAAACTTCCCACTCGAGGGATTCATCGAGTACACGTCCCAGACACTACCTTTCAAAATCATATCAGATAGGCCCATAAACCTCGACGTCGTGTACCCCTCAAAGTCAGATGGGTCTCCGGCTGTAGTCCTACTTCACTACCACGGTGGTTTTCTTGTGAGTATCTCCTCGTACTCTACCCATTCCATAGACTTTCACCTTGTTTAGCACGATCCATAATGCTGAAACCTTTCTAGGTTGTTGGAGACAGATTTGCATTTTTGCCATACTGGCTCGTACACGCTTGCGCCTCGCGAGGATGGATCTTTGTAACCCCCGATTATCGCTTGATGCCCGAGTCAACTGCCCATGACGCTGTTGAAGACGCTGCAGACGCCTATAAATGGATCTACTCTTCGCTCCCAGAAATACTAGGTCGCCCTGTCGGCTCAGTCCTGCTAGCTGGGTCGAGCGCCGGAGCATACTTGGCTCTCAACACTGCCATCTCAACTCCCAAGAAGCCTAGTGCGCTACTTCTTATCTACGGGATGCTCAATCCCGCTGGGCCTCGGTATACAACTCCCGGGATGAACATATTTGGGCGACCGCTAGTCGAGACTGGGGATATCTTGAGAGCATGGCCCATGAAGAAGGCTCAAGGCTACGAGAGGAAACCAGTTTCAGCTTATCCTGTTACCAACCCGGCCACTGACCCGAGACTCGCTCTGGTTGCCGTACTGCACATTGACGCATTGTTTCCTGACTACATGACTGGAATTTCCGGCCTTTCTCGCCAGATTGCCACCGAGGGGCTCAAGGCAATACCAGAAGAACACCAGCATCTGTTTCCACTCCACTTTGGCGGCCTGAGCAGTCTCCCGCGTGTCATGCTACTTCATGGTATCAATGACACAGCTGTGCCACTTGACTGTAGTACCGAGGCGGAAGAGAAGCTCAAGGCATCTGGAGTGCAAGTTCTGGCAGAATACCCACGCGAGGCGGAGCACGGTTTCGACGCAAGGGCTGGTAATGTCAACGTCGAAACCTCAGCTGGGGATGATGTAATTGCCGTCGAATCTCTTCGGAAAGTAATTCGGTTTCTTGAACATTCTGTTGCGAACTAGTCCTGTAGTAGTGTCACAAGATTATGTGGAAACGCTGCTAGATATTAAGCACATCGATTGCTCGAGGTAGAAAACTCACACCAGCCCCATGAATGTTTGCCTCGATAAACACCTGTGACACCCCCGTTTCTACCTCATAGCTTCTAAGCTCCATCATGTACTGAGCTAGCACTGCCGAACCCAATGTTCTTACGGGTGAGCAACTCGGTTTACCACGGACTGATACGTTCAAGCTGTCACCGCAAACCAATGCCGAACGGCTGAGAGCAGTGCATCACGTTACCGTCCGATCGCCTGGAGGTGCACCCGAGGAGATCTTTCCGCTTCCGCTTCCGATTGTAACCATTCCGAGGCCAGATTCTTCGGGCTTCGGGGTTGTAGCAAGCCTGGCTTATAAGACTGAGCTTTCAGAGATCGTAATATCTATTCTCCAACACGATTTAGTGCCGTTTATAAACGCAGCAACTATGGATTTCAATGAGCTATTAGCAATTGCATCCGAGCACCGCCTCGCAGCGGTCACGGCGTTGATGGCTCTATTAACAGGCCTCTACGTCTTCTACTACCGCAATCTTCACCCCTTGTCGAAATACCCCGGCCCTTTTGTCGCATCATTTACAAATCTCTGGAAAGTCCAGCAACTATGGAGCCTCCATCTCCCCGATACTCTCATCGCGTTGCACGAAGAGCATGGCGACGTTGTTCGCATCGGCCCCAATCAACTCTCTTTCAGACAAGGAGATGCCGTCCCCAAGATCTACAAGGCGGGTCGAACTCTAGCGAAGACTCCTTTCTATGATGGCTTTACTTCCTTCAACCCCAACCTGTTTGGGACTCAGGATGAGGAGGTGAGTCAGAGAGTTCTCGTCAGGCCCAGATGAACGATTGACTTGTCAGGTACACTCACTTCGGCGACGACAAATGGCACACGCATTTTCTCTACAGTCAATCAAAGAGATGGAGCAATACATCGACGAACACCTTGTACAATTTCGCAGAAACCTCGACGAGTATTCCAAAACCGGCCAAGTTTTCGACCTCAAAGAGCTAATCGCCTTCTTCGTCCTTGACGTCCTAGGAGATCTCGCCTTCCGTTGCCAATTCAACTCGCAGGTTGAAAAGGATGCCTCAAAGCTACCCCCCATCAACGACCACATCTTCCTTTCTTGTCTTTTAGGCATGATTCCTGACTTGATGCCCTTCATCAAGGCCGTTTCTCCCTGGACTCCAATCCCCTGGTTACAACAGCTTCTTGCAGCACGACGAGACCTCAAGAATCTGACTGCCAACTGCGTCAGTAGTCGTATGGCAGATACGGGTGCTGCTCGAAAGGATCTCATCACCAGTTTGATCAATGCCGTGGACCCGCAAACAGGTGCCAGGCTTACGGAACTTGACATACAGACAGAAGCATTCGCGTTCATGTAAGTGATCAGATGCCGTCTTTGCTCCCTGATACTAACTTCGCCTCAGTGTTGCAGGCTCACACACGACATCTGGAACGCTCACGCTTCTCTTTTCCCACATTCTCCAAAATCCAGCGGTTCATGCCCAGGTCGTGGACGAGGTTGATGCGATTCTCGGTAACGTCGAGTCAGATGTGATACCTATTGAAGGCCTCGAAACAAGGCTTCCCTATATGATGGCATGCTTGAATGAAAACTTTCGGATGAACTCCGTCTTTACTATGCCACTGGAACGAAGAGTGACGGCCAGGGAAGGGCTCGAGATCGGGGGCCATGTTATACCAAAAGGAGTACGTTTCCCCCCTTATTACATGGCATTCAGCTAACAAAGAGCTACAAGACCGTTGTATTCAGCCTAAATCACGTCGTCCATCACAATCCTTCCATCTGGGGTGCCAACCACAACAAGTTTGATCCTTCTCGATTCCTCAACAAGGATGGTGAGAGACTTGAACGTTTCCTGAGCCCATTCAGTATGGGACATCGAATGTGTATTGGACGAAACATGGCCATGACCAACATGCTAAAGCTTGTTGCTACGACCTTCAAGAACTATTACCTTGAGATGCAGGATCCGACACAGATCATTTCTACCATCAGCGTTGGAATCTCAGAGAAGGAAGGCCCTTTGATGTGCCGCGTGCGAAGGAGATGATGAGTGTTGGCAGTCATGTATGCTGTAGTCATACAAGGCAGTCCTCCATTGGCAGGCATTTAGATAGCGACCAGTGGTCCCCTTCTGGATCACAGGCAGCCATCATGAATAGAAGTAAGTGTGTATTGGGATAGATTTGGGGACTCTATCAGCCAGATTGCCAGGCTGCCATCTCCCACTTCAACGCCACGACCGCATACATCAGTGCCCCAAAGACGAGATGAAGGAATCATTTCGGATGTATCTCTTATTTTGTAACCCTCAGGGTCTGCCCCGGGTATCCTATCCATCCCTCTCATCCATATCTACTCCTCCAGAAGGACCAAAGAAACAAGGGCATGTCTCATGCCAGTAATTGTCTACCAAACGCCATTCTCCTTCGTCAGTAAAAATTAACACGCCAAGTATGCACAGGTTCAACGCCGCGCTCAGTCGAAAGCGCACATCCAAACAAACGTCCCGAGCGCGCTGCTCAGGATCAAAAACGTGAGAACACCGGCTCCGGCCTTGTCGGCCTGCGTAATGGGATCCGGCTCCGGCATGTCGTGCGACTCCTTGCCCGCGTCGGGGTCTCCCTTGGAAATACCACCGGTTCGGTTCGTCACGGGTGGTTCAGCGTCTCCAATCAACAGACTCGAAACAGCCGCCAGCACATTCATCTGTTCTCCCGCACCACTCGTCTCGTCGACAGCCGGGTCGACGAATTCTCCATCGCTCCAGTAGAATCCGCAGGCGCGGCCAGACTTTCCACCCGTGCACTGCTTGACGGCGGCTTCGGTCGAGGTCTGGAGGACGGGAAGGATCTTTTCCTTGAGGTGGGGGACAATCTGGGTGGTGACCGCGAGCCATCGTTGGACGTAGCCCTTGAAGGAAAGCATGTCGGTCGAGCAGGCGCCCTTACGGCCTTCGCAGGGGACCTCCCATGCGATGCCCTTGGGGAAGAAGTTCTTGAGGAGGGAGTCGGTGAGGTTGTTGACTCGAGTCTCCCAGACTTCAGAGCCATTCGTCTGTTAAATGTTAGCATCCATAGCCGTGACCATCAGGTATACCATGAGCATACGTAGTTATACATGAAAGCCGCGCCCTGCAGCATGATAGCAGCGTTGTAGGAGAACGTCGCCTTGTTGATGTCGGTACAGTTCTTCTCGACGTGTCCACCATCATACACCCTCCAGTCGTCATGGTCGATGTACTGAACAGCCCAAAGCCAATCCCAAGTCTCTTCAGCGTACTTTGCATAAGTCGAGTTACCAGTGTATCGCGCAAGTCGAGCTCCGAGGTTGAAAAAGCATCCGTTGGCAATCGCTAAGACGAGTCAGCAGCGGCACATTACCGACGTTCAGTATGACCAACTGTTCTTGTAGTTGTAACCAGCATTGGTGAAAGGAATCTGCCATCGCAAACCTCCATTGCACTCATCGTCGTGTCGGTTGGGATGGGCCTGCGTCGTCCAGACGGCCTGCGCGAGGGCGAGCCATTGAGCCTTGTCTTCGGGAGGGTTGGGGAACTTGTTCTCGGCAGCCAGCATGGCCGACATGCCCCAGAAGCCTTGATCGTCATTTCCGAGCGAAGCGGTGTGGTTCTCGGGCATGTAGTCGTGGCCGTCACCAGTCTGGTGCAGCATGCCCTCCATAATGACGTGGTTGTAGCTCGAGTCGCCGGTGAGCTTCCAGTAGTCTGCGCATTTCTTTAGTCGTCGCTCCGTCGATGTTGATGTCTGCCTACGCACCGATATATGTTCCCATCATGGCGCCTCCCTCCCACCAGTAGTAGTCACCCTTGAACTCTGTGGGCGGACCGGGCAAGATACCGGGGATCATGCCAGTCGTGTTTCCGTCATATTGCAGCATGAGATCGTAGGCGAGTTTTGCTGCCGTGTCTTTAATTTCGGCTGTTGGATGATTAGCTTGTCGTCTACAAAAGGCGTGAATTCGTCGCCGTCGTAAACAAAACATACCCTTTGTACCAATCTTGTATTGGGCATCGACCATTTGGAAGAGGCTCCCCGACAAGGCCACAAGGGCCGCCGACTTGAGGGAAAGCATGATGTGAAAGACGGAAAAATAAACAAACGCTGAAGTCGGAACGAAAAAAGGTCACGGGAAAATGAGCGACGTCGTGAAAGATGCAGCGAGCGAGCGATCGACCTTGAGGGTTAAATTGAAGATGCCGACCCGCCAAAGACGAGACGGGGGTTATTAGAAACGAAGGTCCAAACTTCAGGAACAGGAAAAGCCGGAAGGATTCATGTGGGAACAAAAGAGTTGAAATGCAGATGCACAGAAGAGAGAGAGGCCTCTAGGTCACACGCACGAGCAGGGTCAGGAAGATGGAGGATCAGATCTGGCGGGACGGACGGGGCATGGGGTCCTTTCAACGAGCACGCATCACTGCTTCAATCAAGGGAAAATGAGCGGCCGGTGAGAGCCAAGACGCTGGGCATCGGGGCAGTGCAACGGGGGGAGCCAGTGAGGGCGCTTGGCAACATCTTGGCATGGTGAAATGCTTGGAGATGGCTAAGTGAGAAAAACAAAGGTTGAAGACGGCTTCTCACGCCAAGACACCATGGGGCCATGGTCACCGGCGCCAAGGGGCAGAACCAAGAGTCTTGGCGGGTGTGAGGGAGAGCCACGTAATAGGACACGGGGTTCGGAAAGCCCCTGAAAACAAGGACGCAGAATGCAGTGGACAAGAAAGTATCAGCCGGTGATTCAAGACTTCTTGGTGTGCCCTACTGCGCATCACCGTCACCCAAGACCGCTTTTCTTTCCTTGATCGACAACGGGCCACACCGGGGACCGAGCAATCCGGAGGGACACAAGTGACATCCATTCGATTGGGATCCACAGCCAAGGGGGGGCCTATCATAATGTGTCCAAGAGAGTCATGAGCAGGGCAGGGGTTGGTGAAATACGCGCCGAGAGACAAAGAGAGCTGGGCACGGAGTGTCGGGCACAGTCGGACGTTGGCAGTGGCGAGACCTGAAGCAAGGTGAGGGTCTGAAAGTAGAGCGAGAGGTGCTCTGTCGAAAAGGTACGAAAGGGCCAAAGAGAGGTCGTGTCTGCCGTGATAGAGATCAATTCCCTAGATGACAATAGGAGCAATAGAGCTTTCCTGGCCAGCGGGTAAAAATTGGATCTGGAATGAAGGGCCACGCAAGCCCTGGACAACAAGCCTCTACCTGAGCAGTACCTAAAACCCCCCTACAATCACACTGTAGCACCAATGTCCCGCCCGTGTCTCCCCCCTAGATAACTACCGCATCTTTTGAGCAAAGTCTGCCGCTAAACTTTAATGCGCCTCACTCAAATTACC
Source organism: Fusarium sp. FW16.1 (assembly GCA_017654865.1). Lineage (NCBI taxonomy): Eukaryota > Fungi > Ascomycota > Sordariomycetes > Hypocreales > Nectriaceae > Fusarium > Fusarium sp. FW16.1. The sequence continues at coordinate 3,360,549 of JADNRB010000006.1, read as the reverse complement.
GTCACCTCCACAAAAACCACGACAATAACCAACGACGGCGCCGTATTCACGACCACGGTGCGTCAGCCCCTGGTATGCTTAAATATTACCTTATTCTGCTGCCCGTCCACTGAAACATGTCATGTATCACCGCCACCTTTGCTCTTCTGCTTCTGTTGAATGGTCTCAGCCGAGAGGCCAAGAATAAGCATCATTTCTTCTCCCCTCGTCATAGACATTCTCCAAGGAGCAATTTAGGGAGGAAAAACAAGGCGCTTGGTCTTGGCTTGGGTGCTAGCCACTGACCATCTCCAGGGGAGTCTTGGCGGTCAACCTCTGCTTGGCGCCATGTCCGTCTCAAGGGCTGGGGACTCCCTTTTCCGCGTATCGTATGCGTGTCATGTGCCGAAGGCTCTCCGACGGTTCCGGGTGCCCACGTGAAGATTGATGGTTTGGTGGTTCTATTCCCAATTGTTCCGGTTGGGTGTCATCCCATCAGTGCCCACAAGGCTCCAAGCTGTACCCTGCCCCAGTGTTATGCCATTAGCAGTTGGCTGCTTCTTCTAGCCGAATGGCTGCTAGTAAAGTATCATCACGATACTTAGTTTTCAAGCAGATGGTAGAGAAAGAAGATGTATTACCACTATTGGAAGCTCTGATTGGACCAAACCCCCCGTTGTGACCTCCTTGGAGCCTTGTGCGCACTCATGGGATAGCATGCACACTATGGGTCTTTCTTCTCGATCGATCAATCAATGACCTTTTCCCCTTTCTTCACTGCAATTTTAACCTAACCTCACCCATGACGCGATTTCGCCTCTCATTTTTGAAGAGCATGCGACAGACCAGACGAGGCTTGTGACAATTTAAGCGCCTCACGCTGCGACTGCATGTCACGGCGCACTTTTGTAGCGATTGAGGCCCAGATATCTTACAAGGTGCGACTGCTGAAGTTTATTGACTTGATCCAGATCGGGCCGTGGTTCAAAACTCATAATGGTGGGCTGCTGTACCGGGTAGGTATGACGTATTTTACGCTTTTGGCGCATCCGTTACCGCAGGGATAATAGCCGCCAGTCATCGTTTAAGCCTTCGTATCTTGTCCTATTTGCATCTTGGTCTCAAACTCAATTGTATTTCATAGACTGGTATACGATCCCGTCTGCTGAAGTCTTCCTGAGCCGTGTACACGGACGCCAATTGAAGGAATGGGCCAGACCCTGATGTGTCATGCGCGCTCACAGCCAGTTCACGTACAAGAACTCCACGTTCATAGCACACAGACCGAGATCTTTCTCGACGTTTCCCCATCTTGGCTTTTTTTTTTTTTCGATGCATTGGGATTACGGAACTGGCAGCTATTAGACACATGGTGGGTGACATTGTTGACCTACAAAGCGCATTTCCGGTGCTCTCCCCCAAATTTGATCCCGTTTCCTATATTTCCCCTCCATCTAACAATACAATCCGGCATACTACACGACATGGCATTGTCTGGGCTTTTCTTCAATTGGGTTTCTGAATCAAACCTATCCTGAATTGCGCCCTCGTCATGGCGGGGCACACACAATCCGGGACTTGTCGCCGATGGGCCTCAACATGACCACGACGCGACTCCTCGCTTTGACAGAGAGGAAGTAGTGAAGAGAGAAAGGGATATCATTCTAAGACGAAACTCAACTAACATACAAGGCCAAATCTAGATTAAAGAAGCACGCATGATACGCAGTACGACTGCTCACGTCATGGTCATCGCCAAGGGTACTACACTCGCGGATGTTCTTGAAGAACTCGACCATGCCGATGGCGTACTTCTCGGGTAGTAGCTTGATGACCTCCGCGCCCATGAACTTGTAACTCAAGCCTCGAGAACCCGTGGACACCGCGTAGCAGTAATTGTCGATGAACTGGGATCCTTCTATCTCATTGCATTCAGACTCGCTGTAGTTCTTGATCATCATGACCAGGTAACCCATAGCTTCGAGGGCCACTCCGACGAGTCCCTGGTTCATGAAACGCACACCTTCGGTCAAGCTGTCCGTAAGGTCCACAGATTCCGACTCGCCCATCCAGGGCATGGATAAGATGACAGCGGTGGGATCCCAGTCGTGAGCTACGGGCTGAAACCCTCTGCTCTTCATGCCATCTACGAGGTCCGATAGCGAGTACTCGACATCGTGGTTGCCAAACAAGCGAGCAAGGAGATTTGTCATGGACTTTCTCGTCTCGTCAAAGATGGTTCTGAGGTGGACCGAGGCTTGGCTGCGGACTGCCTCAATGTCAAGCACCTCGGGAGCGGGGACATTGGCTCCGACAATTGTCATGACACCACCAAACAGGTTAAGAATGACCCTAGAAGGGCCCGGTGCCGCACCTGCGACAGCCCTAGCCATGGCCAGAGCACCGGCCATCGTGTTGAAGATGTTGGGGTCGACGGTTTGTGCGGGGTCTGGTTTGAAGTCGGCAATGATCTCGTCAATGGCGAGGAGATTCAGGATGGTCTCGTCCTGGAGCTTTTCATGGGCCCGGGTGAAGAACTGGTTGATCAAGCCCGAGACATGCCGGATGTAGTAGAATTCGGCAGGCGTGAACTCGACACAGTCCTTGGACGGGCTGCACTTGGCGCTCTCAATGACACCACAGTTGGGCTCCTCGGTCGTGCCGTGCTCATTGGTAGTAAAACGTTCCATTTCGATGAGCCAATCGTCTAACACGGACAGGTCAGCAAATGAGATCAAGACTGGGAAGCGCAAATGGTGTACCATCACCACGCCTAGCTAGAAAGTCTTCCAGATATTGGGCTGCGCCGCTATCAACAAACGCAGCTGGGTGATGCTTGGAATAGTTGCAAGGGGTAATGTTTAGCTCCAAGCTGCTAGGACCACCATCGTCCTCAGGGAGAAGCGGGTTGTGGGGGTAGTTAGAGTTACTGATGTTGTATAGTTCTCCATCGAGGCCCCAGAAGCCTCCCCAGACTCCTGCACCTTCGATGCATTGAGCAATGATGTCCTTGAAAGCTCCCATGCAGTACCTGAGGGGGACCGAGTTGTTGGCTCTCTGCACACTAAAAAACAAGTCTGGCGACAGGCATGTTAGTTGACGTCGTCAACATGAGCTACTTTATGCTCAATCACATACATACGTCCGTGTTCAAGTGTGTTTTGCACCTGCTGCTCATCACCCGCCCGCTAGGTATCGCTACAGATAATCTCTAGAGATCTTGAAGATGTTATCGCCGAACGGATTTGATCTGCGGTGGGAATATTTAGGGTTCGTGTCTCGTAGTTGCATTCCGCAGCAAATGATATGCTTTACCTTGCGACAGCAACTATATGCATGAGCCATCGCATCAACCTCACAGGCCCGACAGGTAATGTAGGTGCCTGGGACATATATACAGAAAGCTTCAATAGAGATACTAATTTGTATGCCCTTGGATGTCCAAATTTCCACAGCATCGAGATAGTGTCAGGTACGGCAAAAAAAAAAAAAAAAAAAAAAAAAGGCACAACTTCCAAGACCGAGGTTGGTGTCTTCTTCGGGGAATAAAAGACCCAAGCGCCCGAAAATTAATTTGAGTAGATCGATGTGCTTTGAAGCAAGAAGTGAAATCGCGAGTGCGAGTCCAACTAGGCGGCCAGGCGGCCAGGCCGTTCCTCGTGGCTCAATCATCGTGGCAAGCCGTCCTACAAACGTAGCTTCGACAAGACGCTCTAGGGGTAAAGGTAGCACTTGGATCTTGAAGGAGCGCTGCGCCAATGGCCCTTGATCAAGTCATCTACCTGTTCCATAGTCTCGAGGGCCAACACTGTAATGCCCTGCAAGGCGAGGCTGGGTGCGCAAGCGCATTGGGAGTTGAGGTCCATAGGTGTTGTCTACTCCTCTCTTGGCTGATAGTGATGAACAATCCAGTCTCTCAATCGAGATGGGCACTTTTGTCCAGCACAAAGCCATCTGATCATGATGTCGATACTTGGAGCTATATATGTAGTATTCAGTGCATGAATATGACTGTGCCAAGAGTAGGAAGCAGGGTTTACGTCGATCAATAGTCACTTGAATGCCTATTTCGGAAACATATTCCTTCATTCAGATGTATTTGCTAGCCTAGATCAAGGCCTCTAAGTCCGATCTTGATATGTACAAAAGTCTTTCGCAGTAGAATACAAAACAAGTCATGCCCAAACATGCCACCTCGGGAATACCCATACGATCCTCCAAGTGTATACCATTGTCGATTAAGCTCCCATCAGCGCAGTTTGATGTTCATAGTGGGCGATGCGCCTATTTGGGGAGGGCAGCAGGGGCGTAGGACTGATCAGGCTTGACAATCTTGGCACCAGCGAGCTGCTTGTCGGTGTAAGCGGGCCAGATGATCTGGCGCTTGCTCTTGCTGACGACGGAAAGAGTGGTGAAGCCGTTGCCGGCACCGAACTGGCCGCTCCAGCCAGAGGTGACGGTGAAGTCACCGCAGGTCGAGGGGCCGGCGGAGGCCTTCTGGGAAGCCTTGGGGCCGTTGACGTTGTGGCGGCACTCGACGACCTTGCCGTTGCCGGTGTCGATGCCAAACTTCCAGTTGCAGATGGAGTCGTCGGCGCGGCAGTAGCGCTTGGCGTCGCGGATGGTCCACTGGGGAGTGGCGGCCATCATGGAGACTGAGTCGCTCGCGGCGGGAGCGGCAGAGACGCCGGTGGCGGCGACGATGGCGAGGACAGCAGCGGAGAACTTCATGTTGAAGGTTGTTGTTGTTTTGTGTTTGTGTGTTGTGTGTGTGAGAGTGTGGAAGATGTGATTGTTGGTGAGGATGAGAGTGTTGGTTGAGAGGGAGGATGTGATGTTTATATAGCTTCAGACTCTACTCAAAGGCATGCATATAATCCCTATTGAAGTTCTTCCCATCGTCGGCCGTTCCCAGCCGTGAGCCCCAGCCTCGCAGGTCCCATCATGTCTGTCTACACGAGGTGATCGGCAAACGCAGCTGTATCTCGTATTCATCAGACGATCCCCTGGTCCTCCATCAGTCAGCCGGCCGCGCCGGACCATCGCTGAAAGAGTGAGTCTCTCAGTGTGCATATCCGCTCTAACCCCAGTAGAGAGAGAGAGGCCCCGTCCGGAATAGATTGCTCGTATTCCCAATGTCTCGTCTCGATCGGGGTGCGAGTGCCGGACCTCCGTCTGCCAAGTCGGGAACCCCCCGCAAACCTCGGCCCCCCTTCATGATCCTTTTTGCGGGGATTTATTCCGTTCCGTCCTTGACATCATGATTCTTCCGCTCAACAAACGTCAGAGTCGGTGGATTATCCCGCTGATCTCTACCCTCAAGAGATTCTCGTGAATGCAAAAGGTCCCCGCCATACCATCATATCACTCCTTTTTTTCTCCCTCAACTGCGAGGGGCTTTCATCTCGCCCTCAAGGTCAAGTCCAGGCGTTCAGTAGCGTGCCGTAGTGCAGCAAGTCTCGACTCTCATAGACCAAATACGCCACACACAAACTTGACCGCCAGGTCCCTGAGAAAGAAGGCGGCTGATGCTGATGCTATTCTTAGCAAGCTTAAACGGGACCTTACCTTACTTTGAACAATAATTCCCCGTGACCGCATCGTCCCAGTGGGCAGAGGCATTTACGTCATGTGCTTGACTTTCCGAGGGGAACAGATGCTAATGGAACGTCACCTTGAGCCCGATTATTCTAGAACCCGCCCAGTGGAGATCAAGTCCCCCCTGTTCGTCTCCCCTCGTGTTGATCGTTAGGCCCTGTCATAGCTCCCTTCGCCTATAGCCTGGGCACTATCGATAATGGAATTGTTCATCTCGTGATGGTTTTATGCTATACTTGCTTGGACGAGCTGCATGTCTCTCAATGGCATGATAATTTATGCAGTCTCCATTCCCTTGACCCTTTCATCTCAGACTTACGGCCTTGTTTCTTACCAGTCCCGCTCGTGTCTGACATCTCATCCCTTGCTGGCATTGTTCGGCTAAGTGAGCTGAATGAATAAACTTGCACAAATTAGACTCCTCAAAGTTTAATGCTCAATTCGGCACAACTCAAGACCATGACATCAAGCCAGAGTGGAAGCTATCCGCAGCAGTATCACCACCAATCATCATGATGTGCACAGTCGGCGTGACCCTTGGGAACCATACGATTGGCAAAGGCTGAAATGGTGATGTGCATTCATGGCTCGTCCTGTCTCTTTTTTTGTTCGTATCTACTAGTCTTTCACACAAAAGTACACACAGCTCTAGTTCTTCTGACCGCCTGTGGGAACCTTGAACAGCACCGCACGGCCCTCGGGTCCTTGGCCAAGAGCCTTGTCCACCCGGAAGAAGCCCTTGCGCTCCAACTGGAGGAACTCACCCTCCTTGAGCGAGCTGATGTTGGCATCGACCAGAGCCTCCGTCATGGTCGCCGTGTTCTCCGCCAAGAAATCATCCAGGTTGTCGTCCTTCTCCAGAACGTCCTTGGTGATGAGGTAGCCAAACTCCCAGAGCTCCGCCTCCACCAGGTTCTCAGGGTCCGAGGCCAACCACGTCACCTTCTTGTCCGTCGTCTTGAAGTCACCAGCGAGGTGCAGCTCGAGGTTGAGCTCCTTGATCGGCGTCGCAGACTTGTCCAGTCCCCGCACGATGGCGTTGCCCCAGCTCATCAGGGTAATCTCCTCGTTATCGGCAAACGAGGCAACATCGGCTTGATCGATGATGAGCTTGGGACCAAACGTCACCTGCTTGGTGCCCACCTCGGGGTTCTTGACGTGCTTGGGTCTCTCCTCCTTATACGACTTCTCGGGGCCTCCAGTCACAGTCACAGCAACGGCATCCTTCTTCTCAATCGCCATGTATCGAGGGACAACAGCGTCGAGCATCTTCTTGTTGATGGCCCAGATGGTTGTCCAGTCCATTGTCACAACATTTCGGCTAGGGCCCTGCTTAAGCATGAACTCGCGGAGAGCAGGAACAGTCAGACCGCGACGAAGGATACCGCGGACGGTAGGCAGACGGGGATCATCCCAGCCACTGACACGGCCAGTGTCCACCACCTTGGTGAGCTTTCGCTTGGAAAGGAATGTGCGGATAAAGTTGATACGGGCAAACTCCCACAGGTTAACCTTGCGGAGCTTGAGGTTCTCGAGGAACCAGTGGTACTGCTCGTTACGGTCCGCGTACTCGGTTGTTCGCAGAGCGTGTGTGACGCCCTCGAGACTGTCGACGACGGGGCAGGCAAAGTCGTAGGTAGGGTAGATGTTCCAGTCCCAGCCAGTGCGGTGGTGAGGAGCAGGCTCCTTATCCTTAAAGTTGGGGAATCGGTAGATAACGGGGTCTCGCATGGAGCCGTTGCTCGAGTCGTAGGCGATACGAGCACGAATGCAGTGTTTCCGACCCAGGTCAGTGCCAGCCTTCATCTCGCGGAACATGGCCAGAGACTCCTCAGCAGGACGGTCACGTCGCTTGCTGGGGAGACGGTTCATGCGGTCCGCCTTCTGCACCTCGGGATCGGTATCATCGGCGTAGGCACCGCCGTCAAGGATCATCTTCTCGGCAATATCGTACAACTCCTGGAAGTAGTCGCTAGTGTGAGTGACGGAGACATACTTGATGTCCATCAGCTCCAGGTCGTGCAGGATAGCATCCTCAAACTCCTGCTTCTCCTTGGAGGGGTTTGTATCATCGAATCGGACGAGGAGCTTGCCCTTGCCCTCGGGGGCGCTCTTGGCAAAGTAATCGTTGAGGAGAGCAGCCTTGGCGTGGCCGATGTGAAGGAAGCCGCTTGAGAAACAGTTAGTATAGGGTCACGCGATTTGTTCCCGGTCAAGACCTACCTAGGCTCAGGAGGGAATCGGGTCACGACTCCATCCTCGATGTTGGAGAGACCAATGTTGTAGTTGGCTCCCCCGCGCTTCTCGGTCGACTTGGCCTTACCCTCGTTAAGCTTCTCCTTGAGCTCGGGGTGAGCCTCCTCGATGAACTTGAACCATCGTGTGACGTTGGCGTAGCTACCCTTGCGGACGAGGCCAATGGTGACCTTGTTGGTGCGCAGGGCGGTCCAGACCTTCTCGTCGGCCTCTCCCAGGCTGTAACCTCCGAGATAGGTTCGGAGAGTGAGGTGCTTGTCGAGCTCGGCGATCAAGGGACCGATGGTCTTGAAGTCGGCGGCGGCGAGCACTGGAGCCGCGCTCTCAGCGTCGAAGCTCATGATGGCGGGGGTGTCTGGGTGGGGGTGATGAGTGATGAAGTATGTGAGGATAGTCGGAGATGGGTGTATTCGGATCGCGTCTCTTGTTCGTCGTCTTCGTTCGTCTTCGTCTCTCGTGTCTCGTACCCGTCTATGCAGAGCAGATGCAAGATGTAGGGTGGAAATTGTCTCCAGAAGTAGGTCTGTCGTGCCCCAACTGACCGCCAAGAATTTGGAGGGGTCAAAGATTTTGGCGGGGTGATTCTGGATGACTCAGAAGGAACACGTGACTTCTGTGGTCTGATAAGATCCTGCGAATGCCGCCACTCTGTGGGTGAAGTCCCTGCAAGGGGAAATTCAGGTACATGCAATTGCTAGAGCCTCAATGTATATCTCATTTTGCCGTGTTGAAATGCTTTGATTTTCCACTTTTGCTTCATTTCACAGCCTCTGATTTTTACATCCAACCTCACAGACCGCAGCTTTACTCCCGGTTCCAGGAGTCTGGATCATGCTATGGTCATTCCACATAAACCCGAAGCCGGCCTCTTCGCTCAAAGCCTTAATACCTAGGACATAGATATGTTCTGATCTCTATAACCCATGGAATAATTGCCCCTGATAGAGTCATCCCGAAAACGGAGAGAGGCCGTTCATCGGCCAATCCTCAATCGAGCTGCCCGATTCGCGACCTGTGTGCCTGCCTACCTACCCTTGAGTGTCCCAGGTTCGGCTCGGCTGCTCCGGACCCGGAAGCCCGGGACCTGACCCGCCGGCTTTGGCCCGGTTTTGGGTCAGGTGCCGACCGGGAGTCGATACAACGTTCCGGCATGTTGCAAAAATAACTTTTCTCAAGTAGCCGTTATTGAGCATTGATCGCACAGTAATCCTCGCCATTCGTTGATTTTCCGCTGCCTTGAGAACTATACCAACCTCCCAATTGACAGCTCCATACTGCAAAAATCACACCTGAGCTGGCATGATCCCAGTGGATTGGTCTTAACTCGACTCATTCCATCGACTGAGAGGGCATGAAAACACAACTTTCCAACTGCCCCACGTTTCATAATCTCTTAGAATCTCGAGTCCTTGACACGATTGTGATGCACGGCTAGTTTGAGGAACCGCGGCGGGTTATGTGACAAAATGCTTCTGTGAGGTAGCTGGCCTTCAGATGCTATAAAATGATATTTGATAGTAAAAGCTACATAAGAAATCTATAGGTAATAACACCACCCGAAGGAAGCTCCAAGCACACCTCTCCATCTATAATATGAACGAGTTCACTGCAATGCATCTATCACAGCTGGCTTTTGACAACAGAAACGCCCTCAGCTCCCTTGACCGCCTTGAGCAGAGCAGCCTTACTTCCACCAAAAGTGTAAGTGATAAAGGCAGACAGAAGCTCGGAAACAGTCTTCTGCAAAGCCTCTCCATCCACACTTCCAACAATAGGCACCGTCTGCTTCATGATTTCCTTGGGCAGACCCAGCGTCTTGAGAACGAGAGCAGTGTCGAGATAAGAACCATGGATCGTGCCAGCAATAGCAAGCTCAACCTTGGGACCTGTGAGTTTGTTCCAGAACTTGACCCAAGTAGTGTCCTCGGAGCGATGGTTGGGTCGACCGAGCTGCATAAAGGGCTTGTTCAGTCCCTTGTTGAGGACTGGGTTGAAGAGACGACCGTCGAGGTTTATGCCACCCTTGATTCTCGAGTCTGAGAGGATAGCAGCTGCAGCGCTAGCACCGCCTAGGGAGTGGCCGAGGGCAACTGTCTTCTTGGTGTCGACCTTTCCTGGCAGACCCTTGAAGATCTTGTTCTGGAAGGAAGTCTTTTCGACTTGAGAAATAGCAAAAGAGATGTCGGCAGCTCGAACCTATAGTCGATTAGCTTTGCTCATCAATGTCGCCACGAAAGATTTCTTACCTGAGTCGCCTTTTCGAGGTTCTTTTCATCCTCGGGAATGTTGCCTCCAGTAACGACAGTTCCGTCAGGAAATTCGACAATAGCCGCGTCATAAAGATGATCCAGCAAAACTACGACATAGCCATAGCTGGCAAGAGATCTCGCCATGGCGCTGTACTGAAGTCGAGAGTTTCCAGATCCAGGAGAAAAGACGGCGAGTGGGAACTTGGTCTCCTTATGACCACTACCAGTTTGACAGGCGGAAGTCTTTGAAACGCTGCACACGTCCATCTCGAGGACACTGAAAGTATCATTGGAGAGACCCAACTGGGCAGCCTGAGCTCCGTACGCAGCCGCTGTGGCGGGGGGCATGTAGGGAACTCGCTTGGCTGAGCAGGACTTGGAGTCGACAGGCCAGAAGATGGAGGTGAGAATGCGTCGCTTTTGGTGGTTTGGGGCGTATGGGTCAATGCGATGGTTGTCCGTCATGGTGTTGATCTTGAGGGCGACCGGGTATGGGCCACTTGGGTTTGGAAGTAGGAGGGTATTTCCAAAGTGAAGGAATGAGAGTAGAAGAACGAAGAGATACATGTTGAAAGTTGTTGAAGAGAGATAATGAGGGAAGAGAAGATGGTTGGGATGATGATATTGATAGGTGGTAACAGAGAACCCACGACTTATATACACAGAATGCATCGTGAGTGAGGCTGCGTTATGTGGAAACAGGGTCATCCACACGAAATGAGATACATTAAAACCCCGAAATAGGCTAAGATCGAGCGAAGCTTGCGCAAGTCTTACAAGATGCCAATGCGAAAACTCATCCCTAAAACGCCATGAACAAGACCTGATATAATTGCGTCCCACGGCAACAATCCAAGCTGACGAAAGCTGAAGCCCAAGCCTTGCGCGCCCCACGATAGCGGACCCAAGCCAAGAACACTATTGGATGAAGGCCGCGACGCTACAGTAGCGTCGCTCAATCGATTCCTAATCGGGTATCGTCAAGTCTCGCTCAATCGATTCCATTTTGAGTTTAAACCCAGGACTCACCTCCCCGTCACAGAGGCTGGGAATCTTGATCTTTACATGAGAATTCAACTGCAGAAATGCCTCTAGGTCCGTTCGATCGCCGAAAGAAACGATCCCGCTGTCTTGCATGTTCAGCAAGCCACCTGAAAGTGAGTCCCCTGCGTATGTAAATCCATTGGATGACCGTCTCATCATAGCTGTTACTATAGTGTTCTGGAACTCTTCCATGCAGCAACTGTCACCGGCGGCAGATAGTCTGTGACTTTTCTCCGGTGCTGAACAAGGTTGCTCGGATCAAGATTGATCATGGAACCCATGCGACGGCTGTTGGTTTGGTCAAATTCGATTGCCGACATGCACCCCAACTTGTCATTACCCCACGGGCTGACAAGACGTCTTACTTCTTTCGTTATTTTGATACGTTCCTGTTGAGGAACAAGTTTACTCAGAAAAACGTATTCCCTACTGATATTGTAGAGTTGATACAACGCTCATCGTCGGGAGAGTACCTCAGGGATGCAGTTCTCTCACTTGGGGCGATGCAAGCAACGAAAAGCAGATTGGCAGAAGGCATCGACTCGCAAGAAAGCTACAAGTTTGCTGTTGGTCACTATTCGAAATCCGTGGCTGGTCTGCGCACTGCCCTCAACCAGTTCGCAAGTCTACCCAACCTTCGACACAGCATTCTATGGACTACTCACTTGTTGGGGCTATTTGAGGTGAACCCAAAAGACTCGCTATTTTGACGCATGCTGATATTTTATAGCTCATGAGTGATACAACAGGTCAAGGCTGGGTCCAGCATCTCGTCCACGGCACATCCAGCGCCCTGGTTGCCACTGGTCCACTTGCCTTTGAATCCGGCCTGGGCAAGAGATTCTTTATAGAAATCAGGATATTCGAAGTTTGTAGAGCCATCATATTTAATGAGCCTACATTTCTTGCAAATCCAGGATGGCAGGACCTTTCAGCAAAGTTGCAAGGCGTGGAAGATGATGGCCAGTCACATCCCCTCGATGCCCTTCTGGACATCATCGTCTTGTGCTCGACACTACGAGTTCGGTAAGATTCTCTAGATTTTGTTTAGCCGCAAATGAACTGACTTTTTGGACTTTCAGGGCAAGCAATCTCATTTGCTCACTCCAAGACGAGCAGCCCGATGGCATACCTGATGAAGCGCACGACATCGCTGCGGAAGGATTTCGTTCAAGACAAGCCCTTGCACTCTGGCAATTAAACCGCAGAGCATCAACACCATCGCCAAATCCTAAAGGCGAAACAACTACAGATGATGACTTTCTCTCCCTAGCAGAAGTCTTTTTCTCAGCAACAAGCATCTACCTCTCGGGCGTATTCGACTACGAAATCGTCCATTGGCAAAACATGAGCATCCCGGTACCGAACCTGAGCGAAGAAGAGATCCAGACACATGTTTCCACGATTCTTGTGCTCAGCGGCATGATTCTAGACAACTCCAAGATATCCCCGGTGCTTGTCTTGTTTCCGTTGAGAGTTGCCGGGGCGCGTTCTTGGGACCAGTGGCAGCATGACTGCATTATTGAGCTTTTGGAGAGGATTGAGCAGACTTTTCCGGTGGCTGCTGCGTTTAAGATGGATCTAGGAGCGCTTTGGGCCTCCAGATGTTGAACGATACGAAGAAGTTGGCGGAACTGGGTCAGTCATCTCACGGATGAGTGAGTGGTTCACACCAACTCAGCAGCTCATGCCTCATCAATAAGGCATGCCACTGCACACATATACACACTCAAGACGAAAGCAATCACAACTAGAAAACGCTTCTCAATTCATCTTCATTAATACAAGCCGCTCAGCAACACCCATCCCCACAACCAGGTCCATGCCCATGATTATCCTCCTCAGCCTTAGGCGCCGCCTCTCCCTCCTTACTCCAGCAACTAACATGAAACGCGCTCAACTTGACCAACTGCGGCATCTCCCTCAGCAACCCAATATGATCCTTGAAGTCCTGCGTCTCCCTAAACTTCTGATGCGCCTCTACGCTCGGCCAGCCGATAAAGGCAACCAGCATGCTGCCTGTCTTTTCCTCATCACCTTTGACGGGTACGTCGTTCTCCACGCTCCAGCCGTAGCTGATGCCGCGCCAGTCTGGTGAGGTTTTGAGTGCCCGACCGGCGAATTCTTCAAGGCGACGTGTTGCGGTTGCGCGGGCTGCGACGTCGTAGTCTGGTGGGAAGAAAGCGAGGAGGACCTCGGTGACGGGTGACCGCGCCTTGTCGAGGACGTCCTCTGGGGGGTGAGGGTTCACAGTGACATGCTTGCTGAGATACTTATTAAAGTTGACATACGGATCCAAAGACTCGAGAATGGGGCCATGGTCGCTGTGCATCATCAGTAGCCGACTCTCACATAAAAAAGGGAACACTCACGCAGTCTTGCGATAGGTGTTGTGATGCTCCAAAGTCTCCCAATCAATAAAAAGCCAAAGAGTCGAAGGATTCTCAATCTCAACACCAGTGTAAACACGTCTCGCGCCGGGCTGCTTGAGAGCCGAGTCGAGGACCTTGGAGATGGCCTTGGCGGCGTCTGTCGACTCGTCAAAGGCGTTGACGCCCTCGTTGAGAGTGAGGTGAGAGAATTGAGTCACGTTGCTCACGTTTGTAGCCATGATTGAGAAGTTTGATACCACAGAAGAGATTAGAAGAATGTCGCGAGAGTTGCGAATGATGGAGGGGGAGGGGTAATAAGTGTGAGGTGACATCAGTGGGGTCACTCACTCCACGTGAAGTGAATGTCAATGGCTCCTTTGGCCCGCAAAGGGAGAATGGAGAATCGCCAACACCATCAATTGTCTCAAGATCAATTCAGTCAAACTAACGAGTCATGTTGAAATCTACGCTCCTGCAAGATTTTCTCTACAGTACCTCAAGCTCATTTTCATGAATCCGTGTCGCTGAAGCCAATTTGGGTTGTGATCCTCCTCCCATTTCTTCTCAGCTCTCCTCAGCGTCGATGAGACATCCCAATAGTCTCGTTTCTGCGCGAGGTCTCGAGGCGTTCTGCCCTTGTTGTCCTCGATCGTCGGGTCTGCTCGCCAGTCTCTAAGAATCCTAACGACTTCTCTCCTCTCGTCATCTCCATCTATCGCAGCACTCGCTGCGTAGTGTAGAGGCGTACGTCCATCATTCGTCCTCGCATTGGGGTCCGACCGACCGTCATCTACGAGAAATTCGACCATGGCCGCTGAGCCAAACCTCGCCGCGAGATGCAATGGTGTTCGACCTCCGTTGGCGCGGGCGTTACAGTCGGCGCCGTGATCAAGTAGCAGCATCGCGATAGCAAGATGATCACGTTCCGCCGCAAGGTGCAGTGGTGTTAGACCTTGAAGGTCACGCGTCAGTGGCGATGCGATACGAAGAGCTTCTCCGCAAGCGCCGATGTCGCCATTCCAGGCGGCATCAAGAAGGACATCTTCGGGATCGTCTGCTGGAGCTCGCTGTTTAGGCGCCTTGACCTTTATAGTATTTGGCTGAGGAGGCTCCTCATTCTTGGGTTCTTCATTCTTGGGCTCGTCCTTTGACGGCTCGCTCGGTTGCTGTACAGCAGCGTTAGGTGGAGATTTCGGTGCCTGAGTTGAATCAGTATCGGCCTGGACGTTATCTTTGGTCGGGGCTCCGGTTGGCGGAGTCGACCAAGCTTGTTTGCTGTCAGTGTTGCTTTCTGGCGATTTCTCTTCAGAATGTCCCTCGGGTGGGGGTGTGTTCTCGTTGGATGCAGGCTCGGCGCTTGCAGCTTCTGGAGCCGCTTCTTCCGCTTCTTCCGCAGGGTTCTCTGGCACAGGCGTCGGGGTTGGACTTGGAGGCCTGTAAAATTGACCCATCGGAGGAGGGTCCAGTCCAGTTGATCCAGCCCTTGATCTCGACGAGCTGTGCTCATGAGACGACCGTCTTGCCCCCGAAGAGGTCGATGGCTTCCTTGACCCTGGCGGTGGAGGCGGATTGCTCATCCCTGGAGGTGCTGGCTTCATCAGGGCACGTCTAGGTCCCATCAGTATGAGCGACTGCGAGTACTCCGGATGGCACTTACGAGTATATGTTGACCATGAGCGAGTTGAGAGTTCCCAACTGCTTCTCAAGATCGGCATCAGCTTCCTTGATCTTGTCCTCCCACTCATTCTTGTATCTATACGAGCTATAAAAGTTGTGGAAACCCTCCCAGACAGTCCCTTCTAAGCCATCGTCGCTCAGGTCCTGGAGAAGCTTGGTCATCTTATCCAGGGCCACCTTGGCATTCTTCATGGCCGACTCGATCTGTTGCCTAAGAGCATCGGCGCTGTCGCCCTCCAGCAGGTCGGGACGTGCAGTAATAGTAGTCTGGATCTGATCGATGGTGTCCTTGGCTGCAGTCACTTTGCTGGAGAGATCGCGCAACTCATCTGGGGCTTTTTGGATGTTCATGAACCAGTCGGCCCACTCTTTGGCCGTGTCGGCATGCTCATTCAACGATTTGACGCCAATATACGTTGCAAGGGCTTTTGGGAGATGTTGAAGAAACTCATTTGACTTGTTCTTTTGCTGGTCTGGAGCCGGTTTCTCGGCGGGTTTCTCGGGGGTCTTCTCGGAGGGCTTCTCAGCAGGCTTCGCAGTAGGCTTCTCGGCAGATGCGGCCGCAGGTTTGGGAGCCGGTCTGTCCGCAGGCCTGATGGGCGGCCTTTCATGGGACCCCTGATGCTTGGCCGACCTTTCGGGAGCAGCTTGAGTTTTGGCTGGCCTTTCAGGAGGGGCCTGGGGTTTAGCCGGGCCAGCAGGGGGATGCCTCCTCTCACGATCGACAGAGGGGCCGGTATCATGATGGCGGGGCAGCGGCGATCTATCTCTTGACCTGGGCCTCCCACGCAGCATCTCCGAAGCGAGATGGGGTGCTGGTCTATAGCCCGGAGGAGGCGATGGCCTCGGTACCCGGGGAGGATATCTTGGTGAGCGCGGCGCTTCGTACGACGGTCGACGTTGGGCATCTGGTCTATAGCTATCTGTCGGGTATGATCTCATCGGGGGACGTGCACTCGTCGGCATCCTCGGAGACGGTGGCCATGGCGATGGTGGTGCTTCGTGCCCAAGAGTAGGAGGCCTTGGGCGTTCTTGTCTGGGAGGTCGGTCGCCGCGATAACGGGGAGGACTCAGCGATGGTCGACGAGAGATAGGCCTGCTTTCATCGTCGGCAGACATATCAGAGTCTCGGTTCATGCGACGTCGGACGCGATCCGTTGGTCTAGGCGGAGGTGGTCGGGCGCGAGGCGACACGGACCGCCAACGAGTTTCCTTTCTCTTGGGACGGCCATAGTAGGAATCTCTCGGACTCGACGTTGGAGGATATCGGGGTCGGCGACTGGCCTCATGGGACCTGGATCTTCGAGACGAGCTTCCTCCTACCGTGGGAGGTCTCAGCAACCCCCCGCCTGGAGGTTGTCCATGGGAGGAAGAGGGTCGAGACTTGGACGAGCCAAAGAGCGTGGCCGGTTTACGCGAACTCGACGACAAGACGGGACCTTTTGGTCTCGTTGGTCGCCTCAGCGAAGAGAACCTGCCGGGCATTCTTGGAAGGTTGCCCTTCCCGTATCTGTATCGGGCAAGATAATGGTCGATATATATCTACCTACCTAAAGCCAAGATGCTCGAAACGTCAAGCCAGGGGCCTTTAAAGAACAAACCGGCGTCGGGACGGAATGACGACATTGCAGCCTTATGAGGCATAACGCGATGCACAACAAATCCGGGGGCATGGTGATCCTGGGCTCCATCACGAGAGCGCTGCTGCTGCTTGGGCAGGGACACGTTGTTTGCAGCGCGTCGTCGGGTGTGACGTGTCTGCCTGATCCACCAGAGATAGGCAGTCCTGGGGCGGGTCGGGGACGATAGAACCAAGGACTGCGCATGTACAATTATATCATGCTTTGGGGGCTGAGCTGAGCTGCTGAGCTGAGCAGGAGGATGTGGTTGCTGCTGTGTGAGGCATCAGCATCGCCATCAGGTGTTTGTCGCTGTTGCGGGGTATCCTTGCGAATCGCATGACCTGTACAGGCCTCACAGATGATCAGCTTGGTGGTTGCTGTTGGATCGTGTCACATGACGAGGATGAGATAAAGATATCTCTCTCTCTGCAGCTGGCTTAAAAAGTTGATGTGATGTGAAGTGATTGCAACACCTTGCACACACACACACTGGATGTGACAACGTCCGAAGTGACACTAGTTCAAGTCAGCTGCCCTTTTTCCAGTTGGTGTGAGGCTTGTCTCAGGTGCCTGAGCCGGCGCTTGATAGTTCATGATGTTTTTGCGCTTGATAATGGGTCTGAGCTGAGCTGAGCACGTGGAAACCTATGACCGGGACGCTGGATCTCTTCTCTGACACTGTTAATGCCCTGACTACTGCAACTACTGCAACTTGCTCCGGTCCCAACTCTCCAATTCCCATCATCGTACCAGATCTCCTCCCTCCAAAACCGTGTCCTGCAGTAGACGCACCCTTCCCATTGCCCGGCGTCCCGTCCTATTCCTGTTCAGGGCGGCTAACTGACAGTCGGTGAGCTGCGGGGCTCGTCATTGGCCCCGCGGCGCAGGGAGCGCAGGGATATCGAGGCTTCCAGACCGCCCCATAGTGCAAACTCCTCCCATTGAGCCATTTTTAATCCGACCTTTGTTCCTCTTTAAATTCTCGCATGCAGCAAAAAATCCTCGCCGACTTTTTCGTCACCCCCTCTCCCCGTGCCCGTGTGCTGTGTCTGTGACCGCTGCGCTGCGCTGCACCGGCTCACTCACTCACAATAACCACGTGAGCCCGGGCATGTTGTGGAGCAATGTCCGAAGACTACTGGGACCCGGCCGCCTTGCTGCGCATCGGCCGCGGGAGCAGGCCCGGCCGTGATGGCTACTCATGCCTCGCCCTCTCCTCGGCCTGTGACGCTGGTCACCGCGAGAGGCGGCCCAAGATTCTCCGTCTGCTTAACCAGATGGCCCGCTCACGCCCAGAGGCCACCAACAGTGTCATTCTCGACCAGCTCGCCGGTCTCTGCCTCTGCAACGAACATGAGGAGGACGCCCCAGATGTCGTCGCCGACTGGGAGTCCATCATAGACCTAGCCAACCAACACCATCGGCACCTACTACGCTTTGATCTGGCCGATAAGCGCGCTGAGATTGAGGCTCTCCGCTCAAAACTCGACTGGGTTAACCGCTTCCTGACATGGAAGAACAAGGACTTGGCAGACCAGCTCGCCCAGCAAGGATGGTCATCCCAAGTTGATGAGCACAAGGGCATCAAGGAGATTTCCGAGCTAAGACGCTCCAACAAGTCGCTGCAGGTCAAGGGCCAGCAGTTCCTATCAACCCAAGACAAACTCGACCAGGAAAACGCCACCCTCAAGGAGGAGCTCGACCAAACGAGGGAGGAGGCAAACTCACTAAGGGAGGAGCTCGAGGCGCTGAAGCAAGAGCTCGAGGAGGAGAGGCAAGGCGGCATGGCCCTGCAGAAGAGGGCCGCCGGCCTCGAGGAGCTGGTGCAGAGCCTGCGGGACGAGATATCAAGCTGCTGGCTGCACAGCTTCCTGGCCTGGCTGCGGCGGCTGCAGGCCCTCTCGCTGGGCATGTTTTCGGTGTTTACGTACAAGGATTGATGAGAACCACGGCGCTATTGTTTGAAATGAATCAGGACAGAATGACTTGAATGGGCCATTAGATACCTATAATAACAAGAATACCCAGTACTGTTGCTCACGAGTAGCACTCGTTTGTTCTTCTCCTTTCCCCGTGACTGTGGATATGTCTTCCTAGGCTGCACCCGAGCAATCAAATTGGCCTGTACTGGACAATGCCGTCACTCTCCCGCGGTGCAAAGAACTTTGCCACAATGCTCGAGCGAGAAATGTAATCTGGCTGTTCGATCAAACTGCGGAGGTATTTATCCAGACTGACCTGGCGGGCTTCGGAGATGGACTTGGTGACCTGGGAGACAGGACCAGGCATTAATGGGAGTGTCCGCTCGTCTCCCATGTTGCCTGCCTCTCGAGGAAACACTGCCAGGAGGTTGACCTGCAGGTCGTAGAAGTCCTCGTATCGCCTCCTCAACTCCCAAACTTCCGCTTTGGAATAAGCCTCTACTATGAACACGTATGCGCGGGTTTCTCGGTTGAATTCCACGCGGGGGACCCCAACGGAGAGTACCTGTAGCTCTAAAAACAAAGCCGGGGCATCGGATCCAGGGTTTTCTTCTGTATCTTCTTTATCGTCTGTGGGGCCCGATATTGCGCCCTTGTCGTTCTTGTCGTCATCATCGTCATCGTCAAGAATGACTAAACCCTCTATTGTGATTGGTAACGCTGCTAGAGCGAGTTGCTGAAGATGTGACCCAAGATGACGGCAAAACTCGTCGGCATTGTACGTTTTGCCCTCTGGCGGGCTCCAAGAGAAACAGAGAGGACAGGAAGAAGCCCCGAAGTTTCTCAGGGGTCGCTGGCAGGTTCTTAGTATCAACGGCCACTGAGCGTTGGTGAAAGATCCTGGATGCATCGAGTCGAAGTGATCACGAAGGCTGGACTCAGAAGCGAACTTTCTGTTGTGGCCTTTCGTGCAGTGCCACTGTTTCCTATGAGCCTCGAGTTCATGGTTGAACCAATCGTGTCTGCTAGAGAACGGGCTCGAAGAACAGTCCTCAAAGGTGCAAACATAGGGCTGAAGATCGGTAAATACGTGCTTCCTATTTCCATCAGCTACCATATGTTAGCGTGGCAGGGGAGAACAAACCTCCACTCACGTTCGGATAAGACTAATTGTATAGTGCGACAGAAGGGACATTCGAAGGCGCTGCCATACTTCAGTTGGGTGCCATGATATTTCAGCCCGGCCAGATCTGGTATGCGAAGATCACCATTGTCGTCGGCCCCGAGCGCTGTTGCAAAGGATGTGGCTCCGGTGATTATGCTGATCCTGCTAAGCCTGGCTGCCTGCTGCTCTACATCTATCGAGCCTTCGTCGTATGTAGTGGCGATCGTGGATGGTGCTCTTTTGGATCTGGCCCTGCCATCCTCCGTCAAGTCTCGACTTTGCTCTGCTAAACGCTGGCGGTGTAGCTGTCGATAATAGATGAATGCCCTTCGTTTAGCTATGGCGGTGCCAATTCGCTCAGCTAACCATTCGGTCTCTTTCACCTTGGGGAACTTGTCCTTGACGTGTCGAATATCCATGGTCGGGTCTGCTTCGGGGGTTCTTGTATCCGTCGGTAGACGCCCCTGAGGGCGGCTGCGACGGATCAGCATAGAAAGTCGAAACAGCCGATCTACCGAATCTTGGATACTGGACAGAAGTTCACCGAGTTCCGTTGTTACTGTCTCATTAACAGAAGACCGGGTGCCGGCTAGATGTGGATCAATTTGAACGGTTCCCAGGGATGAGTCGTCCTTGGAAGCGTTCATGAACGCTTCATTGGTTTCATTATTGCGGTTGGGATAAGTGCCAGCTACTATACTACTTGCTACAGAGAATTTGTCAGTGAAAATAACATTGAGAAATTTTGAAAACCAACCTCGCTCCGCGGATTCTTTGATGTCCGTCATAGCCTGTAGGACATTCTTGCGCATCTGAACCCCGTCGCGCAGACGGTAGTCTAAGGAGCTCGTGGATTTAGGGTCTTTGAGTGCCCCTATATTGTTCGCCCAAACAGAGAAGCGCCCCTGTGATTCATCGACGGTAGAGAAATGATGTTGAAAGTTGGTCGAGTTCCCCAATTGGAATGAGAGGTTCGAAAAACACCATTGGCAATGGTGCACCATGGTGGATATCGCAGATACCTCTACATGCCGAATATTTTGAGCCGAACGATAGAACCCATCAGTTGTTGGCTCCATGGCGTTCAGAAAACGATGTCGAGTTGAGATGTTGACAGACCTCACTCTATAGCTTGAACCTGTGATAGTTACCAGATTTCCCCTCTTCATTTCTTTATGCAGCTTTGACGGCGGTAAATAACGTAAGCTGACTGGCTATGACAAATGATTGGCGTTTGGTGAGGGGTACCATGCATGTGTCTGTTTTTCGTAACAAGGCTCTGGGCTGAGCCATACGTGCTTTCAGCTCCTCACACCCATTCAGCTGACCCGAGCCTCTCTTTTCGCCTTCAACATAACCTCCAAGACTGATGGCAGCCTCAATCTCCTCATAGCCAACATGTCAGGGTTTGAGATCGCTGGCATCGTCCTTGGCGGCTTCCCGGTTCTCATCGAGGCTGCCAAGCCGCTCTCACGGTACTTCCAGGGCGCCGAGCGATGGTGGCACTTTAAGAGGGACTTCACGACTCTTATCTCGACGATAGAGGATGAATCCATCGCCTTTTCTCAAAACTTGGAACTCCTCTTGACACCAATCGACATCGACCCCAAGGCAAAGGCCAGCCTACAGGAGGACTCTGGATCGAAGCTATGGCATGATCCAGACATCCAGGCAAAGCTCAGGAGTCGCATCAAGACCCAGTACATGTCGTGGTTCCTGAGACAGCTACAAGAAATGGGAGAGACTCTGGATGAGCTACGGGACATGTTGCCCATTGATAAGAATGGAGAGGTAAGGGCAATCCTCCGCTTCCAGTCATAGCCGGCCCCTGCGACCCATCATCGGGCTATTTGGTTCCTTAATTGATAGCCTTTGGTCCATCGCCTTTGATTCGCTTGGCAATTTTCTATATTTATACTTCCCAATGGTCCACAAGGTTTCTGCGGGCTAGTAACCTTCTTACACGGCCTACACCGCAAAACGAGTTTGAAAGCTTACCTCAGTTATTATAGGTGAATTTTCCGAAGACCACCACGGTTGATTATGAGATTTTGAGACTTAAGCAAAGCTTCTCTCCCAGGAGACAACAGCTCCTTGACAATACCGTGCGGATCAATGAGAGCCTTTACAAGTTCTTGGCCAAAGACTCCCATATCAACGCCGAAGCTGCGAGGTCCGTGGCCTCTTGGGATGTGTCGCCTCCGAGCAAAACCGAACGGTACAGAGCTAACACACTCCGACGACTTCAATCCGAAGCCAAGAAACTCTCTTCTGCATTACTCAATGAGTGGAACTGTCGTTGCACTCACCATTGTGGCGTTGGACATGACTGGAAGTCCTCGGAAACTGCTTTGATGGATCCGTGTCTGAACTTGTTGCTTGATAGAGGAACCTCGATGAAGCAGATGAGGGTCCAGTTCATGGCAGAAGAAGACCTCGAACCCACCGAGGCGGCCTCAAGCAGTGGTAGCATAACTGTTCTGGATCAGATGGCGGATTTGAGGGTGCAAGCACGTCAGGAGCTCACACCCACGGCTTTCGAGAAAAGCGCCCGACGACCAGGACTTGCGTCCTCTCTTATTACTGCGACCTCGACACTAGTTAGACCGGGCGTGTCTGGTGATTTAAGATTCTGGCGAAGGCGAGAGCAGGAGAAGTTAACAAAAGCCGACCCTCAAGTGTTACAGCTTTCGGTCCAACGAACGAGGTAGGAGACGCTCCCCTTGACAAGTACTCGCATGGATTTGGTAGGCACTGACACTACTGTCCCAAACAGCTCATCCAAATCAACAACCAAGTCGGTTCGCTTCTCTCATCCCCCCCCAAGAGCTTCCTCGGCTTCATCGAGTCGTTCGCAGGACTGGATACGCGACACGTGCTTGTTTCTCAAAAGCAGCCCTACCTGGACGGAACGACAGTATCTCAAGGCTGAACAAGACGCCATCATCTTCTCCCTGGAGCCTCGGGACAAGTCAAACTCTGCAAATCTGGAAGTTGAGGATCTAGAGGCCTTTTACGGAAGTACACCACGGCTGCCAGATCGCCTCCAGGTTGGACTTGACATCGCCCTAACTATTCTCGGACTTGGAACTTCTTGTTGGATTCCCAAAGGTTGGGATCGCCGTGAGGTGTTCGTGTTGAACGGTCCCGACGCTTCTACTAAGCCATTTATACGACATAAGTCTCTCTCGTTCACACTCAAAGAGAAGATAAATGACACTCGTGTTCATACGGAGGACAGTCTATTCTCCTTAGGGGTGATCCTCTTGGAACTCACCTACCAAGAGACCCTGGAGCAGCAACCATTTTGGGACAAATATTGTGAGAACGGGCAGCCAAACGACTGGACGCTCCAGTGCACTGCCATGGAATGGCAATCGAAAGTTGAGGCACGATACGGTGATGACTTGTCTGAACCCATTCGACTCTGTGTAGAAGGAGGGTTTTCAGTGGATGCCAACCTGGATAACTCCGGTTTTCTGCGAGAGGTGCTTGATACTGTGGTAAGCCCACTAGAGAGGTTTTTATCCGGAAGAGGGGGGCTAGCTGAGCTGTTTTCTATTGTTGATTCCAATTCGCTAACTAAGAAGAGGACATCGGGCATGGTGGCGAAGACACTAATTCTCAAAACACATTACAGTTGTTTATAGTAGTGTAGAGAATGAAGAGAATTGCTTTAGCGTAGTGGATGTGATGTGCTGCCTCTCCTTCCTTCGTGAATAGCCGAAGAAAAACACAACTGTTATGGCGTCAACTCGTGTCCCTGGCACTGATAGGGTTAAGCGAGTGCGAGATCCTGATCGATCAAGGGGCCAGGGTCCACCTCAACCCCTGTCACCTGTCAGCTTTGTTGAGACGGCTACTCTCTGTCCTCCTCCTCTCGGAAGCATACTGCGCTGAGCTTATGCTTGAACTAGAGCTTAAAAAGGTTACTTCACCGTGGAGTGCTTACATGATAACCGCTTTGCCATATTTGTGGTGCAAACGGTCAACCTTGGCCTCGTTGGTCAAGCCCTTGTCGAAGGATTAGAGGCAGCCAAGACGTGAGCATGCAGGCAAGCTCACTTTCTAATCTCCGTCGGCGATTATCTCATTTCGGCGAGGTGAACGCTGACGTGTATAAAGCTGCTTACTCCCCTTAACCTTGTTGAAGCGTATTTATATCCTATTCGCTCCCGAAGCCCTTACATATCGCTCATAGTCTAATTCACCATGGCGGAAATCCAACGAGCACAACTCTCACCTTCGGTGTTTCTGTATAATCCGGACCGAAAGGCAGACAACAAACCTGGTCCAAAGCTTATCATCTTTGCGTCGTGGGCTTTTGCACAAGACACCCACATTTCCAAATATGTCGCCAAACACCAGGAGCTATTTCCCGGTTCCACCATTCTCGTCCTCAAATCTTTCCTTCGCCACATGTTTTTCCACCCGGAAGCACGAAGGGAACTCATCCCAGCCGTCGAGGTGATTCGCAACGTGCTGGGGGCGGAAACAACCCCAGATGGAAACACAGAGCCATCTCTACTTATCCACACCTTTTCAAACACTGGTCTGAGCACAATCTACAATCTCCAAGATGTATACGCTGCAACTGCTTCGCCGGATGACAAGGACCAAGGACGACTTCCACTGCATGCCACCGTGCTCGATTCAACACCCGGTCGGTACGAGTACCAGGCTATTGTCTCGGCCGTCATGTTCGGGGTCCCCCGAGGTCGTTGGCTTCAACGCCTTGTCTCTCTTCCACTGGCGCATCTACTTAGTTCGGTGATGTGGATATGGATGCGTATTCTTGGTGGCCGGGACTGGGTTCCCATATGGGGGGATCGAGCCAACGATCGTTCACGTACAGTTGAGACGTGTCGGTCATACACCTATAGTCGTACCGACCCTCTTGTTCCGCACTTTGTCGTTGAAGACCATGCAAAGGACGCTCGAGACAAGGGCTACTCGATCTTGCATCAGGTTGATTTTGGCGATAGTGCCCATGTGGCCCACGCACGAACGGACCCCGAACGATACTGGAAGATTGTGAAAGAGACATGGGAGGCATGATTCATATAGTACCGAATACACGTTTCATATGGATTCTGATCACAGCGGCAACAACCCTATACTCGACTCAGATGATGGTTAGATGAAGGCTCGGCAGAGCAGTGTTGAGATCTCGAAGCCATCAAAGCTAGATTCCTGCCAAGAGAACAAAATTTCAGCACAGCATGACATACAAGTCCTGGTCTTTTGAAACATGAATCCAAGTCCAATCCTGCTTCCCTGTCTCCAAAGACTCTTCCTGACGCCTCCACACTTCATGCATGCAAGAAATGATCGTCCTGAACCTCGTAAAGCCAGTCTTGTCAAACGACTTTTGAAGCCAACCTGAAAGATACTCCCTCTGAGAACTCCCCATTGCTTCGCAACCAGCCAGAAATGCAGGCCACGGTGAACCTGGGCCTTCAATACCATCTCTCTCACAGGCGGCGTCAAACTCCTTCAGTGCTTGGATGATGTTGTCGACGTGCTGTTGGAGGATGCGAGGGTTGACTTCTTTGACCCGACGGTAGAAGAAAATGATCAAGGCGTAGTTTAGTGCCCTCACGAGGTGGGCTCGGGGTGTACTCTCGGATTCGTCGTTCAAACCCTCGACCTGTGATGGGGTGTTGTGCGTGAATGTCCACACTAGATTCTCGAGGTGCTTCTTATGACTCTCCAAGGATTCCAGAGAGCCGGTATCAGGCTTTTCTTTGGACTGAGAGATTCTCTCTATGTAGTTAGCCAACCGAGTCGTTTGCGAGACAAGACTTAGCCAGGTCTCGGAAACACCATAAAGAAGTCGAAGCGTCGATTCTGATCTTCCTGGGCTACCCTCGCAGGGAATATAGTCCAGTGGTGATTCGTCCTCCCTGGAGTACATCGTTTCCACGTCCGTGTCCTGCTGGAATGGCTCGAGTCCCAAAAAATCATCCAGTCTTGCGTTATAACAATATTGGCGATTGTCAGTCCATGGAATCCGAGAGGATACACCTGGTGTTTCGTCCCACGGCGCTTGATCTTTCGCAGAGATGTCGCCAACCGGGTCCGAGTTGTCTGGGTTTCGCAGCACGTATGTGCTGTCACCTACAATCTTACACCAGGTGTACGTGTGGTGAAGATAACTAATCTTTCGAGAAATCTTCTTCTTGGCTAAACCAAGGGTCCTAACAAGCTTTTCCGACCCGAGAAGATAGGTCTTGACATCTTTCTGTCTATCGAATAATATCTTGTGTCTATTAGCAAACTAGACATTCGGCAAGTCTGTATGCCAACTCACAGCAAAGGAAACAATAGAAGACATCGAGAGTAGCAGATCTTTGTACTTGGCAGCTTTTGGTGAAATCTCGTGCTGGAGAGAGTACCGCAAAGTCTCTTGGGCCTCCTTGTTAAGACGTTCAGCCAGCTGTTGCCAGCGCTCTGTATCGACTGGTCCTTTCCCATTTGCAAAGTGCATTGATGATGCCGCTAGTACAGCGTACAGGTGAGAGAGTGAGGCATGAGAGACGGGCCGGATTGCGATAAACGTTAGTCTAGCCAACGTCGTGACAGCTACGTCGATGTGAATATCCATGGAAGATTTCTGGCCAAGGGGAAGTGACCATATGTGGGATATCATGCAGTCGCTGAAATGCTTCAACAGAATCTGAGCATCTGCGACCGTGACTAGCTCTGAAAAGGCGATCCTTGGGGTCTTGGGTTTTGACGGGGCGGGAGAGGCGATGTTCATATTTGACAGATGCACACCCTCCCAACTCGTGTCGTTGTTGAAAGGGGGGATTGCAGCTGCGTCTGGCACTGAACTTAGGGCTTCAATATCGACAGTAGAGTCAGCGAGGAGCCATGATGGGCTCGAATCCAGGTCAAACAGATCCGTCCAGTCGAGGAGATTGTCCGTGTTAAGCAAGGGGTCTGCGGTTGACAGGGGTTGAGGACTGGGGCCAGCTGCATTGTCCGGAGTATTTGAATACTTGAGTTGAGCTTGTGGGTTGTTCTTTGTCGTGATATCGGAAAGAGGAGTTGAAGTCGTCGTGCTGCTCTCAACACTAAACACACCAAAGGGGCCTATTGCGACTGCTTCATCGGGCGTGCCAGTATCTTTAGACTTGGCCTCCAGAGTTGACAAAGACTCATCAATAGTCTTGTTTGAAAAGGTCGACCTCAACTCAGTGCTCATCGAAACTTGAGACCGTTCTGAAACTTGGTGTGAATAGAATACTTGGCTGAGGATCAAGAATGAGCTCACCAGGGTAGAAGGGCCTCCTTGGCATCCTCATCGACACTTTTCTCCCCCCAGAAGGCTCTCCCTCAGCCGTAACCCATCTCAAACCCGAGTCATCAAAACCATCACAGAGAACCCCGATGGCTTTGCAAGTGAGGCAATGAGGACGAACCTGATCGCATTTTACATGCCTCTTGCGACACGTACCGCATCCACCGTAGGAATAAGACCCCCGGGGTTTCTTTGCCGGTCTCGCATGCATGTTTGCAGAGCTCGTTTCATTGAATTGTGCATTTCCAGCTCGCAGCAAGAGGTAGTGACTCTCGTCGGCAAGACTAGCCTGTTCCCAAAAGGGATGGTGATCCCGGCGGAGCGGTTATCGGACGAGGAGCAAGCTTACATAATAATCATGAATGGCAGAAACCAGAATCTCATGATTAAAGTAACAGTTTAGATGATTTGCATAGTCTTGGAGTCTTCAAGAAGATCTTCAATCGTTCGGAAGTGAACGTCTTTGAAGTACTTCTCACGGTGCTTGAGGGCCTCTTGACGAGGCACAGCTGTCCCCCCGAACCCTGACCACTCATCGATGGTTGCTGTATACCATGCTGCATCCTCAACTCCTCGTGTAAGATCTTTTTCAAGCATCTCTTTGGTAACATAAGTTCGCTGTTAGGCCGTTAGCAGGGTTGTACAACATGTATGGGGTTCACATGACATACCTTCAACTCAACGCCCCAAAAGAGCTCAACCTTGTCTATAGCTTGGTTCCATGTCCCAAGCTCACCAAAGACATATGTATGATCGTCCCAGTCATCAAAAGCGACCAGTTTCACAACTGCCTTTGAAACATCCCTCGCAGCTGTCCAGCCAACAGGCTCGTCTCCACTACCAACGACGCGAACAGTCTTTGCTTGGAGGTCTATCGGCCAACCTTCGGGAAATGGACGCATATAACTCCTCGATCCATCGGGAATTTGGACAAAGTAGTCAGCCAGCCAACCTTGGTTGACTAGTGTCCACTTGACGTCGGACTGTGCTGCCAGTGTCTTCCGAAAGGCCTGTCTTGCGCGCTGAATACCACGAGGCAGGGTTGGAAAATCCCTGAGGTTTCCCAAGAACTCGCTTGGGATGAAACGCTTGCATGATTTGGATTCTTTGCACGCTGCAAGTAGCGTCTCATGCAGTGTGGTGAAAGCCGTAGGGTCGTCGGTGTGCAAGGTCGAGACGAGAACAGTTGCGTTGACGCGATCGAGAATTGACACGACGGCGTTTTTTGAGTATTCGTCCAACTTGTTCAGGGGAACATTGAGGTTTCTAAAGAACTCTGGATCGGATCGAGAGATGATAGTGAAATCGTGTGTCTTATCTCTGATGAACTCTTCGGCGAGGTATTGAGCAATGTTGCCTGAACCAGCGATAACGACAACCTGTTTATTTTCAGCCATCTTGAGAAATATGCTCGCTAGAATCAAGCAAATAGAAATGTTCGATACTCGTCTTGAAAGTTGATAGATGGTAAAGATGTCTTTGAATCCTTAGGATACATGGGAAAGGCATTATCTCTCGGATACTGATCCGGGCTGCGGGGACTCGGCCCACTAGCCGACCCTCTGATACCACTTCCATATCCCGAATCAAGGCCAAGCCACCATCGGGAAAATGTGCCGTAGCCTGGCCCGACCCATGACATTTGCTTTGTCATAAAGAATCATTGAGGGAGTCGAGAAATGTTTAGCAGTTAAGAGTGTATATATTCAAGAGCCTAATTTTACTAAACTCTGCTCTCAGCCTCTGTTTCTGCTACTGTGAACCGTTCCCTAATAAATGTCTAGTGAAGTCCAAAAAGAAACTCTGCCGCATTCCTCCTGAGCCTATGAATTAAGCCTCGGATGAAGTTGATTCACCACAACGCTTGACCATTCTAAGCCAGAGAAACCTCGGCGGCAATCTAAGCCTGTCGCTTCGTCTTGCCGCACTTGGCGAGACACTCCTCAACCTTGAAGGTGACAGTCTTGGGGATAGCATCCCGAACCTTGTCAATATCCTCGCCAGCAATACTTTGTCCGAAGCTGTTGACAATAGTCTCGTTCTTGAGAACAAACAGGTTGTTGGGAATCAAGCTAGCGCCCATATCCTCAGAAGAGAAGGTGGTAACGACAACCGCAGGCTCGCAGTCGGGGTTCATCTGGGTGTGGAAGGAACCCTGGTAGAAGACGGTCATCATCTTGGCGCCGATTTCGTTACGGATGACGCGCTGGTTGCCCTCGGCGTCGGTGACGCCAGACTCAGGGACCATCTCGGTGTAGATGCGTCCGGAGATGACGGCCTGGAGTTCGGCAGCTCGGGGATGGATGTGGACGACGGCCATGGAGCAAGCTATCAAGAGTTGTCAGTAATATTCCGAAGAAGAACCAGTTGGTATAGACATACGCTCGAACTGGCCGACGGTAAAGGTCTGGCCAGTGCCAACAAGAGCAGGGAAGGTCACGGCGTTAGCGACACCAGCAGCCAGACCATCCTGCTTGTTGAAGTCAAAGACAAAGTCCTTGTCGTCGGGGAGAAGCTTGAATCGGTTGATCTCACTGTTGCCTGTTAGTGCTGCTCCGAACATCGCATCATGAAAGCTTCAAAGACTCACGTATCAGCTAGTCGCAGCTTTTGTGTAAGAGTGAGCTCAGGAGTAGCGCGCTCCTCGACGTTGTGAGGAGCGGCGGCCGCAAGAGCAGGCCAGGCCAGGATAGCGCCGATAATGGTCTTGGAAAGCATCTTGAGGGATGGAAAAAAGTTGAAGGTTGGAAGGTGTTGAGCGTATGGGGGAAGTGGTGGTGAGTGAGTTGAGAGTGTTGATGAAGTTGATAAAATTGTTCCTAACGGTGGCATGAACAGCTTTTATACTTCCAAATTTCCTACTCTACAATGAAGATCAGCACTCACAAATTGTCCTTGAGTGCCAATGACACCAAAGTGTAGTTCCCGCCTAGCCAAGCCCCCGCGATACGCTGGCCGGGGTCCTAAGCCTCGGTCAGCCCTACGCGGCCCTCGAGTGGCATACACTCCTGAACAGAGTTGCATACGCCGGAGATTATCACTGTGGATCTGCAGTAGGGCAGAAGCTTCTCGGTGAGGCTTGGGCTGACGAAACACATCATGGGCTGTGGGGAGACCTTGATTCGCGGGAGGTATTCCAAATAATCAACCAGGGAGTATCGTTGTATGAACTTTGTAAGACAAATTTGAATCTGGGCTGAGTCTACCCTATCATTTGCTGCCTTTCAGTATCATGGGTGTTCCGTCCCAGCTTCCAGATGTGATCTGTTTATCGTCGAGAGTGCCACTATCGGCATTCATCAGGGCCAGATTTGAGGACCGAACAGCTTAGTACTAGGGAGACGGCCCCCAAGATTGCATCTAGATCCCTCGCGATAACTTGTTGTTCGAGAAATCTTCTATCCAGGGCCTCACATAAAGGTGTGCGAACCTGCGTATGGCTTCACGGCCCGAGCCGATCTTTTTCGGCGTATTCTCATCCTGCCCAAAAACAAGCTTGATTTTTACCACTTGCAAGTCCCCATAGTAATCGACTTGGCATAAGCACTTGAATGCGACGTCGGGGTGGAGAATAGAGCGTATATAAGCCCCTGGCGTATTCGTGGGTTTGGAGCGTATTGGCGTATAATGGCGTATTCAGCTCGGACCGTCGCTCAACTCCATCAACTCCGAAATACCTTCATGTTCGGAGTTAGAGATGGATCATGAGAGACAGTCGTACTGGGGAATTTGGAATTTGTCTGGAATGCAACTCTGCGACTTGTTGCGGATGTCTGGATGGCATCATCTGCGTATGGTAAATGGAATACTGAGCATGGTAGAGTTGAATAGAAATTTATAAATATCGACACTTTCTCATCACCAACAGCATCTTCAAAGCCAAAACACCATGGTTCTCCCAGTCCTCAAGAAAGCCGCCCTCTTGGCAGCTGTTGCCGCCTCCAGCGCTATCGCACAGAATCATTTCCCTGACTCAACAACCTGCGACGAGACATGCCAGAACACGACTTTCAACGCCGCTCAATGGATCTCGGAGCAGCAGTCTGATCCAAACTTTGAATTCTACAAGGCTCCTTCCAAGTTTTCAGCTGATCTTGGCCCTGGCGTCGTTCTTGAGGCGGAAGAGGTCACGGACCTGACAAACTATGTCGTCCCCAGTGGCTTGACCATGTCTCGAGTCATCTACACCACTGAGGATATCAATGGCAAGATTATTCCGGCTTCGGCCTATGTTCTGTGGCCTTACAGCCCTTACTCTGCGAACCCCAACTCGAAGAAGCAGCCCATGCCCATGGTTGCTTGGGCTCACGGCACTACAGGTACCTTCAAGCCATGTGCCCCGAGTAGCTACAGAGCCCTCCAATACCACTTCCAGGCTCCCTTTGCCCTGGCCCTCCAGGGAATCGCCGTTGTTGCCCCCGACTATGCCGGTCTGGGCGTCTCTGGGTTGCCTAATGGAGACACTATCCCTCATCCTTGGGTGGCAGCTCCAGCTCACGCCAACGATCTTGCGAATGCTGTGACTGCAGCTCGATCGGCGTTTTCTGACTTGCTGGATCCCAAGGGGCCATTTGTTGCTATGGGACATTCCCAAGGTGGCGGTGCAGCTGTAAGTGACCCTGACTATCTTGGAACCGCAAATACTGACTTATAATCATACAGTGGGCATTTGCTGAACGACAAGCCAAGAAGCCCCTCAAGGGCTACCAAGGCACCGTCGCAATCGCCCCTGTGACCAGAATCCTCGACGATCTCGCCTATTTTGACGACAACGGCATCGTAGCAGCTGTCACATTCGGTCAAACCGCCTTGATCGACTCTGTCAGCAAGATTTACCCAGAGTACAACTACACCGGATTGACCCCCAAGTCCTACGATCGTTGGCACAACGTCCTGGCCAAGGTTGACGGCTGCTTTCCCCTCCTCCCCTTGGTTTTTGGTGATCTCAAGCCAGAGGAGGTGGCGAAGCCAAAGTGGTACGAGGACGATATCCCTAAGAAATGGGCCAAGGCGGTCGAAGCCGGACGCAAGCAATTCGCAGGACCTCTTCTTGTCCTGAACGGAGCCAACGACAGTGTTGTCCGCCAAGAGGGTGTTAAAGCAGCCGTCGATGACACATGCAACCTAATCCAGAAGGCCAAACTCAAGGACAGCATCGAGCACGTCACCTACAACGCCATGGATCACTTCCCAGTTATCCAGGCTAGCCAGATGAAGTGGATGGGATGGATCAAGGATAGGCTTTCTGGGAAGGCTGTTGAGAATAAGGGCTGCACTTCAGAGACTGTCCCAGGCCTGAGGACCGAATCTACTGTGCAGACGTCGACTCCAAACTTTTTCCTGTCCTTTTTTGGTCAGGATGAGGCTTGGAAGTACGGTCTGTAATGGTTACTTCGACTATTTTGCAGTCTGCCTAGGCACCATGTCTTGACCTTCGTACTCTTCTCCTCAATATCATAGCTACTTTACATTCTATTATTACAAATTTACAACCACCCTTTAACATAGCCATAATGCCTCATAGCCGTGCATCTTCCGGACTCCCCATAGATACGAGGAAGCTATCAATATCCAAAGAGTTAGCAAGCTCAAGCAACTGCCCAGGACTCAACCCAAAATTCATAGGCGACTCCCCCAAGAAACCAGTTCCCAATGCGCCTTCAGGAGGAGGCATAGGAAGATCTACTCCCTCTTGCGTAGTGTCCAGGGGGTTTCCACTGACGGCAAGCGACATGGTCATCCAACCCTCCTTCATCCGCAGATGCTCCAAGGTATCCTCCAACTGTCTCAACTCTGATCCGATCAACAAGGCCACGGTGTTTCCCCTTGAGCTTATCTCGTCAAGAACTGCATAAGCCCTTTGGATCCAGTGGTTGTAGTCTGTTACCAGCGATTCGTCGATGGTGGCTGCCATGATTATGGCAATTGTTGAGCTGAAGGCTGCATCGAGGTCGAACGGTAGGAAATTCTCTGCAAGACTGTTAGTCCTGAGAATATTTTCTGTTATCAGAGCACATACCTAGAAGTCCTTGGCCCAGGAGTACTGATAATATCTTGATGATCCGATACGAAGACTCCAAACATATCTGAACAAGACGTCTAACGCTGTCCGATTTTAACCGGTCCAGTAATGAAGCATCCGCCTGGCCGAGCCTTGATTGTAGGAAAGTGTAGAGCAATGGCCTTGTTGTTAATACAACGCACTACACATGAGCCCTTGTTAGTAGGCATATCAACGATATCCTGGAGCATCGGATTACCCACCTGGTGATACTGGAGATGAAGGTGAGCCGAGATACGAGAGATTCCAGAAGCGTTTTCATTCATTCCAATAGCGAACGAGTTATTTAGTTGATCGGCAACCTCAGAGAAACTCCTCAGAACAGATCTCGTCGCATCGAGATACCGACTGTCAAGCTGCCCTTCAGTTCCATAAACGCCTTCAATGAGTTAGTAAAGGCAGCTCAACGAGTTGGTAAACATACTTAAGTGGATCTTGGAGAGGATTTTTGAGATCTTGATCTGTATCTGCAAGGTGTTTGTCCTCTGTTTATTCCGAGGACAGACGGGGTATGGCGTGCTGATGTACTCCTCTGCAATTAACAATGGCACTCCAAGAAGAGATGCCATGTTCCGCTCTAGGATGTAGAGGGTAGACCAGACAAGCCTACATCGCTGAACGTATTTCTCGTCAAGATATTGGCTCTTCATCTCGGTATGGATTCCCGTCTGCAGCGCCATGCTGATAGCCTGGCTAATCTTGAAGATATCAGCACAACACCTCAATAGTGTGCAGACATGACTTACAACATTGTGTGCAGCTGGACGACAAAAGATACACTGTAGGTATAATGCTATAGAGCAAAGTACCTGTATCTTTTCGATTGGACAACAATCCAGGAGAACAAGATCCGGCATCATCTTCATCGCCTGAACGAATAGCTCAGATCCGGGAGGACTCGCTGACTTGCTGATCTGCACCACAAATGCCTTTCCAAAGGCCAAAAGGATCAGATAGTGAACATACCACAGTGGAGAAATGGGCTCGTTCTCATCAGAGTTGCCGTGGAACTGCTCAAACTGTCTCATAAACGTGTCCTCGTCGTAAAGCTGGAACAGTGTCCCGCAACGAAATTGGACCGAGTTGATGAGGTAGAGAGCAAATTCTCGGGCTGGTAGAGTTGAAAAGTCAAATTCCTCTTGAGAATAATTCTCCTTCAGGCCATCCCACCCCAGGTCGTACACGTTGCCATCAAAGAGGAGGTTGTCTATAGGGAGTGGCTCTCCGGTGAGTGTCTCGTGCGCCATGGTCAACACTCGTCTACCAAAGGCCCAGTTAGACGAGGTTCCCATAAATACTGAATCAACTGTCAGTAGTGCCTCATATGAAATACTCAAGATACCCACGCATGTTGCCATGTCGAGCCGGAGCCCAGTTTGCTGTGCGCAAGGCCAGAGGGTTCGTAAGAGGTGCTTCTGATACATCGGCTGCTTTGCTGGACTCTGCTGTGATCCCAGACGGTATTGCACTGTAAAGTTTTATTAGAAATGGAGCATGTAGAAGTGACTTTATAGTTGGCTGACTCTTTCGTGCTTTCACCTGTTGCTGTGCCTGGTCAGTCATGGACCATCCTCCAGTTAGTCAAAACCAAGACGGCTTACAAGTTTCCAGCCCCTCCACTTGTATAGTATTATCATCTGGAGAGGCAGATTGGCTCAACTGTTTCTCATACGAAGCTAGCTTTGCTTGTAGGCCACTTAGGTATCTACACCATGTCAACACCACCGAGTCAAGACAGTTGCTCAAAAGCCTACCTCCGCGAGATGAGAATCTTCTCCGACTCTCCCTCAAACTGACACGGAAGCCCCCTCCTCCTACAAGGATCGCAGGGGTCGGAGCCAGAGCACTTGATCTTTTGATCTCGACATCGTTTGCAGCTTGAGCGAAATAGCTGTCAGCGCATGTTTATTGGCACACGGCATGTCGCCTCACGCTTTGCTGGCACGCTTCCTGTCTCTTTGCCACCCAGACTCGCTTCTGTTAGACATGGTTGATGGATGACTGGAGCTGTCAGGCAAGTGGTTCACTGGTTGATTGAGGCGTGCTTGCTAGAGGTGCGGGGAGAGTAGAGCCTCCCCACTCAGTTTGTCATCACCGACCAAAGGAGAAGGTTTCCGCGGGATAACGGCGATAGTCACAATCAACGGCATCTGAAGCATCAAGTGCTCGAGGTTTTATCGTTGATCTCAATACCGCTTCAAGTAAAAAATAAAGAAGAAAAAACTACATCAGCCGCCGTGTTCACGACATCTCTCAGCCCTTCTATGTCTCCTCCAACTGATCAACGCGTTCGTCCCCCAGGCTGTTCTAAACCACCACGAAATCGGAATACCCAACCACACAAAGACCGTCAAAGCCTTTAGTTTGTGACAAATAGGAGACCCGGCCATCTCACAGGAGGATTTAGTATTGATAGCCAGCGCGATACCGTCACCAAGCGCAAGCAACATGTAAGTTGGGATGCCAAGCTTGGGGAGCAACGAGCAGAGAATGCCGCACGAGACGCAGAAGATGCTATAGAATCTCGTGCCCGATCGGACTCCGTCGCTTTCGTTGGGGGAGATCACGGCACACAATGCTAGTATTATCGTCAAGAAAGTGCCATGTGTCAACTAAGGACGTGTAAGCTACCAGGCATTGCTAATCAATAGAGTCAATCTTACGATAGAGGCGAACCGAAGCCAAAATCTTCTTCGAGGAGAGATGGTCGAGTCACTGGAAGCAGGACTCACGGGCCTTGACTCGTAGGATATTCTGCTATGCCGGTTTTGCCGTGAAGACGAGACCCGAGATGAGAGTGGTCGTGCCGGTTGAGATCCTCGTCGAGAAGGCGGCACCTCGAGCGAAATGCCGCGCTCTGCAGTAGGCACTGAGGCTGCGGGAACAATCGGGAGATGGCGTCCGTGACTGGGGTTATGCTCCGCGACCCGATCGCCACATGCGCGACCAGTGCGCGCAGTTGTATTGTCGCGGATCCTCGACGTGCCCGTTGGCCTGAGCAGCAAGGCCTGCCGCTTCAAGGCCGTCAAATTCGCTGGGTGCTCCGCTTGTAATACTGACATTCAAGGCGATCCAGTGGTTGCTGAACCGTCGAATGGGTGAGTTCGGGAGAGTGATGTCTTGGATATACTTCCATGGTCCGATAGGCGCAAGGGCATAGTTCTTTATGAACACTCTCAAATAAAAGTCCTCGAACTCTGGTGATTCAAGCATACTGGCAAGCACCCACGCCTCTGCGGCGCGAGAGAGCCAAGGTTCCTTCTGGTACACATCTGAATGTGGGTTCGGCGGCAAGTTGCGGACTCGCAGCCAACCAAGGAACATGCGAAACAGGCCGGGTTCCAGGTCATAAGTCGCATAGCCTTGCCTTTCACTGGAAGAAAACAAACGTTCAAGGTATCTCGAAACTTCGCTCGCTCGCTTCCTGTCTATCTTAAACGAGCAACTGGGAAATTCGCCCCACAACTCGATTGTGACCTCGTCCGATGCCATGGAGGTCATATCTGCGGGTAGAGACTTGGTAAGTAGGCAAACGTATTGCTCAAGCTGGGGGAAAGCCGGGTGGAAGCGATTGGTCGCTTGTTGCACCTATCACGGAAGGGCTTGCGAGGGCATTTGAATGGGTGCCTCTACACTGCTGGGAATCGAATGGAGTCAGCCGGACGAGACGACTCGAGTCGTCCAGAAGAGGCCGTTCCCTTGGTGCTACCATGCCCGCCTAACTTTCACTTCTTTGTTACATTGTTTGGCCAGGTGAAATCTTTCGCGGTCCTTCTTTAAACCTTCGATGGACTCGAGACGTCTGTTCTAGGACGCCCTAACAACCGTTGACTTGCTGGCAACTGCAAGAAGCCTTTCCAGACATGAATCGCCTATCTCGTCAACTCAGCACTACCCCTCGCCTTGAACAACATCGGTTTTGCCGCGTGGAAGGCGATACCTCGGAGACAAACAAGAGTGAAAGTGTAACCTCGCGCAATGGAACAGATAACACAGCAGCTGAGGGGGGTTCCAAGCCCCCAACTCATGCGGCACTACATATATGCAAGTATACCAAACTACTAACCTGAAATTGCTTCGTGGTGACTATCAAGGGGCAGGCCCAGGCACGCTCAGAGCCTGATCGGCCCCCTTGGGGCAAGGAGGCTATAAGACCAGTAGACATTGGTATAGACTCTTCAACAATTACCACAGACAGTACAAACAAGTGCCTTCTTACCCCTTTCCAGTCAAATCCATCACCTCTATTATTCATCATGAATGACCTCGTTCGGGGTGCTTTTGGCCAGTTGGTCCCCATTGGCACGCTCTACAATGCCAAATCCGATTCTTTTCTGGACGCCTCCAGCTTACGCAGCGGGCAGCCCTCCCATGCAACGAGCCAGGCCAAAATTAACACTTTCAAAATCGCTCACAATGCGAGCGGGAAATATGACAGTCGACTTGGACCACTTGGTTTAAGCCACGACACGACAGCTAGTATCATATCTGGCGCCATCAAGGTCCAGGGATCCTCGGACTACCTTCAAGCCGAGTTCGACTCTTCGGGTTCTCTTCACGACGCTTATCATTATACATTCTCCACGGTTGTCGATGAGCTTGACCTGAGGAGAGTCAGCCTGAGAGAGCACATGGACCTGATGCCGCTGCAGACTCGAGACAGCACACATGTGGTGACTGGCATCGCCTGGGGCATGCGAAACACGCTTGTGATCAATCATGAGTTTTTAGGAGACTCTCCAGGGCCTCAAGTTGAGCGTGCCTTTTTTCGGGACTTGGGTCGGCTCGAAGCCTCAAGACAGTCCATCACTGGATATCCTGAGTCTGACTCTCATGAAGCCAGCCCCTAGAGCTTCTATACTCCTTCTACCTATACACCGATGCTTCCAAAGAGGGCCTGGAGATGACCGGTCTTGATGCGATGCGCACTTTCATTCGCCTCCGCGTAAGCGAGTTGCCCAAGACGAACGAGGGCAAAGGGTGCCCGCTCTCCTACACCCTGCTCCCTATCGACAAGCTAGACAGGCATATCCCTGGCGTTGAAAGAATTGCTGTCGTTCCCATTCCGTTGCCTATCGATGACTTTACCGAGTTTATGTGTCTCTTTGATGAATTCGCCAGCTGCAAGAAGAGGCTTGGTAACTATTACAAGAGCTTGTTGGAGAAGCAAGCATATGTGTCGGAGGAGCACATCCGGGCTGTTTACCATTCAATCAGTCTTTTGAACCAGTGGAAGACGCAGCTACAACAAAGACTCGCCCCAACGTTGGTGTCCATCAGGATGGGTGCCATGGGCCCTCAGCATCTCCACAACCTATACAGCAGCGTCGAAGCGGAGGCCGGATCCCCCAGACGCATGTCTCCTTTTATCGGTCAAGAAACAGAGAAGCTTCGCCTCTTAGCAGAGGCTATCGCGGCTGGTGCTATCTACATCGGCCACGGCGGGTCGCCTCTCGAGAAGATCAAGGCTCCCTACAATAACCCAGGGTGCCACGCCTTTCTTCTCAGCACTGCCGCGACCCGGCAGAAGATAATATGGGACCACCAATGCAATTCTTTGATGCGCCTACTAAGACAGTCGAACCAGGGCAAACCTGTGTATGTCGTCGACTGCGATGCCCCCTCGTGTCGCCTGGAGCTGGAGGACGCCCGCATGGTAGAACATCAGAGTGGGCGCGAACTCGTCACCGAATTGGTCTGGGAATATACAATCGCCCCTACCCCAGACGTTTCTCAGGGTACCCAAGGCACCTGGGGGGCTGCCTCCTTTCCTCACATCCACCATCTTCCTCCTGACAGCAACCTCGATTGGCAGTTCCCAGATACTCAAGACACCAACGGCGATGAAGATACTGAGGATTATGAGGATGTTGAAAACTCCAATCCCCTTCTCGAGTATTGCTTTGCTCGTTATGGTCCGGACCGCTCAAAGGCTGCAGATCGCCTCGACACAGAAGGTGACTTGAGACCCGTCGATCGTCGCTTTGTCAAGATCCCCTGCCCTGGAATACGCTGCGACCGCAACAACCCGCGCGAATTGATCTGCTTCTATTGTTCTGAACCTCTTGAGTTTGGCGTAACAGACGAGTACATCTACTGTGACTGTGGCCATCATCCCCATACCACCTACGACTTCAAGTGCAATGACGAATCTCACGGGCCTGGCTTTGATCGATATCCGTTGGATAATCTGTCGACCATGCTTCGAAAACTCAAGCCCGACTCTGTCAACATCTTGATCCTCGGTGAGACAGGCGTAGGGAAGTCGGCCTTCATCAATGGCTTCCTCAACTACCTGACACATGACACTCTGGATGAAGCCAAAGCCGCCAAAAAGCTCAAGCTGCTCATCCCCTGTTCCTTCTCAACCCAGATCATGAATAGGGATAACCCGGACCAAGAGATTCAGGAAAGGATCATCCGCGTCGGCACTCCCAGGCAGGACGAAGCAGACGGCGTCGAAGGAGAATCAGCCACCCAACGGACGAACGTGTATGCCATCACCGTTGGCACGAAGAGATATCGCCTTTTCGACACGCCGGGCACCGGGGACACGCGTGGATCCAATCACGACAATGAGAACATAGCCGATATGATGAAGATGCTGAGCAACTATCAAGACATCCACGGCATACTTATCCTGCTTAAATCCAGCAGCTCTCGGCTGAATGTCATGTTCAGATTCTGCATCAAGGAATTGCTCGCGCATCTTCATGTGAGCGCCGTGTCAAATGTCGTCCTCGGATTTACAAACACCCGCGTCTCTGAATATACAGCCGGTGATGTATTTGGGCCCTTGAAAAAGCTTCTAGGGGAGCACGATTATCTTGACCTTAGCTTGACTACGTCGACTACCTACTGCTTCGACTCGGAGAGCTTCCGCTATTTAGCGGCATACAGTCAAGGTATCACACTGCCAAACGAGGAGGGCATGCGCAACAGCTGGGAGCACTCCAAGAACGAGACGCAAAGACTCGTTCAATACCTCGAGTCAAGAACTCCACACGATGTCAACAGCACGCTGAGCATGAACGGGGCCGCCGGCAAGTGGAACAGCTCATGAAGCCCATGTCGGAAATCTCGCGTTGCATCGCGCAAGGCATTGCCATTCTGACGAAAAGCAAGGAGGATCTCACAGACAGGAGACTCAAGGGAGAAGAACTCGCGAGAAGCTGCATCCCGAGGTCCCTAGTTGGACCGCCAAGAAGCTTGCCAAGCCACGAACCATCTGTACAGCGAAATCTTGCTCCAAAGTCAGAACAAGCAACAACGGGGACAAAATCATAGTGTCCAAGAGACAGTGCCATGCAGACTGTACACTCCCCAACGTCCAGCAAGAGACCCTTGCCGATCCAGCCCTCAAGAAATGTCGCGCCTTTGATAGAGGCAAAAGAGACATATGTAATGCCTCCGGCTGCCGACACCGTTGGCAGTTGCACATGCACATCCTGTACGAAGCAGAAGAGGTCACAGTCAGGATCAAGGACGAGGAGATCGGACGCCTTCTCGAAATCAACGCCAGCGACTTGAAGCTTCGGGAAGCAGCAAGCATAAATTTACAACAACGTATCTTCGAGTACCAGCATGAGCTGCATAAGATGCAGGAGGCAAGGGCGCTGTTCTTTGTGTTCCTTTCCAAGAACGCCATGACGCCCATCAACGACTCGACAGTTGAATACCTCGACATGCTAATCCACGATGAGGAGAGCAAGGTTGAGTCTGGGAGGCAATTGGGGTTTCCCGTTGACAAGAACAAGGAAACACTCAAGACTCTTCGCAGAGACCGACAAGCGCATCTCGATCTCGTCGAAGCCTACCAGCAAAATACCCACAGAGTCTCAGACCAACAGCTGACCGGGAAGGGCATCGATGATCTCGTCAAGTCGCTCTACAGCCTCAAGCATTTCGGCCAGAATCTCAAAAGCCTAGAGAACACAATCACGTCATCTCACAGGGCGACGTACCGCGAGCGACCGTTTCGCGTGTCACAGCCTGGAGGAAGGCAAGCTGCCCGCAGCGCGTCTGAGAAGAGGCTGGGCGGGGAGGG
Source organism: Fusarium sp. FW16.1 (assembly GCA_017654865.1). Lineage (NCBI taxonomy): Eukaryota > Fungi > Ascomycota > Sordariomycetes > Hypocreales > Nectriaceae > Fusarium > Fusarium sp. FW16.1. Next base: position 3,319,251 of record JADNRB010000006.1, on the reverse strand, counting down.
GGCTGTGGTTGTACACGGTGGCAAACATGAGAGTAGGCGTAAGAAGGGAGGACAGGGCGGATTAGGAGGCTGGTTGCCGAGCCTGACACGGAGATGAAGATGCATATGCAGCCGTGGTGCAAGACGCTGAATTTCATTTGCCTACTCGATCAAACTGCATGGAGTGGCACACATGAGAGCAGAGGCTGGGAGGCAGGACAGGGTGGGTTTGGAGGTTGGTTGCCGAGCCTTTCTCGGAGGTGATGAACAGACATTGGTCAAGAGATGGGCACACGGATGCAGACATGCTGCTCTGTCAAGGGGTTGGAAAAAGCAAGGGGCAAATGTGATGCAAGATACTGAATCTACTTTTGTACTCTATCAAACAAAAAGAAAGCGTGTGTGACGACAAATATGCAACAGTCCAGCTGTAACTAAAAGAACCTCCAAATAGAGTCTGCGGGCTTGCTGCCCTTGAACCTGCCGTACCACCTCACCGCAGGCCACATGACAAGCATGGCAAACGCCCAAATGCCAAAGTACGCAAACGCATTGTCAATGCCCCTCGTGGAACCAGGATCCATCTGCGTCGGGATACCTGTATCATGACCAAACAAGGCGACCATGAGGGGTCCAACGATAAAGATGAAGAACAGGTGGGTGATGTAGAAGAATAGGGCAGCTCTGCCAAAGTCGAGCAGCAGCGTGAAGCGCTTAGCCACGCTTGTAGGAATTCCACCAAAGAAGGCCAATAAGAAAAAGTTACCAGCAAGAGTAAACGCCCAGAAAGCCACATCCGGGGGATACTTGATGATGTAAAAGAAAGACTGCGCCGAGGCAAGATAAGGGTTACGATCAGGGTACTTGTCATGCTCAGGCGTCTGCAAACAACCTTCAGAGAGGTTTCCAAAGCGCAGAACCCTCGTGAGCACAAACAAGACCAAGAATCCCAAGCCTGCAGCCAGATTGCAGAGTGCAGCGACGCTCGAGTTCCACGTCCTCGTCACATCGATGCGTCCGTACAGCAAGCCCAACACTGCAAACGACACCCACGCCATGGGGGGAAAGACGGACATGACGCGCTCCGTCTGCGTGATCCAGAACCAGATGCCAAGGAGGGGATTGTGAGACACGGCGGGGCCGTCTGGTCCTTCACTCGCAGCCACAGAGAGTGGCTGCATCACGTCTGACGCATGGTCCCTTATGTCGCAATATCCGTTTGTTGGAGAAAGCCAAATGTTCCACCAGATGGTAACCAAGCCCAGAACAGCAAGGAGAGCGTTGTGAACGTGCCACGACACCGACACACCAAACTCGGAGCCGTCTTGTGCTCTGTCACGACGGAGAAGAGGCTCGTCAACCTCATCTTCCTCTGAAACCTTGTCCGGAAACACGCGCGTAACGGCCCGCGCAAGCAACGGTTCCGTAGTGTCGATCACAAGCCACAGCATCCCGGCGAGGAAATAATCGATGGCCAACGAGAACAAGACAAAGTTCATAAACCAGACTCTTCCCCCGGAGACCGCCAACCCGAGTAATACGCCGATGAGCGTAAGCACAGCCGTCCGGACGGCAAAGTACTTTGCGATGCGCAGCGACGACCAGCCCAGTCTTGTACGCGACCGACCGAGATAGACGACACCAACACCGAGAAGCATAGTAAAGCCCGAAGCGCATAGATGGGTAAGGGTTCGAACGACGTATGCGACAGGTCTATTCCACTCCTTGATCACAACACCATCCATCTCCGTCTCCCGTCCGGTACCGTGCTGCCAAGTATTCAAGGCGAGTGCCATGTGGTCGAGAGCCATGGTGAGCATGAGGAAGCCTCGCAGCAAGTCGGGAGCAAGCGCTCTCGTGCTCTGTTTCGCAGGTTTAGGTATATCGCGGTCCGTCGAGGGAAAAGACCCGTATCCCGCATCGGGTCGTCGCTCGTCGGGGGGTACATCGCGGCGTGCAGCCGAAGCCGTTGTTTCCTGCGTCATGTCGAAAGTCGTATCGATCTGCTCAGATAAGGACATCTACGGCTCGTCGGGGGCATGAACAAAGATATTCTTCGGGTCGCTCGGGCGATCGGCCAGACTGGGCGCCGACGAGTCCGGAGGATGCGGAGTTCGGAGCATCACTGTCATATTTGCTGAGTAAGAAGAAGTCGATGGTAAGAATTGTCGGAAAGTGATCCACACAATGCGGACTTAGGAGAAGGAAAGCGGACTTTGGTAGGCGAATCGGCGACTTTTGGGGGTGGTTTAGCTGGGGTTGATTACAGAGACTGTAGGAGAGGCGTCATGCATTTGAAGCAGCATTTCAGTCTACAGGCTTCTCCAGATTTTAGTTGATCTAACCTAGTTAGGTTCAAGGATAGCTTCAGATCAACCAGTTGATAAACATATCTTATCTCTCCAACATAGACTTGATGTGAATACTCTACCTCTTGTGTCGGTTGGCCTGCCCCTTGCCATCACCACATGGCCCGAGCACGCGACACCATCTCCTTTCCTCCTCTTCTCTCCTTTCGCCCTCATCTGTTCTCTCGCCCCCAAATACTCCATCACACCGCTAAAGTCAAAGCAGCTATCCGTCAAAAGCTTCATCGACGCCAAGAGCAGCTCCCATGTTTAGCGTGCTAAGGCACAGATACCCGCGATTCAGCTCTGCTGCTTGCCGTGCTCAACTCAACCCCAGCCAACCCAATCTCACGGGAACCAGCATACTCACATGTGGTTCCTCCCCACACAAACGGCAGACACAGACTTCAATTGGACGAGAAACTAGACCGTACCTTTTAATCCAAGAGGAGGGTTACAAGAGAGTGACGCCCGTTTGCTCAACATGACTCACCCTCAAGTCCTTTAGTCCAGAACTCAGATCCCTACCCCCGCCATTGCAAGGGAGCCTAGCGAGGGGACAAAATACGTGAGACTAAATTGGCTGTTCCCTCACCTCCCTTAGTCTCGTGTTTTGTATCTCCTGCTAGGAAGCGTTACAAATATCTGGTGAAAAAAGCAATGTCGCGAATCACTTCCCTTACTTCCAGCCATCCCACCCTCCATACCAACCTCCATCACATCGCGGCTTGCATCACTAGATTCTGTCACTACTGTCTGTCAGCAAGCGGTGAAATGTGCAACAAACGCAGTAGACGAGTAAAAGAGTAGCAAACTGCAGCGGCCCGGCTACTGCAATCTTCGTCTATGCAGCCAAATCACACTGTTGAGATGCACTCTGTAGATCGTCTATGCCAAACAACTTCACTGCACCAGAACCATCTGTGAAACTGCAAACGAGAGAAAAGACATCCAACAGCTGAGCCAAGCAACAAAAGCAGCGGCAACCAACAACCAGAACAAAGAACAAAGAAACCCGCTGAACCGGGCTGGTCTCAGAGCCCCTCCCGCTGCCCGACCCCCAGTGGCCATATTGCTTTTTGCCCAGCCAGTCACTCTAGCAATGGTACCATGCCCGCACAGGTCGCGCGTTCATGTGGAAATTTTGTCTTCACTCGACTACTGCTACTTCTGCTGCCAACTCTCCTATCCTGCAGTTCGCCTCACTTTTCTTAAGTCTTGATTCTTGCCCCCCTCCTGTTTGACATCATCTGCAGTTTGCCAGGCCGCAGAACGCAGACCGCATTCTCAGACCCCTCTCTGTCTCTCCCGAATCATCCAATTCTTTGTTCCAAAAGACACTGGCTGGTTCCGTTGTGCTCTTACTTATATTTTGACACCCGCCATCTCCGTCGCGGTCGCGTTCCCGTCTCCAAATTCCGGCGGATAGCGCAGTCCTGCCTAAGAACCCCTCCATCCCGTCATCACGCAGCATGCCACAGCCCTTTGCGTCCACAACGTCGTCCAGGAGCAAAAGAGACACCGTTGATGGCATCGTCTGCGCAGGTTCAACCAGAATGGCTTCCGAAAGCAACAGGGACATGCCTGCGCTGCTCCCTACAAAGCCAGTTCTCTCAAAGTCCACCGTCGCCGAGCTCATCAAGGCTCTCGAGGTTGTATATCCCCTCAAGGCATCACACATGTGCGCACTCTTGGCCGTATACCCAACACTCAGCAAGGACACTGTGATTCTTCATCCCTCTTATTTTGACATGTTGCCTCCCTCCACCGACTCGTATGTCCCTCACCAACCGCTTCCCTCAAACAAGGTATTCCTGGCGCCCCTTCAGCACCTTAATCCCAACCACTGGTCAGTGGTGAGGATACAACGAGATGTTGCACATACAACCATCATCAGCCGCCACTACGACCCAATCCCCTCTCCACAACGCCTCCAGGACGTTGAGCGTATGATGAAGCTCTGGGCAAAACTCCATCACCCTAACTGGGATGTGAGAGTGTCAGAAGTTGTATGTCTTCCCTTGTATCCCATTATAACTTGGCTAACACAGCAAAGAGCGGTCCCAAGGCTGCTACCTCGGCCCTTAGTGGTATTTACGCCGTGCTAGGGACTGATGAGTTTCCAGCCACCTGCAGCTTCGCTCCGACTTGGAAGCCCAAGTCACCACAGAGCGCTGTCGTTGCCGCCCTAGAGCGGTATGAGAGAGCCGCCTCAGCGGACAGTGGGGTGAGTATGGATGAGGAGGACGCTTCAAAAGCCTCTTCAAGCAGTCAATCCTCAAAAGGCGGCGCCGCGAAGAAGGGCATCGGCATTGGCACTGCAAAGCGCACCAAGGGTTCTCTGGTTCGGAAGCTAGTTAAGGAGAAGAGCCCCGTTACCACACCAAAGAAGGCATCACCTTTACTATCTGAAAAGAATCTGCCTCCGAAGCCAAAGGTCCCCGGCACTCCCCAGTTGGAGCAAAAGGCACAATTGCCGGACACACCAAAACAGAAAGCTCCCGTCACTCCTGTCACCGAACAGAAGCCATCGTTCAACAGTCCGAAGCCGAAACTCCCTATTACTCCCCAGTCTGAGCTGAAGCAGCTGCCTACCAACAGCTCGAAGCTCAACATCCTCACCACCCTCCCCCCTACGCCGTCAGTCAAGAGACCAAGATCTGGTTCTCTCTCAGAGAACCCCTTGGGGATCTCTGAGGCACCTGTCAAGAAAAGATGCACCCCTGAAAATCGAGACACAAGTGGGACAATCCAGAGCATCGGCACCTTCATCCAAGGGCTCTCCTTCCCTTCACCCGAGCAGGCCGCGGCAGACATGGAAGGCAGTGACACGGCCATGATGGCTGTCAAGTCAAAACTACAAGAAGCATTAGAGGAGCAAAAGGCATGCTCTCAGGAGTACGCAGAAAGATGTAAGACTTGGGACCAGCACAAAATTGACTGGGAAGTCTTGGCGCAAAAGATCGCACAAGACACCAAGAGCCTAGAGAACTGGTTCAAGGACATGCCAACCATGAACACCATGACATCGGAGCAATGCGAGCAAATCCACAAAGCCTTCGAGTCGAACCTGAACCAGCACCGCAACACCCTAAAGGAGAAGTACGCCAAGATGCATAGTTCCCAGTTACTCCTCAAGTCGGCTGAGGAGGTATGGGACGCCAACAAGGTCAAGGTGGCCAAGTTGGAGACTGAATTTGCGGAGAAGGAGGCAGAGTATCGCGAGTTTATGAAGCGAAAGGATGTGGCCAAGTTCATTTCCGAGTTTGGGGAGAAGTTTGGTGCTCTCAAGGCCAAGTGGGAGACTTGAGCTGGATGGTTATGAGATTAATGAATGTGAGATGAGGTCTTGAGTTAATGTAGGATATGAAAGGGGGAGCGCTTTATCATGTACTTGGGGCCCGTCAAGGCAGGCCTTTGAATATTGTTGGATACCCAGGTAAGTAGTTGAATATCAAGACACATTCTCTTGAGTTGAAGTGCAAAGATTCCAAGCTTAGTGAAGCCGTGTCAGAAACAGTGATTGGGACGTTATGAGAGGCCATCCAATCATGGACGCCTGCTTTCTCCAGGGAACTCTCCAGTCGAGGTCCAAGGTTGTCAACCTCGATGGTGAGTAGGTAGACTTCAGTCTCGTCCACCCCAGTTGACCCTACATACCTAGTCAACAAGAGTGTCATATCCTTACCATCCGACAGATGAACTCAGTGTCCCAGCTCTGTCAGTTCGAAAGCCGAAGTTCAAACCCGTATTTCAATCAATCTTGTTTCATCAACATGATTCGAGCTATCGAGGACACCAGCCTCGGGCCAGCAAGAGACGCGAGAGACCCATGCTTCGTCATCGCGCATCAGCTGCTCGCGTCCGGTAACCGGGCCGCCGGGATTGGAAACAGATTGGGGGTCCTGGTCCATGTTTATGGTGCTTCTGCAGCTGCAAGTGCACGAGGGTGGGATTCATGGTGGGATGAAGATGGAGAGGGCATTTCCTCGGTGAATGTCAAGTATCTCCGAGGACTCGGTGGGGGACGCCGACACACCAACACCTCACAATTGCCATTATCAATAAATACTAAACATCAATGAAATACCCGACTAACCCTTCATCTCATCCAACCTCTCAATCTCCCAATTGACTCATCAACCTCGGACATGTCTCGTCAACTGCCGACGTAACCCCGGCCCAACTCCCCGGGTGGTGATGTAACTGAAATGATGGACGGCTACGCACGGGCCGGGCTCCGTATCGCAGATCGCTAATCGGCAGAGCCACCGATAAATGACACCCAACCAAATGAAGCTTGTTGGAAAGCCAGGGAGAGTGAGAGCAAAAAACCAAGGCAAAGAGACGCGGGACCTGACGATGGGGGCTCAACAAATTAGTCCAGCAGCTTCTGCCTGAGTAGAATCTCGGTAACTCTCCGCGCCGTGGGATCCCGTACTTTTTCTTGACTCCATCAAAATCTGCACTCACACCCACCCACACACACACAAAGAGTCAAGCTGTACAGTACCCAAGCTACTCCGTACAGCGCCGGTATTACCGCTCAACAGGCGACACGCGCTCTTTTTTCACCATTTGCCAAAGCCAGAAAAGAACCCTGCAGGAGCACCTGTCTTCCCGCCTGCCGTTTTTTACCCCTGGTCGCACTCGCACGCACGTAGCTGCAACTCAACCAATCCTTGGATGTCACCAATGATCTCCTCTCGGTTTTCTTCCTCTTCCCTCCTCTCCTCTTCTTCATTCTTATCCTCTTCTTCTTCGTTCAACTTCTCTTTTCCTTTCATCAGCCAGACGCTCTACTACCCTCCACCCACGCTTTGCATCCTCCAAGTCATCCCCTCCGCCATCAACCACTCTCCCGCTCCGACTGGCGCAAGATGGCTGAACAGGACATCACCAAGTACCTCCAGCAGAGCCACGACCGGCTGTTTGACACAACCGGTCCTGGGCAGAGGCCAAGGCCAAGCACAACCCCGACTTCTTCAAGGACCTCTCGGCCGGTCAGGCCCCCGAGTACCTCTGGATCGGATGCGCCGACTCTCGCATCCCCGCCGAGCAGATCTGCGGCCTCGAGCCTGGCGAGGCATTTATCCACCGCAACATCGCCAACCTCGTCTGCAACACTGACCTCAACGCCATGGGTGTCATCAACTACGCCGTCAAGCACCTCGGCGTCAAGCACATCATTGTCTGCGGCCACTACGGCTGCGGTGGTGTCAAGGCCGCCATGACTCCCAAGGACCTCGGTCTGCTCAACCCCTGGCTGCGAAACATCCGCGACGTCTACCGTCTGCACGAGAAGGAGCTCGACGCCATCGAGGATGAGTCTGCCCGCTACGACCGCCTAGTCGAGCTCAACGTAGTTGAGCAGTGCCGCAACGTCATCAAGTCAGCCGACGTCCAGCAGTCGTACGCCCAGAATAAGTACCCCATCGTCCACGGCTGGGTCTTTGGCTTCAAGGACGGTCTGCTCAAGGATCTCAAGATTGACTTTGAGGCGGTGCTGCACGATATTCAGAAGATTTACAACCTCGTTGATAACAAGTAATGGAAGCCTGGCCTGGTGCTATGAGAGAGAAGCGAGATTCCCATGACTGCCTGACGTACCTGTGACTGTCAAGTGTTTGAGTGACGACATGAGTAACCATGAGCCACATTAAGTAGTTGCGTGTAGAGTGTCGTGCTGATCAGCGTGATTAAGCAAGCGTAGTGAGCACACAGTTGTCACAGCGGTGTAACAAGACTGAGACCTTCTGCACAAGATTGAAGCCATCCAAGACGTTCATCAAGCTCCCCGGACAAGGACCAGCTGCGAACCGTCAACCATTTAAACTCGTTAGTAGCGTCCTTAAATGCCTGATATGCAGGGATGATTTCCCTCAGCTCCAGCCCTACGAAGCGACCGTTACAGGGACCACGGCTTGGCCTGGCCCCTACCCAGATCCTTTTCCGCGGTCTGGGCCTTCAAGGTGTGAGCTGGGAGATGCTAGTGGTGGTGGTGTGTGCGCTGAGGATGGTATCCTTGTGAGATTTAGAGATGAGATGATGGCTCCATTTCAAAGGGATCACTCATCTGATACAAGAGGCATTCTATACTCCCAAGACTTAAATTCTTCCGTCTTTGTTCGTTTTTTCCTTAAAAGTGTTCAAGAACGATACATCACGTGATAACCCCAAAGAACACATCTCCACACATCGTACGATTTTCGCATGACGGGTCTCCACGATGGATGGACAGACATCCACTTGGCGTCCCTTGCAGACTTGCAAGCCAGGACCGTTGCTCGCGCCAAGCGATGCTTATTTTGAGTGCCGGCAGCTGATCTCGGGCTTTAGTTGATGGGTTTGTTCGTGGTATTGTTCAGGTATCTAAACTGACGTCAGTCTTGGAGATCTCTTGGCTGTTCATCGGGCGGTTTTCGTATAGCGCCATATCCACGGCCCAAACGAGTGAATTGTAAAGGCGATTTGTACACCACCTCAACTTCTAACTTCAATCAGACTGTCCAATACTCATTATGCGTCTCGCAGTCTCATGCCCAGTACGGAGTACAGCAAGGTCCATCTTCGCATCATCCTGTGTATTGTTGCTGGCGTCAAGGTTACCCTAGAATAGGAACCCAGGATGCTGGCACTGCATGACCTTTGCCTGATCGCTAATCGAGCAGGCAGGTTCACGCTTCCCTTCGCACGCCACCAACTATAAGCTTATTTCCCATGGCGTGAGGGGTCTGGTTAGCAATGCAAGATCATTCCAAACTTTGTCGTCGTGGGTTAGGTGAAGCCTCGAGTGAAGGGCGCAGACGAGTAACCTTGATGGTTCAATGCAGAGCACCCCTCCAAACTTACCGGTAAGGCAGGAGCCAAACCATACCTTGGAGTTCAATTTGACCATTCTTTGAACCTTCTCGAGTATGTCTAAGCCCAGACTCCATTTCAAACCCTCTCTCATCTGTTGAACAAACTGTTGAGTGAGGCATGGAATGTTGATCTGGGACGAATGGTGCTGATTAATTGCACCTCAATGCTCGAGGTTCTCAAGCGACCTGGGAGGGGCTTCTGGTCTTTGGATATCTGACCGCGAGAAAAAAATTTCAATTAATATAGGGCTTTGAGAAATCCGATATTTGATGCAATTGGCTACAATGATAGAGTGGTCAGTGAATTATCCAGTTCATCTGACCCTTCACATTGCCACTTGAGGCGTCTTACAGCCAGTACTACCTACTTACGCAAAACAATACTTGAACATATGAAAGAAACACTGAAGATGTAATTGAATTTTAGCTTTGCTAATATCTAATTACAACTAATAGTTTATAGGACCGAATTTCTCTTCTGTTTGTTCTGTTGATCCTCCTCTACTGTCTCCCATCGCCTTTACCCTACAGCATACTGGCTCACTCTCCGTGCCAGTGATGAGCGCCGTTTGCGACTCCTCCTCCAACAACAAGCATCACGTGAATCACACGTGATTCGGTCTGGTGGTCTAGTGGTATGATTCTCGCTTAGGGCAAACCCTACAGCTACAGCTTGCGAGAGGTCCCGGGTTCAATCCCCGGCCAGACCCTTTCTTTTGCTGTTTGAAGTAATTTCTTTTTGCAGGTTTGAAGAGAATGTAGTGAAGCAGCTTGCCGTTTTTGCTCACGTGCTGTGCGTTGAGATTTCAGCAGTTTGCGGGTCCACTTTTTGATTGGTCACGTGTGTCCGTGTCATGACATTAAGCTATGCCCCTCGCGCGTCATCTGCGTGGGGCCGTATCAAGCTGCCGTCGGGACGTTGCAATGCAAACAAAAACATAAACAGGCGCAAGATTAACGCTCCGGACGCCCTCAATCTTTCCATCTCGAAGTTGCTTCTTCCTGCAAACTCCCGACATATTGCCCCCCTTCCAATCTCTCTTCCCGCCACACTCTCCGCCACTTCATGATGGATACGATTCTGTCCATCTCTTCCCCGCGCAAACGGGCACCCGAGCCGCCCAAGCCGCTTCCTCCACGGGGAAGGACGTACTCTAGAAAGGACCGTGTCAGGGCCAAACGCGCATTAGGTCGGATATCAGACTCGGACACTCGCAGCCCGGTATGTTTCACCATGGCAGAGCTACCCGGCGCCTGCCTCTTGTTTCCAGACAATGACTTATTTAAATCGACAGCGCAACCGAACAAGCAATGCCTCCTCCATCACAGCATCGCACGACACGACCGGAGAAATTACTTACCTTCAAGAACAAGAAACGACTATCAAGATGAACACCCCCGGAACCGAGACTCGCTCTCCTGTCCAACTCCAAGCCTCGCCATCCCTCGGGTCATCCCCGAGGGATGATGAGATGGGCCAACGCTATAAGCGGCTGGTACGAAAACGTCCCCCTGTATCCGAGAATGAAGACGAGGAAATGGCCGATCCCCAAGACGAAGCGGAGCATGACACCGAGGTGGAAGAGCACAACGAAAACGAAGAGGAGGAGGAGGAGGATGACGAGTCCTACACTTTCAACAAGATCCTCAGCCATCGTTGGGTTAAGAACAAGATTCAGCTTCAAATCGACTGGAGCGAACATCCCCAAACCTGGGAGCCCGAGGAAAACATCCATCGGGAAGCCCCCACCGCCCTCTTTGACTACTGGCGTTCCAAGGGTGGACGACCCGACAACCCTAAGAAACCTGGCGTCTACGACATCTTTGCGATCCGAAAGCACTCCAAGAATAAGAAGAAGGTCCTGGTGGAGTGGGTTGGCTACGATGAGAGCGACCAGACGTGGGAGGATAGAAAGACGATTGAGAAGGCGGCAAAGGAGCTGGTCGACGATTATTTTGACGGTTTAAAGAAGGGCGGGAAGTGAAAATTGGACTCGGCAGGCGTTTTTGGCAAGGTTTTGAACGACGCGGAATGAAAATGTTGCAACGCAATGGATGTAATGATGGACGTTGGCTTGGGTTACGCGACACGGACGACGAGACTGCACTTGGAGTACCTGGAAGAGTTGATGCACTGTTTGGGTTACTTGATGGTAGTTTTAATGTGCATCTTGTATGTGACTTTGTTGATTTTACTTATGGATGCCTGATCACGAAGTCAGACGGCGGAGCTGAAGAATGCTGACCCGATGCGACCGGGGAAATCTTGGCTGTGGAGGCCACATTGTGACTTTGACTTTCATCGTTTCCATCTCAACTCTATCACCAAACAACCTCTCTCAATATATGACATTAACAATTGGTGAACTTCATTTCGACTGATAATTGGTCTTGTAAATTCACCTCTCGCAATGCCCTCATCCTCTTCATCCGGCCTATCCGGTCGCATAATCCCAATTCTCACCCTCTCAGCCCTCTCCATCTTTGCCTTTGACGCCCTCCTCATCCAACTCGACCGCAACGGCTACTCTGCCCTCATCAATGAAATTCTCGATGACCCCAATCCGCGCTTCCTCCCGGGGTCCGAGAGGCTTCTGCTCAGACACTACACCGGCGTGTCCTGGCTTGATCGCGGCTTCGCCTTGTCCAACCTCATCTGGGCGAATGTCGTGGATGGGTCGAGGCCGGAGCTTTCGCTGTTTGCCTTTTGCTTCGGGGCCCAGTTACTTCCCTTCTTTTTGATTTTCATGATTGAGAGTCAGAGGGTTGTTGGATGGAGTAGTCTCGTATTCAAGTGAGTACTATCCTTCCTGGGGCTGAACATTTACTGACCTTTGCAGCCCTATCATCTGGGGAATGTTGATGCAGGCATTCGGCTTCGGCATCATCATGCCTCTATTTACGGTAATCCATCTCCTCTGGACATCAAACGTGACTCGCTCTCAAACCGTCTACCTCCGGGATCACACAAGCCTGCACACGGTAGTCCCAGTGTTTCTTCTAGGATACGTGCTCCTCTGCGGACTCCTCGCCTTTCCCTTCCCTGACAATAACTTGAGACAATGGCTCAACATCATCTGGACTTGGTTCCCGCTGCATGTAGTCGTGCTTCAGACGCTCTTCACTGGCCTCGTCAAGCGGATGAGCATTGGCCAGGACACGTTCACGCCAAAGGTTAAGCTTGACAGAGAGGCTCTTTCATACGCGTACGGCTTTGCCTGGAACGTGGCTGTCATAGGCCAGATGTCCACATACGCGGTGCTCATCGCAGCCAACATACTTCCTGGCGTCTTTCCTGAAGGCGTCGCCAAAAGACTTACATTGGAGAGGGTCTTCATCCCCGACGCACCACACACGTACACGCCCATGAAGGATACCGGCTCTGCTATGCACAACTTCTTCAACTACGACCTCTACATTGGATCTGTTTCGGGTCTTATTTGGGCGGTTCATCTTCTTTTGCAGGTCCGACCGGAGCTTTCGTCGGGAGAGGAGCGGACGAATCTGGCTAGAGGGGTGGCGACGAGCTTCTTGCTTTCTGGCCCTGGAGGAGCGCTTGTTGCGTTGATGCAGCATCGTGATGATGTGGTACTTATTGCTGAGGCCAAGGCAGACAAGTCGCAGTGAAGTAATGGCGTGTTGGTAGTATATTGGTGACAAAGAGTCAACACCACGCTGTCCATCGAGAAACATTAACATGAATGCAACATCCTTTTTGGCTATCCTAATATATCTCGAGCATTCTTGTAATGACTACTTCTTCTCGCCGAGAGGAACGTCCATGCCATGACGTCCAACATAGCCCGATACCTCAGCAGGCTTCCATCCATGCTTTTGCAGCAGAGTCTCATCCTTGAGGCGATACACCTCAACCTTGAGAGGACGGCAGCACTTGATCATCTCATCCTCACTAGCCGCTCCGAAGCCCCAAAGCGAGAGATCACCACCAGGGCATGTGCCTGAGTTACCGTCAGCATTACAATTCATTTACTGAATGTTGGAAACTCACTCAGCGCCATCAAGAGATCTTGCTCGGCGAGGAACTCAATGTGGTCACCAGGCTCAGCTGGCGACGGGTTCATGAAATACCGTCCCTTCTCATCCAGACCCGTAACCTGGAAGATGTTGATAACATCATGCACATCCTGTTCATTCAGACCATAAGGAAGAACAGCCCGGGTGAGGTTGGAGTGACACTGGTAATTGTACTGTCCACCGCTCAGAACAGTGTTGATGTAAGGATCACATCGCGTGCCGAGCAGATCGTGCACACGACCTCCGTGCTCATCCTCGCCGTACCAGTCCAGGCTGTCAGTGAGAATAGTGGCCAGAGGCCGCATGTAAGGGAGGTTGGACCAAAGACGGTCGTAGGTGGAAACGTGCGAGGCGTGAAGCTGCTTGGTGCGGCTAGCCCAGAAACGCTCACGAGGGTTATGAAGGTTCCAAAGGTTCAAATCACCTATCAAAGTAAACTCATGTCAGCACAAGTCCAACACATTCACAAACACACTCTCACATCTCCGCATTCAACCCCACACTCAAACTCAACTGCATACCAACCTGAGGACCCTCTGGGGTGCTAATCTTGACAATCGATCCCGCGGGGGCCTTCCATGCCCTCCCGGACCGGATAGGCAGAACAAACTCCTCAATCAACTCTCTCGGCGCCTCCCGGATGGCAGTGTAAGCATCCTTATCAACGGTGAGCACCGACCCGGGAGAGGGGAGGTAAGCCGGGACGGGCTTCTTGATGGGCTTGCGGTTCTTGAGGCGTTCAGCACCGTTGGAAGACATTTTGACTGATGATGATTCTGACTTGAAAGATCAGGCCTTGTCTTGTGGTTATAAAGTCTTGAGGTCCTCCACCCCCCCACTTCACCTTTGGCCGTCTGTATCCGATGGCGGAGATGTACCTCCGACCCCGGGGTGGAGAGGACGCTATCGTGGAGGGGTGATTAGCTAACGTGGTGGTATCGCGGGTGGTTGACGTGCTTTGGCGGGGTTGTGAGTGAGGTTATCCCCAGGTTTGGGTCAGGCTTCAAGGATGGGAGCACGCGCATTAAACACGCATTAATAATACTTAATGGACTTCCTACCTTGACATGTGCAATCGGTAACAGTTTCAGCACCCTTGTATATTTACTGCACTCGATCGCGACTATTGAGGTTGGACTTGTAGGCCGGGGTTATCACGCAATTAACTTGGTGAGCCCAATCAACGTAGTTGCCTATCGGCCAAAGTTCCTTAAGCTTAATGCGCAGTAGATGCCCCCAGAGGGTCCATTGCATACCCAGTTGAACCACCCTAGTCGCTGTCACGTCAAATCGCCAGCCCTGAGATCGACACTCCCAGCCCTCCGGAACCCCTTGAACCTACATGCGACAACCCGCAGAAAACCATCCTTTTTTGCAATTGCAATGCATCAAATTTCTTTCATCATGCAGGTCCCGTCAATCAAGGGTCTAGAAGGGATAAAACCTCACGAATGAGCATCCCTAGTGTCGCAAGGGAGACACCCCCTCCACACCACAACCTGTGCCCAGCTGGAATGTGATTCTCAATTTCCAAGACAGGGGCTCATTCCCGACAAGAGAATTGGATATCTGTCGATCCAATGGTTTCGTTTCGTCAGGATTCGTGGCTTGTCAACGGGCGCGATTAAACTCTCCCTTGCGTCGTCTGTCAGATGCTTTATACAGCTGAGTTCGCCCCTCACGCCCCTCTTGTTCAGAAAGTCAATTCTTTTTTTCTCCAGGCCATGAAATCGTCAAGATGGTGATAGTATCTGGTTCACCATGGGCCAGGAGGCTCATCTTTGTCGCCGTCTCCCTCAATCTACTCATGTGGTTGTTTGTTATGCAATCGCAAAGCGCACTCCGTCGCGACGATCTAGTACAACCGCTCCCTCAAACAGCCGACGAAGCCGTGATCGCAGCAGCCGAAGCAGCGAATGGTCCGACAGCGACCGTCACCGGGTCCAAGACATTTCCGACCTTTCACTCTTGGAGCAACTTTCAGGTCGTGACGCCAAAGAACCAGAAGACGTATCCCTACCGCAAGTTCAAGAGCTCGCCGCATAGTCCGCCTCACATCAGCTGGTCGACCAATGGCAAAAAGCAGTCCAAAGGATATGTCTTTATCACGCCGCAGTCCAAGGTCAACGAGAAGGGTCTGAAGCAGGAGGCTTCCTTCATCATGAAGACCAACGCCGAGATGATATACGCCCACGAAGAGTCCATGGCTAGCGAGGGCATGGGGGTTCAGCCCCTCGAGGATCAGCAGTATCTGACCATTTGGCGCGGTGTACACAGGAACGGCTACGGATTCGGTGAAGTGGTTCTCCTCGATCATCGATACAAAGAGACAGTCATCAACATAGACGAGAGCATGTCCGCCGTATTCGGCCAAAAATTCCCCGGCAACCTAGACTTCCACGAAGCAGAACTCACATCGAGAGGAACCATCCTCGTCACGGCTTACAACACCACGACTGCGGACCTAAGGTCAATCGGAGGCCCTGTGGATGGCTACGTCGCTGACTCCATGTTTTTCGAGATCGACATTGAGACCAAGGAGATCCTCTTTAGCTGGAGCTCCCTTGAGCATTTTAGAATTGAAGATTCAATGCTCCCCCGCGTTACGACCATGGGAAATGGAGGTCAGAGGAATCCCTACGACTTTTTCCACCTCAACTCGATCCAGCTCGTGGGCCACGACTCTTTTCTCATCAGCAGTCGGCACTTTTGGTCCGTGTACCTGATTTCACGATCTGACGGACGAGTGCTCTGGGAGTTGAAGGGTAACAGCAGGGGAGGAAGCTTTGGAGCTCTGCCGGCTCACGGACGATTCCGCTGGCAGAACCATGTCAGGGCACACAATGCCACTTCAACGGGCATGATGATTAGCATGTTTGACAACCACAACTCGGAAGAGGATAATGGCAAGACTCCCTCAAGAGGTCTCCTTCTAAAGTTGAAGCTCCCCCCGGATCCGTCGGAAAAGCCCACCGTCCTCCGCGTGCTGCAGTCCGACAGAGCCCGCTTCTCGACAGACTACGGAAGCTATCAACTAGACCTCAGCAACAACAACCAATTAGTGAGCTACGGCGAAGGCGGCGTAGTCCAAGAGTTCGGCCCCGGCGACGGCACCGACCTCCGCTGGGAAGGCCACTTCGGACACGATGACTCAGTACAATCCTACCGAGCCTTCAAGCAAACATGGCACGGCACGCCAGCACAGTGGGACCCAGCCCTGGTGGTGGAAAAGCCCAACGACGTGGTGATGGGCTACGTCAGCTGGAACGGCGCCACAGACATTGAAGCGTACAACGTGTACACCGTCGAGCGAGGTGTGGCGATGCGTCCACTCGGAAAAGCAGTAACCTGGGGTTTTGAGACGGGCTTCGACCTACCCGTTGCTTTGAACAAGACGACTTGTCTCATGGTGGCGGCTGTGAGAGGAGGACAGGAGATTCGGCAGTCTAATGTGGGATGTATAGAGGGGACAAAGTTCAAGTCGACGTTCAAGGTGGTGGAGGATAAGAAGACGTCGAGGGCAGGGGGCATGCTTCAAAAGATCCTAGGAGGTCTGGCATGATATGACAACCGTGTCATTTTTCAGTTTATAGCGATATGATGGATATTCAACATTTATAATAATTTGTCTCTTTGAACTCCAGGTCAGTTGCTCTCGCCAGGTGACGACATCACTAAGCTCCAAAAGTGTTGCGAACAACCCGTCACACTCCTCAAGGCAAAGAAATCCCTCGAGGAAAAACGTGGCATCGAGAAGAGGGCCCGTTACAACGGTCCCAAGCAGAGAGTGCTTTGCTGCCGGCTGATTATGGTTACACGAGATATGCCACTTCACATATGATACCTTAAGAGTAAAGGGAGACTCGGACCTGACGCTTTGAGGACCCAGTGAGCCATTGATGTACCAAATAGGCAAAATGGTTGTGCCTTACCCCAAGACTGGCGATCCTTGCTGCAATGAATTCTCTTGCATTGCCTGGTTCGGCTACCTTGTTAGTACCCAAACCCGAACTCGGCACAACCCGACCTATACGAATAGTTTCATCCACACAGATTGGCAGTGATCTACGCAAGCCTCGACCTTGTCACACAACACAAGGCCAATTACACAGAACAAATTCCCTACCCATCACCAATGCATATGCTCGGATCTCGGGTCAGCCTAGCCCCAAGTAAGACGGCTGATCGACGTGTCCCGCGGAGGATTATATTCAAGACACGATTCAACTGCCGTAGCCAATCACGTAGTCACACAGTAGTTCAGGGTCACCTCGCTGGGCAGGGATCCGCGGACCAGCTTGTTGGATCAGCAGAGACATCGTGAGCTTCACCAAGATATTGATGTTGTGGAATGTAAGCGCGGAGGGTGAGTCTGGCCGAGGGTGAGGATGATCAATTTACTTCAAACTTCACCGCTTGAAACGAGAATTATCGAAAATTATAAAGAGTTGATGCTATTCTCTGGAATTGATGTCTCTTCACCATTAACACAAACAAACAGCAGCTTCTCAAAACCCATATACTGAACCGGATCCTTCGTACTTTCAACATGAAGTTCTACACAGAGATCACCCTCCTCGCTGCCACTGCGGCTACCATTGCCCAAGCTGCCACGGTCAACGTCTGCAAGGGCCAGGGCAAAACTGAGTGCATCCCTGTTAATGCCCCGGCGTTTATCTGCACAAACCTAGTCTCCGCAGGTAAGAAAAAGCTCCCCGATATGTAAGCTATATATTCTGACATGCTTCGATAGACGGACGTCCCTTCATCTCTGGCTACTCTGATGGCACCGTCTGTGATATCTACAGCTCGCCCAACTGCAACGGGATTGGAAACACTGTTGATGGTGCTGGGTGGTCCAAGTTCCCCTTCAATGTTTGGTCTATTGAGTGTTAGGAGGTTGCCATAGAGAGACTACAAGTCGTTTAGTCTTGGTTGCAGATGCTGGTCGAGTTGGAGGCACTCGCTGTACAGCAAGCTCTTACATTTACCACAGTCGCTACATCGAGTTTAAATGAGATGACGAACGCCTAAGCTCATTGCTAAAACTATGTAACAAGTTTTAAACTAGTTCTCGGTGAACGAGCAACCTAGACATTTCACTCGTCCTCGTGATCGATCGTCAGCTCCAGGCCCGGCATAGCAAACCCCACCAGGAAAGGTATCAGGCCTCAGAGTGACAGGTTTGAAGTCAAGTATAGTTGTCTTATAGGATATGCTACCGATAGGAATTAAACTATGCTGACTGATTCAAGAAGACTGATACCTGTAAAGAGGCCTGGGCTAGTTCAACGATTTGCCAACAGTCTTGTTCATCTTGGGTAGTAGTTTAAGCAGGGCCAAATGTATGGACTTGAGAGGAATAGATTTCGTGTATGTTGTTTTTGTAATCAAGGACATGAATGGAGAGATTGAGGCAAGGCTCTGGATGGTGTCTGAGCTGCGTTCTAGTTCACTGGTCAAGACTCAAGGCTTAGACTTCCCCTTCATACCCGAAAGCTAACGACAAAATCTCGAAAAGATCTTTCAATCATCTATGGTATACCTTTACAGACTTAAGGGCGAATCAATTATTGCCATATAAGTACAATGGACTCTAGTTGTCTGTCAAAGTGGAAGTGAGCTAAACAGCAATGAACCTGAAATGCGATACTCAATCATGCCACAAGCAGGGAATTGGTGAGTTTTGGTGCTGGACTATTTGCACTTCATTTCGCCTTGACTCGAACACCGAATGTGGCCATGAGCCACAGGTGGCGCTCCCACTTGGTTCCCTTCACAGAGCACGAGTGTACAACTCAAGCCACACCGAGGTTCCTGGAAGCTGGAACCGAAACCCTTTACGAGAGTAGCGATAAGTATTTGATAAAGAAGAACGGAAACGTGAATGTTTGACCCGAGAGAGATAACCTATCGACAGTCAATTCGCCCAACCAAGAACGGATTTCCCTTCCCGGAAACCCTCGATATGAGACCATCTCATACAGAGCGACCCGTCATGGACGCAAGCGGGATCAAATCCTCCCAAAACATGGGGAAATATTGATATGAAAACGGTCGAGTGCAGTGAGACATGCCGCTCGTGTCACGTCGGCAACAAGGAATGTGGATATCACTGACGACGGGATTGTTGCACAATGTGCGGAACGGCTTCGGTAGGAATGGAGCCATGGCAATCAGATTTATTGGGCAGCTGAAAACACGAGAAAAGTAAAAGAGAGGGGGTTGCGCATACCTCAATCGAACGATTCTTGGCAGAGGGGAGGAAGTAAGGTTTGGTCAAGTCGGGCTAAATCTACTTTAAGAGGCTTCATGCCAGTGTCAAACGTTCAGCTCCTCATCCACATTCATCTCAGTCGTTCAAGACACATCGAAATGCCGTCGTTTACTCAGAATTTGATGGGCGGTTCTCTCGGGGGCAAAGGCTCTGACCTCCCATCCGCTGAAGTCAAAGCTGCCATCGACGCATGTGCTTCAGACCTGAGACTCATCAGCACGACCATTCATGACAATCCTGAGCTTGGCTACAAAGAGTTCACGGCCCACAGGGTCATCACTGACTTTCTCGAGAAACAAGGCTTTGCTGTGACTCGACATGCCCACGGCCTCGAGACTTCCTTCGAGGCCGAGTACGGATCTGGCGGCCGTCTCGTCGTCTTTTGCGCCGAAATAGATGCTCTGCCCGAGATTGGCCATGCGTGCGGCCACAATCTTATCGCGACCTCTTCTATTGCGGGATTCATCGGCTTGGTCGGCGCAATAAAGGCATCTCCCATCAAAGGACGCGTCCGCATCCTCGGCACTCCAGCAGAAGAGGGTGGCGCAGGAAAAGTCAAGCTTTTGGAGGCCGGCGCCTTCAACAATGTCGACAGCGCCATCATGATGCACCCGACAGCTGATCATTCCTTTCCCCAAGGCTTCAGAGCGCTCGCGGGCGTCAAGTTCATCGCCAGCATGAAGCTCAGGGTCGAGTTTCGTGGTCACACGGCACATGCTGGTGGAGAGCCGTGGAAGGGACTCAATGCTTTGGATGCAGCTGTATCGTCATACACCAACATTTCCATGTTGCGACAACAGATGCGGCCCGATGAGCGCATCCACGGCGTGATTGAAGATGGAGGAACGGTGCCAAACGTGATCCCCGAGTACTCGAGAATGAACTACTACATCCGAAGTCCGACAATCAAGGGCGCAAGGGAGTTGCTGAGCCGTGTCAAGAACTGCTTCGAAGCAGCAGCCAAGGCGACAGGCTGCGAGGTGAACTATATTGAGTGAGCTCCCATGTCTACCCATGAAGAGTGTTCTACTAACTTTAAAAGGGTACCTGCTTACACAGAGCTCCGCATCAACAACACTCTGAGCTACGAGTTTTCCAAGATCATGGGTACTCTGGGCGAAAAGGTCATCCCCAGAAGCGACGAACCCTTCACCTTTTCCACCGACATGGGCAACGTCTCGTTCGCGGTGCCCTCATTCCACGGAGCCTTTGGAATCCCCGCACCCAAGGACGCGATGCCTCACCAAGCCAAGTTTGCCGAAGTGTCTGATACAGAGGCCGCTGTTGATATAGCCCTGTCTTGCGCCCACGGTATGGCGCTGTTGGGATGGAGGGTGTTGACGGATGATGAGTTCGCAGCGGGGGCTAGGAAGGACTTTAATACTCCTGATTACCCTGACCAAGAGATATGCGCACGGTGAGTCACGTAATGTATTTGGAAAGGCAAGCACATACTGGATATTTGGACTAGAAAGCTTTACTGGCCTGGTAGAGGATGGCTCTGTGATTCAGAGACGGGGAACACACAGGAGAGAATGTTCTGCAGAGCATGATTGGCATCGATAACAAATTGCTTTCTCAATCTTGAATGAATCATACATGCCCGGATTGAGGTGTCTGTTGGATCTCGTGTGTAGTGCGCGCCTGGGCTCGCGGGCCGCCTTTGCCATAATACCAGCCCAGGCGGTTATCGTTACTGCCACAGGCTCGCATTCACACTCGAGCTACCAAGGATCTCATTTTGTTACCGCGTGGTTAAAGAACTCCCGCACACCAGCTGTTGATTGGCCGTTTATCTCGTGCGGCAGGCTTGTTTTGCTTGACAGCTGCCAACACCTGGTCGCCAGTATTCACCTGAGCTTCTTTATTCCACCATATCCTCTGCCTCAATTCTCAATTCTTCACCTTCTCACCAATCCACCTTCGATGTCAAGGTCCAACTTCAACGATCGCGTCATCAACAAAATCCCCGAAAAGCTCCCCAGCGACGTTGGTATCCACGATGTCTTCACCTCACCATCGAAACACCCTGCCCGAAGGAGGTCGACCCGCGGAGCAGCTAGAAGGTTCCTCAAAGGATGCAATCCAGGAGCAGGCCGCCGACACCCCTCAGAGCATGCAGCTTGTACTCTTCAAGGAACCCATACTTGACGTCAGCACTGTTGTCACTCGCAACACCCTGGAGGATGTAAGTGTCCATCGTCATTGCTTTAATCGTGCCTTGAGCTCTACTAATTATGGTACCTAGTTCGCTGTGCTCATCTTTGGTCTTGAACAAATCTCTTTGGACAGTCTGAATGAGAACGAGTTCGTCTTAACCTCCCACACGCTCTCTGATCTTCCCATCCTCTGACAAGCTTCTAGGAATGCTCAGTCGGACGATCACATCGACGGGATCTATACCGAATACGATGCAATGACTTGGGCAGGCCTCTTCGCCGATTCCCTTCTACACCGACGCGATCCCGTTATCTATCCCCTTTCATTCGCGTGGGAACTACATCAAGCGGGCTTTCCTGTTTATATGTTTCCTCGAGCTCGGAATGGCGGTGATCGCATTCTCCGCACCAAGGATATAGAGGAGGCTACCATCTGTGTTCTGGCTAAAGTGGCGCCCCTGATTCGAAAGCTGGAAATCGCTAAGCTTGAAGAGGTGGATTGATCATCCATGAGGAGAGATGTGGATAACAGGCTGGAAACGAGAGGTGTAAATTCGTCATTGCGATTCACTCCGAGGACAGAACACTCGGGCTAGTAGTCAAAGTCACATGGCCATTACAGATTCATAAAGAATATGTCGTGATTGTTTTTCTTGGTGGTTTGTGAAGTTGGTGGGAATGATGGTAAGGAAGAAACACCGTCGCTTGCTCTTTCCTTTCGGGTGATGCTCATCGCAAGGAGCACCTGCCTCATGACGAACAACGGTGCGACGGGGACTGACAGCTCGCACTGTCACTATGACGGACCTAGATTGTTTTCTTTCTTTCATCTTTGTTACCTAGGTAGTTTTCCCGAGCCCTCATTCACGACCGCATTCCCCGTGTGCTCATAAGCATTGTGTGGGATGCTCCGCAGCATCGAACTCGCTACAATGGTTGCTCAACAACCATCATCTTCCGTAGTATAGTGGTCAGTATGCAAGCTTGTCACGCTTGAGACCCGGGTTCAATTCCCGGCGGGAGAGATCGCCAGCACCTTCAAGGTGCGATTCCTTTTTTTGTGATTTTTTTTTTTTGGCTCTTTGTTGGAGGTTGAAATGTTGGTTGACGATCGTTCTCGTGGTGTTTGCTGAATGGGAGGTGGTTGTCTGAACATCGCGGGGTTAGTGGGCACGGGCACTAAACTTTAGTGGAAGCCCGCTGTATTTTTGCAAGGTGTGCCAACGCGCCTTCCCCGGCTGTCCACGTTTCAGGTCCATGTGTTTACTTGCATATCACAATTCCCACCAACAGCACTTCATCGAGTCTGCCTCGCCAGTTGAAACAGTATGAATGCAGAAGGCTGTCTCTAATGGTGTAAACGGTCTCAAAATATGGCCAACATCATACGCAAGGCATGCGGGAGGCCGTACCGCGCAGCTTACTCCCACATACATAAACCCTCGTTCACCTCGGCCAAGGCAACTCTTTCATCTGCCAACTTCCACCTCCCTTTCTACCGCGATTCATTCGTTGGAAAAAGCAATCAACGAAAAGAGAAAATTCTCTACTTTTGATAAAAATGCACGCAATCGAATCACTCTTTTGTTGCCTCGCTGGCCGAAGCGTCTCCGCGTTCATCGAGCCTAGCGAGGCGATCACCAGGGAGAAGACAGTCATCACTCAACAACCGGTTCCCTACTCGGACGATGCGGCGGATCAATTTGTCGCTATTCTTCAAACACACAAGGGCTCCCGCGATGAGCTTCATCGACGATTAAACGAGGTCGTGTCTACCAACGGGTGGACCGAGAGCCTTGCCGAAGCGATCCTCCAAAAGATGGAGAAGTTGATCAAAGAGGGCGCCAAGATGGCACAACCCATGGCAGAGGCGATCAAGAAGGCGACCGATACCGCTCTCGAGTTCGCAAAGGAGCACCCCGTATATACTGCCCTCATCGCAGCGGGCACTATCATCGCCATCGGCGTGCTCGTCATCTTCGATCTAGCTTGGGTATTGAATGCCCTCGGTTTCGCGGCGAAGGGACCCCGTCTCGGTATGTCAATCCGAAGCTCATATTTTATTCCCTTCTGACCTTGTATGCAGGTAGCTTTGCGGCCCGTTGGATGAGCCAGATTGGCAATGTATCCAAGGGCTCCATCTATGCCTTCCTCCAGAGACTGGGAATGGTATTGAAGTAGACAGAGGTCTTGCTTAATTGGTGCTCGGCGATGATTGCAGAGCGCCGAGGGTGTACTATTCGTCCATGGAGTCGATCGGAAGGATGTGGGAAATCTGCCTCGTTGATCTGGGTTGCATTTGACGATGACATGCTCTGATTGGCGCTCGGCCGCTGTGAGGGAGCTCCGAGGAGAATTCCGGGCACGCGACAGGCATCTGCCTTGTTGGTATTGCTCTGCAGGATAGTGCTTGTTCCTTTGAGTGCCAAGTTTGGGCGAAAAACATTGCCAAATCATATCCTTGATCTGTATCTTGACTTGATTGACAACGACCACATGAGAGAAAATACATGGCGAGCTGATTAAGTTACTACAATACAATTGAACTTTGTAAAGCTGTAGCAGAAAGTCTGCGAATCACGCATGTTCCACGGCACAGCATTTACAGTCATGGGCTCCGGCGATCGGCAAGTCAAAGTTGCAATCATCACGACATTGCCAACTTTACCCCGCCATCTTCCCCACGGTCTCCATCTCCAACAAGCAACGAATGATTCATTTCTCGGCCTTGATCCGATTGTCCGAGGTCCATCTTGGTTCAACCATTTAAATCTCGACTGACGTCTTGTTACTCTGCGTCTCTTCGTCCTCCTTCAACTGCCACTTGATCAACCTCGGCATCATGCCTCTCCCCACATCGTCCGTCTACGAGCCGGCCACCGGCGGCTTCACTGGCTATCCTTCACGGAGGAGCGTCGTTCACAGCACACAAGGCATCGTAGCAGCGCCTCAACCATTGGCAGCGAACTGCGGTCTTGAGATTCTGCGAGCTGGAGGAAATGCCGCTGTAAGCCACCCATGCCATGTTAAACCCAATCATCATGATACTGATACCGAACCAGGATGCTGCTGTTGCAGTTGGTACGTCGAGACAACACATAATATAATACTAAATAGCTGCTGGTCTCAATGTCACCCCCCTATCTACTGGCATCGGTGGTGACATGTTCCTCCTCTACTATGATGCCGCTACTAAGCAGGTCAAGGCGCTGAACTCTGGTCGATCAGGAGCCAAATACACGCTCGAGACCATCCGAAAGGACCTCAAGATCGCTGACGGCACCATCGGCCAAATCTATGACGTGCTTGCCGCGACTGTTCCTGGCGCTGCGGCTGGATGGACACGGTTGAGAGTTGGAAGTGAAAAAACTTGAGCCAGATTCTTGATCCTGCTATTAGATTGGCAGAGAATGGATTCCCTGTGTCGGAGATTGCTTCGCATTCTGTGAGTCATCCGATTCCAGACAAGACTCTACTAACAAGAACAGTGGCGCTCTCAAGAGAAGCTGCTGCGGGACTCCTCGCCCAACTATGCCGAGATGCTGAAGAAGGACCCCAAGGCCGAGAATGGTGTTAGAGCACCTGGGCCCGGTGAAGTCTTCAAGAACCCAACTCTTGCAAAGACATTCAGAACTCTAGCCACCGAGGGCAAGAAGGGCTTCTACAGCGGCCGCATCGCCGAAGAAATCGTCAAGGTTGTCCAAGACCTGGGCGGCCACCTAGAACTCGACGACTTGAAGCACCACCTCGAAACAGGCACCCAGAACACAGAGCCCATCTCAGTCAAGTTCCGTGGCCAAGGCCTTGCAAGCAAAGACCCCAACGGAGGTGTCGAGCTGTGGGAGCACCCTCCAAACGGCCAGGGCATCGTCGCTCTCATGGCCCTGGGCATAATCGAGCAGTTGGAGAAGCAGGGCAAGATTCCCGTCTTTAAGCCCGAGGACTTTAATACGACGCCGTATCTCCATGCCATCATTGAGGCCCTTCGGCTTGGCTTCACAGACGCGAGCTGGTATGTCACGGATCCCGATGTGACAAAGGTGCCCACAAAAGGCTTGATCTCTCCCGAGTACCTCGCCGAACGCGCCAAGATCTTTGATCCCTCAAAAGCCCACGACGGCGTCCAGCCTGGAAACCCGTCTTTCATCTCGCCCGCCCTGCAGAGCTGTGATACCGTCTACTTTACCGTCACAGACTCTGCCGGCAACGCCGCGTCCTTCATCAACTCCAACTACGCCGGCTTCGGCACTGCCATCATCCCCAAGGGATGTGGTTTCACCCTGCAGAACCGCGGAGCCAATTTTTCTCTTGACCCCAAACATCCCAACAAGCTCGAGCCCCGAAAGCGACCATACCACACCATTATCCCTGGCATGGCCACCAACCTTAGCGACGGCTCTCTGCACTCCGCCTTCGGAGTCATGGGTGGCTTCAATCAGCCACAAGGCCAGTTGCAAGTGCTTCTAGGGCAGACGGTCGCTCAATTGAACCCCCAGCAGGCTCTTGATGCTCCCCGAATCTGCATCGGAGCCGGAATGCCAGATGAGGGTAACGTCCTTGACTGGACGGTTCACGTTGAAGAGGGAATCCCCGAGGAGACCATTGAAGGATTGAAGAAGTTGGGACACAACGTGGTGG
The DNA here is from genome assembly GCA_017654865.1 of Fusarium sp. FW16.1. NCBI lineage: Eukaryota > Fungi > Ascomycota > Sordariomycetes > Hypocreales > Nectriaceae > Fusarium > Fusarium sp. FW16.1. The sequence continues at coordinate 3,292,952 of JADNRB010000006.1, read as the reverse complement.
TTCTCAAGAACTGGAAGAGAGCCATGTTTGGTCGTGGGCAGATCATCCGGTACACCATAGATCCGGATGGAACACCAGTGTGGTCCGCCGGGAGCGACCCAAGAGCCGATGGAGGAGCATACCCTCAGTAGAAGGGTACATATAAAGTAGTTAAAGTAATACGAATCCTAAAGCAATCCTTTCAGTAAAAGTTTTGGGTATACACTGCTCGACTGCGTTTGGCGAACACCAGTAGCCGGCATGACCTCCGCGACAAGACGACAAAATCCAGATGCTAGTATACCCTCCGAAACACCATCCTCCAATTCCATACTTGTACCAACAACTCACTATGTGTAATTCCATGCCACCTGTTTGGGAGCCAGTCCAGGGATCCATCTAAAAGATGGTGATGGCTCTTGACTCCCCTTCAGCAAGCGCCTGCGATCTATGAGGCAGGTCAAGGTGTAACAAATCATTGAAGGAAACGCCGACCCGTTTAATGATCCTATAACCGTACGACTCACTCTGTAGAATAAAAGGTAATTGATCAAGATACCAGAGCTCAAGATGATCCAGAATAATTCCATATCGCCAACCGGGCTGGATGTACTCACTATCCTGCTCGGTAATCACTCTGATAAATATACCCATCGCCACCATGACAGTGGTTACTTGGAGAGTTTCGGGGTATACGGTTTCCTTAAAAGACACAATTGCCTGATCCCTGTGAGGAGGAGTGGACTTGATTGCGTCGAGATGCTGACCGATGTCGAGAAGCTCGGGGATCCCTTGACTAGTCCAGTCCACTACCCATGATGGTAGTCCTGGCCTCTCCCAGATGCGACGGGAAGCGCCCAGTACCGACAAGACATTAAGTCGATTCTCGAAGAGTATGATATTTTTGGTCGTCTCAGTGAGAACATGGCACAAGGTGTTGCTAGCTGAATAGTCGGGGGTTATGGCGTACCCGGGGTGAGCAAGGCCCAGTAAGGCGTAAATTCGATCCCTATCATCAGACGCCTTGGAACCCTGAGAGCGAGCAAGAAGAAATGGGAGGCTATATGTATCGTCCCATTCGGCTTTGGTCTTGAGCATGAACCTGACTATTCCTGCTCCGTCCGCGGCATCTCTAAACTGCGATATGGACTCTCGGCGTTTCAATATCACGTCGAGACATTGAACTATACTGTCATCGTCCTCGGGGCCGAGATATCGCTTGAGTGCGGACTGGAACATGGTCCAAGGGAGATGATAACGCCCAGAAAGAAAGGTTGCATGGGTAGACACCATAAACTCCTGAAAGACCCACGCTCTGGTCCACCAAGGACTCCCAATCACCTCTTCCCAGAAGGTGGTCAGGTTATCGCCAGGATTTGCGGTTGGTTTACCTCGAGGTTGTTGTCGTGGTCGCTTGCCGTCTCCGTAAAAGGTTTTAATAAACCATTTCATGCCTTTGCCCTGGGTATCGGACGTTGACAGGCAAATAAGAGTCTGCTGTGCACTCTCATAGATGTCCCTCATAAATCCAACCTGATGAGATCTCTCGGAAAGGTCAGCTTGGTTGATGCAGATCTGATCCGCCCACAGCAGAAAGTCTTCATCGCCGGCCTGTGTCGCCCAAAAGTGCCGAGCGCATGTCAACGCGTGGCAGAGGTTGGCAAAGACATTGCACTTGACGTCATTGACGTGGATGACCTCTGTATTTCGTGGATCGCCCGCGCAATAAGAGAGGGCCAGGTAGTTGCCTCGCAGCTCCGCAATAGGCGCGCTGGGCAGCAACTCGCATTCGACAAGTCCACCACCTGAGTCTGGTAGCACTCTGAGAAGGCGAATCTCTCGTTGAGTGGGATCAAGTGTCTTGTATGGGGTTTTCGATAGGAAGTTGCTGTTCTCTGGGGTGCAAAAAATGTCGTGTCCAGGAAGGCTCCTGTCCTTCCGGTCAGGTCCCAGAGGTTTTCCACCTTTGCCATCCATGGCCATTAAAAGACGAGAAGTTTGGTAGCGAAGTCGTTGGGTGATCTCGAGGTTTGCGTTTTCGGTGCAGGATTCGTGGGTTGGGAGGAGGAAAGAGGGGAAGCGTCGCCAAGAGGGGGAGCATTGCTCGAGGTTACGTAGCTCATCACGACCTGTACAATGCCATTTCCCTTACAAGCAAGCAGGCAGGTAGGCAATTTTCCTATTCAAATGCCAAGGTCTTTGCTGTTCTTCAATTCTAAACAAACATAGAATTACTCCGCCAGCAACATGCGCTTTGCGGATTCCGTGATTGGCTCGTTATGCCAAGCATCAGTTGATGTCGCGTTAGCTGTAGCAACTATATGCACACTTACGCGGGCAAAGAAATAAATAAGATAATAAAATATTTAAATAACTACCTTAGTCCTTATAAATGTAGTTAAGTAATTTATAAAATATGCTATATAATAATATAATAATTAGGCAATTTTTTATTATTTTTATTATAATTTATTGATTAGATTTAGGGGGGATTTCGGAGTAGATTCGTTCTCGTGTCTCGTTTTTTCCTTGACCCAGGTGACACCGCAGGGAACAAGATGAGTGTGGCTATGCACCCAGTTTCTGCCAACAAGCATCTGAATTAATAACTCAGCTCTCATGCACGACTGCGGCGCTGAACCTCTGGCGCCTTGATGATCGTAACAAAATGTAGCAGAAGGGCCCCTCATCTTGGCTCAGATCAGTCAAGAAACCTCGTATTCCTCTTTAGCTGCCTAAATCCTAAGTCTTTAACCTAGTAAGAGGCAGCTTTGTGGCGGTGTTGGGTGGCACTCAATCAGTCTGCAAGGCAGATTTGGCACAATCACCAACAGCACCTCCACTTGTTGGGCGTTTTTGCCCAAGAGCTGAAACAACAGAACTTAGAGACTGCTCACCTGCCTAGAAGCCTCAAATGACATATATTTGCCACGGTTATTGAGTGGCTTGTGTTTAGCTATGTACTACTCGCAATCAAGAACACTATTCCATCAATATGACTTCGGCTACCTGTACTTGCCCGTTGGCAGACTATCAGATGATGGTCGCCGACAGTGGAAAGCCTATTTGCACAATGACTAACATAGCCAAAGGACTTGGACATAGCATCCGAGGCCAAAGGGACGATTCTAGGTTCGCTGAAACTGTCAAAGCATACCCCTCGCGCTTCATATCGAGCGCTGGTATCTCTGGGTACCAACTGCTAAACTGGAGCAATCCTTTTCACCGGCAGGGTCTCGTCGAAATGACCCATGAGTTTCTCTGTACGAGTGGAAATGGACCACTTTTTTGGCCTGATGAGAATGAGAATGAGTATGAAGATTCATTGAGGTATCCGGATCATCGGAACGAGTAAGTCGCATCCTGCTATACAGTCATGTATCATTACTGACATCACAACTTAGAATATTTGAAGAAATGGTGCGGTTGTTCTTCAAGGTCAATGACAATCAGAGAGCCAAACAAAAACGTCTTTCGTACTTGCGTAGGGCCTCACAGGATCATGGACAAATCCTTAATGCAGGTTCGATAAACGAGCGGCCTCCAATTAGAGACGTGCCAGTCGGAGGACGAATGTCACGTCCAACAAAGAGCCCAGATGATCTTAATGTACCTCACTATGCTAATCCACCCCACCCTCTCTCAAAGCGTTTTGCTAACCATCGTGCAGGTAGACTCCCCAGGTCGGGGCATACCCGCAAACAACGCTCGTCGTAGAGTCAAGCGACGGCGAGATCACCGGGGCAGTTGGCTGTTTGATGCGTATTCCGACCGCGGTCATGACAGGACCTCTGCAGGACCATCTCACCGCAGGGAACAAGCGCTCACTGACGAGCTCACTGAGAGGCCTAGAGACGCTGATAATGCTACCATGACTGATCTGCTGACTCAGTCAAACGTAGAGAGGGAAAATACAACTCACAATAGAGCAGGCGATGGACCCCTACAGCCGATGAACATTAGCAGAGCATCAGAGGGCCAAGCGGGAGCAGATCATGACAACAGAGCCCTTTGGCCATCATCAGGACAATCGCGAGAAGTGCCACAGAGTCGCCAAGGACTAATGCGAGGTCCCTCCGAGCCACCTGCTCAGCCAGTTGAAGGACTAGCGTCGCCCACGCCAGAGCCCAAGACCAGTCCCATCCTGGCACCTGCGACGCCTGCAGTTATCCACGGCGTCCATATCATTATCAGTGTTCAGACCTTCCCGTGGCTGAACCAGATATGGTATCCCAGGAGGGACTTTTTCCAGTATACGCTAAAGACCTTGTTTGAAGACCTGCCCTGGCAGGAGCCGTTCTACAAGGTGATTATGCTACTGGAGTTTCCAGGTGGCGTGATCTTTGAAGATGTGCAAAGAGATGACGAAATGGGATTTAGGATCGTCTTGGCGAGATTTGAGCAAAAGATCGAGACGTTGAGAGTGTGCTATGCTGCCCCAGATAAAGACGTCGTTCTAGAGATTTCATTAGAGCCGGTAGGCCGTTACCAAGAACCCAGCGAACGAGTACGGGCTTTGCTAGGGAGGCACATACGATAGGAAGGATTGCTTTATTAGACACGGTACACATATTTGATAGATTCCTATTTAGCAATTAGTAGATTCCTAACCACAGAAGACGCTGTCTGAGACCTAGCGGTGGTGAATGATGACGACACCTACCCTTGAGCGAGCCGAGTGAAATGTAAGGATTGGAGTCATCGACAAACCTCACATGTGAAGAGACCCCCATTCGTAAAGGCCTAGAGAAGGTCAATTCCCCAAATATAAATGAGAAATAGTACGCCAAATACTTCGGGCCTTCGTGGTGGCGCCGTAGCCGTCATTTCACAACTCTACTCGTATTATTGCTCGACGTTTCGTGGATGGCTCCCTCGTCCATGACGGATGGAGACGAAAGCCGAAATTTACACCGACGTCCCTGAATAGTTCCAGACGTGCGTAGCGATGGTTCGAACCTGTGATCTCGGGTTTCAACTTTATCATAACCCGATGACTAGACATTTGTATTGGGCGAGGTTCCTGTTGAAGATCAATCGATCCCAGCCCGGCATTTGTCAGCCATTACACTCAGGAACACCGAACATCAACACCCAATCCCTTGATCGATGCAGAGATAAACCAGGAAAATTCTATTCTTTTTGCTGTACTTTATTCATCGCCGTACAGAGGTATCTCATGCCCATGTATCTTATCCATTACACTCGTAGGTATTTGTACACTCGGACCCGGTCCAGCTCGGATGCCATCTTTCGTCTACTCTTTCTTGTCGCCCTCGCCGAGCTCTCCCTCAAGGATAACCTTCTTCTCCTCAAAGAGCTTGGCCAGGTCGCCGTTCTGGTGCATCGAGACAAGAATATCGCAGCCTCCCACAAAGTCCTTTTCGACGTAGAGCTGAGGGATCGTGGGCCAGTCCGAGTACTCCTTGATTCCCTCTCGGAGCTCGGGGTCCTCGAGGACGTTGAAGGCGGCGAACTTTTCGGGGTTGACGCCTTGAAGGCCGAGGATCTGGATCGCGGCGCGGGAGAAGCCGCACTGGGGCATCTCGGGTGTTCCCTTCATGAACAGCACCACCGGCGCCGATGCGACGGCCTTGTCGATGGCTGCCCGGGTCTGATCCGAGAGCAGGCGCGCCTGGAAGGGAGTGAGGGGAGAGATGGGGGCGCGGAAGAGGGAGGCCGAGGAGCGGACGGCGGCGGGCCGGGCGACTTGCCGGAGGAAGGACTGAAGTCAAAGTTAGTGAACCGGAGCGAAAGCGGGGCGAAGCCGGTGGAAACATACCGAGGCGACCGTTCGCGAGAACATGTTGGCAGCTGTGAAGGGAAAGTGGTGAGAGGAGAAGGATTGGCGGCGCAAAAGTTGATTAGAGGCCGGATGGCGGAGGAAACTGGATTAGGTCATGCAAAGAGCATGTTTCGGTGCCGCCCCCGGAGAACGGTGGCGATTCGCCAATCAGAGGGCACGCAATTGGTGATGCCTGTGGCTGATGAGGTGCTCAACTGTGGCTAGTGCTGTGGCGATCTGGTTACTCCACCCGGCCCCGGTATCAGCTGCAATCCGGCAGAGCAGCCGGTCGAGGCACGAGATACACCAAACAAAGCTGAATCGGCTCATGTTATTCATACTTTTTCCAAGAACCGGAAATCTTGAGCTGAAACTAGTCACGTTGTCAGGCCATCGGGAAGGCGGTCCCGGAGGGCCAAGTGCGAGAATCGGCGCTGCCCCCGTGATGCTGTAGAGTTCGTCGGATGACGCGGGGTGATGGCGGGGTTAGATAAAGGATGGCATCCTCTCAAGAAGCCAGAAATTCGTTCATGGCCAAGTCTTGGATTCAATTGAATTCCTCAATCATATCATATTCTTTCTATACAATACAACCGAATTACATCGAAAGAGCCGACGCAAGCCCTTGCTGAATGCACTCCACCACACTGCGGCTTTAACCCGTCACATCTCACAACTATCCGGATAGCTTCATAATCACATCACCACCTTAGCTGAATAATCGTCCGCCAAGAAATCTCATCGACCTCGGGAAAAAAATCTCGGATCTTCCCCACGATGCTTCACATCATCCAAAAGGGCCACGACGCCCACCACGAACACCTCATGCGCAACTCAACCGAAACACTCGAAAAGGCCCGGAATGATGGCAAGCGCCATATCCTCCTCGCTGCCTCTGGGTCTGTGGCGACGATAAAGCTCGTCCAGATCATCAAGGGCCTCAAGCCTCAGACGAATATCTCCATCCGCATCATCCTCACACAATCTGCGACGCAGTTTCTCTCTGGCTTGACAGTTGAGCAACCCACAGTAGACGAGCTCGCTCACCTGCCCAACGTCGACGCCCTCTACACTGATGCTTCTGAGTGGGCTCAGCCATGGAAGCGCAACGCACCAATCCTGCACATTGAGCTGCGACGGTGGGCAGATGTTCTTGTGATTGCACCACTGAGCGCAAACACGCTAGCCAAGGTTGTCAACGGCATGTGCGACAATCTTCTGACAAGTGTGATTCGCGCCTGGGACACCACAGGAGCTGTCGACGGCAAGAAGAAGAAGATTCTGGTTGCCCCGGCCATGAACACTTGCATGTGGAACCATCCCATCACGGCGACACAGATCCGCGTGCTCGAGAAGGACTGGGGCGGCGAGAATGGTTGGTTCGAGGTGTTGCGTCCAGTGTCGAAGAACCTGGCATGTGGAGATACTGGGAACGGAGCCATGATTCCTTGGGAGAATGTTGTTGAAGCGATTGCGGAGAAGATCAAGAAATAAGCATAGGGATAAAAGGAAAACGAAAAGGATTAAATGAGAAATTGTACGAGAATTGATTTGGCCAAGGGTTGATTCATGTCCGATAGTTATTGGAGATTGGTTATGGCGTTTGAGGGACATCAAAATGGACATATTGGGTATGTTCGATGGAAAAGGCCTGGAAGCATGCTGAAGGATTTAATACATGACTTTATTGGAATCAGCCTTTATTCACTGAATTGAATGAATTGAATGAATTGAATGAATTGAATGAATTGAATGAATTGAATGAATTGAATGAATTGAATGAATTGAATGAATTGAATGAATTGAATGAATAAATGAAACTGATTTTCTATCAATGGAGATTGACCATAAATATTTGTCCCCTTGGGTTCAACTGATGCTCGAGATGCATGGTGGCAGGCGTGGCCAGTGTCAGCCGCTCCTTCCCAAAGAAGCTGCAACAGCACCTGCATCAACCACACAAGAAGAACCCCAAACTTCTCATCGAAATTTCCTCTTCACAAAATGCCTACCGACTTACCTGTCGCCGTCGCCCATCGTCTCGCCATCTCGGAAGGGTGACTATGGACTCGTCTTCTCGTCTTCTTAATTCGACCTCCAGTCTTTGGGGCGATGAGAACGCTTGTCCCTCCAGCCTGCGCGCACGTCTTCGCGATGATCACACCCCGGCGACGAGCTCCTCCACCAAGCCAGCACCATACCAGGACGTCTACCAGCAAGTCCAAGCATGTCTAGGGAGTCACTTCCTGGCCCCAAAGACCGACAATAAGACTGCACAGACATCTGACACCAAAGACCCAGCAATCCAGCTTCGAGGCTAGTTACCACTCCGGATGTGGAAGAATGCACGGGCTGACGTCAAGCAGAGGCGTTTACTCGGATGGGCATGAACCTTCACTCATCTGCGATTGAACATCTCGTGCAAGCGCATTCCGAAGTTCAGTCCAGGATCACCCGCTTCTCCAATGAAACCGGCGCGACTTTGTCGGAGTGCAATGACCTCTACTCCAACATTGCCTATCCCCTATCAGCGACTCTGTGCCACTCTGATAACCACCCTCGAGCAACAATTGCTACCCACCTGGCCAGCCTGAAGAAAGAGATCGCTGTAGCGAAAGAGGAGATCCACCGACTCAGTGACGAATAGGATGCTTGCTGTCGAAGTGAAACAGAAGCTTGGAGCGCCCTTGATAAAGAGCTTGAAGACCAGGGTCCAGGGCTTACCGAACTCGATAAAGAGACTGCCAAGATGGCATATGTATTCAAGGCGGAAGCGGAAGAAATTGTCAAGACCAAATGTCGACTGTTGGGTGAGATTGAAAAGGTATTACTGCACTCTTCCCAAGGTATTGCACTTACTGACTTGCCCAGGAGTTTAAAGCTGATATACAGGCCGAGACGTTGAGAATGATGCAGAACTTTTTTGTTGACGAGTAGCATGGTTGTCATGTAACCAGAGCTGTTCTTTGATCTGCGTGGAGAACTTTGAAGATGTCACAGGCTCACGTATGTATTGCCATCGCTCAAACAATCAGCTGTGTCTATTTTATTTTATTTTAATTCTCATTACGGTCTGCAGCTATGCCGCCTCCGCCTCTTCGTGTCATGCAACATGCACAGGACCACCCTTGGTCCTTTTTGTATCAATAATATCCGCTAAACGCCATCCCATGAACTATCCAATGCAAAAATCCCTTGCTCTCGGCGAGCACTCATTTTCTGAAGCAGGCTTATTGCTTCTCGGGGATGACAACGCCCCAGGGGTGCTGGGTACGGCCGTACATGATGTCACCCAGCCAGCCCTTGACCTTGCTGGTGACCTCTCCAGGCGCACCCTCAGCACCCATGGGAATGTTGATGTCCTTTCCACGGTGGTGGATCTGGGAGACGGGGCAGATGAAGTACTAGAACGGATGTTAGCAATTGAGTGGTAAATGATTCAATTGGGTTCAACTTACGGCAGTTCCAGCAGCGAAAGCCTCAATGATGCGGCCTTCGGCGTCGGCCTCGAGAACTTCGGCGATGTTGTACTTTCGCTCGGTAATCTCGAATTCGTCGCCCAATCGCTCACGGACCAGCTCGAGGCAGCTTCGTCGAGTAACACCGTCGAGGATCAGCTTATCGTCGAGAGGAGCAGTGATGATCTCCTTCTTGCCGTCCTTGCGCTTCCAGATGACGAAAAAGTTGCTGGCACCGGCCTCGGTACACTCGCCCTGAGCACCGTACAGCCAGAGAATCTGGTGGTAGCCGCGAGTTCTGGCATCGGCGGTGGCCAGCAGGGAAGGGCCGTAGTTGGCGCCGACCTTGGCGTAGCCGAAGCCACCAACCCAGGCGCGGACCATATCGTCGGGAGAGGTGTGAAGTCGCATTCCACCGGCGGGAGCATCCAGGCGGGGCATGAAGGTCACAATGATGTAGAGGAGGGCGGCCTTGGGAGCAGCAACACCGAGCTGAGGAGCGGTGCCAATGACGGTAGGTCGGATGTACAGGAAGTTTCCGGGCTGGTCCTTGGGGAGCCACTTGGGACCATCGACGGAAAGAAGGGCGATCATGAGCTTCTCGATCTCGGAGGGCTCGAAAATGGGGAGGGAGATTCGGCCGGCAGACATTCGGAGACGAGCAGCGTTGCGGTCAGGACGGAAGATGCGGAGCTTGCCATCGTATCCACGGTACACCTTGAGACCCTCGAAGCACTCGGTAGCGTAGTGCAGGACCGAGGCGGTGGGCATGAGGCTCAGAGGACCGTAGGGCTTGAGCTCGGGAGCAGCCCAGCCGGTGGACTGGTGCCAGGAAGCGAGGACCATGTGGTCGGTGGCGATGGTCTCGTCGCCGGCGTGGGCAGTGGCCTCATCGGGGACGGCACGAGGGTTCTGGGTGTAGGTGTAGGTGAGCTTGGAGGCGTCGAGGGGAGCCTGGTTGGATTGGCCGTTGACAATGGCAGGCTGAGCGGCCTCCTTCTTGTGGATGGCAGCGGCCGTCAGGTTGACGTCCTGGGTTTCGACAGCAGAGGGAGCCATGGTGTTGACGGGTCAATTGGGTCGAGTCGAGGTTGTTGTTGGGGTGAGAGAAGAGATGATGTCGATGTGACTCAGTTCGATGTGACTCAAGTTTACAGCAACAAAGAGGAGGTGGGAGCTACAACAAGCACGTCAAGCACACACTAAACAAGCAAAGCAACAGATGAGTCTGAAGAAGCAAGAAAGAAGAAAGGAAGCAGAGTCAAAATGGAGAATGCAGAGGCAAACTTTATAGAAGGGGCGTTGTCTCCCCTGGACTCATGACTGTGACTCTATTGTTCTCCCTCTCCACCAAAAACCCTTGACTAACGTTAGAGGGAGCGCCGAGAAGGGGGCCAGGTGACCTGTTGCAAAAAAAAAGTCCGTCCCCGCCAGCCCGGATAGCCCGCCTCTGCCCGCACCGCTCTCGGCTCCGGCGTAGTGTTTTTTTCACTTTGATAACACGGGAGTGGCCATGATGAGGAGGTACATGGGCAGCCGCGCAACCCTGTATGCAGGCGATAGGTACCCCTCCGGGTTAAACGTGGGTCCCCGAGTTGGGAGGGTGTGGTGAGAGAGCCGCCTTGTTGGGATGAGGCTAGATTGTTCATTTTGAGGGGCGAATGATTGTGTTTCTAGACTTTTTCTGAGAGTCATTGGCTTGGAGTTTGACAGAAGTTTCTACTCAAAGGGGGGATCTACGTGCCACAGAAGATGAGTGCCATGACATGGAAAATTCTTTCCCATTGAAGATGCTTCTTTTCTGTCTCACCTTACCCAGCAATGGATACAATGTCACCATCTCGATTTCTACAGGGATTCTATGGCCGAGGTCGGTTCGGCTCTTGGTAAAGAAGTGCGGAAACAAAAAGCAAGAAAAAGGCAATTGTCAATTCTACCCTTCGATGGAAGCCCCACCGACAGGGCGCTTGCAAAAAACTCCACAAGGAACTGATAACAAACTACAAGCATAAGGTGAAAATGACCTGGATTGCGTGTTTACTCGCGAGACGGTCACCTGCTTCTTTAACCCTGGCTTATCATTTCTGATATGGGGCCTTGGTCTGACATGCTCTTGATTGTGTTTTGTTTTGCAGATATTGTTCTTTAGTGTGTGTCATCCACCCTCTCGGCATTAAAAAAACATTCTTTGTCGTTGATATCACGGGGGGCGGAATTGGTGGCGCCCACCGCGTCTAACCGCCAATTGCCATTGTAACCCTCCCGCGCCTCGGTTTATGATGAGGTCATTGGTGAGCCGCCGCCCAGCAAGGGGAAAAACAATGGTCACATTACATGAACCTGCAGCGGGCTTATCGACGATCGGGGCTGCCGACTAGAGCCGTGCTACTGAAGAGTACGTACTCGGCCTTTTGAGAGAGGAGGGGTCGGGTTGCATGGCAGACATGATCCATGTTCTTATCGTGAGTTGTCATGATGAAAGGTGTCGCCCGGCTAAATTACCTATGCAAAAAGGTGTTTGTATTTACTAAACTTGTATTTCTAGGTATCATGGTTAACTGATTACTTTCCCCGTCTCTTAGCCTTTATCGGGGGCCTGTTGAAAGACCGATTTTATTCCATCATCCTTGTTCTCCCATCTCGAGACAAGCCATTGTGCAGACCGCCAGACCGCCACATTTCCCGCCACTACACACCATCACGCCCTCTCGGCTTCCTTCTGACGTTGCTCCTCCTCGAGAATCTCACGCTCGCGTGCCGCAGCCTCGACTTCGGCCTTCATGCCCTTGGCTCTCTGTCGCGCTTCGTACATGTCGCGGCTCTTCATGATGCGCTGGACAATCTCGCCGGCGTTGACGTGGGCGAAGGTGTGGTCGCCGATTTCGCGGTAGATGCCCATGGCCTTGGGTGCCGTGTAGGGGTCGTAGGTGAGAGGGATGAAGGACGTGGGACCGTGGTAGACGGCGTCTGGGAGGCCGCGCGGTAATGAGCAGAGGTAGCTCTCGGTGGGGGTAAACGGGGCGCCAAAGACGACAGCGTTGATGTACTGGGAGTTGTTAGGAGGTGTGGTACTGTACGGTGAGAGCTTCAACTGACCTTGCACTGGAGAACACAGAGACCGCGCTCGAAAATGTTCATGATGGGATAGTTGACTCCCTTCCACTGGTTAATGACCTCGTCATCATGAACACCCGCGACGACGTAGGCAGGGGGGTAATCCTCGCCCTTGCCCTTGCGCTCATTGACAGCCTGCTCCGAAAACCATCCCTCCTCTCGCGCAAGCTCCTCTTCCTGGAGAAGCACCTTTCGGAGAAACTCGATGTGGCCGCTGGAGAAGAGGTCGTATCCGCCATCGACGTAGACGACGCGCTGGCCGGGCTTGGGGCCGGGTCCTTCGATCAGCTGGCTGAAGACGCCCTTTTCTTCCTCACCGTCCTCGGCCTTGGCTTCCCTGGAGGCCTTCCATTGCCAAACCTCGACGCCTGGGGCTTTGCCCGACTCGTCAGTGGCGTAGAGCTGCATGCGCTCTAGCATAGCCTTTCCTTCAGCGAAACGCTCCTCTTCGGTGCCGTTGCCTTCTTGACCGGCGAGCTTCTTCTCAAGGGACTTGATGAAATGCGTCCTGGTGCAAAGCAACATGCGACCGACGAGGTCGGTGGTAGAGATGCCAGGAGAGCGCTTAACAACCTTGAACCGACCCGCCTCCTTGACGAAGCGGTAGCAGTCGTTGCCGTCACTGTCAGAGGTGATGTCGTCGCCGTGGACGACATACTTGCAGCCGTAGTGAGTGATGTAGGGGAGTGAGGTGACGTAAGGCGCATGGCCGACGGAGCGCGTTACCCATCGGCAGGCGTCTGTGGCAGCGAGACTATGATGAGTTAGTAGACGTTGAGTGATGAGTCTGCCGCTCGACAGACCGATAGAGTGTAAAAATCACCGTTCTTCGAGGGTCATGACAGTGGGACCCTTGTTGGCGAGGATGGCCTCATCCGAGTGGACGCCGGCGTAAAGCTCAGTGCCAAGCTGACGAGCCTGGACGATGGCACCAGCATGGCCTATTGAAGTCAGTTAAAGTCCATAACGCGACTGTAGACAGGACATACCGTGGTGGAAAAAGTCAAAGCAGCCATCGACCCAGATACGACCCTCAAGCAACTCAGGCGCGGGGTCACCCTCAAGGTGAAGTTCATCGTTGGTGGGGTCAGTGGAGGCCATGACGATCTAAAAAGAACTGTAGAGGGCTGATAGGAGATACTGTGCAGCAGGTTTCACGTGGGGTGAGACTTGGTAGAAAGAAGATGAAAAGGGGAGGCGGTGATGAGAAAGGGTCCGTCCCCTTTGGAGGTGTGATTCCCAAGAAAGGACAAGGTACGTAGCCGTTGGGGCGAAGAGCTTGGGGAGCTTAGGCGGGACTAACAATTTCGGGATGTGGGGAGGTTGGTGTTTGATTGGTTGGTGCCTGGCTGGTGCGTCTGCCACTTGAAGAGCTTCTCCAAGCTAATTTGTTGTAGATTCATGCACATTCAATGGTGTTTGTGCTTCTTGTCTGATATTTTAGTTCTATATTGATAGCTTTCTACGATGGATTCATTTGAGACATAGAAATGGACTATCTGGCAGCAAACAAACGCGTTGAACCTCCCAAATCCTTCTATCACATGCAATCATGATTGCCCCACCATCAGCCAACACGAGCTTGAGACATACGTACGCCATATCCAAATTCAACAAATCCACCAACGACTTCTCAGTCCAAGTCCCGGCCATGATATCAATTTCTGTCGTAGCCTCCGAATACCATCTCCGTCGTCTTCGCCGTCTTCTCTCACCGAAGCCCCAAAGTTAACCACTGTCCCGGAGCTCAAGACCCTGGACATTCTCCACTATGCTCGGCCCTTGCCCGCCACGTTGCCGATCGATTGGCTCCGCTTCTTGCTTCGGCCGGAAAGTCTTCGGGCCAAGATCCCCCGGGGATGTATCTGAACGGCGCCGGCCATGTGGTTAAGGAACATGAGGGGCATGGATCAAGGACGCGATGACACCTTGGGAAGATGATCCCGATGGGGTTGGGAATACTTAAGTCCAACGTCAGCACCTCAATGACGATCTTGTTCTTCAGTCTCTGCTACTCAGGACCACATCTCGTTTCAACTGAGCCTTCAAAATGAAGCTGTCCATCGTTTCCACCCTCCTGGCTCTGACGCCTGCTACTTTGGCCGACTGGCACTTTGCCAAGAACAAGGAGATCAAGTACACGGCTGTCCCGGAATTCTTCATGCAGGATGATGCGGCCACTGACCCCAAGACGTTTGACTACGTGCGTATCCCCTCGTTCGCGGCCTGAGTGACATACTGACGACTTCAGGCTCAATGGAACTTTGGCCTCTTGAACCGCACTTATCCCACTGACCCCAAGAATCCTCGCAAGGGTTACAAGACTCAGTGGGAGCGTTTCGCTAAGTATGTCAAGCACCTCAACCGCAATGCTAGCCGTGACAGGGTCCGTTACAAGGTCCTTGTTATGGGTCGTCACGGTGAGGGTTGGCACAACGCTGCGGAGAGCTTCTATGGCACTCCCGCCTGGAACGTAGGTCACCTTAGTCACATTTACCAACGCTCACGCTAACTGGATATAGTGCTACTGGGGCGAGCAGTCAGGCAATGGCACGGCCGTCTGGGAAGACCCTCTTCTCACTCCCGCAGGTCTCAGCGAGGCCTACAAGGCTAACGCCTACTTCAAGACCCGATTCGAGAATGAAGGCATGCCCTACTTCGAGTCGTACTACACTTCTCCTCTGGCCCGCTGCGTCATTACTGCCCACGAGACCTTCAAGGGCTTGAAGCTCCCCAAGTCGAACCGCTTTGAGCCTATCGTTAAGGAGTGGCTTCGTGAGGGTGTTAGCATCCGCACCTGCGACCATCGCTCCAGCAAGAGCTACATCAAGACCTTGACTCCCAAGATCAAGTTTGAGAAGGGTTTCTCTGAGAAGGACAAGCTTTGGACTGGCAAGAAGGGCGAGACTGGTGACCATCAGCTGGCTCGCAGCAAGGAGGTCCTCGATGATATCTTTACCAGCGACAACGCCGTTTGGATCAGCATCTCTAGCCACTCTGGTGAGATCACCAAGCTTCTTCAGGCTCTGAACCACCAGCCTTTCCGTCTGGCTACCGGTCAAATCATTCCCGTCCTTGTCAAGGCTGAGGTTGTCTACGAGGAGCCTACTTCGACCTACGTCTCTTGGACTACCGAGGCCACATGCAACGCTCCCCCGGTCACGAGCATCGCAGGTCAGGGCTGTGTCTGCTCCAGCACTGCCACTTTGGCTTCTTCTCCAGCAAAGGCCACAAGCTAGATGGGGACAGTAATATGAATGGAAAAAGGAAATAGATCTTGATTATATAGCGAGTGCTGACTTCGGTACATAAGAAATAGTACGGATCGCTTGACTTGAGTACATAAGAAACTTGGCAGAAAATGCCGAATGTCCCCGCGGCTTCTGTGACAATCTTGCCGCTCCCAATGTTTCTTCCCTTCTCCTATGACGCTGCACCAATACACCTTGCGCCATCTCCTGTCAACGCCAAGAGAGTTCCGCCCTGGGGAGAGCCACTGGATTGGTGTTGGGGCTGCGGATGTTGAACCTCCAAGTGGTTCCAAGAACAGTCTTGAGCGTACAAGAAGCCGTCGGACGTTCCCCACACATATCCCAGACGAGACCGCCGCCGAGAACGCTGAGTATACCCATGTCTTGTGGACCTCCCACTTCATCGTGTCGAGGTTGAACTTGATGACATTCGTGGAAAGAATGCCGGTGAAGAGGAGCGAGAACTGCACTGAGTAGAGGTAGTTTCCGCTTCCTGGTACAAACGCCCAGTCCCCCACGCCAGACAAGATGCCCATGTTGGATAGACCAGTCGTGATAGTGTTGCCAAAGGTTGCAGATGAGGGATTGACGTCGATCTGGAAATACTTTCTGCCTCCCTCAGAGACCCAGAAGCGTCCGACGTCGTCAATGTCACCCAGGGTAATGCTCGTGCTGTCGATACGATGAGGGAGAACATCCCAGTTTCCGTTCTTTGCAACACGCATGAGCCAAGAACCAGGCTGGCCGCCAAGCAGACTTCCAAGAAGAATATCAAGTAGTGGATCGGTGATGACGGCGTAGATGTAGTTGTCGAGCTTGTTGAAGCCGATGGCATTGATGAAACCACCGTCAGTACCGATGTAACCAATGGAGCTCCTGCTTCCGTCGGCGAAATTGACCATGACAAGTCGACGCCCGTCGAGTGCGTAACCCATCTTGTTGCAGTCGAACGTGGGCATGAGCTTGATGGATGAAGTAGTGGACGTGGTGGAAGTACTGCTTGTGGTTGTGGGTGGTGCTGTGGTTGTAGGGGGGCTGGTGGATGAGCTGGAGGAACTACTTGAAGAACTACTGCTAACTGAAGTGCTTGCGGCGCTGCTCGAAGTTGAGATTGAGCTGCTCGTAGAGGCAGCGGCGCTACTAGATGAGCTTGTTGCGGCACTAGAAGAAGTGCTTGCGATGGAGCTGCTAGAACTTGAACCAGGAGCAGAGCTACTAGAGGTTGAAGCTGGCGCTGAACTACTGCTGGTAGCTGAGCTAGCGGAAGACGTGCTCGCGTGTGAGCTTGTAGAGGCACTGCTCGTGCTGACACCCGCGGAGGAGCTGCTGGCATGCGAAGAGTCCGAAGCGTGGCTGGATGTTGACTGAGCTGCAGAAGCAGTTGACGAAGCAGCAGAGGAAGATGCAGAACCCGAATGGCTGGAGGAGGATCCGGCTCTTGAGTTCGTGCTGGATGAGCTCTGAGAGATGTTCTCAACATCGACAAGGACACCAGATGTGCTCGAGGCATCTCCTGAGTGTGAAGATGCGTGTGAAGAGGTGTGAGATGTATGAGAATGGTCACCCGAAGCCCCAGTATGGGAAGTGACACTTCCTGAATGTCCATCGCTGGCACCGGTCTCTGAAGACAGGCCTGCAGACGAGGCGCCAGCTTGAGGTGTGAGAGAGGTCTGATCCCCAGAGTGACTAGTAATCGATGCTCCAGTGTGATGATCTCCAGTAGGCGTCTCAATGATGAGAGTACCATGCTCACCATCGGCAGTCGGGGGTTCGTAGATGGTGTGCGAGGTCGAGCGAGTACCAGCTCTGAATACGGTGACGTTGTGACCTGGAGTATCCACCAGCGTAGTCTCACCAGCTGAGTTGGTAGCAAGTACGGCAGTGGGAGTCTCAATGATGACTGTTCCTGGCTGGCCTGAAGCTGGGGGAATGTAGATGGTGTGTGTAGTTGTGAGTGAACCATCCCTAATGATTGTGACATCGTCGTCTAAGGGTGTCCAAGTGGGCTCGCTGGGAGCATCGGTGACACCGACTACGGGCAACTCGATGATAACAGTGCCGGGCTCATTCGAGGCAGTCGGTGGAATGTAGACGGTATGAGTGGTTGAGAGAGTACCTCCTCGGACAACAGTCACATTAGCGATGCCAGAAGGAGAGTCAGTCGTGGTCTCAGCAGGTCCATCAGTGATGTGAATAGTTGGCGTCTCAATGATGGCAGTTCCGGGTTCATTGGATGCCGTAGCTGGGATGAAGATTGTATGCGTTGTGGAGTGAGGGCCACCACGAACAATGGTCGAGTTGGCAATCGTAGGGGAGATGGTCTCACCGGCTGAGTTGGTGACAGGAACCGTAGGTGTCTCGATGATGACAGTTCCTGGTTCGTTGGATCCAGTAGCGGGTTCGTAAACGGTATGTGAAGTTGAGCGAGTTCCGGCTCTGTAGATGGTGACATTGCCGCTTCCATGATCTGGCGCAACTGTGGTGTGTCCGGCTGTGTGGCTGTCCGTGTGAGTGATGCTTCCAGATTCTGTCTCCTCGGGACCTGCGGTCGGAGTCTCGATAATAACTGTGCCGGCTTCATCAGAGGCTGTAGCAGGCAGGAAGATTGTTCTTGTAGTTGACCGTGTCCCAGCTCTGTATATGGTAACGTTGCCACCAGCGGAAGAGGGTGCGATCGTGGTTCCGTGGTGTGCCCCGTGAGAAGAAGAGTGAGGCTCTCCTTGCGGTGTGACGATATAGAGGGTTCCTGGATCGTTCGACTCGCCGGGGACGTAGCTGGTGTACCCGGCTGTGCCTGACCCTCCACTGAAAACAGTTACGGTAGGCCTATCAGATGTGATGCCATCATCGAGGTCAGAGGTGTCAGCCTTAGGCCCCAAGGTAGGAGTGACGATATAGAGGGTTCCAGGCTCGCCCGAGGCTCCTGTGGCGTATGTAGAGTGCGTGGTAGAACCGGGTCCTCCACTGAAGACGGTGACAGTAGGGCTTTCATCGTCATCTCCAGTGGGAGTGACAATGAAGACGGTTCCGGGTTCTCCTGAGTCGCCTGGAACGTATGTAGTATGTCCAACTGTGCCTGGCCCACCGCTGAACACCGTGACGGTAGGGCTGTCCAAATCATCTCCTGTAGGTGTGACGATGAATAAAGTACCTGGCTCATCATCTTCACCTGGGACGTAGGTTGTATGGCCTGCGGTACCGGGACCACCGCTATGGACGGTAACAGTGTGTCGACCCGAAGAGCTTGCACCAGTTGGTGTAATAATGAAGAGAGTGCCCGGTTCGTCGTCTTCTCCTGGGACGTAAGTGGTGTGTGCAGCAGTTCCAGGCCCACCGCTATGGACAGTAACGGTGTGGCGACCTGTAACACTTTCGGTTCCTGAGTGGGCTCCAGTGGGCGTGACGATGTAAAGAGTGCCTGGCTCGTCATCCTCTCCAGGAACATAGGTAGTATGCGCAGCGGTTCCGGGTCCGCCACTATGGACTGTGACTGTATGGCGCCCTGAGGAGCTTGCAGTCGGCGTGACAATGAATAGAGTCCCGGGTTCATCAAATTCACCCGGAAAGTAGGTCGTGTGTGCCACAGTACCTGGTCCTCCACTGTGAACAGTAACAGTATGACGTGCTGTCGAGGTGCCAGTTCCTGAATGGCTTCCAGTAGGCGTAACGATATAGAGGGTTCCGGGTTCATCGTCTTCACCTGGCACGTACGTAGTATGTGCTTCAGAGTCAGGCCCGCCGCTGTGAATAGTAACGGTATGACGCCCTGTGGAGGTTCCCGTAGGCGTGACAATATACAAAGTGCCTGGTTCATCGTCTTCGCCAGGGACATAAGTGGTATGCGCGACGGAGCCAGAGCCACCACTGTGAATAGTAACGGTTTGGCGTCCCGAGGAGCTGCCAGTTGGCGTGACTATGTATAGAGTACCGGGCTCATCGTCTTCACCTGGCACATATGTGGTGTGGGGTGTAGATGCAGGCCCACCACTGTGGATAGTGACGGTATGCCGTCCAGAATGGCTGGCAGTTGGAGTAACGATGAAGACGGTGCCGACCTCGCCGTCAACTCCAGGCACGTATGTGGTATGGGCAGCTGTACCAGGTCCACCACTGTACACAGTAGCGGTTTCGCCATCTGAATCGCCCCCGGTTGGGGTGACGATATAAAGAGTGCCGGGTTCACCAGAAGCACCAGGGACATACGTGGTGTGCCCAACCGAGCCAGGTCCTCCACTGAAGACGGTTACAGTAGGACTGTCCTCGCCAGCAGTCTCGGCTTCAGGACCTGAAGTAGGCGTAACGATGTAAAGTGTGCCGGGCTCGCCGTCTTCGCCAGCAACATACGTACTGTGGGCAGTAGAGGCAGGGCCACCAGTGTAGATAGTGACGGTAGGACTTCCAGCGGTAGGAGTCACGATGAAAAGAGTACCAGGTTCACCAGAGGCCCCTGGAACGTACGTTGTGTGAGCAGTTGAAGCAGGACCTCCACTGAAGACGGTAACGGTGTGATGAGCTGAGCCTGTGTGGTGACCAGAAGTTGGCGTGACGATGTAAAGGGTCCCTGGTTCGTCATCTTCTCCAGGAACATAGGTCGTGTATGCAGTTGCGCCTGGACCCCCGCTGTAGACAGTAACTGTAGGACTTCCAGAACCGCCGGTGGGAGTGACGATGTACAAAGTTCCGGGCTCATCGTCTTCTCCGGGAACATAAGTGGTATGTGCCGTTGACCCTGAGCCACCACTGTACACGGTAGCAGCAGGGCTTCGAGATGAGCCAGTAGGCGTGACGATGTAGAGAGTGCCTGGTTCGTCGTCTTCGCCGGGAATGTACGTCGTGTGCGCGGTTGAAGCTGAACCGCCGCTATACACGGTAGCGGCAGCAACTTGTGCTGCGCCAGTGGGTGTGACGATATACAAGGTTCCCGGCTCATCATCCTCTCCTGGGACATATGTACTTTGTGCAATCGATCCCGATCCGCCGCTGTAGATCGTAGTGGCGGGGCTTCGAGAAGCACCAGTTGGGGTGACGATGTAGAGAGTACCTGGCTCATCGTCCTCTCCCGGTATATATGTGGTATGGGCGGTAGAGCCTGGCCCACCGCTATAAATGGTAGCCGTTGCCCTGCCCGCGCCCGTAGTGGGTGTGACAATGAAGACCGTTCCAGGTTCGCCATCTTCTCCTGCGACGTAGGTAACATGGGCAGTTGGGCCTGGTCCGCCGCTGTAAACCGTAGCGGTAGCACGACCTGGGGCTGAGGTGGGAGTGACGATGTAGAGAGTTCCTGGTTCATCATCCTCCCCTGGGACGTAAGTCGTTTGTGCAACCGAGCCGGCACCACCGTTGTAAATGGTAGCTGCAGGACCTCTGGTAGGCGTGACGATAAAGACGGTTCCAGGCTCACCCGACTCACCGGGTACGTAGGTTGTGTGGGCCACTGAGCCTGAGCCGCCAGTGTAAACTGTGACAGCTGGCTGACTGTCGTCGTCGGCGCCAGAGCTCTCAGATCGAGGATTAGACGCGGGTGTAACAATGACCACTTTGCCGGGCTCGCCCGATGTGGGTGGGATGTATGTTGTGTGGGCAGTTGAGCCAGGTCCCTCAGTGAAGATGGTAATGTTATGAGCTCCTGTGTGAGTTGCCGATGCTGAATCGTCGACATCGTCGGAAGCCTCGAGACCTGAAGTTGGAGTGACGATGTAGAGGGTTCCTGGTTCACCATCTTCACCTGGAACATAGGTAGTATGTGCCGAAGAGCCCGAGCCACCACTGTGAACCGTAACGGTGTGTCTTCCAGTATGACTTCCTGTCTCCGTGCCATGATGAGACGTGTGAGAGCCGGACGTTGGTGTGATAATAATGAGAGTTCCAGGCTCGCCGGACTCGGCCGGAGGGAGGTAAGTAGAGTGAGCAGACGAGCCAGAGCCACCAGTATAGATAGTAACGGTCGAGCCTCCACTGTGGTGTGAGGTGTGAGTTCCAGTATAGGTTCCAGTCACTTCGTCGTCATCATCTTCATCTTCAACACCGGCAGTGGCGCCGGAGGTGGGGGTAACGATAATGAGAGTGCCTGGCTCGCCAGAAGCTTCTGGAGAGAGGTAAGTAGAGTGCGAAGTTGATCCAGGACCTCCACTGTAGATAGTAACCGTTTCGCCAGCTGCATGATGGCTAGAAGTGTGACTGTGAGAGCCGGTAGTGGGTGTAACGATGTAAAGAGTGCCAGGTTCCCCAGAGGCCCCTGAAACAAATGTGCTATGAGCTGTTGAGCCTGGGCCTCCACTGTAAATAGTGACGGTCGGGTTTCCGGAATCATCATCATCATCTGTTGGCGAGGGACCAGATGTAGGTGTAACAATGAAAAGAGTTCCGGGCTCGTTGTTCTCGCCAGGGACGTAGGTTGTGTGTCCAGCTGTACCCGGCCCACCGCTGTAGACAGTGACAGTAGGACTTCCTGAACCATCATCATCGTCCGTCTCAGAGGCGCCGGACGTCGGCGTGACGATAAAGAGAGTCCCGGGTTGACCTGAGATGCCTGGAACATAAGTAGTGTGTCCAGATGAGCCTGAACCCCCGTTAACCACAGTGACGGTTTCGGAATCATCCTCATCTGTGGCAGAGGCACCGGATGTAGGGGTAACGATGAAGAGGGTCCCTGGTTGCCCAGAAACGCCAGACATATAGGTCGTGCGCCCAACTGAGCCTGGACCGCCGCTGAAGACGGTGACTGTAGGGCTACCCGAGTCATCATCATCGGTCTCAGAGGCACCCGAAGTGGGCGTGACGATGTATAGAGTCCCTGGCTCACCATCTTCGCCCGCGACATAAGTTGTGCGCGCGGTAGAGCCTGGTCCTCCACTATAGACGGTAACCGTGGGGATTCCGTCATCATCGTCGTCGGTTGCGGATGCTCCTCCCATGGGAGTCACGATAACTAGGGTTCCTGGCTCGCCTGATGCTGCTGGAGGCAGATAGGTTGTGTGACCCCTTGTTCCCGGGCCTCCAGTGAAGATGGTGACGGTGGGACTTCCGGAGTCCTCGCCGTCTGTGACAGGGGCTCCAGAAGTAGGTGTGACCACATAGAGGGTTCCTGGCTGGCCAGAAACACCGGCAACATAGGTGGAGTGCGCCGTTGAACCTGGACCTCCGCTGTACACGGTAACGGTTGGAGCCCCTGAGTCATCGTCATCAGTAGCTGACGGACCAGAGGTAGGCGTGATGATGTAGAGAGTGCCTGGCTCATCATCTTCGCCTGGAACGTAGGTGCTGTGCGCTGTCGAGCCTGGTCCGCCGCTATATATAGTAACTGTAGGAACCTCCGAGTCATCATCATCTGTGGCAGATGCAGCCGTGGGCGTGACGATGTAGAGGGTACCGGGCTGGTTGGAAATACCTGGCACATAGGTGCTGTGAGCAGTTGCACCAGGTCCACCGCTGAATACTGTGACAGTTGGAGTATCATCGTCGTCGTCCGTTGCAGAGGCTCCGGATGTGGGTGTGATGATGTAAAGTGTGCCCGGCTCGTCGTCCTCTCCAGGAACGTACGTAGTGTACGCCGTTGACCCTGGTCCTCCGCTATACACGGTGACTGTGGGAGTTCCCGAGTCGTCGTCATCGGTGGCAGATGCACCTGTTGGTGTGATAATGATGAGAGTACCTGCTTGACCGGACTCGGCCGGTGCGAGGTAAGTGCTATGCCTGGTAAAACCAGGACCTCCGCTAAAGATGGTGATAGTCGGGCTGCCATCGTCATCATCGACGGTTGGGGAAGCTGCAGAAGTGGGCGTAACAACATATAGGGTTCCGGGCTCGCCTGAAACACCTGGCACATACGTTGTGTGTCCAGTAGAGCCTGGGCCTCCACTGAAGACGGTGACGGTAGGGGCTCCAGAATCGTTGTCAGTTTCGACGGCACCGGAGGTAGGCGTGACTATATACAGAGTGCCCGGCTCACCATCTTCGCCTGGAACATAGGTCGAGTGTGCCGTTGACCCGGGTCCGCCGTTGTAAACGGTGACAGTTGGGCTTCCTGAATCATCATCGGTAGCAGAAGCGCTAGCAGTGGGGGTGATGATGACCAGAGTTCCTGGTTCTCCAGAAGCAGTCGGGGGAATGTAGTTGGTCCATCTGCTTGAACCAGGCCCACCAGCGAAGATGGTAACATTACCAGCTCCCGTTGGGCTGACCTCGCCTGCATCATCGGTCTGAGTGACACCAGATGTAGGCGTGACTATGTAGAGAGTGCCCGGTTGCCCTGAAGCTCCTGGGACAAAGGTGGAGTGCGCAGTTGCGCCAGGTCCACCACTGTAAACGGTGATAGTAGGGCCACTAGTCTCATTGGGGTCGTCGAGATCTGTTCCAGTAACGCCAGCGGTAGGTGTGACAATGTAAAGAGTGCCAGGCTCGCCTGAAATGCCCGATACGTAAGTAGAGTGCGCCGCAGATCCAGAGCCACCACTGTAAATGGTCACGGTAGGTCTGCCGGTCTGAGTTTCGGAATCCTCATCTTCATCGTCATCTGCAGTTGCGCCTGCAGTAGGCGTGACGATGTAAAGAGTGCCAGGTTGGCCTGAGACTCCTGCGACATAAGTGGTGTGCCCAGTGGCCCCGGGGCCGCCGCTGAAGATGGTAACAGTGGGCTGGCCATCAGAGTCGGTCTCAGAATCACCAGTTGGGGTGACGATGTAGAGGGTTCCTGGCTCGTTGTCGACGCCCGGAACATAGGTGGTGTAGCCACTTGAGCCTGAGCCACCACTGTAGACGGTGACTGTAGGAGTATCATCATCTCCATCATCAGTCTCAGCCTCGGGGCTAGAGGTGGGTGTAACGATGTAAAGAGTTCCGGGCTCGCCTGAAACGCCTGGCACATACGTTGTATGGCCAGTTGCTCCAGGGCCACCACTATGTACAGTGACGGTATGGGCTCCGGCATGGCTGCTGCCAGAGTGGGCATGGGTGCCAGCAGTCGGCGTGACAATGTAGAGCGTTCCAGCTTCTCCAGACTCAGCTGCAGGGACGTAGGTAGTATAGCCGCTTGAGCCGGCACCTCCACCATACACAGTGACGGTAGGCCTATCGTCTCCATCATCGGTCTCAGCTTCAGGGCCGGTAGTCGCGGTGACGATGTAAAGAGTGCCAGGTTCCCCCGAGACACCGGGGACAAAGGTAGTGTGACCACTGGATCCAGGACCGCCACTGTAAATAGTAACAGTAGGGCCACCATCTTCATCGTCAGTCTCGGCTTCTGGGGCAGATGTGGGGGTGATGATATAGAGAGTTCCATCTTCGTCTGTGCCAGTGGGGGCAACATAGGTCGTGCGCGTAGTCGAACCAGAGCCGCCACTGTAGATAGTGATAGTAGGTCGGCCAGTGTGAGTACCAGAATGCCCAGAAACGTGAGTGTGGGAGCCAGTCGGTGTGACAATGTAGAGGGTCCCAGCTTCACCCGAAGCACCGCCGACATAGGTGCTATGAGCCGTTGAGCCAGGGCCACCGCTGTAAATCGTCACTGTTGGCGTGTCGTCTCCATCACCAGTCTCAGCTTCGGGACCCGAAGTTGGCGTGATGATGTAGAGAGTACCGGCCTCGCCTGAGGCTGCGGGAGCGACATAGGTAGAATGGCGTGTTGAACCAGGACCTCCACTGTAGATGGTCACTGTCTCGCCGGCTCCATCAGAGCCATCAGTTCCAGTGGCCTCTGGATCGTTGTCATCATCAGGGTCTGCAGTTGGAGTGACAATGACGACTGTACCCTGCTCATCTGAATTGGCGGGTGGATAGAAGGTCGTGTAAGCAACAGAGCCTGGGCCACCGCTGACGATCGTAACGTGGTGCCTTGTACTAACAGAGCCGGTGATGGCTTCACCAGTCTCAGAGTCAGGGTCTGAAGTGGGTGTCAAGATAATGACAGTATCAGCCTCATCAGTGCCAGTGGCAGAAATGACGATCGTCTGCTCAACCGAACCAGGTCCACCATTGTAGATGGTAACGGTGGGCTTCGCACCGTCAGAGGCAGAAGCACCGCCGCTGGCTAGAGGACCCCTAGTCGGTGTCTCAATGATGACAGTACCTGGCTCGGTAGAAGTGGGCGCGATGTAGATGGTGTGGAAGGCGAGGCGAGCACCAGCCCTGTAAATAGTGACGTTGCCACCGTTTGTCGCTGGGATGGTTGTAGCGCCATGATGAGCTCCAGTAACAGCAGCTCCGGAGGTGAAGCTCGTGATGCCCGAGTTGGTATCATCGTCATCTCCGCCTTCGTCATCATCACCAGAGCCAACTCCAGAAGAAGTTGCCGTTGAACCAGAGTCTTCAGTTTCGCTTGCAGATCCGTCATCATCTCCAGTGCCGGTTCCAACAGCAGCGGCGTCGTCAGTAGTGGACTCGTTGGAACCTCCATTATCCTGAGTTGTGGAGGCATCATCCTCGTCATCACTATCAGAGCTGGTCAAGAATCCACTGGGTACAGGAACTTGGGGCGTGATGAAAGCAGTCTCATCATCAGAGTCGTCTGTCTCGGTTTGCGCAGCTCCCGAATCATCGTCGTCACCATCATCTGAAGGGACACCAGTGGGAATTGGGACCTCGGGCGTAAGGAAAGCACTGTCGTCGTCGGCTACAGTTGCAGAACTGCCATCGTCTCCAGAGTCGCCATCACCATCACCGCCAGCACCTGCTGAGTGTGTTCCGGAGGCGTTGTTGACGTGGGCTGAAACGGTGTGAGATGCACTATGGGAAGAGCCGTGAGCACTAGTTCCTGAAGTATGAGCTGAGCCAGAGCCACCTGAGCTGGGCTCATTGCTCTCTTCCTCCTCGTCATCGTCCCCAGGCTGTTGACCTTGGCCGCTGGAAGGAGACGCTGAGTTGCCACCAGTGTGTGTGCTATGGCTGGCCGATGCACTGTGAGTTGATCCACCAGCCCCTTGGGGAGCACTAGTAACATTGGCTCCATCTACAGAACTTGAGTGGTGGCTGGAACCACTGTGTGAAGATCCGGAAGAGTGGTGAGCCGAGTTGGAACTACTCGTAGCTGAAGCGCTACGTGCGGATTCCGAGCTCGCGGCACCTCCAGCTACTCCGACAGAGACAGTAGAGCTGTGTGAGCCATGAGAGCTAGAATGAGAGCCAGAAGCCCGGCCACTAGCCGAGCCGGCGGTATTTGAAACATTTGATCCACCTCCTGATTCAGAGTCGCCGTCGCCGTCTGAACCGTTGTTCTGGCTAGGCGTGCCTGTACTAGAAGATACAGCACCAGATCCAGACGCCTGGGCTCCACCACTTCCCTGCCCTGAAGTAGTAGCTGTTGAGCCACTTGCGACTCTAGTGTTGGCTGGTAGTGAAGATGAGGAGCCAGATCCATTAGCAGCTCCTCCATTTCCGGCCGAGGCGGAGTTAGAGCCACCAGTTCCACCGTTGCTGTTGGATGTCGAAGTGTTGGGTGAAGATCCAGAGCTAGAAGCAGCTCGGGAGCCAGAGTTGGATGCAGCGCCATTGTTGGCCGAGTTTCCAGCAGGATTGGAAGCTTGGTTATTTCCACCAGCGGATGACCGACTGACACTGGTCGCAGCTCTCGAGTTGGCTGAACCAGATCCGCTTGAAACAGTCGTTACAGCAGGAGGAATTATCTGCTCCACGGGCGTCAAGGTGGCTGAATGAGTCTGTCCATTTCCTGGAGTAGACTCTTCATCATCATTATCGTCATCAGAGCCGCCACCAGAGCCCGATCCGCCGTCAGAACCCTGTGAAGGTCTCGGAGTTCCAGCGACCGAAGCGATCGTGTTGGGTCTGGAAGAACGACTAGAAGCCGACCCGTGATGCGATGATGAGGTACCTCCATGGGTTGACGCAGAACGATGACTAGATGTGCTAGTTTCGTCGTCCGACTCGCTAATTGCCTCGACAATGACCGAGGTGCGCGTGACAACTTGACCACCTGACGTAACAGTGTAGCGGGAAGTTGTGGTCTGGAGATGGGCCTGGTGGGACGTCTGTGATCGTGTAGTGCCACCATTGGAGGCACGAGTTGAGCTCCTGGATGCTGAAGAGCCATTTCCGGAGCCGTTTCCAGAACCATTGCCTCCAGAAGATCCGTCTCCGTCTCCATCCCCATCGCCTCCAGAGTTACCTCCTGAGTCGCCGTTACCCCCAGAATTGTTATTGTTGTTACCGCCTCCCGAGTTATTGTTGCCTCCAGATCCGCTGTTTGAGCCATTGCCGCTGGAAGATTCATCATCGTCACCTCCAGAATTGCCATTACCGCCCGAGGATCCGTCTCCATCACCTCCAGAGTTGTTACCAGAGTTGTTGCCTGACCCACTGTTTGATGGTACTCGAGTTGTAGGGGCAGCACCTCCAGAGTTATTATCGTCATCCGGATTGTACTTGCCACCAGGGCTTGGGGAAGCAGATACGGAGCGCGATGCATTGCCAGAGCCGGAGCCACCGTTGTTAGTGCCTTCGGACTGGCTGCCGTTGCCTCCAGACGAACCGCCTCCGTTGTTGTTGGACCCTGATCCTGGGTTGCTGCCACCAGAGGAGTCGTCGTCGTTTCCTCCGCTGCCAGAAGATCCGCTGTTGCCAGATCCGGAGCCATTACCACCGGACGACCCGTTGCCGTTATTGGACCCGGATCCGCTTCCTCCGGAGTTGTTACCGTTCCCTCCAGATGAGCCGTTGTTTCCGGATCCACTACCTCCCGATGAACCACCGTTATCGCTGCCATTATTGGATCCGGATCCGCCGCCGCCAGACGACCCATTGTCCCCTGAACCTGATCCAGAGCCTCCCGAAGAGGTGTTGCCGTTGCCCCCGGAGGAGCCGTTGTTGCCGGACCCCGACCCACTTCCTCCGGAGGCGTTGCCTCCGGAAGACCCATTTCCGGAGCCTGATCCAGATCCATTGCCGTTGTTGTTGGATCCAGAGCCACTTCCACCAGAGGCGCTGTTGTCACCCCCAGAGGAACCGTTTCCGTTTCCGCCAGATCCAGACCCTGATGAGCCCGATCCAGATCCACCTTGCGAGCCACTGCCACTGTTATTGGATCCAGACCCGCTACCGCCAGAAGAGCCGTTGCCTCCAGACGAGCCATTGTTACCCGACCCGGAGTTCTCTCCGCCCTGGGGGATTCCCGATTGGCTGCCCCCTGAGGAGCCGTTACCACCAGAAGAACCATTGTTGCCAGAGCCAGAACCAGAACCGTTGTTTCCGGATGAGCCATTGCCGTTGTCATTGGATCCAGATCCGTTTCCACTTAAAGATCCACCTCCTCCGGAGCCGTTGCCAGATCCACTGCCGCCGGAAGAGCCGCTATTGTTTCCGCCAGAGCCACTTCCGTTATTGTTGGACCCCGAACCGTTGCCTCCAGAGTTGTTGTTTCCTCCTTGCCCAGAGCCCGGGTTACTACCTGATCCCGAACCGGAGTCGTTGTCTCCGCTACCAGAACTTCCTGAGCCGCTGGTGTTTCCGCTGGTGTTTCCGCTGGTGCCGTCTCCAGAGTCATTGTTGTTGTTTCCTGAAGACTGGCCACCAGAGTTGCCTTGTCCAGAGCTATTATTGTTGCTACCCCCTGAACCAGATCCTCCGGAACCACTGCCATTGTTTGAGTTGGAGCCGGACCCAGACCCAGAATCGGACCCAGAGTCATCGTCGTCTCCAGAGT
Organism: Fusarium sp. FW16.1; assembly: GCA_017654865.1. Lineage (NCBI taxonomy): Eukaryota > Fungi > Ascomycota > Sordariomycetes > Hypocreales > Nectriaceae > Fusarium > Fusarium sp. FW16.1. The sequence continues at coordinate 3,263,717 of JADNRB010000006.1, read as the reverse complement.
TATTGCTCTCAACTTCGCCTGTAGAAGGAGAACCAGAGTCGCCACCGGAGTTATTCGAGGAGTCTCCGCCATTCCCTGAGCCACTACCAGACTGGTTACCGTTACTCGACTGACCATTTCCAGAGTTGGAACCGCCAGACGAGTTTCCAGATCCAGAAGAACCGTTGTTCCCAGAGCCACTGTTAGACCCAGAGTTACTGGTTCCAGAGTCGTCGTCTTGGCCATTGTCATCTCCAGAACCTCCGTTTCCTCCGGATCCCTGGTTACCTCCACCGCTACCGTCTCCACTTCCAGTTCCTCCAGAGTTGTTGTTTGAAGAGCTACCCCTCTGTCCATCAGCGTCATCGTGGTTGCCATTGTGTTTGCCGTGGCCATCACGGAAATTGGGATCATCGGGATCATTGCTTCCAGAACCGCTGCCTCCTTGGGCATCTCCTCCCGAGTTGCCATCGCCTCCAGTTGAATCGTTGTCTCCTGAGCCATTGCCTTGGCCTTGTTGACCAGAGCTGCTGCCAGAGTTCGAACCCGAACCTGAGCCAGGGTCGGAAGATCCATCGCCGTTGCCATCGTCTGAGCCACCGGCGCCCGCATTGGCACCAGGAGAGTCTGGATCGCCAGACTGGTCATCTGAATCTTCTTGGCCATCATATTCTATTCTTCCAGACTCTGGATCATCGTCATCAGAGCCTCCATCAGCGGCGTCAGACTGCTGAGCATCTCCGGACAAGCTTTCCACGCCCGGCTTAAGAATGAGAACGGTTCCTAGTTCGCCGTTTTCGGGAGGGATCGTGACCGTTTGTCGTGGTCCGTTATCGTCGCTGCCATCGTCTCCGGCTGCAGCACCGCCGTTTCCGTCATCGCCCGAGTTGCCGCCCGATCCATCATTTGAACCGTTACCAGACCCATCGCCTGAGCCACCATCACCAAGATCGAGGTCCGTGATAACTCGTGTGATGGTAGTATAAGAAACTGATCCATCAGAATCTGAGCCATCTGGTGGAGCCGTGGCGCCTGGCGGTAGAGTAGCTTTTGGTCCTCCCTGGTCGGCGTTGTTGACTCCAGGAGGTGTTTGAATCAAAACAGTGCCGAGCTTGGTGCCAGTTGGTGGAATAGTGATTCGAATAGGAGCTGTGGGTGTGACGCTGCCCTCAGCTGGTTCAATGATGGTCACATAACCGGTTGCGTCCTCAGGCTGCAGAGTGATCGTCTGACCCTGAATTTGTTCTAAAGCGCGGAGTGAAGCCACAGCTGGTGTTTGAATAAGAACCGTACCAGGATTGTTGCCGCTTGGTTCGATAGTTACGCGGATGACTGTTGAAATTGTTTCATGCGCCTCAATGACGGTGACATAACCGCCAAGTTTAGCCGGCTCGAGTGTGAGAGGTTCGAGCTTGCCTCTAGTGAGCGTGTTGGAGGGAACGTGGATAATGACTGAACCACGCTGTCCACCGCTGGGTGAGAGAGTAATCCATTGAATGGATGAGAGTTCTGCGTTAGCAAGTGGCTGGAGAACTGTGACATATCCAGATGTGCCATGAGGTTCGAGAGTAAGTGGTCGAAGTGTTTCGTAAGTGCCATCGCCAGGAGTTTCGATAATAACTTCGCCAGGGTTACCGTCCGTTGGCGGAATAACCCGTGTGATGGCTGAAGTAATAGAAACTGATCCCCTGTGTGGGCGTAGTGTAATCACATAAGAACCCCCATCTGATGCTGAAATGATTGTGTTCTCCGGTGATGAAGTACCGCCCGGCTCCTGAACGATGACAATGCCGGGTTCATCGCCCTGTGGAGGAACAGTTTGTAAAGTCTTGACTGAGCCCTTGTATGATCGTGTGACGGTGATGTAGTCGGGAATATCGGCAAGGACTGGATAGACGGACACGTATGTATAACAAACACCTGAATACTCATTGTTAATACCAAGAACTAACCTATCATCTTGAACACCAAGGAAAGCACGGGATGTTCCCGCAAGAGTCGCGAAGAGTAGGTACCGTAGCACCGTCGTCAAAGAAGGCCGCATTGTTGTTGCGGCGCATGCACAGCGTGCACACAAAAAGGAAGGATAGAATATTAGACACACAAAAATGTAGTGAAGGAACGATATGAGGCTTCAGGAACGAAGGAGATACCACCAAAGAATTATAAAGCCTGTCGATCATTTCTCAACCCGCCTCATATCCGGACACGGGCACCTCAAGGCCCGCAGCATCTAGGCCTGGGGGAGGAAAGCTGTTCTCGACGATGAATAGTATGCGGAAAATGCACCCCCAAGGTACAAAGCCATTGTGCACAAAAAGCACCTGGATTTGGGTTGCTAAGGTGGAAGCCATCATGCCAAAGCGGACGTACCCGCTGTGGATCGATGCCGTTTCCTCTCTGTAAGTGTTGTTTCCACGTTCCTGCATGGAATGAGACAAGTTAAACCCCAAAGCGTTTGGTACAAGGTTGGGGAGAGGCGGCCCGGCTGGCCTAGACTCTGGCGCTGGAATGTGGGTGCGCGGGAGAGCTGCCCGTTGACGCGACGACTTGTGCCTTGTTGTTGTGTGTATACACGCAGCAAATGGGGTGCTGGAGAGTAACGGGATCCGGAACAGAGAGCACGAGGTAATATCGTGGTATGAGTGTGTCACAGGGCAACTCGATGGCATGCGCTCTTCGGATAGCGAGCTGCAAGGTCCTGTGAGTACTTCTGCATAGACGTTGGCAGTGATGCAGTTATGCAGATGATATGCATAATGTGGCAAAGATCTTACGGACATGGAAATCATGTATAGCCACCGCAAGCCAAGTTTCTGGGGACCAGCAGATCCTCCAATGACGGAGATACAGCCCTGGATGTGGAATCAAGGAGACGTCACAGGGTGTGGACATATTTCTCCAATTATTTCCCTAAATACCGGGAATATTTACAGCCATGGACGTCCAGTCGAGTCCACCAGCATGGCCTATCACTCCGGGCTAGCGGACGAGTCTCACTTTGTTGTCTCGACCTAGCTACTATGAGCTCCTGAAGCACATAAAAGCATCAGATGGTCTGACGTTACACTAGCTGGGATAGCCAGCTCCGGACACCAACTTCTTCGTCTGCGGACACGGCTATCTAGTAGAAGCTTATCCCGGCTAGCAGGCGTTGCACTACTGGGTTAATGATGGGTTAATGTAGATCACATATCCCCTCGGACTTTTCATTGGCGCGGACTAGCTCCGTTCGGAGAATTCTTGATACTTTGGCAAGACATTCCGGCGTGTGATATCACAAGGTCAAGTCCACTCATTGCCTCACTAGAGCAGGACCCTGCTGGATGTGATCTGGGGTTACACATGGCAAGCCCCGAGATCCACTGTGGTCCCCGAAGGAGACCTGTATGGCCGGAGATTCAGAAGACTTTGTGGTTGACTGCATTCGTCTGACAGATACGGTTTTAGCTGGTGGAGAGTTAGAGATCGAGACCCTGACGTTGGTGGAGCTGGGGATCCGGCTATCGTATGGAAATATGGGATGATCGATACAAGAATCATATGACGGGATGTATACGCTTTAATGACATCTCTGTGAGACTATCGACGGAGTGAGGCAGCCATACTTTATCTCGTCGCACCGGTGCATGATCTGATCCCCTGAACGAAGCAAGATGATATCTGTGGCAACCAAAAACAATCAAGATCACGCATGAACACCGGGTAGTTGTCTCTCAGGCTCATGGCCCACTGCTGATACGACAACTCGGAAGTGACAATCTCAAAACCTCGAACTCAAGTCGTCCTACCAAGAGCTCCAGAAAAAAGACCCTGAGACTCGCAAAGCAAAAAGATCATCTCCTATACCGTTTATGAAAACTGGACCTAGTATTAATCTCCTCCGGCAGGCAAGCGAAACACTGTCCAGGAAGCCCCTCGCTCATGGCTTTTTTTTAAAAAAGAAAAAAAAATCCAAGACATCTCATCCTCAATGTCATATTGATAAACACGCCGTATCCCCCTTCCACCATGTTTCAAGAATGCTTTCGGCGCATCACCAGCAACCAGGAGCGTCAATCAGCCACAGTCTCATTCATCTCTGTGCGACGAGGCTTTTCGGGTTGCCTGTTACCCGACTGCTTTACCTTGTTCCATGAATCACTATACTTTGCTTAATACCAAGGTCGAGACCGTATCTGACACCGGGAGCCAAGACAACTCCGCCACGGCCTCTTTCGAGTTCCGAGACTACCGGATCGGCGTGTTTCTTGCCGTATTTACACCCTCTTTTCTCAAAAAGGGTCAGATACGAGGCTGCCTTGTCTCACCACGCAGCTGCTCAAATTTCTGCAGCAATGGCCGTTGGTAGGGCCTCTGTCAAAAGGTTGAAGCTATCCTTGAGTGGTATAGCGTATTTAGAGTTGTATATACGTGATTTCAAAGCTTGTCAAGGAATGCTTGCATACGATTATTGGTTACACAAAGTGGTCATGCTGAACATACAAGCAGGCAGCGACAAGAATTGTAAGGAACTATGATGGAGATCGCCATGATGATTCCCTCATGTTTCTATTTCCAGGTGAAGCCTCATTCATAACAGGACAGCAAGTCAATCTGAGATCCAGTGACCATGGTCCATTCCATGAGACGAGTCGGGTACTTGACCTCGTATTTGAACATCGATTGAGTCCCTTGCCCCTTGTACCTGCATCTGTAGGGGCACTACCGTATCGGTGCCTTGAAACTAGGCTAGATCTGGGCTGTCTCAGCCGCAGCAACAAGTCAGGTCGTTTACCCGGCGAAAACGGAGTTGATCAGACCTCGGCAATAAGCCCACCTTTATGACCGATCCACGAGGCGACTCTCTCGGCTCGCGGAACCAATGGACAAGCAAACGTGAAAAGAAAAGTTGGCCAAGGCGCGGTGGAATCTCACGCCATCCGCGCCACGGATCAAGGCGGCCGACAGGGCCCGAGATAAAGTTCTGCCACGCGCTTGACCTTACATCCGGATGAAGCGGAATTGGTGACGGGAAAGAAAGTTTGGACTAGGGCATTGTCCCTGAAAGATATGCCTGTGCCTCAGTGGACAAGGAAGAGCAAGGCTTAACTCAATCTTGGGGATTGTCAGCCCTCACGCTCTCCAGTTGGTAGTAATATGTTCGAATCCCCTCAGTCCTGGTTTGATGATGGGTATTGGCGCATGAGATGAGAATCGTATAGGTGGTGGCTTGCATCAGGCCGGTGGTAGCCCTGTGGTAGAATTACAAATCATGCCAACGTTTCCAGTGGCCGAACCCCCGAAGAGATGACTTGAGAAAGAATTCTTGCATGTCAGTTTGGAAACGGTAACCCTTGGCAGTCGAAAATGAAAATCTTCGCTGATGGGTCTTGAGGCCAAGAACGACATTTGATTCGTGATGGTGCAGGGTAGCTGGATGATCCGAACCGATCAACCGAGGTACGATAAAACAGCTATTTGTCACTGGAAGGTTAGTTCACTAAGTCAAGCCTTGGGGCCTAACATGGCATCAAATACGTCGTGTTGTATGTCTCGGAATTACTACATAGAAACGAAGTCTGTCCTGCTGAGTGATGATCGTTTTGTTTAGAGTTGACCACTAACGAAAGGAGACTCCAAAGCTGAGAGGTTTTTTAAATAACGAATCTTGTGAGTATAATAACTTTAACCCGACCATGTATACTCATAATCACTAGATGATTGATGACCGATACTTCAAGTCACAATGTCACATTTGATATCGTGGTGAGGTCGGGCATCATGGCAGCTCAGGCGCTTGGTGTCCAACTGCGACACTTTCTCTCAACCAATCAGAGCCACGCCCGGTTAGCTCAATCGGTAGAGCGTGAGACTCTTAGATACCCTCTGGGTGATGAGTACGCGATCTCAAGGTTGCGGGTTCGACCCCCGCATCGGGCTTTTCCTATACAATGATTGAGAACTTTGCTCTGCTTTCTTTCTTTCTTTTTTTCTTTTTTTTTTTTTTTTTTTTTTTTTTTTTTTTTTCGTTCTTTCCCCCTGGTTGTTTCTCCTCTTGGCGGGAGGTCAAGGTTTCTCTTTGGCTGGGTTGTGCCATCATTTGTTTTCACTTTGAGAACAGCTCTCACCAAGCCGCGAAGCAACTCTTCCGTCTCGTCGCTGATCAAATTCCCGTATCTCATTACCTGTAACCCAGCCCCAGAAACGATCGTTGAACTTCATAAAGGCCTGACCACAGAAAGCACGCCTGGTCCAACTCCTCGTTGCGCCTCTATAATCCCAGTAAAGCAGAACGACACCCCCCCTCTGAATTGCGCTTTTCACCCCATTCACGCCCCCAACCTAGCCGTGTCTCCCGAGACCTTGGGAACTAGCAAGGTCGGACCAAAATCCTGCTCTAGGCCTGTATCGATGTTCACGCCAAGCCGTTTCTTATCCACTTCCTCCTCCGAAGCCAGCTGATATGAACGATGTTCTTGTAAGGCTCCTGTTAGCGAAAATTCCTCAACTGCTCCATGGACTCATACCGCAAACACTAAATCTTGGACCTTGGACCAGAAAAGCGACGAGGCCACGATGAGTGACGAGAAAAATGTTCTTGTATTTCCCAGATGAAGCAAGGGCACTCAGGCGCCGCCGAATTCTCTCAGCCCGAGCTGTCGCTCTCTCAGGACTGTGCGTCGAGTAATCCCACTGCCTACGACATGCTGAAAAGTTGAGATGAGGAAACTTGGCCGCGAGTTCTTCTCGCGATATTCCTTTGTTGCAGATTGCGTCGTGCGCTTCACGCAGCTCAGGCCAGACTTGAACCTCGACTTTCTTGCCCCCAGAAGAGTCGTTGAAGCGGTGACCAAACACGATATTCATTGTCTGAATGGTCCTGGTCATGGGAGACACTAAGATAAGATCGGGCTTCACGGTCAAGGCTCGTCGCACGGCGTTGGCTTGCGCGCACCCAACCTCTGTCAAAGGAGGATCTCTGTATGGGTAGCCTCTCTGGACACTATACAAATTAGCTGCCCCGCTTGGTCATGACTGAAAGGTGCAACGTACTTGTGGCGGCCCTGCCCATGGCGCAGGATGTGAATCGTCGCCATCGCTCTGGTCGTGGTGGTCTAGGCAGAAATGAACGCGGCAGCGGCCTAAGGTGTGTAACCTTTGTCTGACGCTCTCCAAGAACTGACACGTGACGGCGCCGCTTCTGTACTACAGATAAACCTTCAAGGTTAGTAAGAAATGGCGCCTTCCTGAGGCGGAATTCGTGATATAAATGCGACGCATGATTCAACATCAATTTCCAGGGTGATTTGGATCAGCGATCTCTGTAGAAACCCTCCATGCATATGGCCTTGGTCCCCGCATTGTAGATCCTGGCAACGCAGACTACTTGCAATATTGTCTTGAACCCAATCACTTGATGCTGTTTGAACTAATTTCGTGATGCTCCTCTTGATCTAAAGGCTTGAGAATGAAAAAAAAACCAAGAAGAATGTGCCATAAAAAAGCGGACTCTGTGTTGGAGTTGGCTAACAAGGCGCAATATGCTTGAGATGCATGGATCACTCGGCAATAAGCTCGAAAGCTTGTACCTAGCTCGAGTTCGAGTTGTCTGCACAAGACCAAGCAGCAGATCCTCCTTTGGCATGATACGAGTCAATGATGCCCTGGATCGCGCCGTATGTGCCTGCTACCATGAGAAAAGTGCCTGAGATAATAACAAACACACTCCAGCCCACCATGAGACACCATCGAATAGTAGGGTTCTGCTTGCCCTTACTCCAATTATCATAGAGCCACATGCAACCCATCGGCTGGAATGAAAGAAGGGTACCGAAAAGGGCACCAGCCAGAGACACCATGCCACCAAAAACGGGGATGGCGCTGGCAAGAATATAGGCGATGAGACTGATTCCTACGGTACAGCCAAGCCACGAAGCCCAATGTATGGCTGAGTTAGATGCAAGGTGCTTGCTTCCTCGAAGCGCGCGAACGAAGATGTATTTCGACGAAACCTGGTACGATTTGATATTTAGCCAACATCTCGACACGGGAGTTTCACTTCAGTCGACGCATGACTTACGTGTGTAAGAAGACCACCGCTCACAAGCAGACCGGGGAGAGCGATACCATAAGCGACCTTCTTGATAACTGGTCCCGCGGAACCAAGCGCTGGAGAGGCGATGTACGATCCGCAATAGTAGTAAACAACAACAGCCACCACCACATAAACAATGGTGACAAGAGTCTGGCAGACCATCAAGGCACGTGTGTAATTCCGTGGATCCTTCATCTCAGCGATGATGGGGAAAAAGGCACCGGTGCCAGCGTAGGCGAAGACGATGGCTGCAATAGCCGACACGGCTTCCAAGAAGGTTGGATCGCCGATGAGTTTGTAATCTGACTCCCACACGACGTCGGTTGGGGCATCAGGTGGTTGACTCTGGACACTGACGCCAATGGTAACGACCAAGACTGCGGCAAGATGAGAAAAGGGCGGGAATTGGGGTCTCATGCTTGAAGACTTACCGCCGGTGATGATGCTGAAGACACCAGTGATGGCCACCCATGTGATATTGCCAAGTGTACGGAGACTGGCACAAGCGAGGACGAGGACGAAGGCGACGGCGACAAAGACGGCCGTGCAGGCACCATGATTCGACAAAGCGTTGAATCCGATGGAAAGACTAAGCATAGCCGAGCCGGCAGTCATGACATATTCTGCATCATTGTCATCACTGAAACGTTCATGAAGGCACTTAAGAAGGGGAACATACGGCCCATGAAAGCGGCTGCGAAAAGCTCCTTGCCAATACGACCAAACAATAATTGTCCAACATCATCAACACCATAGACATCAGGATGATTGCGCTTAAACACGCCGACCATATAGTCGGACCAGGTGGTGATGCCGGCAATAACACAGAGGATGATGACACCTGGGATCAAGCCCAGCGTGTCAAGCACTGAAGGGAGAGACAAGACGCCTAGGCCAATCTGCGTCTTCATCATCAAGCCGACTGTGCCTATCCAACCGACCTGTTCTTTGTTAGATGACCAACAAATTGCAACAATGCAGACAGTGTCTTCGTAGAATGTGTGCGCACATTTCGGTAATTTGGACCTTCATCCGTGATTTCGCCAAACACTGCATCGTGTTGGACGTTGTTGCTCAAGTTGTTAAATTCATGATCAACGGGCATCGGGGGCTTCTCCTTGCTCGAAGTTATATCGTCTTGAACAAACGTCATGATGGTTGGTATCTAGATATGATGGAGAGAATGAAATTTCACGAGAGAAGAAGGCAAGGCATCTCATACTTTTATACTACTCTGCTTAGATCATGCGTGCCCTCGTAGCTTTATCTAGAACGGAGAAGCCTTCCCCGTTAGTTGATTGCGAGACATACCCCAGCTCGAGTCCCCAGCCGCCGCTTATCGCTTATACACGATCGTCATGACCACTTCTCCGCAAGACAAGAGTTAACCCACTAGCCCCATCAAACAAACGATAAGAGGTCCAGTATCATCCGATGTTAAGCGTAATAGATTACTGATAGGGATCTGAGAAAGGGATATGACCAAAAGGAGGTGAGTGATTTGTCATTGAGGTGGTTCGTTCCGGGCCTTTGTCACGGATTGAGACGGCATTAATCAAAACAACAGTAATTTCTTCCCCAGATTTCCCGTAATTCTTACTCTCACACCATGCCGAAGCCAACATATGGACCGCACCGTGGTCGGGGCGCGATAAGGAGTGACGGAATTGCCTTCTTGTTTAGGCTCACACAGATGGTTGGGGATAGTTGGTCTACTAAAGGCGGAACTACCTTACGGATTCGAATGCCAGGGTTAAGCAACACGGAATTTACAACCCAAATATCTCTCTATTAACAACAAGAAGGCTTGTTTCACACTTTGAGTAAGTGACTTCCACTCATGGCCTTCCGTTGAACCGGGACACGGCTCCGATGCGTCTGATCAGCCCCCAATGAGCTTGCACGGAATCTTCTCCCCTTGGAAAGTGAGTAATAGCCATTCCAACATCAACTCGGGTAGAACATCCGGGCGTACATGTACCATTCTCGTGTAGTATCGCAAGGGACCCCTTGGTGATCTGCCTATTTCAATACCATCACTGCTGTGTTCTTCTTCTCGCTCTCCCATCACAACACGCAGACTCGTCTCTTGTGATTCCTTCGTTCATCGATACCCATCCAACAGTCATGAGATCAGAAACCGTCCCTCTCCGCCGTCTACAAGCCTTTCTAGATGAAAGCACCGTTCGGCCACCTGTCGGCCGCTTCCTCGTACCCGGAACAGCTGATGCAGACGTCGTCTTCTCCGACACGCCCATCAGCTTCATGATGGGTGTCAACGCCGAGACGGGTGTTGTCATGGACGAGCATCATCCCCTTCTGGGCGTTCCTCTCCAGGGAAAGGCGTTTGCACTTCGCAAGGGACGCGGATCCTGTGCCTCCAGCGCCGTGATTCTGGAGCTTCTCTACCTGGGAAAGGCCCCAAGTGCCTTGATATTCCGCGAGATGGACCCTATACTTGTTCTAGGTGTCTTGCTGGCTGGGGCTCTCTACTTCAAATCCATCCCCGTGGTTCAGATCGATGACGACGCTGCATGGGAAAAACTGGCCAAGGCTGAATCCTGCGGGGTCACGTCCAAGGGCCTGATGATTGGCGACGAGCTGATGCCACTCGACCGACCATACTCTCAGAGTGTGAAGACAAGTCCCGAGGATGATCGCATGCTACGAGGCGAGGGTTACGACTTAGCCACACAGATGGCCATGGAGCTGATAGTCGAGTTTGCGTCGATCCAGGGCGCAAAGGATCTCACCACCGTTTCCCAGGTCCATATCGACGCCTGCTGTCTCGTGGGCCAGACGAGCCTCCTAGTTCCACAGCGCCTTCTTGAGCTCGGAGGTCGTGTCCGTGTACCGGCAACCTGCAACCCCCTCGACGTCGACCGACAAAGATGGCGGGCCCTAGGTACCGATCCCGACATCTCCCAGTTCGCTTCCAAGATTGGCGATGCGTACCTGGCCATGGGCGCCTCCACGAGCTTCACCTGCGCCCCGTACCTACTCGACAGCAAGCCGCAGCAGGGCGATCAGATTGCCTGGGGAGAGTCCAATGCCGTCGCCTTCGCCAATAGCGTGCTCGGCGCCCGTACGCAAAAATACCCTGATTACCTCGACGTTTTGATCGCCCTGACAGGACGTGCTCCCGTCATGGGTTGCCACCTAGACGAGGGCCGCCGACCCACCATGTCCTTTCACATCAACACGGATGAGCTCACTGGCTTTGACGATTCCTTATTCCCTCTTCTAGGCTATCACATAGGATCGCTGGTGGGCGGCGACATCCCAATTATCTCGGGTCTTGAGAACAGCAGTCCCGATGTCCCAGACTTGAAGGCATTCAGTGCCGGATTCGCCACAACGTCGTCAGCGGCCATGTTTCACATCCGCGGCGTGACTCCAGAGGCAGACATGGTGGCTGTACCAAAGGACATTCCTGAGATGACTATAGGGAAGAGAGAGCTGGCCGAGACTTGGCTACAACTCCAATCAGCTAAAAATGACACCATCGACGTTATCTCATTAGGAAACCCCCATTTCGCACTCGAAGAGTTCCCTCGCTTAATCCATCTCATCAAGAACAAGACCAAATCCCCCAACGTGGCCATGGTCATCACCACGAGCCGCTTCATCTACGAAAAGGCAGAGGAAGCCGGGTATCTAGACATGGTGGTTAAATTTGGGGCGCAATTCATCACCGACACTTGTTGGTGTATGTTGAAGGAGCCTGTGATCCCTCCTAACTCTCAGAACATCTTCACCATTTCGGCAAAATACGCTCATTATGGGCCTGGAGTGTCGAGAAGGGGTGTCGCTTTTGGTAGCTTGGCTGATGCGGTAGAGGCTGCTTGCACGGGAACACGTCCAGTTGCTCCGACGTGGCTATTTGGGCTATGAGAGGTAGATATTTTGACAGAAATGAATGAAATAGAGTATTAAGAACTGGTCGTCGGTATCTGTCTCGACACACATCTAGCCACGTCGGCGAGTCGATTGCCAACGGGGCACGTCTTTCCCAAACCTTCATCATTCATCTACACCGAATAGTCCCTCAAATGCAGTCATAGCCGTTGCATCGTAGATACGATCAACCCACAGAACAGTCTCTAATACCTTCTTTGCTTGAGCCCAGTCTCCAACGTCAAGGATCGATGCAGTCTTTTCAAGTGCTGTGCGATGCCATTCTTGGTCAACCGACTCAAAGATGGACAAACCTGAGACGAACAAGGCCCAAAACACAAAACGCGCATGCTCCGGAGGTGGCGGGTACTGCTGAGCTTGTAGTGAGAGACTCAACTTATCCGACAGATATCGCATATTTCTGCCGATCCCAGGTATTTGAAAGAGAAGACCCTTGACGTACGCCAGCATTGACAGCCTCATGAGTTCAGCTAGTGACGTGCTCTCATACTCAAGGTGAAGTAACCGATTTGGAACAGAAGTGCTTAACGTTAAGAAGAGGTCTGGTTTCACCCTGAGCCCAGATTGGGCGCGGTTCGCTATTTTGGAGTAGCACTTCAAATCAGCCCAGACGGCGAGCAGTCTTGGATCAAGAGATGGATGGATCGCCTCGAGTTCCTTGCACCATGTGGTACACCCTGAAGGGGCGATTTGCGATTCCCAAGAGATTTCCCGGGGAAAGAGCTGCGGCTTGCGGTTGGTTCCCATGGCGAGAGCGAGGTCAAGTCTACTGCAAGTCAGTTGGAAGAACCAAGGGGTGGTCAGCCATGGCTTACCGCTGGGCCTTGTGTTGTACAAGGCTCCCACGTTGAAGAGATTCCACCCCTCCTCGCAGCTCGAAAATCCTGTACAGCCCATCCATGTGCTTCTCGACAGTCTGCAAATCTCCAAACACAGCAGATGCTGATGCCAGCATTGCCACGATCGCGATGGTGGCCATGGCTACTGCGCCATGTCTATCATTGAGGCTTTGCTGTAGATGATGAAGAGTCTTCCCAAGATGAAACTGCGCAACTTTACCACATGGTTGTCCAAGTGACAAATCCCGGAATGCCTGCGCCGTAAATAAGATGGAGTGAATCGTGGCTCGGTGAGTATGAATGTCGGACAGGTCAAAGACCTGAGTTTCGGTCTCATTCACAAGCCTCATGTCCACTGCATACACACACGGTTTCGTAGTGGTGAAAGCTTTAGACTATTAGAACTATCTGGCTACAGAATGAGGAAAGAGAGATATATACCGTCATGTATGAGATTGAGCATGTATGGCTTCATCTCGAACCCATATCTCTCCAAAGCCAGCTCTGATGTAATCTTTCGTGGGATACGGATCCGTTCTTCTGGAATCGTGTGTTGACAGGGGCTGTGAACAGGAGCTAGGGCGGGCCTCAGCTGAGATTGAGCTTCCGCTCTTGCCCGCCTATCGGCGCGCGTATTCCTACCACGCATCACATGGCTCCTGATATGCTGCGCGTGCGTGGATCTGGCTTGTCAAGGGAAGTGCTGATGATCCACGGCCCAGGTTTGGGGCCTGGACCTTGGGGCAAGGGTCAACATCACCAATCGACACCAAGGACTTGATACTGACTTGAATGTGACCTATTATTTGCAATACAAAGCATTTTGCATCGAATGAGTTTCCGGGATATTAGATTTGCCGTCTTACTGTTTTCCAAAAAGAGTTTACTCCAACGTCCTGGCGTCCCTGGTTTTATAGCGACAGCACCAGCGTCAGCTCGGATCCGTGCCAAGACCGTACTAATTACCCTGATAGGAAATGATCGTCGCTTGCCACATGCAACCCAGAAATCTTGGACACAAATAAGAAACTGGATTTCTACAATAATTTGTGTGTTACTTGATGATCAATTTTGTCAACCAATCTCCTACTTTTTACCCTGTCGTCTGTCTGTCTGCGCTGCCGCTGATCCAACACAAAAATGGCAAATTGTAAGAAACCGAGATCGAGGCCATGGCGAACACAAGTTTACAAGCTTGAAGATCTAGAACGAAAGAGAGCACGGGTAAGAAGGCGGATCATGGCGACCACTCTGGCTATTATAAGAACGAATTCCTCCTCGACTAGATTTTCTGCCGTCTCATTGTATCCATCAAGTCAACTTTCTTCTCTTCAGCCGTGCCACAATGTGGTTCACCAGTAGCTCCATATCATTCAACCCAGGGAAAGACATTCCATCACTCCAGGGAAAAGTCATCCTAGTTACAGGGGGCAACAATGGCCTTGGGAAACAAGCCGTCGTCGAATTTGCTCGTCACAAACCTCTCCAGATCTGGCTTGCGGCTCGCAACCTCCAGAAAGCCGAAGCTGCTGCCATCGAGATCAAGAAGCAAGTTCCAGATGCCCCAATCAAGATCCTAGAGCTGGATCTCGCCAGTTTCGACTCTATTCGCCAGGCGATGCGTTCGTTTCTTGAACAATCGGAGCGTCTCGATATACTCATGCTCAATGCTGGCATCATGGCAGTTCCGCCTGCACTTACCAAGGACGGCTATGAGATCCAGTTCGGCACCAACCACATGGGACATGCATACCTTACGAAGCTCCTACTACCAGTCTTGGAGAAGACGTCTCAAGCAGAGGCAGAAGCGAAGCCCCGAGTTGTCTGTCTCGCGTCTCATGGCCATGTCTACCTACGCAAGGGTGGCTTCGACTTTAGCACGCTTCGCACAACGGGCGAGTCCACTGGGCCACTTCAATGCTACTACCAGAGCAAACTGGCAAACATGCTCTGGGTTCGACAGCTCGCCAAGCGGTACCCTCAACTCATAGTGTCTGCCATCGACCCTGGCCTTGTACAGACTGAACTGGCGATAAAGGCAACAGGTATCAGCTGGATCCTCCGGACGATCATCAAGACGATGTTGTTGACGCCTGTTGAGAAAGGAGTCAAAAACCAACTCTGGGCTTCAGTTTCAAAGGATGTGAACAGTGGAGAGTACTATGAGCCCATTGGAAGAGGAGGTCTAGCAACGGATGATGGGAAGGATGATGAACTGGCGGCAAAGCTGTGGGCCTGGACTGAGAATGAGCTGGATAATCTGGGGAATTAAACTAGAAATCTCTGTACTTACTTAGCTAGATATTGCCAGTACTGCAGCCTTCCGGCTCTGTTATGATGAAAGGTTATTTCACCCCTCAAAGAGTATTTACTCTGACATCCGTACGAGAACCAGTCCTTTCCGCCTTCGAAAAATTGTAATTTCTCACTATAATTCCAATCATAGCAATTAATTAGGCGCGCTCGTACAGCGATGTCGCTGCGGCTGAGTACAGGGAACAACACCCTCTCCCTCATGCCCTCGCGAATTCTGCCGTTTCCCAAGTGCCCAACAGCTGTTGTTCATCAAAGGCACAAAGTTATTGGGCTATTAACGATGGTTTGACACTCTTCTCATTGAATGAATTATTCTTGATTTTTTTATATTCGTATCTCATTAGGCATTACTCTAGTCCTGTCGTGATCTACCTGATTACGCGGCAGATTCTCAAATAGAAGAAGTAAACAATCCAACGCAAATGACGGCAAATACAATCGTACATCGCAACAGTCGCATACTCGTACAAACCCATAACACGAAAACATGAAAAATCTAACCCTTGTGCTTTGCAGCTATCCCAACCTCTAGTGTTTGTGCCCTGTATCATTGTCTCGTCTAGTTCGCAGCGGGTGTGACACCAACTTCAGGATCATCATTCTTCTTTCCCTTCCTCGAAAAGACACCCTTGAACTTGCTCCATTGCACAAGCAAAAACCTGTAGACAAAGACGAAAGGCGTACCAACAAATCCAGAAACGGCGGCAAACCACTCATCAGGGAAAAGTCGAACGAGAATAGCCCAGGGGAGACAGAACAAAGCAGTAATGACGGAAACACCCCACTGCGTAGCATCAAGTCCATCCGAGTTAATCTGGAAAGCCCTGGAGCCCTTGAAGATGATGATGACTTGGAGACCAATCATGAGGAATGTGATGAGAACAAAGAATTGGTTGCGCTGGACACCCTGGAAGATGTTGAACTTGTTGTCGAGACGGCGGTTGTTGAACATGTTGAAGATTTGCATCCAGACAAAGGTGTTGAAGATGACGGTGTCGAGCTCTGTCTTTTGCCTCTCGATGGAGGTGTCGTAGCCAAGAATCTTGTCGCCGGCGAAGTAAAGGACAAATGTAACGGCGAGTTGATAGATGGCTTGGCCGATGATCATCTTCCACATCTGCGCATTGCATGTTAGCATGCTGGTTTGAGATATTAAGACATATGAACTTACAGTGACGGTGATCAATGGCTTGTCCTTGCCCTGAGGGGGACGATCAAGAATCTCTTCAGTGGGAGGGTCCGTGGCAAGGGCCAAGGCCGCGAAAGTATCCATAATGAGGTTGACCCAAAGGAGTTGAACGGCCTTGAGGACAGACTCCATGTCGGGGTCATAAACGGCAGTGACAAAGGCCAAAAGAACAGCGGTGATGTTAACGGTGATTTGGAACTGTTGCAGTTAGTGCGTGTTACTTGGTGGTTGGAGGAATGACTTACCTGGAGGAACTTTTGGACGGCATCGTTGACGGCTCGTCCCCACTTGAGAGCAGTGATGATGGAAGTAAAGTTGTCATCCATGAGAATAATCGACGAAGCCTCCTTGGCAACTTCAGTACCAGAAATACCCATTGAGAAACCGATGTCAGCCGCCTTGAGAGCAGGGGCGTCATTGGTACCATCTCCAGTGACAGCCACGGTCTCACCAAGGTGCTTGAGTCTCATGACAAGAATCCTCTTGTCTTCAGGCGAGGATCGAGCAAGGACTTGAAGATTTGGCAAGATTCTATCCATCTCTTCCTCAGAGAGTCTTCGGAAGTCGGGGCCTTCAATAACCAGTCCGTCAGTGTAGATACCACACTCCTTAGCAATGGCCTTGGCAGTCTCGGCGTTGTCACCGGTGACCATGCGGACGGTGACATTAGCACGTTGAGCCTTGCGCACTGCTTCGGGCACACCGGGACGGACGGGATCTTGAATACCGACGACACCAAGGAAGACAAGATCGGTGAGAACAGATGCAAAGTCGACGTGGTTGTTGTCAGTGACTTCGGCGGATGAAGGGGGCCAGCTGGGATAGTCCTTGTACACGAGACCAATTGTCCGGAGAGACCTCCTTGCATAGACACCAATGGTGTCGTTCAAGGTCTGACGATCTTCATCGGTGAGAGGCTCTTCTTCGAGTGTCTCAATGTCGGCCTTGGACGTGCAGTATGCAAGAAGCATCTCGGAAGCACCCTTGACAAGAAGACGATAACCCCCCGTGCGAAGCTTGATAACAGCACCCATGCACTTCTTGCTCGAGTCAAAAGGCATCATTTGAACAATCTCCTCATTGGCGCGAATTTGGGCCAGACTCTCAAGACCGAGATGTTCCTTTGCAAGATCGAGAAGAGCAGTCTCTGTCTTGGATCCGAGGAAAACAGTCTGGCCATTCTCTTGACCTTCAAACGCAGTGGAGTTAATAGCAACGCTTTGGATGACGATGTCCTTAGCATCAGGCGTGAGCTTCTTGGCCCAGGCAGCAATTGGGGTATCCTGCTTCTCTGTGTTGGAGAAGTTGGTTTCACCAAATGTACCAGCGACAACAGTCATTCTGTTAGTTGTCTATAATAATGGTCAGCATCAATCCGCATGTCTGTGATCCCTTAAGTGCAACTTACCAGAGTACCCGTCTTATCCGAGCAGATAGCAGTTGCATTACCCATCGTCTCGCACGCCCGAAGAACTCTCACGAGGTTATTCTCCTTCAACATCTTTGTCGTAGCAAATGCAAGAGCAAGCGTAACAGCAAGAGGCAAACCCTCGGGCACAGCGACAACAATGATGGTTACGGCAACAATGAGGATATCCATAAACGACGAAGCCTTGTCCGTCGCGGGGCGGTCATCGCCGGGAAGATTGGCAACGAAACGGAACAGGAGGACAAAGAAGAGAAGACCGGCGGCAGTACCTCCCAGGTATGCGATGGAGCTGGCGAGTTTGGAGAGCTTCTTCTGGAGAGGGGTTTCTTCGGTTTCGGTGCGGACAGACATCATGATCTTGCCGTAGCTGCTGTTGACGCCGACCGAGGTGCAAAGGAATGTGCCCATACCTGGTTTTGCTGTTAGTTACATGTCAAGCCAATCAGTGGTGCCAAAACATACCTTCGAGAACCTTGGAACCGGAGATGATGAAAGGATCAAGACCCTTTGAATCGCGATCAGCTTCCAATGCCCGCATAACCGCCGCACCCCCGGTCTTCTTGATAGCATCCGATTCTCCAGTTGCCGAAGACTCATCACACTTAAGATCATGCCCATCAATAAAAACACCATCTACCGGCACGAGATCACCAGGTTCAAGGTGTAGAATATCACCAACGAGCACATCGTGCACATTGATCATAACCACCTTGCCCGACCTCGTAACCTTGACCTCTCTATCCTCCTTCTTGGCATTCAACTTGACAAAGGCTCTCTCCTTTTGCCAATCATTGCCAGCGCTAACAAAGGAAACAATAATGATGGCAATGCAGATGGCCACACCCTCGACCCAATCGACAGGAGTAGGATCACCGGGGTCATGATCAACGCCAAACGTTTCGTAAAGACCCAATGCAAGAGAGATGACAGCCGCTGCCGTAAGGAGGATGAGAACCTTGTCGTTGTATGCGTTCCATAATAATCTCCAAAACGGCGTTGCTTTCTTTGCGGGAAGTACGTTTCGGTTGTAAACTCGTATACGGTCTCCGAAAGGCTCTTTCGTAGGTCTTTTTGCGTGTGTCGACAAGGATTGCTTCGTAGGGGTGGTTTCTGTGGTTGTTTGCCACCTGGTGGCCTCTCCAAAGCTGACGTTCTTCCCCACTGCCGTCTCCTCCGCACTTAATCCAGAAGCAAGATCCGTCTGCAGGCCAGTAACTATGCCCCTTAAGCCTCCTAGCGCGCGAAAGGCATTTAGCGACTTTGGGTTCAGCAGCTTGTTGAGTTGACCGGGCGAAAAGGCAAAGGGGCTGTTGTCGACAGTAAAGTCATTTTCGGTTCCTGGATCCGGCCGTAGTGATTCTTCAAATTGTTCTAGATGCGATGTAGAACCACCAGAAGACGACGCTGTAGCAAATGGGTCGGAAAGGCTCGACTGACCCCCTGAGCTTAACCGTGAACGTTGTGCGGTAAGAGCAGGGGTGCCAGGTTGGAGATATTCTGTTTGTTGAGTCATGATGATTAAAATTTGTCGATATGTTGGTCGAGCAGAAAGACAAGAATAAGCTTAAAGGGAACAGAGCCAAGAAGGGGAACAGTGCTCGATTTTAAGCTTGGCGAAGGTGAGGCTTAGCCAGGGAGGCCGCGTGAGTAGTACAAGGGCGATTGGAATATACGAAACTCCGACAGTGAGGCTATGCTGAAGAAGTGTATCAAGTCAAGCCCCCGGTAGAGCAGGCTTAGGCAGAGGTTGGGTGTATTTCCAAGGCTAACAACACGGACGAGGCAGTAATAGGCTCGGCGAGGTGCATGGTTCAGGTGTGGGTGGCAACCAATCCGCATGCGCCTCTGACAGTCACTAGACTAGGCGTTTTGCTTGTCGCCCTGACAGGTGTCGATCCTTGCGGCATATATTACTCAGGGTGAATCTCGACTAGCTATGCCAAGTTTCTCACTACTTTAGTCTTGATTTTCTTGACTTGGTTCTAGTCGACTGCTGCGTCTTCTACTGTTCAAGATCGGATGCCTTGCCGGTACACTATGAAGCACAGACACAGATTAAACGCAGGCGTCGTACAGGCAAAACGTCTTAAACGACCTTGTTTCTCAGTTAAGCTTCAAAGGTAAGCTTCAACTGATGAATCATGTGAATATCGCGGCACAGCTCCGCGTTCCCCTGAAAGAGCCCACGCGAGCTCGTGAAGAGAAATTTGATGAGGTATTTGATCTCATCGCACAATCAAAAAATCAACTCAAATGCGACGCGTGCGTCGCGCCAAAGGGGGCAGTGCAACGCCCCTCCAACCCCTTGGAGCAAGTCCATCACCACAAAGAAACAAGTACTCTACTAACCTCAAACACGTGAAAAGTCTCAGAAACACAGCCATCGTGCTAAACACATCTTTTCTACAACAGGACATCATCTCCGTATCCTCGGGGTCATCTAGATGTTGAAATCGCCGAGACGCGCAACTTGGGATGCCTCCCCGCTGGAAAATTGCCTCTGAAGGCGTCACCTTCCTAGATGACGAAAGCATCAAGGGGGCTGTGTTTTTTTTTTTTTTTTCAGTAGTCGTGTCATCGACTCCATGGCCAGCGGATGGCTTCGGCTTGGTGGAACTTGGGCAGGGGATGGGCCTTTCCAAGCTTCGGGGAGGCCGCTCGCGTGAGGCAGTGCAAAGCAAAATCAAATGTCGGGGGGATTAGAGCCCGAAGACTGGCTCGGTTCTTGTACTCTAATATCCCATGGCGGTGAGACATCGAGATGATGCACCGAAAAGTAAAGGCGTTGAGAAGGGCCTGTCAAAGAACGGACTTGACCTTTGATCCATGGACAAAACATCAAAAGATCCGTCGGAGTTCTCCTTGAAATCCGCTCGATGGAGTTTTCATCTCGGCATGACACTCGGATGGTCAGATTGGTTGATCCCAAGGCCAAGAACCAGGGAGGCTCATGTCAATCCGTCTTGGCGACCCACCATCTAATTAAGCTTGTTGGGAATAAGCTTCGCCTTAGTATTGGTGAGGTCATCGACGGTCAACATTCCATGTTTTTGTCCTCGAGACAATTATCTCCAGGTTCCTGTTGCATTGTGGCAGTGTTGATTTTAGTCGATGCTTCATTTTGCCAATATGGAAGGTAGTCGTGCTTGGTGGAGTTGGGATTTACTGCAACACAGCTGCTGTGCCGCCTCCAGCCACCTCGGATGTCACTGTCGCCGAATTCCATGGTGGTTATGTATTGCAAGTACCAATACGGAGCATAATTTGCCGGATGTTTCCAGACTGTAGGCCATGACTAATACATCTGCGCAGATGCATGCGGTCACGCCCTTGGATCAAGGGAAGTACATCTCGGTGATGTTCGGAACTCGTTGGCAGTCTCGGGTGGGACAAGGAGCGGGATTCAATCTGTCATGCTTTGGCATTCTCTGCCTTTCTCGCAAGCAGGCCCTCCGGAGATCTCTTGACAGAGCCGCAGCTTAACACATTTATCAACTTGCCTTCTAGACGATGGCCTTAGATAACTCTGATACACTCTTGCATTCAGTCAATCGAGCCGTGGCGCCGCCAGCTACTTATCGAATGCATGTTCCAAAGTACCCTAGAGGAGTAAGCCCTGGCTTAAAATTGCACGGTAAAAAAACATCAGGAAACTTGAAAAGTACCAACACAAATTTAACTTCTAATCAGCTGTTACCAGGACTCACCTGTGGATACCTATGGTTGGTGGCTTGGAATTGCCACTCAAAATGGTACGCTTCAAGTAACCAAGAGCACCGATATATATTTCGAATGTCAGATACATATGAGTCTTCGGCTGCAGGCAGGAGAAGGTTGAAAAAGGTCACTGCGTTAGCGTCGGGTGATAAACCTGGGATGTAGCGATACCATGTTCTTTATTATAGTTGAAGCCCGGCCCTTAATTAGTTAACTAAGCTAGAAGGTCATGTTTCGAATCTGAAATATATGCTCTTCTCCTTTTCAGATGACTCTCTCTGTCGCTTTTGGTCTTTGAGCCATGTATCATGGAATTTTTCCGATCATGTTCGCCTATAAGTTGCTATATTGCGCTTATGTTACTCCTGCGCGGATTAGTCAGTCACATCTCAATTCATCAGAATTTGACCCTTAAGCTCAAGAGAATACCAGTGCACCTTTCATGGCAGTCTTTCAGTTCTGTAGTTAGAGAACTCCATCAAAGCCCAAACTTGGCTCGTTGGTATTGACATTGACAGTCACAGCGGCTCAAAAGAGGGCATCAATCATCATACCAAATCACACATTGTTAACATGGATTTCGTGGCACATTGGACTGCACTATAAACTGGAAAAACCAACTTGCTGCCCAGTTGTCTGTTGTTGAAAAAGTGCAGTCACGTTGGAGGTGAGGCCTCACACGAGATTTATATGGTGGCTTGCTGACTGCATCTGTTGCACACGGCTCAGGTCTTGGCTCTCCAATGACATTGGCCATTGCGAGGTTAGGCGAGCATGCAGTTGGTTGCCTGAAAATGCATTGGAATTTGTTGCCAGCCTGATTGCAAAGCTGAGCCCGACCCCTCTCTTGCAAGCTGTCACTACAGCACAACTGAAACAGCCAAGGCGAAATAGACCGCATCAGTTCACTAAATTTGCATTAAGAAGCTCCGTAGCAAGTTAAGCATAGGGTAAATGCCTTATCAGCCTCGATGGCACCACCTACGTAGCCAAGATGCCTCTCTTTTCCTCACTTCTGGCGCTTGATCAAAGCCGAGCCTAGTCCCCGTAGCCGCTGCGAGTTGAGACCCAGGTGTTGGCCCAGCCCCTGTTGGTACCAGGTCTACTATTGGTCCCTGCAGCCAAGAACGAGTTCGCCTTCAAATGCCTGCCTCGAACCTCACCCGTTCTTTGCAATCTTCTCCTTTCATTTTCATTTCTCCAACTCAGCCGACCTTATTAGCCCGCTTGGTCTCTCATTGAGCCCCGACTCTTTGTTTTCACTGTGGCAAAGTCCCAGCAAGCAACACGATGCGTCGAATGCTTTGCTGCGGCATTTGTCGCTCATGCGACGATGGCGACGACCAGCCTAGGCGACCAGTAGGACCCAACCCAACTGCTTCTCAACAACGATCCAGCGGTAAACCTTCTTCACCACAATTCTAGTGTTATTTTCTCTCACGCGTAAGGATAGTGTCGAAGCCAATTGATCCCGTGGTATCAAATGGCACTGCACCGCCTTCCTCTCTTGGCACAAGTCCCACGACTGAGCCCTCGGTCGAGAGGCAAGTCAAGCCTAATTTGTGGGACGAGGCGATGCGAAGGCTCTCAGAAGAAGACAAGGCGTGGATCAACGGCAACTCCCAACAGTTTATGGATTTGTCTGACCCCGGAGTCCGTGGTATCATTGATCTAGTTGATCAGAAGCGACAAGAATGCGAAGCCAAGAGATGGACAAGCGCCAGAGTATTCAGCACTACCATTAATCTCTCCGATCTGGCCAGCAACGCCATCACGTGGCTCAACAAGTTCAAAGAGGTCGGCGACACAATTGTTCAGTACGACCCTGGACATGCAGCCTTGCCATGGGCCGCCACGAGGTTTATCCTTCAATCTGCGATTTCATACCAAGAGCACATGGCTTTCTCGCTAATCAGCATTGAGAAAACAACAAGGATCGTGCATAGGTGCCAGATCTATGAGATACTCTACAACTGCGATACAATCAATACCCAGGCTGCCAGTGGCCTAGAGCAGGCATTGGTTGAACTGTATGCGTCGCTTCTGCATGTCCTCGCACGGGTGGGAAAGTTCCTGTCCAAAAACACTGCATGGCGCTCCATTCATGCTGTCTTCAGGCCAACCGAGGGGACAGACCTTCTATCGGAGCTTGAAAAGTTCGAGGACGAGGTCATGAAGGAAGCCGCCGTCTGCGAGAGCAAGCGAAGTGTCGAATCGGATTCCAAGATTCAAGAGCAGCTTCAAAAACTACAATCTCTACTAAATCTCGAAGAGCGCATCCTCCGAGTGGATGACAACGTCCAGAAGTCACTCGACAAAATGGATCTCGATGAATTGATAAAAGTGCTGAAGTGGATCTCGCCCATCGAATACAATTTACACCATGACCTGGTCAGGCAGGCGAGGACGAAGGGCACCTGTAACTGGCTTGTCCAACAATCGAAATTCTACGAGTGGCAGAGTGAGAGCTCGTCTATAACCTTTTGGCTCCAAGGGTTTGGTAAGTCCCAACATCGTCATGCAAGTGAGTTCCCCTAACTCTTTTGCAGCTGGCTCAGGCAAGACTTTCATAACGTCGAGAGTCATTGATCTGGTTGCAGAAAATCTTGGAAGCAAGCAGAATCATGAGGGATTTGCCTTCTTCTACTGTAATCAAACCGAGCCAACACGTCGGCAGGCGCTCTCGGTTCTCTGCAGCTTTATCAGGCAACTTTCATCACCCAAGTGCATGGCTGGTCACCTCCATCCCAAGTTGAGACAGCTCTACGTCGACTCTCAGCTTAAAGGTGCGGGGTGGACACTCGATCTATGCAAGCAGTACCTGATCGATCTTTTCAACTTTTATCCTCATACAACCGTCATCCTGGATGCGCTAGATGAATGCGAGGTTGAAGAGCGAAGGTTACTGCTCAATATCTTCGATTGGGCCACGAAATCTTCTTCTCGGCCTGTCAAGATCTTCGTCTCTAGCCGCCCGGAAGCCGACATTCGACAACGGCTCATCAGCCTACCCAATCTGGAGATCTCTGCCAAGAACAACAACCACGACATTGCCAGGTATATCAAACAGAGCACTGATAGCCCAGGCCCATGGAGTCCAGTCTTAGAGAAAAACAAAGCTCTAAAAGAAGAGATCATTCAAACATTGATCAAAAAGAGCGACGGGATGTTCCAGTGGGCGAGACTACAGGTCGATCAGCTCAGAGTCATTGAGCATGAAAACGATCTCCGGGACAGGCTGGGAAGTCTTCCCAAAGATCTCAAGTCATCATATGACGAGATTTATCAGAAGATCCAAGACCGCCCCGAATACTCGAGAGTTCGGACTATCAGGGCTCTCATGTGGGTGACAGCGTCAGTTCGCCCGCTCACTACCCAAGAACTCCTGGTTGCGATACGATTGGACCCAGACAAAGAGGGGGTCGATAAGCCTGGAGAGGTTTCAGAAGAGCAACTTCTTGGCTGGTGCGCAAACTTGCTGATTCTGGATCACAAAGAATATTATTTTCCCCGCAAAATCTCCACTATCTGGCGGCCTTGCCACCTGTCAGTAGTCGAATATCTCGAGGGTCGTTTCACGATGCCCACCGCGCATTTATTCGTTACACTGGCCAATTTGTTTTTTCTGGTCGTCCAACCGGATGAAGATAGCTGTTTGTCCAACCTACAACTTTACGCCTGCCAGAAGTGGATTGAACATGTTCAATCATACGATAAGACCAGCATTGACTTTACATGCACCCCATATGATAGAGTCTCTGCCATGTTGAAGAGGTTTCTCGGTTCACCAACGCAGAGCTCTGATGCGTACGTCCGATGGGCTAGCGATTGGCGAAACTCTGCCTTGTATTCTGTCCCTTCAAGGCTCGAATGCCTCGGCATCCGCAGTCCTCTATTTGCCGTTTGCCTTCACCCAGTTTTCTACCCCTTACGAGACTGGTGGGAGTCGGAAGATCTGGAATTTGATCACTTAGTATTAAATGATCTCGGGGAGAGTCTTTTGACAGTAGCAGCTGGGTCAGGGTGCATATCAATATGCGACAGTCTTATCAGACGAGGCACCCCGGTTAACCCTGACAAACATGGCAAGCGCTATGGGAGTCCTCTTGTAGCAGCAGCAGCAAATGGACACGCCCATATGATTGAGTTTCTCCTCGAACAAGGTGCCCATGTGGACTTGCTTCTACAGGACGGCCGCTATGGAAGCGCTCTGGCCGCATCATGCAACGCAAACATAGCGCAGTTATTGATCGACAACGGGGCAGACGTGAACATAATCCTCAAGGCTGGAGACTACGGCAGCGCCCTCGTTTCCGCGGTATACGGCAATGATAAAGGTACGGTCAAACTCCTCATTGATAATGGCGCAAACCTTGATTTACCATTGTCGCATGGGAAGTATGGGAGTGCTTTGATTGCTGCCGCCTGGACCGAAAACACGGGCGTGGCCCAGCTTCTCATCGAGTACGGAGCGGATGTCAATTACCTCCCGCCCGTTTGTTCTTTCGGAAGTGCTCTCATTGCTGCTTCATCCAGTTGCGCCGATGACGAGCTTGAGTTGCTTCAGTTTCTAATTGAGCAAGGAGCAGAAGTGGACTCCATCCCCAAATCGGGGCAGTTCGGAAGCGCTCTTGCTGCTGCTGCTGCTCAATCTGGCGCCTTCAAGGAGGAGATCATCTCCGAAATAGATTTTTTGATAAAAAACGGGGCAAATGTGAACCTGCTCCTTCCCACTGGAGAATACGGCAGTGCTCTTATAGCAGCAGCCGGTTCTGTGTATCCCTCAGCCGCCGTCTGCAGGCATCTGCTGGAGAAGGGGGCAGATGTCAACCTTCATGTCCCGCATGGGTGCTACGGAAGCCCTCTCATTGCAGCCATTAGGAGAGGGTCTGAAAAAGTGGTTAAATTGCTGCTCGAGGAGGGAGCGGAAGTTGATCAGATGTTGAACGGGGGTAAGGTCGTGTTTGGAACTGCCCTAATAGCAGGAGCATACTGGGGATTCGCATCGGGAGTTCAGATGTTGCTGGAAGCTGGAGCTCAAATTAATCTGCGGTCCGAAGTTGGGAGATTTAAGACTGCCCTCGAAGCTGTCAGGGCAGATTTGACAAATGAAGGAGGCGTGTTTGAGTATCCCCCGTCGGAGCGGGACCGGAGGCGGGAGCGGGAGCGGGAGCGGGGTAAGGGGCTTAAGAAAGCACGAGATATAATGAAGCTCCGGATAGAGGAGCTGCTGATAAAACACGGGGCAACCGAATGAAAAGGGCTGGGACTAGTCTAATGAACATGGAAGAATTGGTTTGACGCATCTACTCCTTGGCGCTTATTGAATGCTGGTGGCCATGCCTTAGTGTGTGCAATTCGCCATTGGGCCTCCCCAACCTCATAAACCAGCTTCCGGTATCCAATCCCTCTCCAGATCAACTTTGGTTCAAACTAGCATCGTAGGACATACGTCCTCGGGAACACGGAGTAATTTATAAAAAAAGTCTCCGAGGTCGGCTGAATTCACGCCGACCCTGGCAATGGTCCCAACTTTAAAAGCAACGATGTCTCGTATTCTCGACTCACATCCAACTTGGCAAGAAAATATGGCTACAAGATCTCTAGTAGTTGGCGGAACAGGCGGTATTGGCTATGCCATAGCCTGCCAGCTAGCCGCAGCTTCGACATCCTCCACCATCATCATCAGCGGCCGTACAGAACCAAAGAGTCTTCCTTACACCAACATCGAGTTTCGGCCGTTAGATGCATCATCAATGCGCTCCATCAAGCGCTATACCGATAATTACAAGTCAACAAAGGAGCAGCAACTTGACTTGCTCGTCTTGACTCAAGGCATTATCTCAATGGCAGGGCGGACTGAGACGCCCGAAGGAATCGATCGCAAGATGGCCCTTCACTACTACGGGAGACAGCTACTCATCCGAGAACTAAGTCCCGTTTTGAAAGACGATGCAAAAGTCCTCATTGTGCTGGATAGCACGCGCGGGAATCCGAACCAGCTCAAGTGGGACGACTTGGACCTCAAATCCAGCTTCACCTTGGCAGCTGTAACGCAACATTGTGTCACAATGACCGATGCTATGATCCAGACACATGCCGCCGAGCAAAGACAGCAAGGTCAAAATCGACGCACGTTCATTCACGCCCATCCCGGAATCGTTCAGACCGACATTTACAAAACACTTCCATGGTACATACGCGGCGTCCCGAAGGCTCTCAGTCAAGTTTTCGGCGTTTCGCCTGAAACGTGCGCCAAGAATTTACTCAAAGGGATGTATGAGTGTGCAGCCGCTGACAAGGAGGACAAGTTCTGGAGCTGTATCAATGAAAAGGGCAATGGTGTTCTAGACAAACCTGTCTGGAGTGAGGAGCAGATTCAGAGGGTTAGGGATCACACGTGGAAGATCATCGATGAGGCGCTGAATGTGAGCGACTGAGAGGATGGTGGCTCCTGTAGGATCAAGATTATCGCTCTTCGGGCTTAATTAACCCATCGAGGGCCGGGCTGCAACTATAATAAAGAACAGAGATCAAGATTATCATTATTCTTGGACTAATGGTCGTAAATATTGGTCTGAGATGTCTTGTCAAAGGTGGATTAGAGAATTTTGAACAATGAGAAAGCAATGACTCGAAGTAATGAATGTTGTGTCTAGAAAAACGCCAGCCTATGCTCATTTCTCAGCTAGCCGTACAATCGGCCAGCCACTTACATCTGTCCATACAGAAGATTTGAAATGCCCAAATCTGAAATGGTGGTAGATATTTAGACAAAGACTGGCACATGTGAAGACCCGCGGGAAATCCCATGGCAGAAGGGTGACGTCCTATCACGCCTGTATAGGTTTCATTACCACAGAGTCGATGCACATGTTTCTCCACACAATCAAGGCGATGAAAGATAAGGTTTTCCCAAAAAATTGGATTTTTTTGCTTTGTGTCTCGAGCATGGCGAGCGGAAAGTAATCTCTCATCTCTTCAGTCGTCCAGTTTCGCCTGGGCCCTTCGCGGCCTGGGTCTGCGGGCGCGAGTAAGAAAGAAACCCACCCCTCTCCCAACTCACAGGGACCGAGGAGAACATCTTTCATGATCTTGCAGAATATCACGAGGGCCTCGGTCCTGTTTTCTTCGATGTCAGAGAGACGGAGGAATCGCTCCTCGAGAGCTGTACTCTCCTCGAGCAGGAGCTCGCCACCGTAGAAAAAGGCATTGCAATAGGCATGGAAACGTAAACATGCCTCTAATCCTTCTCTTTCCCACATTTAGCGGTATTCCCGGGATTCTTTAAGCACTAATAGTATAAAATACGACGTATGAAATTGCGTATAAAGTGGCGTAGGAAGCGGCATCGATGGGATCCGTGGACTGGTCTGCGATACGAATTCTTTTCCCTTGTGGAAGAGAGTGGTAAGTTGGCAAAGAGCGACCAGGTTATTCTTCAAACATTTCAAGTCAATCTTTTCTTTGAGAACCTTCTGGATCTTGCTTCTCAGAACTTCTCTCGAGGATCCTTGGTACTTCTCACGAATGTGGCGAAGGCGGCCAGCCAGCAAAGCCAGCGGAAGCACTGAGTCGAATTGGGTCTGGTACTTGAGCCTCTCTGCCATGCCTTTTAGACAGCGGTGTCGGTTTTCTTCAAGGCAAGCCAACATAGCAGGCGAGGCTAATATGAAGGCGTTAATGTCGATGGCAGAGTGGCACCGGTGCGTGATTGCGATGCGGAGTTCTGTGGGGAGGTTCTGGAAGTAGTCGTCTTTCGAGAGAGTAGGACTATGTGCCAATTGTGGTGGTCCCCCGGGGGGAAAGGGCAAGCTCATCAATGCCAACATGGCGGCGATGGCAGAGCTCTTGGCGGTGGGGCGAAGACGATTGATGGTAGATGGTGTCTATGTTCAGAATTGTGATTTGTATGGGGATATGAAGCGAAGATCGTGCCGAGTGTCACTTCCAAGCCTTGCGACTCTCGGAAGCGGGCCCGGAGAGGAACTCCGATGAGGCGAAAAAGAGAAGTAACAGAGGGATGTGTTGATAAACTGCCGATCAAAGTCATCCCCCGAAGGGTATGTACTCAATATGTTGAAAGTCAAGATTCAGGCGACGTGTCTCGATACTTAAGTAAATAGAATCCGTCGTTATAACCTTCTATGATACATCAAATGTTTTTAGCTTGATATAACTCGTGGCGTACTGGGCTAGATGAGCTGCGAAATTGACGTAAAGTGGCAACAGGCGTGCTGCACATGATCTGTTATTCGACCCGGGTATGGAAGCCCTCGTTGATAAACTGGGTGGATGCGTAATCCTATGATCCAAGTATAAAACTCTCCACACATAATTCTTTTGAAAATTAATTGCATATACAACACCAACAGTTCATGACAATGATACAACCCTGCATTGAGAATTGCGATTCTGCATCTCCGTTGTGGCGCCTCCTAACCTAGAGCTCAGTGTCTGCTACCGGTGGGTACAGGGCACACTCAGTGGGACAAACAAGACAGTACAGAGTCTTATAACATGCTCACCAGTGGCTAACTGTTGATGCATGTCCGACAGGATGAAATGCCAACATCGAATAGGACCAAAACACGAGTAATGACAACCTAGAGTTCATGTAGAATGCACATGTGGTTGAAGGCTTGCAGTAGCGTGGCCAAGTCCCCTAACCCACAATCCCTGTCTGCCCCTCGCCTCCACTCTGGATCTTCTATTTTTCCCTCCTTTACCCCTTGCCGAATGCAATCACCGCTTTGATATCCACTTTTCCCTCCAAACAAGGGGCCAGCTTGAAGAAACATCAACAACTACGCTACCGAACAATCACTCAACAGCGTCATTCATCACGATCGTCCCTCGAACCCGCCACGGATACAACCTCCCAGCCCAGGGGCTCACCTGGGAAAGTCGCCAAACAGGCGCAATCCTCAGCGCCACTTCAACTAAACCTCCATACCACTACCACCCCCTCCACCCACCCCCTTGCTTGGCTGCAACGCTACCACCGTCTGCGGCTCTGACTCTTGCTCGAAAGCAGCTGCGCTGTCTCATCCTTTGTCTGCCGATCCTACCGACAGAGTGTGCCATCCCTTACGCGCGGCTGCCGCACAGCCTTCAAACGACTCGCACACTACACTCCATAGTCTAATTAAATAACCAAAAGCCCACCGCCAAAATGCCGCCCAAGACACCCAATTCCACCGGCACGCCCATCTTCTCGACCTCCATCTTCTCGTCCTCCTCCAACGCCGCCGCCTCCCGCCCAACGACCCGCGACGGCCACGGTGTCGACCCCCTCAACACCAACCACCCGAACCTCCTGATCAAGGACCGCAAGCCATCCTTCTCGCGCAAGTCCTCGTTGTCTGGATCGCGGCGTCGTGGGAGTTCCTTCGGAAACGGTCCAAATGCCTACGTGACGGACGCAACAGCGCCCCCCGCCCTCCCCGAATACGCGCTGGCTGCCGCTGCCAAAATATCACCACGACCCGACCTCGCCGAGGGTCATCATCTACCGCAGGCTCCCGACTTGGGCATTCAGATGTTGAACCGAACTGCGACTGGATCAACAATTCATTTAGGCGGCGGTATGGCGTCTCATGGGACTTCAAACGGTGCGCCTGGCACGACTGGTGTGTGGCAGCAGAGCGAGGTCAGCATTATGCACCAGCATGTCACTGAGCTCGCTAACAAGCGCATTTCGACACTCGACTATTTGCGCAAAGCGTGCGTTTCCAACACCATATTCCTACGATCGCATACTAACAACATGTAGTCATGAAGGCCGTGTCCACTGGTTCAAGACCTACCTGTTCGAAAGACCAGACCTCAACCGCATGCCCTCGTTCGACGCACGCAAGCTCGGTCGCAAAGCAACAAACCATCTCCTCCTTGGCCTCTCTCTCCCCACCGTCGTCGACCTCTACTCCTCCACTCCGATCGAGTTTCTACGAAGTCTCAACACTCTCCTCTCCGAATATGACTCGTTCCAGCAACTTCACGGTGACTCTTCAACAGCTGCCTCCTTGACCCGCGCACGTCTTCCTAGCATGTTCCGCCGACCGGGCGGCAAGTCGCGACGATCAACATCCGCGGCTGACATGCATCCCATGGTGGACGAAATGGCTCCTGTGCCAGCAGCTGGCGGACCCGCACCGGCGGTTATGAACTTTGCGGCGTCAGAAACGGATCTTCTTCCTGGCGAAGAGTATACGCACCTTTTGACGCCATCATTACCGTTCGATCCCGACTACTTTGAAACGTTTGCGACATTGTGCGATGTCTTGATCGATTGTTATACCCGATTCTTGGCCCTTGTGCCTTCACCCCGCGAATGCTCCGCTCCCGTCGCCGAGCTCTTCACCAAAGCCGACTCACGAGTGCGCAAGATTATCGTGCAGGGTATTGTACGAGAATTTGAAGACCAGAGCCGACATCATATCAAGACGGAGGTAGCCAGCATCGGCAAAGTTGTCCTAGGAGGTCTCATGTGAGAGAGACCTTGGGATTTGGTTATTGCGTTTGACGGAGTTCTTAACGTTGCATGGAGTTGATGGCTGGGAGCGCAAGACATGGATATCCTGGTTGTGATCTTGCCAGGAGTTTGGTGTCTTGAAAATGGGTATAATCTGGCGTCTAATTCAGTTGCATGCCGAGATGAAGACTATGAAGGGTTATCATGAGAGGATATGTCGTCTTGTATTCATGCCGTCAGCAGAGACCATCTCATCCATCTTACAGCAGGTCCTGTATAATCATCCAATACTATTTTACACTTTTATACATTTTGTGTCTATTTCTTGTTCTTGTTCTCCTTCTCTTTTGCTTCCTCTTCTGTCACGAGGAGTTCAATATCCCTGCCGACGAGCCAATCCTTGGCACCATCCATGATCCTATCCAGCTTCTCACCTCCCTCCAACACATTGGGCAAATCATGCACATCTATCCCCGCCCGATGGTCGGTACATCGATCCTGGTTATAGTTGTACGTCCTGATCTTGTCGCCTCGTGTGATCTGTGTCTTGGACAGCACACTGTTCCTCAACCTTGCAGCTTCCTCCTCTCTCGCCTCTCTTCTTTGATCCGCGATCCTCGCACGCATCATCTTCCACGCCTCTTCTCTGTTCCTCTGTTGCGATCTATGATCCTGCATCGATACCGTCGTCCCCGTGGGCAAATGCGTCATCCTAATCGCAGACTCCGTTTTGTTAACATGCTGTCCACCCGCACCACGAGCCCGCATAGCTTCGATCTTGACATCTTGCGGGTTTACGTAAAAGTCGCTCTCCGGATCTTCAAAGTCGACGCTGCCGGCACCACTCTCGGGAAACGAAGGGAGAACCCATACTGCGACAGCGCTCGTGTGAACGCGGCCTTTGCTCTCGGTGCTGGGGATGCGTTGGACTCGATGCATACCTGCTTCACTGCGGAAGAGGTCAAAGGCGCCTTGGTCTTGGATTTCGAGGACGGCTTCTTGGAGGGGGTTCTCGCCGGCCGAGGAGGATGAGTCGCCTGCTGTGTCGGCGAATTCGTACTTCATCACGTTGTGGCGATAGCCCTTTCGCATGCAGAGCGCCTTGTACATCTTGAATAGTGTGTCGGTAAAGTATCGGCCTTCGAGACCACCGGGACCGGGTCGGAATTCGATCATGCAGGGGAAGTCGGCGAAAGGATGGCGAGGGGTGAGACTGGCAGAGAGGTTCCTAGCGAGGGACTCAAGCTTTCCTGTCTCGCTCTCTAGCTCATCACGAGCGATGGAAACAAGATCAGCGTCTTGCTCTGGGTCGTTGAGCATGGCTGTCAGCTCAGCGACAGAAGCCTGCGACTTTTCCCATGCTTTCAAAGCCTCGGCAACCCGAGAAAGCTCGCCGACGCGCTTAGCCTTTGTAGAATCGAAAGAAGCATTGAGGGTCTTTTGAAGTTCGTCGTATTCAGAAGTCATGGACTGTGCGCGGTGAAGAAGGGCGGGAGCAAGGAGCGACGAGGCATCTACAGGTCAATCGTTAGCTAGAGCTTTTCGCCTGAAGTACGACGTTGTACGAACCATTGGAGGCGAAGCGAACGAATTGGCGCACGTGAGAGCGAGCCAGCGCTCGAGTGCAGCTCCTGCATATCCATGGCGCCGGGGACATGGCTTGTGAGAGGAGATTGGGGGGTGGGAAGTGGAATTGTTGATGTTGGAGGGGGGGAGTTGAGGTTGAATTTTTAGAAGTCTCATGTACCGCGAAAATCCGGGGATACAGTTGGCGCGGGGCCGAGATGCTGAGTCGAGTCTCACAGCAGCCAATTGCAACGCGAAACATGTTGTGAAATGTTTTATATATGCAGGTATTGTATACAGTCTATGTCTATTCAATGGTAAATCCAATTCATGACTTTTGTCGCTCCTCTGCTTTTTTCGCTGCAAACAACAACGCCGCGCCGAGCATCATGCTTGACCCTCCCCACATTTGCGCAGCCAGATAATCACCACCCGTCATCTGCATAAACTTGCCAGCAAGGGGTGATCCCGTGAGAGCAGCGAAACTAATAATGGTGAAAATCATGCCGATTCTTGTTCCTGCTTTACTCAGGTCCTTTGTTAAACTCGCGCACGTAGAGGGAAACATGCTTTGGATGCCGGCGCCAAAGTAGCCAAAGACGGACACCCAGACAAAGCCGCCGGGGAGGGTGTGGACTTGGGACCACAGGTAGATGCAGATGCCAGCTGAGAGAATTGTTGGGATGAAGACATTGACAGCCCCGAAATATCGGTCAGCAAGCCAAGCTGCCACCATCCGTCCCGGTATGCCCACCGCATTAATGACAATAAGGATGGTGAAAGAGTCCGAAGCAGTTCCGTCCAGTTTGTCAGTCGCGTATTGACGAGCCTATTAAACGTGAGCAACCAACCAAACAAACAGTCTCATTAAGCGAACTTACATAGTTGTACGAGATCCACGTCGGCCAAAGAGTAAAGAACATGGCTACGGCAAACAACACGTAGCTCAACTCCTTGAATGCCGCTAGTTCCACAAGCGGTCCAGCCTTTCTCGGGGGTAATCTCGTCCTGGCTAGGAGCATGATGAGGATTGATGCGACGAGGACGACTAGACCCATTGCTCGGACTGTCCAGCGGAATCCGATCTTGGGCATGAGTTGTTGGGCGATCAGGGGGAACACCATGCCTCCGGTTCCTGCACCGCAGGCCGCAGCGGAAATGGCGATGGTCTTTTTCTTTGTAAAGTATGTCGAAATGTTGGCTATTGTCGGAGCAAAGACGATGCCGTTGCCAAGTCCTTGGGCTATGCCTTGGGCTAGCAAGACCTGCCAGTACTCTGAGGCGATGCTCGTCATGAAGACGCCAAGTGTTTGGAGGAACAGACCGATGAGGAGTGCAGTACGGTAGTAGCCGGCATCAAAAGCGCGACCAGAAAAGGTACCAACAAGAAAAATGAGGCAAACCTCTAAACTCCCAATCCACGAGATGGTCGACGGCGGGAGTTGGAACTTGTCCTCGTAGTAGGGCTGAAAGATGCCAAAGCTGATGAGGTAGCCCCAAGAGTTGAAGGCGACGAGATGACCAGTCACGACTTGTAGCCAAGCTCGTAGACCACCGTCGGGAGGTTCTCCAGGGTCAATTGGACATGTTTGATCTGGTTCGTCGCCATTGAGGGTAGAAGAGATGTCGTCATCAGAGGAACGGGGCTTCTTCTCAAGTGAAGACTCCGGATCGGTGTCAATGGGGGTAGGGCAGACACTGTCCCTCACCTCGTCCGCCGTCATTTTGAACAAAAAGGCAATAAAAAGATACTGAAGCAAAAAAACATCATTGTCGGGGAGAGATACCCGGGGTTTATGTAAAAGTAATACTCGTCCGCATGTCCGGCGCGCCCTTGACGGAGCCCACTTGCCTTTTCGCGGGGTTCCGCCTCCGACCCCGGCATCTGTCATCCGGCCGAGAATCACGAAATGTGCATTAACAAAAAGTCCATCAATTGTGCATGATCGGCAAGTTCAATTGGCCCGAGTTGAGAGCATTGTGACGCCGAGGCACGAAATGGTTGGAGATGGCAACCTTGACGTTGGTCATTAGCACATTTTGAGGCGGTAAGAACGGGGAAAACGGGAATAACGGGAGTGAAGCTGGTTTTTGGGAGGCTGAGATGCCATCGTCAATGGGCGGTTGAGTTCCTCGCGTCGCAGCCATAAAACGCGGGTGGGCTTGGCTCTTTGCCGTAAACTCGGCATGTGGAATTCCAACGGTGAACAAATACAATTGCACTCTTCAAACTATGATTCACAAGTTATTAAGAGTTGAAGAGGTATTGTCGGCGCTGTAATTGTTAGTGTTGGGCCTGTATAAAATGTCCATCTCCAAAGCCAAGATTTCCCCAGATTGCATACCCGCCACAACCCATGCTGCGGTGACGGTGCGGTAAATGGCGGCAAAACGTGTCGGCATTTGCGGCCCGCTGCAAAGAGCCGACGGGACAACGTAAATTGTCTGAACGCGAAACTCGACTTCTTGATCATGGATGTCTTTGTTTTTAGTTGAATCTTGACATAGTGACCATGAATAACTACAGTATACCTTTCGTAAGTCTTATTTTAAAGATCGGATGATAAATTGGGGCTTTGTCTTCCATTCTGGGACGACGTGCCCCTGATTACAATTTGTTCAGGCGGCGTTTAAGGCTTGAGCTCTGTAAACCTCCATCTTCACTTCATTGCCCAGAAGACCAAGGGGCTGGAAAGGTTCTCGGATTTTCTTTTCTTTTGTGTGTGTGTTTTACGCTGGATCGTGCTCTCGATGCTAATTTAGGCATCTGACGTCTGGTTCCGTGCTTCGTGGGATCAAGTAGCGAGTTGCCCAACTCTTCTTAAAGAATACCATCCTGTGAGGTATGAACTTGAATAAACTATGAAGATAGTGGGTAGAAATACTCTTAGAATATTCATATTTGTATAGTATACTTATTATGTACAATGCCATCCTTAGGAGAGGGTCTTCCCGCGCCCATGCTATCAGCGATACTGGAATTCAACACTGTCTACACTGGGAACAGCGGCGACCATTCGAGGCGGATAGGCAACCTGGCAAGACGCCTATCCTGCCATGCCCTCTACATTCTAATCATTTCCTAGTCTCTCAAGAACAACAAGAAAAAGTCTGGAAAGAACAAGATCAAAGATGATCCTGATGACGATGATTTGGACAATACTAATCCAGACGACGAGGACTAAGGATACCATAGTATGGGCAAGCAGAGGATTTTCGTAATGATGGGAAACTAGTTTTATGAGCAGTATGGGAAAGAGAATCCATTAATCTTAAATTGGAATTATCTCAGGGGCTGCGCACGATAGCTTTATCCATCTTGATTTATGGATGAGGTGCGGGAAATGGTGGTGAGGCCTGGCAGTACAGGCAAGAAAACAAGCAAGTTCTGCTGCGCGAGGGTCGTTGCTTCAAGGTTGTTTCTCAGTTAGGTACCTAGGAAGCTTGGTCTTTCTTGGGTGTCTCTCTTCCCTGGGGCATGGCATGGGGAAGGCGGCTTCTTAAACCCGTGAAAAACTCCGATTTCAATCTTTACCTTTCTATGACTGCTGCTCAAAGGTTTAAACAACGTTTAGATTTCGGCGTTTCATGACTTAGGCTTTAATGCTGTCATCGTTTCTGACAACAGCCATGTCGTTTTAGTTGTGGCCACCTGACCAAGTTTCTGCTAGGTAACAACGAGAATATCTGTATTTAGTTTCTATGGCTGCCGCTGTAGAAAAATCATTTTATCTAGATTGCGGTTGTTCCGCAGTATCGGGGTATAATGCTGTCATGCCTTCATCATTCTGTCCTTAGAACAAGAAAGAATTGCTGTCGACTACTAAATCTTCATTGGATAGTTCAAGCTTCGCGTTAACGAGTATTGAGATATTTTTATACAGGTACTGCATTATCCGTTACCGCCCTATAGCACTGCTTGGCATGGAGGATCCACGCAATGCCTGCAGACATTGCACGCTAAGCTGCTGTCCGAGGACAACAGACCTGAGAACGTCAACTGGACCTTTTCTATCTATAAGGGCAGTAGCAGGTTCCACATCACTATCGGGGAGATCAAACGAAACCTACTAGACCCTAACGTCTGACTTCAATGGGGCGTTGCTCGTTATAGAAGGCAGACAAAGCTCTCCCAGGAGCTTCGGGGGTACATTGCTCTTGCCTTTCCGTGACCATTAGACGAGCCTTTGCCATTCTTAGACCAGTCTCTTCATAGCCTTAAGATGAGGAATTGCTTATTCTTACCCATCCTGACAAAATGCGTGCTATGTACCTGGTGCCTATACACTAACTGGCCTCCAAAGTTACGCTCACAAGTACAAATGCCCGGTGGACTGCTGCATCCTGGAGACTATGAACGGTTCGTGGATACCGCGACGGGTGCGTTGAAGTAGACTCGCCCGGGGAATGACAAGGTTATATCTAAAACGGATGCTTCTTGGTAACTTTTGCTTCCTAGTTTTTAAGTCGAAGATTTTCTAGATGGCGAAGGTGGCCATTATTATATTTCATCTATGTCTGTTGTTTTGTATCTCAATATTGAATGTTGATGATTGGGCACCCACAGCCAAGCCAACCTGAGAGAAGGATCAATTGAGATGGGCCAACAGACAAAAGTCCGTGTGTCCATGAGATTAAAATATGATTGGTGTGTTGGCGTCATGTGAGGTTGGTCCGAGCATCTTACGTTTCACCCAGTCATCTTAAAACAATTAACCCTCTCTTGTCACCATTTGCTTAGAAGACCCCTAGATTTAAAACTAACTATAAATCACTACGCCCTATATCCACCTTTGAGCAGTAATGTCGCTGTTCCCTCCCTCCCCGCCTGGTATCTATGAGTTCACCGAGGTTCTCACATTTCACTTTTCAGACCCCTCTGTACCCCCAGCGCTTTCTGATGAGAGCACGGCTGTGGGAAAAGTATGGGCATTTACACTCAAGACATATCTTGAGCTAGAGCAAACCGGCATAGTCTACTGGACCCTCGTGCATGGTTCTTCTCAGCGAGCCAAGTTATTCGTCGGTACTTGAACTCCACCCTTCCCTCAGACGTTGGATATTCTAACTTGTCAAAGACTGGAAGACGGACCTTGGGAGAGAACAGTTTGAGTCAAGCACTGAGTTGCAAAACCTTCGCATGGCCTGGGACACTGTTATTTCAGCACCTATTCACTCAATCATTTACCGTTTTCCGTGGGGCGGCCATAGAGGGCACCCGGGTTTGAACAGCTCATATGACACCGTGTCCACCTTCATCACCTTCAACTTCTCCATTACCCTCACAGAAGAGGACAAAGAAAAATTGGGAAAGCTTCTTTTACAGTTTGCCAGATCTGTGCTGCAGAGTCCCGGTGGTGTGGTGTCCTCATGGTGCACCACAGGATGGGACTTGAACAACACTTCATGTTGCGCAATATTCCGCTACATCGGCATTCAAGAAATGCAGTCTTTTCTTCAACAGAGTCAGATGTTTGAGGAACTGTGGTCACTTGCTAGCAACGGAACCGAGGTAGAGTTTATGGAGGTGCGATGTTATGATCATGGGTGGCAGGGCTCAGTCGATAAAACTTATCCCGAGAACCCAGGAGCAGATGCTTTCTTTGCGAGTATTAGAGGAATGTCTCAGCAAATTGGACCACGAGAGCCAGGGCGCCCAATGTTTGGGCTAGGCTGGTCTCCCACTGGTTGATAGCCACTGGAGGCCGTTGTCAACATAGTGAGGTGTCAGAAGGATAAGCTGTTTTTGCGTATTCAATGAAAGAGATATCTTTATTCAGTTCATGCTGGCGTCATCGCCTTACTGTCTACCAGTCCTGTACAAGGCTTTCATGACAATCAATGCCGTCATTCAAGATGTCATCCTCTATAGTCGGAACTCCGGCCCAGTGGCTGCCAATCTTGATGTATTAAGGAAATCTAGGTAAATGAGTGGAAGTTTGTCGAATCAAAATATCTTGTCCTAGTCTCATTGACAGTTGATCTATAAGGTACCCAGTCTATAAAAGATAATGTTTTCCCTAAATGCTTCACCAAAAAGAAAAAGAAAAAATCCCGTGAGGAATTAACCCGGCCACAGCATCTAAGACTGCTTCTGCTTCTTCCCCTTGGGCATGCGGACTAGCCAGTATAGGCCCAGCGACGCCACGATGTTGACGACAATGTACACCATGCCGATACCCCAGTCTCTCCATCGGTTCTCGTAGCTGGAGCTCAGGGCCTTGAGGAAGACGTTGGTGTCCTTCATGGGGCAGTACTGGCAGTCAGAGGTTGCGCTCTCGTTAAGAACGTAGCCGCCAGCTGCAGCGACGTAGTCAGCGAGGTAAGTAGCGCAGTCCTGGCCACTGGGAGCGTCAAAGATGACGTATTCGTTGGCTGCGCAAGTGACCTCGGTGTTGGCCAGACCAGTCGCCATGATGGCTGAGACCAAGTACGTGAAGGGGGAGACACGATACATGAAGATCCAGAAACCGGGCATCTGATCGGGAGAAGCCAAAACACCACAGAAGAACAGGCAGAGCATGAAGAGGACGTTGGCAAGGTTACCACCAGCCTCGGCAGTGTCGGTGATGGCGATACAGGCGTGAGCAAAGGTGCAGGTGAAGATGAGGAACTGCCAGAACAGAAGCCACATGAGAGCACCGCGCTCAGCAGTCTGACCAGCCCGAGAAGCGTTCTTGTCGAAGCCAACAGGGTAGTAGACGCAGACAAACATCAGGACCGACATGAGGGTGTTCCAGGGGATCTCGGCAATGATCTGAGACAGCATAAAGACCTTCCAGCTGTAAGCCTTGGATGGGCGCTCGCGAACCTCGTACAGGGATCGTTGGGTGACAAAGTGAGGCATCTGCTGTTGGACGAGCTGGCCAAAGATGGTCAGGATGTTGAAGACGGCGAACATCTGGTTCTGCAGGCCCTGCATGGTGAGGGGGGCGTTGAGGAAAACCAGACCGATGAAGAGAGCAACCGAGATACACAGAGCAGCCTTGGAGTAGATATATGAAGGAGTTCGCCAGTACTGCTCAAAGACTCGCTGGGTGGCAATCTTAAGCTGCTCCCAGAAGGGGGCGGCAAACTCGTTGTAGGCACCGTGGTCGTGGTTTTCGTGAGCGGCAGAGTTGGCAGGGCCTTCAGCCTTAAGACGGTGAAGCTCGGTCTGAACGGCCTGGTACTCGGGACTGTCCTTCCAGGTCTGGTGCCAGTCGATTTCGCTGTGAGAACCAGGGGGCGCGCCAATGACCTCGAGCATCCACTCGGCAGGGTTCTCACCCTTGGGGCAGGCGTCGGATCCGTTCTTCTCGAAATAAGAGGTCAGAGTCTCAGAGTTCTCACCGATATCGCCAAAGTAGATGGTGCGTCCACCCTTGGCGAGGAACAGAAGACGATCGAAACGTTGGAAGAGCATAGCAGAGGGCTGATGGATGGTGCACAGGATAGACTGTCCGGCCTTGGAGAGCTTCTCGAGCGAGGATCCCAAGAGGTCTGCGAGTCAAGTCCAGAAGTAGGTTCATCAACGAACAGCAGCAGAGGAGGCTTAGCAGCGAGCTCAACACCGATGGTAAGACGCTTGCGCTGCTCAACGTTGAGACCCTCACCAAGGATACCGACGACGGCGTCAGCATACTCTTCCATATCCAACAGCTTGATGACCTCATCAACATAGGCAATCTTTTCGGCGCGGGGAGTAGTGGCAGGCTGTCGAAGAAGGGCGCTGAAAGTCAAGGCCTCGCGAACAGTGCTGGTTTCCAAGTGAAGATCCTGTTGCTGGACATAACCGGTTTTGCGCTGGAACGAAGAATCGCGGATCTTGCCATCGACAAGCATTTCACCAGTGATGACACCCATGGAGATACGATCAGCGAGACAGTCGAGGAGAGTGGTTTTACCGGCACCAGACACACCCATAAGAGCAGTCAGAGTACCGGGCTTAACCCAACCGTCAACATGGTCCAGAATACGTCGAGGTTCTCCCTTGATCTTGATGTCGTAGCAAACGTTGTTCCAGTGGAAGACGCTGGTGGAACCCTGAATGTTGGCGTTGTCGCTCTCGTTTCCGGACTTCTCGGCAGCACTGATGGGACCAGAATAAGCAGCCTCGGCATCACCCTTGCCCTGAGAGACAGCAGGCATGTTTCCACGTCGGAAGACAAGGACCTCGCCCTTAGACTTCTTGGCAGCGATGAGCTCAGTGGCAGCAATGTAGGTGAAGTGGAAGAACAGGACGAAAGCGATGATGATGCCGACGTTGCGCCACTTGTGGCTGTGGTAGTACTTGTACTTGGAGTTCATGAAGGCGTCACCGTTGACATAATCCTGACCGGGCAGAGCGCCCACAGCGGAACAAGCGCGCATGGTGCCTGTGATGTTGGCATATGTGGGCATAGCCGTGCTGGGGACGAACTGGTTGCAGGTAAAGTTACGGTTGTGGAATTCGTTAATCATGAGAGCCTCATAAGCGTAAGCGACAGGGTCGAGATAGTTGATCCAGCGGCACCAGCCAAGCATGTAGTCGACGGGAATGACGAAGCCGGCAAAGATGACGAGGGCGAGAATCAGGATCGAAGCCGGAACCATGGCCTGCGAGAGCGTTCGAGAGACGGAGGCACTGAAAGAGTCAGAATGAGTTTTACCAGAGAAAGAGGCGACTTACATAGTACGGAAGATACCAGACATGGCCAGGACCATGAGGAAAGAGACGAAGAGGAAGAAGAAGAAAGCGCCAGGAGTGCGGTTCAGGTTGGTCATGAAGTACAGCGTGAGATTGTAAAAGATACTGTTAAGAATCTTGTACGGCATGTCGACCAAGATAGATGAGAAGGCTTCCGCAGAGGCGTGGTAAAAAGCGTAACGAGTGTGTTTCTCAACGATGGGACGTTGAGCGTATTGAGTCAAAATTTCCAGAGCACTAGCAAACGCATTGGCGAGAACACCGATGAACAGAACAATTCCTCTGTTTTGGAAGGATCCTGTCGTCTCGGGGAGGTTGTACAGCAGTGAAGAGGCGATGAGAGCGGTAGACGTGTTGGCGATGAGAGAAAAGATTGTGACCTCGGGTGAGCCCTTGAGACGCTTGAATCCTCGCCACAGGCAGAGTTGGATCTGCTGGATGTAGGAGAGGGTGAAGGGGGACTTGAGGCGCTGGCCCTTGGCCTGGGTCTGCTGCTTGTTCTCTCGGAAGGCGTCGGCGCTGCTACCGTTGAGGGGGTACAGGCTCTTGTAGGTGTCGATCTCGTTCTGCAGGATCTGATACTCTCGGCTCTCCTTCCACCGGGCGGCGAACTCGTCGGGGGTGCGGGGGGCTCGGTTCTCCCAGCCGGGACGGACGATGCGCTCAGAGGGAGCAGTCATCGAGGTCAGGAAATCAGGGGTCGTCTGTCGGTCGGGGCACTCGAAGCCGAGGTTGATGAAGTAGGCCTTGGCGTCCTCGGCGCGACCAAAGAAGATCTGTCGGCCTTCGTAGAGAACCAGCGCCTTGTCGAACAGGTCGTAAGCGCTCTGGGGAGCCTGATAGATAGAGACGGCGCAGGTCTGGCCGAACAGCTCGGACTGAAGTCGCAACGTCTTGCAGAATTCGATGGCGTTGGCAGAGTCGAGACCACGGGTAGAGTTATCCCAGCATTGGAAGGGGGCGTTGGAAAGAGTGGCCTCGGCGATGGTCACACGCTTTCTCTCTCCGCCAGAAACACCACGGATGTAGTTGTCGCCAACTCGGGTGTTGATGGTGTGGCTGATACCGTACATAGCCATGACAACGTCCCTGAAATGGTCGCTGTACTGGTTGTGGGCGACACCTGGGGGCAGGTTCTGAGGGCATCTCGCGCGGGAGGCAAAGGTGAGAGTGTCACCGACTGAAAGCATGGGGAAGTGGACATCGACCTCGGCGGTGTAAATGGCTTCTCCGGAGTGATGGTTGTGCATCTCATCGGCGGGAACACCCTGGTAGTTGAAGTAGGTCTTGTCGTCAACATAGATACCATTGGTTTCTCCAGAAATTGTCTTCAAGAAGGTCGAGCAACCCGAACCAGGAGGACCGAGAACGACAACCATCTCACCAGCCTTGACGACACCATCAAAGCCTCGAAGAATGTCGATGCGTCGCTTGCCGCGGTTGGGAGAGGTGAGGTTGGTGATGGCGCTGGGAATGCCGAGCCAGACGTTGCCAACATCCTTCTGATAATCCGTCTCTGCGCCGTAACCAAACACGTTCATGTCCTGGAAGCAGAGACCGCTCTGTCGGAAACCGCTGCCGTGCTCCGACATGGTCTTGGCGACGGCCTTCGCCCAGGCTCTGGCATTGAACTTTTCGCTCTGAGGGTTCAGGGGAGAGTCCTTGTCGTCGGCAGCAAAGAGAGCAGCACCATCACCCTGAAAGTTCTGCATAGAAGTCTGGGTGTACTGCCGGGCGAGGTCGCGAACGATGGAGTGGCGACGCTCCATCTCGTTCATGTTCTCCTCGTCCTCATCGTCGTCGCTGGAGCTGGAGCTGGTCTTTTCGTTGGGGGACGCATTCTTGGGCTTCTCGGTGAAGTGAGCGGTAGAGGCGATGCCCTCCATGTCGACGACGGTGTCGTGGCTGCCGTGGACAGAGCCGGGAGCGCCCATGGGTGCCTCGCCCGGGGCTGGGCTTGGGTTGGGGGAGGCAGGCATGTTTTTGATCAAGACAGTGCTGTCCAGTCAAGCGCTTTGGTCGTGCCGTACCGGTGTCTGTGAGCGTTGTATCTGAAAATTGAGTCAGAGGTGATA
This sequence comes from Fusarium sp. FW16.1, assembly GCA_017654865.1. Lineage (NCBI taxonomy): Eukaryota > Fungi > Ascomycota > Sordariomycetes > Hypocreales > Nectriaceae > Fusarium > Fusarium sp. FW16.1. Next base: position 3,219,470 of record JADNRB010000006.1, on the reverse strand, counting down.
AAAGGGGTAATGAAGGAGTGAAATCTGACTTACAAGTTCTAAGGAATTAAGAAAGCAACAATATTAAGTATGTAATGTAGTAAAATAAAACAAAAGGATAGATCTGAATTGTCCAAATTGACACTGACCACAACGAGGCTCCTCCCCAGGTCTAATAATGGCCCTCCCGCAAACTTGATCGAGCCGTATCTTCCGAGATGCTGGATGCTGTGGGTACCCGATGCGGGCTCCGCAAACAAGACGCACACGGGACGGTCGACTCCCCGTCCCGACAAGACCTTCGGGGCCCGTCTAGTGTCCGTTTCCCGACAAACGTCAACAGTGTGGGTGGCAATTATTAATGTGCAAATACGGATACACAGCCCTTGCAAAAAGGTGTACGAAGAGTACCAATGCCCCTTGCAAACAGTCCTGCATCTTGTTATCTGCGCGCAGCAAGAAATATCCTAGTTCGCCCGCCGGCTTGACTTTCTTACCGAACTCCAAAGAACGAAAAAAAGAAGTTTCTGCTGCTTGCTTACGTTTTACCTGTTCCTTCCCATATTGCCACATTTGGACATTGTACGACATCATGGCAGCCCTGCCTACAGAACAACCGTCAAGGCCAACAGAGTCCAAGAGAATCTTGGCTTGTGTGCTTTGCCAGCAACGCAAGAAGAAGTGTGATCGCAAGAGTCCATGTTCCTTTTGCATCAAGGTATGTTTTATAACACATCTTTAACAAAATCAAAGCAAGATATTAACCATGGTTTGATAGGCCAAAGTCACTTGCATACCGAGTACACCAGCTCCCAAGCGTAAGCGACGGAAGCCCACAAAGGAGCTCCTCGAACGCTTGGAGAGATGCGAGCAGCTCCTCAAGAGATGCACATGCGTGCAAAAGTCTCAGATGTATGACATGCCAGGACATTATAGCGAGTCCAGCAGCAGTCCCACGGATAGCCATTCGAGTCCACCACCAGAGTACGAAAAGGTGACAGCTTCGAGCTATGAGCAGCACCAAACCTTTTCACCACAATAATCATTGCTTTTGCGAAAAACAACTCTTCTCAGTCACTTGACTTCTTTTTTGTTTTTGGCGTTGGTTTGGACAAACTGCTCGTAAAAGATGGGAAAGAAGGGGCGTATACTCTATCTTGATGCCGCAAAAGCATCTGAATGCGTTTTGTTTTGTATACCTGGGGGTGTCTGGCGTCAGGTACAGTACAGAATTTTTGATGGTTAGCGAGCATTGGAGAGATAGAGGGCGGTATATTGGGCAACAACAATATTCGGACAACAAGGCAAAGGGGGGCGTTGATACAGATACCATAATAAACGAAATTGTAAAGAATCCTGTAGTATATATCAATCATCATTTTCAAGTCACGCCATACAAGTAACATGATGTTCAAAAGTTGATGGTCTCGTGGTGTGCCTCTGGTGGGTGAAGTGAGAGTCGAGAGGAACGGGGAACCATCGAATGTCGTTGAAAAAAACCTGGGGGGTAAGAGGTCTCGGTAAATTCTGAACCCCTGCTCCAAATGCCCTGTGGATCCTCCCCTGCCAGGATCATCCACTAGTCTCCGCCGTGCCAAGACGTGTCGGACCCGACGAGGACCCCGGGAACGCGCTTGTTAGACTTTTGAGCGTTTATTCAGCTGAGTGTCAGACTTCATGCCTCGGAATCTGACAGCTTGGCTTGAGTGTAATGATTGGATCGAAAGCCCCTGTTTGAGAAATCAAGATCCGATTCGAACAAGGGCACCGGTGACACGGTATGACTACAACATTCGTCACTCCTGAATCAACGCATTGCGAATGGTTATGACGTCCATTTCTCTACGTGGGGCTTCACGGATAAGATTCTGACTCCCTCCAAGTTACACTTTTCTACCCCGGGCTCCGTTACGGGGCCGTCTCCGGACACCGTCCGGACGAAAGCTGATAATCTCCATGGAGTCGGGGGCAAAAACGTGGCAATGCGGTCTTTTTTCTCTTTCGAAACTCTATTTTCCCCTCAGGAGGTTATCTTCCCCTCATGAGCGTTATCTAATCATCCCGAGAGCGAAAATGTCCGCAATCCCTGCGTGGCGATGAGTAGCTGTGAATGTTGTCATGTCTGAAAATTGCCAATATTTTCATTCATGCCTGCCACACACGAACCCCCGGTAATGAAACGGGGAGAATCACGCCACGTTTTTCAAGTCCGTGACACCTTTCCTTTCGTGTTCTTTTTCTTTTCTCTAGATGGCGCTTGGACGTACTTGACGTGGCCATGCCCCCTCCCTCCATGTTGCCGGGTGTCATTGGAATTTGCATCATTCTTGGCCAACATTACCGGAAACGTAGTCATTCCTAAAGCCGAGGCTTTTATTGGTGAAATAGCAGAATCTTCTTTTACTCGAGATAACATGTTCTCGAACCAACATGTGTGTGTCTCTAGATAATCCCCGGTGGACTGGACGGGATTTTCCAAATGTCCGTCGTACTCGTATTCTTCTTACGGACCAGTACCACAACACACAAAGATAGCAGTCTTCTAATGGTGTAGGAAATGACTGGTGCTCACCGCAGTGTCTTAGGCAGCAAAAGCGAGACCGAAACAAAGAAAAGAAACAGTATGGAATAGGGGACTTGGGAGACTCCATGTCCGCGGGACGCGCGGGGCGTACTACGGCATTACGGGCCCGTCACCATCAAGAAGTTAGACTGGCCTTGAGTGAGATTATCGATCCAGAGTATCCGCTTTCGGGGAGTGTAACTCGGGGTTGCCTCAGGAGTAGTCCAGCCAATCCTCATCCGAGTTCAGGCGCTCCACCAAAGTGTGTGATACACCTTCATGAAGCGAGTGTGACAATCATGTTGCTTCCCAAGGGATGAACATGTTGGAGAGTACTAGGCATCTTCTACAAAACAAGGTACAGGTTAAATCCAATAATACACTCAAGGGTACTGAGTATTACTCAGCTATATCGATAGTAAATGCAGCTTCTGCATAGAACAGCGCAAATGAGCATGTTCTGTGTACTGCAAAGATGTTTCTACTCCGATCCAGGGTAGCACCGAGATAGGAGTATCAGTCCTCTCGGCCCTACCCCGATCTGCAGGGGCTCTACCCGTCCGGCCTCTATCTCGGTACCTTGTTCGAGGCCGAGTGGCCCCTCACGCTCAATACCGCACCCAGCGGCCCGGTGCTTCCCATTCGTCGAGTCGTAGAGAAAGCAAGCCATTCTTGGCCTAAGCATGGGGGGAAGGGGATGAGGACAGATGGAGCAAGCATAGAACAGCCAAGATCGACTGGTGGGCCGTCCCAAGGAGAGGACTGGCACCCTCGAGTCTGGGTGCTCAGAGGTGCTATTGGCCGAGCAGGAGAGTGTGGACCCGGGACAGGAAGAGATTGCTGGTGTTCGTAATGATGTTGATCGTGGTTGACAGCGGAGGTTGGTGGGTCTGCTGTAGCTGCATGATCTGCTCATATATCAATCTAATAGGCGAAATTTGGTATCAACCCGAATTGCAGATTGGTTCTAGAAGGATGGGGATAGAAACTGGATGGAGATGGAGACTAGGTGGCTCTGAACAGATGTGGATGGGTGTTGCATTTAGGGGACTCACAGTATCATAACGATGCCCGATGAAGAGAAAGAAAGAGAAGAAGAAAGACAAAACAAGGCCAGGATGAGGGTTAGGACCCATGTTCCTAGTTGGAGACAGTGCTTGCCTTCGCATCAAGGAGTTCAGATGCAAACCACGATGATTATTTAACGTAATCACGGACCACTGCTATTGTTCCATCAATCTTGGTTTACAGCTGGGGAGTTTGACCAATGTTATTCTCCAAAAGATTGCATTCAGGCAGGGTCTTCTGGCTCAGTTATCCTATCAAGGGCCGGGCTTCAACCATAACAAAGAACACATTACTTTCACCTAGGTACTTTATGTTATGGCAAAGTAGCACCCAAGAGAGTGCTTGCTCCACGCCATGTATCCCAAGATGCAGCCTGCCAAGGAATTTTTCCGTGGATGGGGGCAGCGAAGCTTTGGAGATTCCTCTCTGTGTAGGGTAGGCTCGTGGAGGACGGGTTCGAGAGGACGGATAAGGACGGCACGGATACTGTACGGGATGACACTGCCGCCACCATCATGAACAAGAACATTTTCACCAACTGAATAGAAGCTGGTGGCCAGCGAATTTCAGAAGCTTCCTCTCTTGGTTGCGTGTAAGAGCTTCTGGAGCCCTAGCCTCAAGAGGATTCGAGAAGTAGATGCGTAGTTCCGCTGGTGCTTCTGAACAACATTCTTCCAGTTATCGATAACGCTACTGTGGAAATTCCTGTCCGGTTCTCAAGTTAGTATCATAATATGAGAAAAATAATGCACGAAAAATTCAACCTAATGAAAAAGAAGCGGAGAAGATTGTGGTAAGTTGATCAAATGCCTATTTTTACAGTTTCAAGGGCCTTGGCGGAGGCAACAAGGACGTTCTGCAAATCTTCCTAGTAGTCCTCTTCAAGTTGGAAGGAACACATAACAGATTATGCTCAAAGAATTCCCTTGTTAGTTTCATAATGTCCATGAAAACAAACTCTGGTTCTATCTCGTGGGACATGGACACGTGGTGTCGAGCAAGAATGCCTCATGTCAACTAGTCTCGCAGTACCTGCTAATCAGAATACAAGGGTACTAGTAGTTTAAATAATAAATAGAATCCCTGAGAGAATAGAAAGAAAGTTAACGTAATGTTCTGGAGCACGATGTGTTGTAGATAAGTCGCGCGTGCAACTAAGTATTGTCCGCAATAATGACAAAGAGCCATCAGCCACAACGGCAAAGGACACAGTTTACCCGTAACTCATACCTAGAATTTGATTTCTTCGATTGTTTAATACTATGGCCCTTTATCTAAGTGATTAATTATCATTACAGTGCTTCTTATTTGATCATTTGGTCTCGTCTTGTTCCATATCCTCTCGACATATGCAGTCCGTCAAGAGACACTATCAACACAATGGTCTCTTATTTTTCTTCAACTCAAGATTGTCATTGGAATATGAATCTACAGCTTTCTTCCACATGCCCCCATCCGTATCCATCTATAAAACTGATATTGGTATAGGCATGAGAAAATGCCTGGCCGCAGCCAACAAGCCCCCAACAACGACACGAACAACAACAATGGCATTTCACCACCACTTTAATCGTCATTAGAAACCTCTTTTTGAACCTAAACATCTTCGTTCGACCGAAGACGCCTCGAGCTTGCATAGTGGCTAAGTCCCTTCTTCGCCACACCTCCATCGACCCATTGGGCTGTCCAGGGTTTCTGCACATCAGCCCCTTGTTCATTCATAAACCTGAACTAACAATGTGGTTTCACCTTCAGAGCTCAACGGTGGTGGTCTGACCGCTACGGCTAGAATTGAATACTTGCCTTTTTCAACGGGCCATTTGCTAGGAAGAAGGAGGAGAAGGAAGGGGGGATGAAAAATACTAGCAATTAAAAAAATGCGATTGACATTCCCCCTGTTCTTTCTCCCTACTAACATATTATCTACCAAGATCGCCATAGTGTTCGCAACCCTGTACAGCCGTAACTGATGGGAGGACAGCATATTTGAGGCATTGCCAGGAAAAATAACATGAGGCGCATCTCGGCCCGCTTGTCGGTTAGGAATGTGTTTATTGCCGAGCCTGATTTCAAAAGTTGCCCTGGGCAGTCAACCGCCAGCCTGATATGCACGCTGGTCACAAACAACTCCAATCAGATGCCAGATAGAGTAGCACAACAGTTAGCGAATGGCGCGCCAAGATGGCACCTGGACATGAGGCTCAAATTACCCCTCTTTGTTCCCATTGTTCCGCTCATCTCTTGTCCCCACGCTTTCTGAAATCGCAGGTCTCGTCTTTTCAGCCCCGTGAAATGCCCAGGTCGCTTGACTGGTGTGCAAGCAGCCAACATCGCAACCAACTACAGGGCTCAGTATCAAAAGAGCACTGTGAATCGTTTCTTCTCTTGTGGGGAGGGTCTCCCTTTTTTATGCTTCGCCCACTAGGCTATCTGGACCCTGACACATCCTCGTCCCGTCGGGCGAGACTAAGCCTCCATATCTGAGCTGGGAGCTGGGCGACTGCGCCTCAATCACCAGCGATGGACGCTACGGACGACATGGTCATCGACACGATTTCCCAGTACCGGCTGTGGAGAAAAAGCCTCCTTGAGTACCTGAAAAAACAGTTCCCTTTGCGCAGCAATGAAATATCAGTCGAGGTGAGTCTGAATGACAAAACATTTGTCGGACGCACTGACAACGCCGTAGGAGCACGGAACTGTTTATCGCCTCAAGATCCCTGAAAAGTTGACACCGGTACGGATGCCACCCCGAACTCCTTCCTCGTCCTTGTTAACACTAGTGTTTTGTAGGCGCAACGTCATCATATCTTGAAGTACGTGTGCTATCGACCAGAGAGTGACGACGACTAGTCCACACTCCGTCGGACTTGTTCCGCTTATGTTTAGTTGGGCTATGGGTACGCGCTTGGGTTTCCTAGGTAGTTCAATCATGAAATTGTTTACGCCTTCTGTAACGTTACGCCTGTAAAATTTGAACACAACAAACACATTTTGTTTCAGGCATATTTACTCCGTGTTGTTTTCTCCGTTGCCGCCACTGCTGGCCGGATCATAAGCCACCCGATAGACACAGCCACAGGGCGTACCCTGAATGCCTGAATGAGTGACTGAGTGGTCGGTCGACCTGGGCATGTGGTGGCAGTACAAGCAAGCCCACCCACCGCCCTAAGTTTGCAGTGAACATGCAGCAGTCTGCCCTGTGCTCATTCGCGTCCAATCCCGAGACACCCCTGGAGAGGGGAAATGCCTCGGGGTGTTCAAAAGAATCATGAGCCTCTGCCCATGTTGTCCATCCATACTCCACCCTCATCCTAGGTATCTGCCATCATTTAGCGTACCTGACTAAAATGGCTGACAACCACCATCATGCTGAGTTTGAGGAGTCGCGATCCAAGTTTCGGGACTATCCGCTGAACCTAGCTCGAACGGCTGACTTCTCATATGCCCTTCGGGCATACAACTCGAAGCTAGTGAAAGGCGAGGAAGATTACTTTGATGACACGGAACCCCTTATCAGTATCTGGGATCTTGAAAAGCCTCAAGATGGTCCGTATTCGATATTAGTTATGTGCGGAAACGATTTGCTAATTATTCCTGCAGGAAAGCACGTCGCCAGGTCTGCTGTCGACTTGGCTCAACTTCGAATTGCCCTGAGCGAAACCCCAATCGATCCCTGTCGGAGATTTATGTAAGTGCACAAGACATAACCTTGATTTGATACTGACATGATCTCGCAGTTTCATCAAAGCTGGAAGCAACAAGTCTCCTCTCAACTGCACACGAGAAATGATGGCGTACCTATTCACCCACCATCAGGTCATGGCCCGTTTCCTCGACTTCTGGTGCTCTTTCATATTCCGGGAGAAGTCCCACAGTTTCACCCACTTCCGGAACGAAGATTACCTAGGCTCGCAGCATCATCAACCTGGATTGATTCCCATGGGTCGATCCGGCATCAGAATTCAGCACTGCTTCAACATTCTTGGGATCGAGAGAGGCAGAAAAAACAAAGGGTGGCAGCTTCGACAAACAGCAGCGTATCACTCCTATGATCTCATTGAGGGCCGTGCCTTGTGGGTCGTCCTTAAGGGTGATAGCACCATGAAAAAGCGTCTCGAATCTACAACGGCAGAGTCTATCAAGAAAGGGGATGCGCCTCTGGAAAGCGTGCATGACTCATTCGCCCAAACACTAAAAGACCATCTTCTAATCATGCAGTGGTGCGTTGAAAACTGGGAGTCTTATGCCGAGGGCCTTGAACGCAAGTACGCGAGCCTCTCGGCGGTGGCAGACCATGCCCCCGTGGATGACTTGGCCGATGATATCGCCATCATCAAGCAACACGAAAAGGTCGAGATCGCACCAGGTTCACCTCTCAGGCAGCAAACAAGTGGTCTTGAAAAGTCTCCTGAGTCACCAGGGTTTGCCCGAAGGCTATCTATGAAAGTCACTGGTCTCAGCACAGTGACCCAAGTAGAGCCTCCCGCTCGAAAGGTAGAGCACGTCAGAATGGAAGGTCTAGTGCAGTTTGATGAGCTCCAGTCTCTGAGCAGTCTTGCCAAGAGCCTCGGAGAAGCAGTATCAGCAATCACTCAGAACCGAAGAGTCTTGGCTCAGATCAGGGAGTATTACCGGGAACTCGTCAACTCGGAGGGATTTAAACGCCACGTCCCCAAATCCACAATGAAGCTTTGCAAGCAGACCGCCTCGGAGTTTGCAATGAAGATAGGGAGGCTAGAGGATGACCTCGCCAACTATGAGGGTAACCTCAAGACTATCCTTCACGGGGTCGAGAGAACAGAGACAATGGTGAGCTCATTTTGATCTAAGAGTATAGATTACGACTAACGCGAGATCAGTACAACGGCATCCTTCAATACCAGAGTATGCGAACAGCAAAGTACTTTGCCGAGTCGTCTGAAAAGTCGACCGAGATCATGAAGAGCTGGACGCAAGAGATGCACGAGAAGACCATGTCGATGCATGTCATTACAGTCTTCACACTCATCTTTCTCCCAGGAACATTTGTAGCTGTAAGTCTGCCGTTTTTATGAGTTGCATCCAATACTGATAACTTGTTGTTAGACCATCTTCAGCAGTGGCATCATCTCGTTTGGGCAGGATGGTGGTCCTGGCTTCGGCTCTGCAATGGGCGCTTGGAAAGTCCGGCTGGCGGCCTTGAAGTTGTTTGCTTCCGTCTGCATTCCATTGCTAACATTGACATTGGTGGCATGGTGTTGCGCTTATTGTTCAGCAAGGCGTAAAAGAAACGCGAAGAACCAATTCCTTCACATGGTGTGACACGATAGATTTCCTCCTTTTTTTCTTCCGTCTTGTATCTAGGTATTGTACATTTCTCAAGGGTCTGGAACTTATTAGGGTTAGACATAGAGATGCATAGATGGCGTTTGGACCTAGATTATCAAGAAGCTGGCTTCACCTTTCTTTCTGCAAGGGCGTGATGTGACTCAAGAGTGCGATCTGAGTGGGGGGGAGGAGTGCATGGGACCTGCCTCTTGCAAGGCAGACATGACGTCCGTAGATGATGACAGTTCCTCATCACAAGTGTTTGCAGACCCAAATGTCAGAGTAGTGGTCTGCCTTGCAGATGAGTGATATTGCGAATCACCACTGATTGGCTGAGCTTCAGGAACTCCCATCTGATGGCCTGGGATCAGTCGCTAACATTGATGGATGATCGCCTGGCGTTCTAGCAGGCTGACCCCTGCAGCCACAGCGGATTACAGTTCGCCTAGGTGGCACCATGCCCTGACTTGCAGCCCCAGGGCTGACATCGGGGCGGGAGCCTATGTAGCAAGGTTTACTGGGCTGATGCGTGCACTAACAGCGCGATTGGCCGCCTGAGCCTAAATCAACGTGGATATGTTTCGGTAGGTTGTTATCTGAGAAGAAAGCGACAAAAAACATCATGATCATGATCCGGGTTTGCTGCGTTGCATCTCCAAGTCGCATTAGACAGCCAGAGCTGAAAATTAAGACAGGGATTACTCCAATGACCTCAGTGATTACCAACACCTTCCAGCTAAGCGCTGAACGTTGTGTGGCTGGACAGCAGAGCATCAATTGGGTGACCCAACATGGATGGGATACAGCTGTCTCAGCCGAGTTCAAAATGTGCGACCTATGCAACCCACCTGCACCCCTAAGAAGGCGTTCAGGCGTGTTCTCAGCCTCGATAAGGCATTTGATTGCCTTGCCGAAGATGCCTTGTAGCCTGAAAGCTCCCTTTCGCAGAGCGCGCCCTCGATGCGGTGCTGTGCCTTCCATCGCAAGTGCTATTGACCCCTCCTTCCGTCCTCTTTCCATCCATCCCGTTCACCCCGCTCTGATGTTCTTCCATCTCACAAACGTTTGAACCTCCAACAACGCCTCGTTTGCGGCAGAATTACCCGGCGCATCTAATCGCATCTATTTCCACGTCCAGATTCTTGTCGCGGGCGTTTCCTACCCTACCGTCTTGTTTTATGCCTCGTGCGCACTCCTTCTCTTTCTCTCATTGAACAATCCCGCCCAGGCTTCAGCCCGCCCCGCGAGTGTGCTCAACATCATCCTCCCACGAGCCGTTTCATACAGCCCAGACTCTCTAGGTTCCTAACTCACGACCGACGTTACAAACTCTTGTCCAACGAGCGCCAACCCGGCACAGCCACTCGCTACCCCCGACCTCCTCGCAGCGCATCGCGCCCCCTCCGATCGATGTCGCGACATAGTGCCACAACACTTTCGGAGCAGCTTGGTCGTTTGAAGTTGCATGGCCGAGACGGAACCGGAAGTGAGAGTTCGTATATACCTCGTCAAAGCCTCGAAGCATTTTGGCAGGCCCGCAACATCAACGCGATATTGAGGGCTTATGCCGTCAACAAACCCAAGAATGTCATTTTCCAGAGCTTCCTATGCACCTTCTCCCTTCTCGTGTACGTCAACAAGGTCGACGACCTTGGGTGGCTCGTCGAGCGCAACATAAAGGACGCTACGTTTCCCCTAGAAACCCGTCCCCCATCCTGGCCTGATACCCCACCGTATCTCGAGCTTTTCGAAGCCATCACTAAATCACAATGGATATTCTTTCCCGTCACCTTTGAACAATACGGGCTTTACAATCAAATCTTCTGCCCTCAGCACATCTTTCCCATTTGCACAGAGGAGCTCATCAAGGCTGGCGACATCATCCAAGTTCACAAGATTGAAACAAATCCGTCTTGCGCAGGCTTTGGCCCGGTACGAGGCACCCTTGCAGCAATTTTTGAGTTCACTACTTAACATACCAATGGCAGGCTACTCACGTCCGCAAGAGTTACAATGAATTCGGCAAAGCACAATACGAAAGAGAAGTCAAGACTTTCACCAGTCTGCAAAGCCGTTCCTGCCCCAACATCATCAGTTATCATGGCTGCTACCAACAAGCACACCCAAACAATACCATTACATACAATCTGATATTAGGTTTTGTCGAGGGCGAAAACTTAGAAGAGTTTTATAGCACCACCCCGCCGCCCTCGCCGTCCGACGCCAACAAGATCTGGAATGCCTTCTCCGGTGTTTTGGAGGGATTGCATCATCTTCACTCGGCTGCCATCGATACTGGCTTTCAGACGTAAGAGAGACTTGACGCCTCAAGATATCAGAGCTGACGGTGCACCACAGCATTCATCAAGACATCAAACCTGAGAACCTTCTCGTCTCGAAACGCGCATCAAGCCAGTCCTATGATATTGGGCTCGTCATCATAGATTTCGGATTTAGCCACACCAAGGCCCTAACGACTGGTCAAGACACGTGGGGTATTGACTTGCACGGAGGTCAGGCCTACGGTAAGCACCCGTCCCAAATATACGTTGTCCGATTGCTAACTCGACAAGGTGCCCCGGAGGCTAGCCACCATGCCGATTACCAGCGTCTAGGGCGAACTCCCATCACTCCCAAAGTCGACATTTGGTCCCTCGGATGCGTCATGAGCGAGGCTGCTATTTGGATCAAGTGTGGCTGGGAGGGCCTGGACAGGTATCGAAAAAACCGCGTGGCCGAAACGAGAAGACTGCCCAGATTTGATGAAGCTGGTCACGGTGGATGTTTCCATGACGGCGCCCAAGCCCTAAACACGGTGCGAATAGCCCATAACTGGATCCGCAACACTTTCCCAGGCGATATTGTTACCCTCCAGGTGCTCGATATGATCGAGAACTTCATGCTAGTCCCACAAGGAGATCGAAAAGACGCCCAAATGCTCTGCGAACGACTCGTCAAGATCATACAAGCCCCCTCCTCCACTTATGACTACAGCTCACCGCCAGCCAGCTCACCACCAGTTAGATCGTCATCAGTCAGGTCGCCATCAGTCAGGTCGCCATCAGTCAGATCGCCATCAGCCAGATCACTATCAGCGAGATCACCATCAGCGAGATCACCACCAGCCAGCTCGCCGCCTCGCATTCAGACTCGTCCAGCTTCTGTTGGTTACCCCTGGACAACACCGACGAGGCATCAATCCCAGAATTCAACCACAAATACAACCCCCGCCACACCCCAATCCCCCATTCCTACTTCAGCAACAGGATACTCATCGCCCTTTTCGCCTCTGATTGAATTGCCTGGAAGCCAACCCAACGGAGCGCCTCATCCTGAGCCCTTCCAAACTCCTACCCCTGCTCCACGCCCTGACTCCCGACGCCTCTTACCATCGTCTCCTATCCTGACCTTTGATCAACTCAGGGATTGGTACAACCATGCAAAGAACAGCCGCAGCCACGTCGACCCGAGGGTTGAGGACGTCGTGTTGCAACTCGGGAGCAACGTGAAGGGTCGTGACCACATTTTTTTTGTGGATGTTTCCCAATCAATGCTCCAATATTTGTCCGAGATCACGGAAACGTTCAAGCTTATGGCCTATCTGGCTAAGAGGTTCGATCCCGACGGTGTCGAAGTCTGCTTCTCGTCTGAAGTGCCGTCGATACACAAGGAAACCACTTCAAAACTTCTGCAAAGGTTCGACAGACAGAAATGGGACCAGCTCTCCTTTGAGGATAGAATTGGAACTTTCATCGATCGAGTAGTCATCCCACGGCTATCATCCTGGCGTCAGAAGCTTGGGCTGACGAAACCAAAAAACCTCACCATCTTCGTCATGACCGACGGCCGATGGGGTTACGGCAGGGAGGGCGCCGCGGGGGTCGAGAATCCTATTATGAGACTTATAAAATTGATTCTCGCAGAGGGATTAAGCCGTACCCAGGTGGCGATTCAGTTCTTGCGGTTTGGGGATGATCCAGATGGCAAACGCTACTTGTCATTTCTTGACCACTGTGGCACGAAATATAACTGGTAAGACACAAGCCACTATCGATCCAGCGAAGCGTGCAGGACTGACTAGTAGACTTAGTGACTGTGTCGATACAAAACCTATCGATGGAAACATTTTTGACATGTTTATTGGGCCTATTAATCCTGATATTGATAACGACGGTGAAGGTGTACTTTAGATATGTCTTTTGAGATCTTTGGTGGCAAAACCTTTTCCCCATTTATATAGTTTAACTACTTAATATTGTCATAGGTTCTTTAGGGAGTTATTCACAAAAGCGAGTGTTTTATATAGACATGTCTTTCATAACATGGACGGGTCTACGCTGGATTATGAGCGAGAGAGGAAACAGTCCCGGCTGAGATTTGTTTCATTATCATACCTATAGTGCCCTAGGATTAAAAGTAATCTAGACGGTTTTCTCCCCTTGCTTATCCTCTTACTTCTTAGTTTTAGATCGGCCAATTGCCCGCAATAAGGCCAAGAAGCCAAGATCGACCTCTGTCTCCCACAGGCAACCACAGGTCAACTCACCTTCTGACGCGTGGCTTTGTGGCACAGAGTTCCCCTCTTATCTTCGTATTAACAGCGAGACTTTTATTGTTATGGTTCTTAGTGCTGATATGATCGTCAGTTAATCATGGCTGTCTGTAGATACAGTTGTGCGTTAGACCGGCAAGCTGACAGCCATCCCTTTCACCCTACCCCTCAAGGTATAACACCTGGACCTTGGACTCGTTATGTATCATCTAATGAGCCTGGGTATGTGACGTTCGTGATATTGGTTCTTCTCAGGTTCCTCTTGGCGGCCGAGACTAAAATCGTCGGCTCATCAGAAGAATGGATCCTTGACACGCTTTCTAGACTTTTCATCCGGCTCCCTCATTTGATCTCCTGTCTACCAGCACCTATCCATACAGTGTCTGAGGCAACTTTGACAAATCATATGAAGGTGACAAGTCCTCCAATCCGCGACACATACCGTCAACATGTCAGCATGTCAGCGGGGACTTCCGATATCGAGCATCCAGAGTATCCTGGGCCTTTTTGGTACGAACTACAGCATCACCGTTGCCAACATACGAAGCAAGGGGGTTGGTCAAGTCCAGATAGCGAGAAGTTCCCTGATGTTCACATGGGTGTTCTAAGATCATGACCGCAGGTACTGGCTGCTACCAACAAGTTAGGGAGCTTAAAGGCACGTGTAAAAACACAGTTTATGCAAATTATTCATTTTCTACGACCTTGGAGGTAACCTTTGAACCGCTTGCTTGGCAATGAATCATCTGCGCCCAAATCCCCCCAAGCACTCGCAGACACGATGCAAGGCATGCTTCACAACCGGCCAACTCACTTGATCATGCAGTGGACCGAATTCTAGGCTCAACAGGAGGCGCCAAAGAATGGTCCTAAATAGACACAGCCACGCGGAATTGGGTTCAGCCTTTCCCTGCGTCGACCATGCCAAGCCCCTTGCTTGTACACGAGCCTATCGCGGAGCTTTCCAGGATGGTCTGCGGAACTTGGCGATATCTTGAAATAGAAGAGGCTGCATGAGCTGAGAGGTCAAGTTTTAAATGAGAAGCGTTATCCACCAGCTATGTGAGTTGGGGGATTTTAGCTATGTGTGTCGCAAGGAATGGGCCGACGGAAGTTGGTGTCTTTTCGTCAAGATTGGCCACTGTTGACAGCAAACTTCCGGGTTAGCCCGGGTTAGCTTATCAGAATCCGGATCAACGATGGAAGACCGAGAAGACCATCTTAAATTCACATCTTGAGTGATGATGACGGCTGGTCAAAGATCCCCTCGATTGCTTCAAGACTACCATAGACCTACATCGAACTTCCCGTCAATCTCACTTGATGATTGGCGGAGCACGACGCCGGCAAAACGTGGAACAAGTGGTGCAAGTCAACGATCTCGTCCCGCCCATATTCCAGTGGCTTGCATAAGCGTAGAAGCACGTTTCGATGGCTGCTTAGATGAAATTGCGTTCAAGCCCTGAAGCCCGCTTATGAAGCTGAGGTCAGTTGCCCACCTATGGAGACCTTGGCAGCGACAAGATAGAGTCGAGATCCTCAGCCTCCAATTGCCTCGGGGACGACAAGATCCGGGGTAGCAACGTAAGACACATGAACCAATAAACAGACACGAACCAAAGTCCCTTTCTTTGAGGGTGGCCTCCAGCGGCGGCGGCGATGAGTCTAACTCCCACCTCGGGACAGCCCGTCTCCAATAGCCTGGTTGATTCCTCATACTGTGGAGGATGGACCCGTTGTCAAAGTCAGCTCGACGTTGCATCGCGGCCCTCGTCCAATTGATGGACGACATGGGGTCAGTCAGCCACATCTGAGCGCCACGACGTTTAGCTCTGAGTAAACGAAAGCGCCTCCAGGCTTTTTTTGCAAGATGTTTATCGAGCTTATGGTGTTGAAAGGCTGGTGCTGAACGTTGGCGGAGACAAGAGTCGAGTTGCTCCTTCTCCATCTGCTCTCGTGCTTACTACGCATCCACCAGCTTCCACCACCAACTCTGCTTCCATCTCCGACCCAAATTGCACACGTCAAATTGATCTCCAGCTTCGTCAGCGGCGGCCTATGGCAGTGACCCAGCAGTGCAACTCTACGCTTATCGGCACCGGTAAACGCAGCCTCTAGTCAGCGCCAAGTCAGCACTAACGAGCCCAGCATCACATCTAGCGCTGACCAATTCAAAAGGCTTTATCGAAGCTATAAACAATACTGTCGATCCCCTTTCTGCTTGTTTCTCTCTCGTCACCTTTTCTCTCTATCGCAAAATGTTTCCTCGTCCTGCGCTGTATGTGGCCCTCGGCCTCTTGATGGTCGTTTCCATCATCGAGCTGTCGTTTATCTCGGCCATGGTTGGATGGCTGCACGGCACTGCGAGCGGGACTTTTACTTTCAGATACAATGGAGCGGATCATGAGCTCAAGGGCGAACCAAAGAATCTCATCGTTGACCAGGGTCATACCAGCAATGGCGCAGCCGGCACGGCATTTGTCCTCATCGGCTGTGGAGGATCTCTGATTCTTTGGCTCCGCTCACGACCGAACCCCAACAAATTCAGCATCGCTCTTTACTACGGCTGGCTCGTCACGAATGTCCTCAGTCTTCTTCTCGTCCTCAGCGCCCTCATCTACGTCTTTGTTGTGACAAACGACCATAACGGCCAGAGAATCGACCCCCGAGTCGCCGCTGGACTCGACGCCGGAGAGAAATACCCTCTCCAGTCGTGGACACCTCAGAATTGGTATTCGGCAATGCTCAAGCTCGACCTGCCCGATTCAAGCCAAAGAGACGACATCGAGAGCCACTTGCGCATCATGCGAGGATGGCAATACAACCTCATCCCCTTCTTCATCGTCCATCTTATCGAGACCTGCCTTGCACTCTGGGACGGTGCGAAGCGTCGGAAAGAGCATTCTTACAGCCCTCCCACTCACAAGAGCTCTGTTTAAACCAGCACAAGATTCAAATTTCCACGGCGATCATCATGAAGGAGTTTGGGACATATATTAGTGACTGCAGCAAAAAAAGGCAATCATGAGATGAAATTCTGCATCTATACATCATGTAATAACTACGTAGGGCTTTTAATTCAATAACCTTTTGTCCTACTCCAAGATTGTGGCACCGCGAAGCTTTTTGATTACCAACGCAACAGACCGCCTGTCGAATAAAGGGCGTGTCGTGACTCACCAGCCCAGCGGGGTCGTTCATCGACGCTATAAAAATCACCCTCATCTTTCACTTCTGCCAAGACTTTATCTCCTTACAAATCAACGACAAAATCATCATGACTTATACACTCTTCATCGGCAACAAACGCTACTCATCCTGGTCCATGCGACCATGGGTCCTCCTCAAGGTCCTCGACATCCCTTTTGAGGAGAAGCTCCATCTCTTCAAGCCCGGCCCTCGCCAGCCTCACTTCAGCGCATTTTCTCCCACAGGCAAGGTGCCCTGCCTGCAAGATGGAGACACGTCGATCCTTGTCTGGGATTCTCTCGCCATCTGCGAGTATATTGCTGAAAAGTACTCCGCCGCGTGGCCGGCTGATGCCGCGGCCCGCGCATTTGCGAGATCCGCTGCCGCAGAGATGCATTCTGGATTCAACGCCATACGGGACGAGTGCAGCATGAATGTTGGTCTGAGAATTGAATTGGGGACGCCGAGCGAGGCGCTACAGAGGGATATCGACCGCTTCAACGCCCTGTTCAAGGAAGGGACTGAAAAGTTTGGAGGCCCATGGTTGGCCGGGGACCAGTTTACCATCGTGGATGCCATGTATGCGCCCATTGCATCGCGCTGCAAAACATATGGCGTCGAACTCGAGGGCGAGGCTCAGGAATACGTGGATCGATTGTTTAACCACCCTGTTGTGCAAGAGTGGGTTCAGGATGGTATCTATGAGACGGAAAGGGAACCAGACCACGAGGATGATTGTGTAAGAGGACGTAAGATCCTGCAGGACCTGTCCCAGTAAGGACAGGCGAACTTGGACGATAATATGATGCTTGATATCTCAATAGTAGACGTGTCTCATTGTGTACTTGGTGATGCTTCCACAAGGCTAGACGGGGATGACGTTGTCAAACAATGAATTATGATTAGCCGTGGAGGTTGCTGTTGCAACAATCTAATAGTTGAAAATATGCTGTTCTAGTGTCCAGACTGGGTATAGTAAAAACTGATATGCAAATATACCTTCAATGCCATCGAAACAGTTGTGTTTTGGCCAATGAGAACCTCGTCAACTACCTCTTGCCGTCTCATGTTGAATGCTTGGAGAGATACCAAATCACTTCCTCATCCCGCCTTGTCCCCCCTCTGACGTACTGCATCCCGATCTTTCGTTTCCGCCATTAACTTCTTTGCATGCTCGACCTGTCGATCCTTCCTCTCATTGAACCTCCTCCTGATCACATCCCAACGCCGCTCTTCTTCCGGCGTCGTGAAAACAGGAGACGAGCCCGGGTTTACCCAGTCTAGAGGTACACCTTGACTCTCTATTGGTTGATAGAGCGGCTCAAATTTCATTTGCCTGTCCTCCGGCGCTTTTTCCATCTCCTCTGGTGTCCAGGGCAGCGCCTCCCACACGGCGTGCGAGCCGATTTCATCGTAAGTCACCGTCCTGGCTTGGATCGGCTCTGGGGGATGCTCCTTGAGGTACGACACTTTTCTATCCCTATTGGTCCGCCACAGTCTGTAATGGAGCTCTGCCTCGGCGGCCTGCTCGAGCGTCAGGGTGAGCACATAGTTTTTTTGCATCAGGGGCGGGCTGTGAGCGGTGGCGTAGCCGCGTGACAAGGGCGTAGGATTGGCGTTGAGAAGTTTCCAGTGGTTATTCAGAGATACGACACGACGTTGCAGGTCAGGCAGTTCATGTGTAGCCGGCTTTCGTAATCGAGAAATACTAAAGATGGTGTCCAGGATGGACGTCTCTCTTAGTACCAGCGACGTCAAGTCGCGCCGTGTCTCCAGACTCCGTAGCATGTTCTTACACAAGTCCAAGTTGTCGTCGGGCAGTGTTGTGGGGAGGAGGTAGTATCTGAGGGTGTGGTGTATGTAGTGGACCTCGCACAGCGTGTTCTCGAGATCTGGATCGTTGGGGAGGTCGGTGAAATTGTTGCATGTCTCACGAAAGGCCTTTGTGGTTGGGAACCATGGTAGGGGGGTTCCCAGAGCGCCGGCGAGGCCTCGAGGAGCGCTCCTTGTTGTAAAGACATCAGCGATGCCTTTGAGGACATTCATGATTTCAACATGACAGTGAAAGAAGCCAGAAGGGGGCTGAGTAATTTGAAGAATCTGAGTGAGTGATGCTGTCTTCAATAACCAATCGTTGACTGCGACCCCTGGTAGTCGTCGTACAAAGTGGGGCCCCTTGTCCGGATAAATGGGTGCTTCCTCACCCCTGCCTTGGCATGTGCCAGCGAGATCGTGATCATGAGTCCTGTGTATTTGAATTTCATAAAACAAATATTGTCCGGAGAAATTTTGCCTGGTCATAAGCCGCGACGAGACAAATGAGACAGTAGAACATGTTTGGCTGGAACATGAACAAAGTACCCCAATTGCCCCGGCCTCTATAGCAAGCGACAACATGTACAAAGAACTCTTAATAAAATCAACCCAAACGCGAAACAATCCCTTCCCTGGTATCACAATATTTGTATCCAGTCTGCAGAGCCAGGTACCTCCAGATCTTGTGCAACTCCGAAGAAAAAAGCCAACCAGACATCAATAACAAACTTCTGTCAACCCCAAAACTCACCAGCGAGCCCGGTTCTCGCGTTCATACTCATCCTCAGAGTACCCATCGAACTCATTTTTCATGCTGCGCGCATCAATACTGCTTCTCGTCGGCTGATCCGGGAATCGGCGGCCTTCGAAATGAAGAGACTGCATGTCTAAGAACCCCTCAATCCGACCATCGCCTAGGAACTTGATCCAGCCTTCGTTTCTGTCGCCGTATATGATGGGTCCCCGGTCTTCACGGCCGCGCCACTTGAACCAGACCTTGTCGTGAGATGATCTCATCGGGCGGTCTTCAATGAAGAAAACGCCTTCGTACACTCCCAGGTTGAAGCGTCCCCACAGAGAGGAACCGGAAAGCGTGAGGGTCAGGCCAAGGTCGTCAGGCTGGTAGTCCCACTGGCTAGTGACATATTCTGAATCAATCTCATAGTCACCGTTGAGAAGGCCAAGAGGCGCAAGGCTGACTTCATCGTAGCCGTCGTCATAGCCGTCGTTATCGTCGTTATCGCTGTGAGATTGATACCCGCCACGAGAAGGGTAGTCGTCCGAACGGTAACCATCTTCTGGGTACTCTGAGTAAGGAGGAGGAGCGGCAAAGTCGTAGCCGGAAGGTCGGGGTGAGGGTGCCTCGATTCGGCCCCGTGCCATAAAGGCATTGCTGCGTCGGGCCGTCTGCTTTTTCCGAGGAGGGCTTTCTGGTGAATCTTGTCTTGATGCGCGGGTTGGTCCTTGGGAGATGCCACCTCGACGAGCAGTCTGCTTCTTTGTAGGCGTGGCAGAAGTAGCCTTGGCGGCGGAAGCCTTGGAAGTGGAGGCCTTGGAAGTGGACGCTTTGGTGGTAGTCGTCTTCGTGGTCGTGGTCGTCTTGGTTGTGGTCGTGACCTTGGTGGTGGTCGTCTTTGCCTTCTTCGAGGGACCCGCATCGTCATCAGCCTTTCTCTTGGCGCCCGCAACCTTTGTCGGTGTTGAAGTCGAAGCCTTGGAAAGCTTCTTGGCCTCCCTATCATTCTTTGTCCACTCCTTCTTCAGCTTGCCCTCAACCTTGGTAACATCCGCCGGCACCTTGAGATTGCCTTTATTCATAGCATCCAGGAGACGCATGCGAGCGGTTGACTTGGTCTTTGACGGCGGGAGACCATAGTGAATGAGCTGTGCTTCAAACCAATGCGCAGGATGATCCTTGACATCACCTGACGTGAAGTGCGTCTTGAGCTCGTGTGGCGTCGCGCGACGATGCCTGTTCTGGCCTGAGGCTTCGGCAAAGAAGTCACCGTGGGCAAAGGCGAAGGCGCCTTCGGAGACGGGAGGCGCACCGACCCACGCGTTGGCGGGAGATGTCTTGGGCATTATGTAGTCGATATTGAAAATTGCAGTGGCAGAAAGATCAAGATTGACGAGGGGGATTGAGGGGAAATTGGATCCAGCGTATTCGCTTTTTTCGATGCATCATCATACAAGCCACCTCCCGGGTGTGGTTGAGTCGTGGCAGTGCCATGTTGGCTGGGCAGCTTTTACAGTGCATAAGGTTATGAAAGGTATTAGCATATGTTTATGCACAGGTAATGCAATGCAGGTTGGACTTGGTTTTGAAGTCCTGTTTATTCTTTAGGTAGGTAGGTAGTGAATCGACACAGAATTACATACAAACTGTCAGGGAACTGCATGTTGAATGCTGATTCGCCATCCTCCACACTTGTTTCAAGAGGGCCCTAAAAGAGAAGCGGATCTAGGAAGGACGACGACCATCAATATCCTGCCTCGTGTATGAACGAAGGGATCTTTCATACCCACTACCAGTTTCTAAGCTCCAGGTCTTTTCTTTGATACCTGCTTCCTCAAGTGATGACCCGTTCAGACTTCAGCTGGTGCCAACCCGGGGCAATGTTCATTCCACCGCAACTGAACTCAACTACGATAGACTGTGCCTCTTACCCTAGACCAATTCCGTCGTCAACGGGTGGATTGCAAAACCAACACTCAGTCACGCGATTGGTAGCTAACCGCGCCATTTAGCCATGACCCCTTGCATGGGGGTTCCCCGCTCCGAGCTCAAACACCTCTCGCGATCCATCCTTCATCCTTAGCTCCATCACCATCATCTTAGCCTCATTCTAGACTGTCTCACTCACTATGTGCGGGTCCAATTCGCCGGCCGGGGTTCCTACTTCCGCTTCTCCATCGAGGTCGACTCCGTCTCCGATCGATTTAGTTCCAGCTGATCAAGGCGAAGTAAGGCCTGAAAATGCCTCTGTTTGATTCGAAACTGTACCTGATGTTTGATCTTTAGGACGCTGATTCATCTATCGGCTCCGACGCGTGAGTGGATGGCTTAGCCATGCAGTGCGACACAAAATGTTAAAAGTGTCTTAGAGAAAGTTCCACGGCTTCTGTTTCGGCCAGCATTCTCGAATATCGCCGTGTTCAGGGTCGCACATACCATGCCGACAAATTTGTCAATGAGTATGCGTTTCCCAATGACGACCAACAGTTAGAGTCTATTGACATCTCGTATGACCGTGTTTCCGGAGACTGACTGCACCACGTTAACTTTGAGCTTAGCCATCACTCTCTCACCCTTCTTTTGGATGGTCAACTATTTGTCGCACCCATCAAGGATAATGTTCAGGTGCGAACTTGCTCCAGGCATTAAGGGCAAAAGTCCTCAAACTGATTATCATGATCCCTCAGAAAGTACTGGATGTTGGCACAGGAAGCGGTATGCCTTGAAATCCTCCTCGCACACAGACGTTGCTGACCATTTTCAAGGCATTTGGGCAATGTATTGCCGTGCTGTTCAGATATGAGTGACCAGCTTAAGCTTACATATTCTAGTGACTTTGCCGATCAGTACACAGGTGCCGAAGTGATTGGCACAGACCTCTCACCCTGCCAGCCAGAATGGGTTCCTCCGAACGTACAATTCGAGGTAGATGATGCTACCGAGAGATGGACCTGGGGAGATAATCATTTTGATTTCATTCATATTCGTTACCTCTTTGGCGCTATTACTAACTGGAATGCCCTCTTCAAGGAGGCCTACCGTTGTTGTGCCCCTGGCGGCTGGGTAGAGTCATGCGAGGCTGACGTCCGTCTGCTCAGCGATGATGGAACTGACGCACTAGAGCCTGTCTTGAAAGTCTGCGACAAGATGTATGAAGAAGGCGGCAAGGCCCTTGGCCGTCCGTTTTTTGTAGGCGAGCTCCAGGTGGAAGGGCTTAAAGAGGCTGGTTTTGTCGACATCAAGACGGTGGATTACAAGGTGAGATTTGCACGACATGCACACCCCTTCCGACCTGTATCTGACTTGTAAACTATAGATGCCAATTGGCAGCTGGCCAAAAGACCCTAAAATGGCACAGGTGGGCCGCTTCGTCCAGCTAACATTGGAGAATGATCTCGAGGGTGAGCAAGCTCAATGCCTAACACACACTGATATCCCTGACATATCGGTACAGGATATTCCCTCCTGCTGTGGAACCAGGTCCTCAAGTGGCCAGAAGATGAGTTTCAGGTGTTTATCATGCAGACGCGCAAGGCAATCCGCAACCGCAAGGTTCACAGCTACTTCAAGGTGCGGTACGTCTACGGCCGTAAGCCTGAGTAGGTTGGAAAGGCACAGGATTGGCACTAATCTTATTGCAGAGCTCTAAGTAGACCGCTATGGTGACAGCACGAGCTGGACTAGATAAGATTCTCCTTCACACTCTCCAGGGCCTGCTTAAAGTTCCGAACCTTGCCCCGGACGCCCAGTCCCTCAAGAGAAATGACCCGTTCGGGATCCAACTTGTGCCAATCAGGAAACTCTTCACTCCACCGCAGCTGAGATGCGATCTCAAGGCCTCCGACACCCCATATCTTCTCAGTCGTCTTATCTGAGACCTCGATGTACACGCCTCGCTTTCCGGTGACACTCTCCCAGACCTTTACGACTTCCGACAACTTGAGATAATCGGTAATGATAATGGCGATCCTGCCAAATGACCTTGGTCCGTCTTCTAGGATGCCTTCTACGACCACGCCGACGTTGTGTTGGACGTCTCCTGCGATGGGGAGAACTGCGTCTTCTCTGCTGGGTTGAATCCAAGCATAGGCATCGGGGCCGGGCTGCGTCGAAGAAAAACAATTAGCAACGCCCTGCCTACCACTCAGACCATGGGACAGGGGCAAAGAGTTCCCATTTCGGCCTGACGTCTGCGATAAACTTACCAGATGAACAAATTTCATCATGGCGTTGAATGCCATGTTTGATGGATACCAACCAAGCCAGACCCGGGTCGTCTTGGCCGCCAGTTCCGGCGCATGCTCCTCGATCCACTGAAAGGCCGCGTGCTTGTAGTCAAAATGCGGAACCGGCAGCTTGCCGTTCGATGAGAGATTGGCGGCGGGTAGCGAGCTCATGATATAATGCTTGAGGCCTGGAGTTTGAGCTGCTGCCTTGGCAATGTTGATCTGTTGCTGCTTTTCCTCCTCGCCAGCTGCCTCGCGACCCTTCTTCATTACCACTCCCCTAAAATGGCTTGTCAGCAACTAAACATGCATGAACTCGATTTGGGTATGTAACTACCAGTCATAGTTTGTAAGAGCAAAAATAGCAGTGGTTCCCTACGTAAATCTGATTAGTCTAGGCGTTGAGGTGGTTGGTCTTTTGCTCTTTTTGTACCCTGAATGCCTCATGGAGAGAGGCTTCGTCATTGGCATCAGCGGCGACTACGTCGATGCCCTAGATGAACATGCCGTCAGTAAAATTGTTGGAATGGTTCATGTATTTGAGACGAGTCACCTTCTCGAGTAGCTTCTTGGAAGCGTTGCTAGCGGGGTTTCTGGTGACGGCGCGAACCTTCCAGTGCGGATTGCCCTGGAGAACATTGCACACGGAGCTACCTTGGGATCCGGTGGCACCAAGAACCGTGATGATTGACATGTTGGATATAGAGCTGGGCTGAATAGCGAGCGTCAATTAAGATGTTGGCTTGGTTGGAATGTGACAGGGATGCCATCTCCGTGGGAAAGGTTCGATGTCTTATATATCATGGATGGTATATGCACAATGAAAGAACAATGATGAGTGATGTCGTCATAACGTTTTATTCAGCAACCATTACCCTCATACAACGGCCGCAGATATGTCCATGATCGGTCGTCGGGATTTCGTCTTCCACCAAGGCGCCCCCATGTTGTCCGAGATAGACGCAAAGAACTCGCTTCATCGGTATTGAGGGTATTGAGGTAGCGCCGACACGCGATAGAAGGGCTTGTATTGGAAATTTTAACCGCTTTACTGGGTATTTCATGCAGAAATAAATTGATGAGCGACCTAGCACGAGCCGAGCAAAGACCTGTCGGTATTCGTGTCGCATTCTCAGTCGGCGATTATCATCACCATGTCAGGCTTTTTCAAAGGGGCACTTAGGGAGACTACAGCTACATTGATCTCGAGCTGGTAGCTCAGGCGTAGATATCTGATGGTGTCATGATGTTAAACCAGGGAGCGTCTCTTCACTTCGTCACTTCCCAATTCCCATCATCGACCCGGGCGCCAATTGGAGAAGCTACCTATGTGGGGCTTTGTGCTTTATGCAGCTTACAATTGACCTGTGCCAACCAAGCAATCGGAAAGAAAAGCCACGGGTAAAGTGACCGGGGTGAACAGACGCTTGAAGTAATGGGTTCTATCTATTGGGCAAGTGAAGCTTAATGATGGCCCCGACAAGAAATGCGAATGGTAGAGAAACTTCACGCTGTTAGCAGCAGCATTGCGTTCCACAGGACTCGGTACGGGCCGAAGGCGCCTTGGAACGTGTAACAGCTAAAAAAGACATTGCGCGTCAAGTTAAGCGCCAACGAGTACAAAACATTCAATCTCCGTATGAAGTATAAGTAAGCCTTCGAAAACCAATAGCTTAGTCGTGATGTTCGACAAAGTATCTCACATTCATCCTATGACCTAGTTATGATTCCGCTTCATCAAGAGTGTACTACATGCGTTCAGTGCACCCTTTCATCTCCTCCAAAAGCTACATACACGAGAGCAAAAGCCAAATACAGGCCTGTGGAGTCCTGCTGTGTATTGGCAGTCTTCATCCTACCTTTGCAGCCGTGGTTGGCCTGGATGTGATTCGGCGTTTGGTCCCCTGCTGGATTGTTACCATTCGTCCAGATGTCTCACAGAATTTTGCTCTGATACTAACACAATTGCAACCAATCTTGTAATACGCTTTTGAATCCCATCTAATCTCGCGAGGTGATCCTTTTCTGTTGCGTGAGCAACAGAAATTCGCTCAGGCAGGGTTGGCTCATCATGAAGAAAAGCCAATAGCACCGATGGGGGCGCAGTGGCTGGTTGGTGTGACTTTTATGTTATGTTTGTATTGGGATAGGAAAGGGTATACCTGAGATTTGGGTATTGTGAGACATCTTCTCGTCTTTGTTGAATGGTTTTAAGAATCTCGTTCTTGTATTACGGCGGATAGATCTGGCGTGGGACTGTTAAAAACTGTGGCGCTTGAACTGTGATCTTGAGTTCCCTTCCATAGTGAACCATTTATCTGGCTTCATTTATACATGTACATGGTCACATTTGTGTTGGTGAGGTTGCTGCCGTCACATTCGTGACCTGAGCGAACATTGCTTTTTCCATAGGTAGGTAGGTGCTGTATCTTCAGGTTTGACCGCCCCTTGTTCGGAATTTAGCACAATTGTGACCATAAAACGTGCTGAATCGCTTTGAGCTATTGTTACTGGCTGGTAGACGCTGGCACAGACCACGATTGGTCAATAATGCGCGGCGGGTTTGATTGGCTGCGAAGTTTGTCACATCGGTGATGGCGGCTATTTGGCCAACAATATCTACGGGCCATCAAAATTTCTTGGTGATTGAAAGCTTTTCCAGTTCATAATAACTTGGAACGTGAGAAAACTCAAACTTGACGATTCGAAACAATCCCGGCGCCCATCGCTCGTGCTAGTTCCTCGGTCCACTCACTCCAACTCGCAAGCGCTCATTTGAGCTCCACTTGCGGTGATGCACTAAATTGAGGCCGGAGGGAGCCGAGAATGTGCCAGACGTACATTGAGCAGGGCTCCAATGAAACTCGACGGATACGATGGCTATGCGTGAGTGGTAATTGCAAGGCGAAACAGAATTACCGATGGCTGACGACAGAGAACTCAAGTGCAACTGCGGTTTTGGACCGTGGAACTTTAGGCTTGATGCCGGCTGCCACAACTGCGGCCACTGGCGATGCAGCAAAAGTGGGTGTGTGCTTGATCCGCCATCGGGGCACGCAACTTCATTGGCCAAGAGAATATCGCCTCAATCTTTACCAGACAGCCCCCCACAGCATTCTCGGGACTCGGAAACCAAGCAAGGAGACATCCTTGGCCAGAGCACTGTGCCTTTTCCTTCGTCGAATCGGGGTGGAATGCCGTTCGTCCACTACACTGACTCGGGAAGCAACACTGTGTATCTTGACAGCCCACGCTCTTCTGTTAACAAAGCATCCAACACAGAGGAGAAGCTCGATCTAGAGTTTGATTCTCGAGGGCTTGCGCCCGGCCAAGGTGTCGAGTCCCTGCCGAAAGACGAGCCCCATCAAGCCCACCTAGCACTGTCGCCTCTTAGCGCAACCTTTCAAGCAAACGCCGGCGACACCCGCGAGGTCCTGGAATGGAGAGAGGAGAATGACGCTTCTGAGCATGAATCCACGGATTCTGATGTCTATACTCCAACAGACTCGGAGGCCTTATCGTCGACATTAAGCTACCGGGAGAGGGATGCCGAGACCCCCGGAATGGCTGGAGGCTTGGAGAGATTGGATTTCGAAGACACTAGAGGGATAAACTCAAGTGAAGATCTCTCGTCGTTCGTCGAAACTCCCGGGGAGGATCTGCTCGAGCTGCCTTGGTTCCATCGGAATGTTCGACGCGTCTTGCGGGACCTGCTGCAGCAATGGCGCGATATCCGAAACGCAACTCATCATCGTCAGCCCAAGACACACTCCCCGAGATCTATCCAGCAAGGCATAGTCCCACAGCAGCAACAAGGCCCCAGCGGCGGAAAAAGAAGAAGAGAGCGAGCAGACTCAACTGATGAAGCCGAGCGCGGGGACACATCAGCAGGCCCATCGAAACGTGCCAGGCGACCCAAAGGATCAGAAACCTCCCGGCCATTCTCGTGTCCATTCTGCAAAAAGGATCTCCGGCGGTATCAAGCGTGTGTTAGATTCGAGCTGACTAGGGTTCGACATGTCAAGCAGCACCTTCACCGGAAACACGCGAACGAAATCGACGACTCGGTGAGGAATCGACTTAGGCAAAGATCTGCACCTGGCACTGAAGAGGAACAATGGTATAGAATATTTGATCTTTTGTTTCCTGGACACACTCCCCGACCTACCTCACCGTACAACAACTTCACGATTTCCGAACAACCGCCCCAGGTATCACCGGGGGGTGTTCCGATCGACGAAGCACTGTACGTTCCTGGAACACTTTTGACAAGAGTGTCCATCGAAGCTCTTCAACAGTCTCTGATCGAAGACCCAGTGTTCGCTGATGTCAGGCCGGAGGATATCCGGAGCGCTCTGGACCGTGGCTTGGACCGACTGTCTAGGGGCCAAATATCTCGACAAAGCATGCTCACCGAGACTATGCACGCCAGAACCGAACATAGCTACCTAGCGGATAACCGGGGTTCTGCACAGGTTTCGTACAATCCCGGCCATGCAGTGGCGCAAGATCTCCAAGATGCCTATCCTAGCGACGATCAGGAGGCCCCAAACGAACGTCGAAGGTCGATTACTATTCCGTTAGATTCCATTCAAAGTCTAGACACACCACAGGATGAAGTCGGTGAGGCTGTCGTATGGGAGGAGCTCCTGCAAGATTCAAACCTGAATATTGAGGGAGTGGTCCAAGACCAGCAACTAGGCCTTGGCAGCCAATTAGGACTATCTTCCACAGAGGACGAGATGCCGCTAGGTCCGGAGTGGGACCATCTGTGTGATGCGGACTGGTGTCTGGATACCCCAATTGAAGATAGAACGTCCCCCGACCACGACTAGTTGCTTGGGGAGAGTCCAGGATCATAGTAACAGACTTGTCGAACCATGCCTAAGCCTTCGTTCGGGGGCAGCATAGAGGTCAAAAGAGGCTGTATTATCCAGATCTGTACGATACCTGTTAGACTCAAACGCAGATCACAGATGCAACTAGGCAAAAAAGGGTATTAGTATTATTTGACGCGGGTCCTGGGCACCCGGTTTATTTATTTATTGATGCCTTCATGTGTAGATAACTGCCAGTTTTGCTCTTGTGGGCCATACCCTCTTTTGGAGGCGTCATTGAGGCCAACAACATGCGGTTGGCTATAGGACTTGCTTTTGCCCTCAATGACTTCTCTGTGAGAGTGACAGAGAAGGAGGCCATCAGCCACAATTAGTAGGGAAGCGATTGTCAATAGTCTGCTGTATCAAAACCCGATACCAAGCTTAGGTATTATGATACTTCGATAACTGCCGTTAGAGGAACGTCTTAACATACAACGCAGTCAGACAGTGTTGATATTTTATTGAGACGTATACGAGTTTGCGTACAATAAGCTGGAATTCCTGCTTCTATGGTATCGGAGGCTCTGAGTCGTTATTGTAGCTTTCGATTAACATCATTAACTTCATCCTTAATATCAAAGATGAGGAAATTAGTCTAGTGCCGACAGTATAGATCTGGGTTGACGGAGACAAACAGGGCGACATAGTCAGAAGCTTTCAGGCCGAAACTGGTTATTGCCTACACGGATTCAGTACACAGTGATGGGCCTTTTTACTTTCTGCTCTGATGGTTCATTCTCGTTATTACTCGAAACTCCTGTGTAAAAGAGGATATAACTTTGTTCCTCAGATCTCTATCATACTCAACTATTTTAACTTGCTATTGAATCACAAAGGTGACTACTTTCTAATTTTACTCCTCATTAGTGGTAACATCAGCATGGGAATGTGATTCTGATCTTACCATCATATCTGCATAGCTTATAGGAGAAAACGTAATACAATGAGAACCAGCGAAGTTATTGCCTCAAGAGTTTCATAGCCAGCAATAAAAGTTGCACTGCATTGAGTTTAATATCTATTGATTGAGAGGTGGGGAACAGTCCACTTTGGCCAGTCTCTCGGCCTCATCAATGTCTCTCTGCGCTGACTTGTGGAATGTCAAGTTTATCATGGTTTAAAACCTGACCACTTAACTATAGCGGGCTTATCTCCTATATCTGGCTGTCTACTAATTACAGTGTAGCAAAGATTCCGTGAATCAACTGCCTGGCCTTTACAAATCCTCTTATCATCTAGTTGCTCATGTAGTGAAGCAGAGCTCTATTTCTAGTTGGCTTGGCTAGAACTAGATAGAGGATTACCATGTAGGTTCGGAACACTAGGCATGGAGGAGATTTGAGAGATAGATGAAAGGGACGGAGCAGCCATAAGGGGAGAGGACCTCGGTGAGACCTCGACATCATTCAGATCGAAAAGCAAACGCAAACCCGTGTTGTCTTGCGGATTTAGGACAACCCTATCCTTGTCTGGTGATCGTGACTGCTCATTGACAACAACTTCTTTCTCGTCGGAATAGGGATATAACTCTTTTTGGTTGTCGACGGAGAACTTTTCGTGAATCTCGACGATCGATATAGACTTCTTATGCCTTTGGATATTGGTCGACGCCGAAGGAGAAAGATTGTGGACTTTGCTGTTATTGGAAGAGCGAGTAGTGCTGATTGAGGGCGAGGGAAGCTGAGGAGATGAGACAGGGTCACAGGCAGTTACTATTTACGAGTCAACCATC
The DNA here is from genome assembly GCA_017654865.1 of Fusarium sp. FW16.1. Classification (NCBI taxonomy): domain Eukaryota; kingdom Fungi; phylum Ascomycota; class Sordariomycetes; order Hypocreales; family Nectriaceae; genus Fusarium; species Fusarium sp. FW16.1. Next base: position 3,189,420 of record JADNRB010000006.1, on the reverse strand, counting down.
AGCAAATCGTTCTCGATACCAGAGAAAAGAGTTAGAGGAGCATCCTTACACGGAATACTGTCGAACAAATCTCCCAGCAGAGCAATGTTGGAAAAGGTTGAGGATATCACAGCGGGTTCTGGACTCGTTTCCTCCACTTTTTGGTCTCCGATGGTTGGGGTCGCAAGGACTACCTGACGCACAAAGTTCAACTCGGCTAACACAGCAGCGTGATGACAGTGAAGTAGCGGCTGCTGGCTTTCAAAGTCGAGAGAATCGGCCAGAATCCACCTCATCTTACTGCGAAGGGGCGTCTTTCCTCCATGCGCCTCCGGTCGGCACTTCTCCACGAGTCTGTCGACGCGTTCATGGCACTGCTGTGCGGCCTCAATGATGCCATCGATGCGCTCGATCGCCGCGGGTAGCAGCAGTTCGCGTGCTGGTTCCGAAGTTGAACAAGGTGCTGGAGATCGTAGTGGCACGTACGGACGAGTTCGATGCATGAGCTGACCTGGGTTGACAGTGGTCTTGATCAGTCGCCAGGGTGACTATCTGGCGAAAACGAGTATTCACACCAGGCATCTTGGAGACACTGATGGTGAAAGGCAAGTGGAAGGAGAGCCAATTTTACGAAGCCGAGGTGCATTGGCATCCCGCAAATGGGACGAGGGTTGATTGGAAACGCCATCGACCTTTTAATGAGCAGGTGGAGGGGGAACCAACTTGCAGCTGCACCAGACCTTTCTTGGATGTCTCATGTCTCATGTCTTGGTGTTGTTGGTTGTTGGTCGCTCACAGAGCAGGGACCGGCCCCCAAGCAGCTCCTTCGGTCGGTCCGGCCCGGAAATACCTCCGCGATCGAATTAAGAAGGAGACTAGAAAGTTAAATGAACTTGTTGGCTCTTAGCTGGTCCTTTGTCAAACCACTTGTAACCACCTGTTGGTTGATCCCCTGCACTCTCGTCGTGATACAACCAACACACACAATCGACTACGACGATAGGTCCACGACAGGGCATTCTACTCCACCACAAAACCTAGTTACGCACCAATGACTCCGACCTCGGGTTCCACTACCCGTCTTCCCCCCTTGTCCAACCCAGGGCACACAACCACCGAGTTGCCCTTTTCAAACACGAAACGCCAATCCTGGGGCTGTGATAAGATTACATGGCCGAACTTGGTGCACTCGACAATGACTGCCTGCAAATGATCTGTCTGCGCGTTGTGGCTAGTCCCGACGAAGTGGTGGAGGAAGCCGTTGAGGCGGGTCGTCAGTGCCAGGGCTTGGGAACTGAGGCCGGCTTCGGAAATTGGAAGAGGTGTTCGATCATATGGGTTTGGATGAAGTAGGAAAGCCGAAAGACGGCGCCATTCGGATAAGGCAGCCGATTGAGCTAGAAAATTGAGTCAGTCACGAAAAAGAAAAGGACACAGCCACTCCTTACCTGTCGCATTGTGAGAGGGAATTGAGTCCAGAAAAGTGCCAACAGGCGTCGGGAGCAAGGAAAAGGCGCTTTGGGAGTAGATGTCAAGGCTCCTGAAAATGACTTGCGAGATGACGTGCCGAAGACCAGTTTGGCGAGACATTGGCTTTGCGCATATTCCTGCGATGGCTTCTGTGCCATGAGGGAAGTCCCCGAGCGGAGCAAGATGGTCTGACAAGATCGATATGTCGGTGATTGGATCGAGATGATAGTACTTCTCGACATGTTGATCGATGAGATGCCCCAACGCTTGCAGTTCGGCCTCAATCTCTCTATCGGGAGTCGCGTCGAGGAGGAGATGGTTCAATGGGGTCGAATTGTCGCTGATGGCGGGGGACGGTTTTTCAACAACTGCGAATGCCCGAGCATCGTCGCGAGGAACAACATTTGTGACACCTTGATCTTTACGTCGTCGGCGGAAGAGGAGCCAAGCGGCCACGAGACCGATCAGGATGCCGCCAATAGCACATCCCACGGCTGCCCCAGCGAGTGCTCCTGTGGAGTGACCCGACGAGCCATTGTCGCCGGACGGAGCCGGGACACTCGTTGAGGATTGATCAGAATTGCCGGTGCTGGAGTTGGCGCTGGTGCTGGTGTTGGCCTTGGTACTGGTGCTGGTGCTCGGGATAGCCGTGGTTAATGAACTTGAACTACTAGCGGAGGAGCTGGCAGTGTCGAAACTGGAGGTGGTGGAGGAACTGACGGGCGGCTCGACAGCTGTGCTAATCTCAGCCGGACCTAGCCATTGGGTTGAGATGCCCGTTGGAAGGTGCAGGATAAGAGCTGACGATGCCCACGGTGAGGTAGTTAGTTGTGCGTTTATCCATGTTTCCGTCTGTCCTGTGAGGACGGTCGTTTCAACCGATGCAGCCGCCATTGAGGAGCGTATCCCACAGTGGTTTGCAGTAGAACACCAAAGGGATGGATGGCGAGTTGACTGCGAATAGAGATTTCACAGATGGGGGATGGGTCACTTATCATCGGGCTGCATCATCCCGTCGACACAGAGGGCCGAGGGCCAACGGCCTCCGCAGGGAGGAAAGCTCCATCACCTGTCTGCAGGCCTGGCTGGACAATCCCTGGCCAACGTTAGCCCATGGACAAGGGTCCATCACCCTAGACATGGGTAGCTGCAGGTCATGCAGATTGGAAACCCCATCCCTGTCCGCTGATCGGAGAGAAGAGACGAGATGAGTACATCCAAACTCAAGTGCCCATGTGCCACCCTCCTTGCGAGACTCTGGCCTCTTCTCTCACCCATCCGCAACGCAAAAATGAATAAACAATCCGACTTGTTAGTCTCGGTCGATTTGGGCACCACTTATACTGGTACATTCATACCCTCTGCAGTGAAAATAAAGTGCTGACAGAACTCGCAGGGGTCGCATGGATGACCCCAAGGACGCCGATCCAGGTGGTCAACGATTGGCCCGGCAGCGGTGACCGAGGAGAACGCAAGGTGCCCACCAAGCTCGTGTACAATGACGACGGCACACTCAGCTCTTGGGGCTTCATATGCGAAGATGACGATGACGGACCGGGATCTGGAAAGACGAGGCGTGAGTTTTTCAAGATCTTTATTGATCAAGATACACTAGAGGCAGCACGGCAGCAGGGTCTCTCGAGTGCGCCGCAGGATACGGCAGAGGCGCGCAAGTACTTGACCGATTATCTGCGCCAGATCTACGCTCATGTAGAAGAGACGGTTGAAACACAGCTGGGGAGACGCCACACAGGTGGTTGGACAGACATGGCTGTGACGTTTCTCTTCAGCGTGCCAACGACTTGGACCAACATCGCCATGGTCAACACGTTCAAAGGCGTCGTACGGGATGCCGGCTTTGGCACCGGTGGACCCTCGCATGTAGCTCTCGTGGATCTGACTGAGGCTGAGGCGGCATCTGTCGCGACGCTCAAGACGAGTGCCGTCAGTTTCCAAAAGGGTCATGTCTTCTTGACCGTCGACGCTGGTGGCGGTACGACAGATCTGGCTCTGATGCGCATCACCTCGACCGACGCCGTCTCTCCCCAGATGTCGCAAGTTTCAGGTGTGCGAGGAATCGGCATAGGGTCTACGCTCATCGACCGAGCCTTTATCCGCCTCGTTGCACAGAGGCTGGCGGCGAACCCTGATGCACTCGAGAGGCTACCCGATGACTTGGCGACGTCCATGGCGAGGAGTCACCACTTCAGGACCGTCAAACACAAATTCGGAGAGAAGGTGTACATGCAGCAGACTTTCAAGATACCGATAGAAGGTGTGGCTTTCGACTTCAATCACCCGGGATTGCGTGTTGAGAGAGGCCGAATGTTGTTTACAAAGTGCGTAGCACCGTAATTCATCGTGGTTGAACGATTGCTGACCTCGAACAGAGAAGAGATCCAGGCACTTTTTGATGTTCAGATTGAAGGCGTCATGAGTCGGATAAAGGAACAGCTCGAGTGGATGAGAGAAAATGGCATGAGAGACCAAGTGGTAAGACGTCTTTTGTCCCGCTTCCACACATAAATCCTCTGACACTGACATTGAAAAACAGGAGTACATGGTCTTGGCCGGAGGCTTGGGAAGCTCAGCGTACGTGCGTGATGCGATACAGCAACAGCTTGTCGAATACCCTCATCCGAATGCGCGACATGTCATTGTCGTCCCATGTCAAGAGCCTCAACTCTGCGTCGTCCGTGGCCTCCTTCTCGACCAGCAGCAGAGATTCCAGACGGGAAGCCTTCCAGTCCTGGCGACACGGATCGCACGCTCAAGCTATGGCATGGTTGTCATGCAGCCGTATGACCCGGCCATTCACTTTGATGAGGATGTCAAGACAGACAAGTATGATCCGAAGATCAAGTGGGCCAGAAGCCAGATAGAGTGGCTCATACGCAAGGTACGAGTGCAAAGCTTGTGTTAAGATTATATTCTGACGGCCCAGGGCGATGTCATTGACCCAAACTCGTCTCTCATCAAATCATTCAAGATTAAATTGGATCCTGGAAGCACCATAAGGTCATGGGACGCGATCATCGTCATATCCGACAACGAGCCGCATCTCCTCCCTCGAAGCATGAAGCATGGTGCGTGCCATTAATGCTCCATTCCAAACATGTCACTGACAACTATAGCAGCGGGCGCAAAGAAGCTATGCGTAGTCAAAAGCAACCTCACGGGAGTCCATCAAGACCAGATGGTGTTGAACAAGAATAAGCGATCGTGGTATCGCAAAGGTGTGCCTTTCTACCACCTGCAGTTTGACGTGCACGTCATCGTTGCTCCTGCGGACCTCCGCTTTGAGCTCTGGTTTAATGGTTATAAGTTCTCGGGTAACCATGAGCCGATTGCTGTGACCTGGGATTAGGGTGCCAGGCCAAGGGTGGGCGTTTTGATGTTGTACTCGAGCTCCCTAACGTTTGTCAGGATGGGCTCCTCTCAATAGCTTTTCCACCAGGTACTTTAATTCTACTTAAAGATAATCATATAGTTGAGACATTCACTTGACGTGAGCTCTCTGCCACAGAAGACAAATTGGATAACTTGTCTTGTCAAGGAAGGCTCGTCAAAGTGACTACTCGACTCGGAGTTTTGACGCACTTCTTCTCTTAGAATTCTATAGCCCTATATGTGTAGATGTCGGCTCAAATTGCTGTTGAACCGATACGATCGACTACTCCTTGACCTCCTCTTCCTTAGCCTGAACAGCAGCCTCGGCATCAGCCCTCATCTGCATCTCAACATTCCAAAGCCTAGCACTGCTAAAGTCGATGCTCTTGAGCGTTACAAACTTTGTCCTGTGCGTAATCTTCCAGCCCACAGCCAAGATGATAAACACGAGGATGATGACATAGTTCATGAAGAAAGCCTCGATGTCCCACGGCGCAAAAGAGGTCCAACCCTGGAAGAAGGCAAAGAACAAGTTTCCACCAACTCCGAGGTACGCGCAGAAGCGCCAGGCGGGGGCTTGGAAGGGTAGAACGTCAATGGGGATGTTTTGGGCTTTGAGGGCCATGCGGAAGCGGATGTGGTTAAGAGAGATAAGACCCCCTAATGTTGTTAACTTGCTGTTGTAAAGATGCTAGGGATACAATGATAGACTTACAAGTGATAAATGTGGCCACACCCGTCATGGAAATAATCCACGTATAAACAACACCGGCTCCGCTGGACAGGTTAAGAAGGGACAGGAAACCAATTAGGTTCATGAGAACGAGGGAATAAACCGGAACGCCCCTCGAGTTTGTCCAAGCAAAGATCTTGGGAGCCAAGCCCTCAACAGCCAGGCCATAGAGAGTTCGCGAGCCAACATACAGCGCACTGTTAATGGCGGAAAACATGGTGATGAGGATGACTGCGTTAATGGCATGTGCACCAGCTGTAGCTCCGACTCGAGTAAATGCAATGACGAAGGGAGACCGGGCAGTCTTGCTCTTGGCCGAAAGCAGATTCGGATCGTTGTAGGGAACTGTAAGAGTCAGAAAGAAGATGCCAAGCATGAAGATTCCAATGATTCTCCAAAGAACGCTCTTGACGGCCTTGGGAACGTCCTTGGCAGGGTTCTTGGACTCTCCGGCAGTCAGACCAATCATCTCGGTGCCGCTATACATAAGGGCAGCAAAGGTAAAGATCTTGAAAACGCCCTTGACACCGTCTGCAAATGGACCCGGATCGTGGTAGAACTTGAATCCCATCTTTTCGCCACCAATGGCGCCCGAGGTGATGAGAATGGCGCAGAGGAAGAAGGCGAGGATAGCGATGACTTTAATAAGGGCGAGCCAGAATTCGGCTTCGCCGAAGGATTGAATGCCGAGAAAGGTAAACGCGAGGAAGATTCCCCTGTATAGCGATTAGCATCTCATAAACCTGGAGAGACAATTCTACGAACCAGAAGATCAGGATCCATCCCCACCGTGGGATAGGGGTTTCCCAATATGTCAAAACCAGACCCAAATTGTCTATCATTCGTCAGCGTGCGATCGAAACGCCCCGGGCAAAGCGCGTACTGTATTCGGCAATGATGATACCGGCCCAGAGAAGCCAATAGTTCCATCCAAGAGCGAATCCAAGGGCGGGATCGAGAAACATGGACGTGTAATGAGTGAATGAGCCTGTTTAATCCATTGTTAGAAACACCAAGGAAAAGGATTCTCGACATCAAACTTACCAGACATGGGAATAAACGCTCCAAGTTCTCCCAGAGACTGCATCACCGCCCACAACAAAACCCCCACGATGGCAAAGCACAGCAGCAAGCCTGCAGGTCCGGCAGTTGAAAGGCCAGTGCCCATCCCGACAAAGTAGCCGGGTCCAATAACGCCCCCGATTGCCAACATCATCTACAAGGAGAGCTGTGTCAGCTGAAGAGATAAGGGTAATACTTGGCCGAGTCAACTTACAAGATGGCGGCCAGCCAATCCGCGCTGAAGGCCTGCATCCTCAGCGTTCGAAGTTTCGACCTCGCCGTTTCCGTTCGAGGCGGTGCGCTGCAAGCCCTCGTCCTTCAGAGATTCCGTCTTCATGATGATGCTGTCGTTATTGTTGATGAGTTAATGTTTTTGATTTGAAGCCGTCTATCGTCTTCTTAAACAGAATCAACACTATCAGCGCAAGGACCACCAGCTTGGCCGAGTCATGATTGTGTGTTAATATCTCATGACCCATTCAAATGGGCCCAGTCCTCAGAGAGTTTTGGGCCGAGTCAGATTGCACTAACTGGGTTTTTCCTTGGTCACCCTTCGGATCAACTTGCGGGGGAGGGCCGTCCTGGGCTTAAAACAGCTAGGGGGGCCAGATAGCCGGTAGCTTGAAGCTCCTTATCATTTGTCCTGGTCCTGATTCGTTTTTATTAGCCTCAACGTGGCAACCTGGACCTTGATCGGGTTGCCACATCATTATCGCGTCTTCGGCTGGGCCGTGTAACATGCCACGCGCTCCGCGGGAGACATATCGGCTTGAACACGGCTCAGTCGGGCGAGTCAAGACTGTGAGGACAGATTCTTGAAAGGTAAATATGGTATCTCGTGAAATTGAAACTCCTATCCTGAATTTGGTTGTCTAGCAGTATTGTTTTGTGCTTGCGCCTGCATTGCCTCGGCTTCTGATTGCCGCTCGAGCTGCCGCCATGAGTCTTCGCCCGAATGATGGTGATAATGATGAAAATGATGATGTATGTGGTGATGATGGTGATGGTGAACTGTTTGTTGTGTCGTAGTTGGTAATTGGAATGATTCGGCATAAGATTGAAGCATTGCATCATCCCCTGGAATCCCCCAATTTTTGGGTACAGATGAAGCACCCGCTGATCCGAGCCACAAGCTTTGATCGGCTGGCGGTGATGTGCCTGTGGCAACCATCGAGCTCATGGAGGACCAACTTGACGGTGAAGGCATAAATGCCCCTGTGGTGCTATCCTGACGGTGTCTTGTGTGTAATGGCCTGGGCTGCGTCCACGTCTTTGCGGTCTGTGTTTGATCCGAGAAGCTTGATGGAAGGTCCCCAAGAAGGACGGACTCAGATGAGACACCCGTCCCATTGACCTTTTCGGCATTCTCACCGTCGGCATCATTGAGTGATGGCGGCGAGGGACCAGAAAAGGTTTCGTAAAAGGCCGAGTCGAGGAAACTGGGCCCTGTCTGATCACCAGCCTCGGCCTCCAAGGCGGAGAATGGCATAATCTGCTCGGCTGCGTTCCCGCTTCCAGATTCCATGTCTATAGTGAGATTCTGGGGTGCAGGTGATACTCCGCTATCCATGGGGGACATTTGCGACGTCGATGACGATGGTGTGTTGCCTTGGGATTTGGCGATGCGGGAATGAGATTGACGAGAGAGAGTGCGCCAGCGGTTGCGACAGGTAAGAGGTGGACGGCCAGGTATCCGCGATGATATAGCTGCCCAGCGATGGCCTAATGTAGCGACACCTTGGCGGAGTAAGTTGTCCTCTTGAGCTGTCCAATCGCTCAGGCGATTTTGGGCAGATGGATTGAGAATGTCGTTGTACCTCTTTGAACATTGGTCGTCCTTCCTGCCAGGAATGAGAAGGGCTAGGAGGTTGATGTTAGATTACAAGGCTGTGTGTGCTAGAGAGATAGGATATGTACCAATATCATGCCAGGCTGGTCCAAGACGTGCGTACGCTGAAAGGAGAAGCTCGTCCTCCTGGGCTGTCCATCTACCCTTGCGCAGCGACGGGTCAAGGGAGTGAAACCAGCGTTTGCGACAGTCCTGCAGGGTCTTGTCAGCCGCGGTGCTTGCGTGCTGCACGTCTCGGGATGTCGACCCGGGCCGTATATCAATCAAGACGGCGGCGTGGGGTCTGCGGTGTGCGTGCAGTGAGGCCGACGTACCTTGGCTGTCCGACCTTGGAGACCGGCAGCAATGTCCTTCCACCTGCCTTCGGGTCCTCTGCTATCGCCAAAGTGAGCTACCAGCGTCCTCAAGGCCGAGTCCTCGGTGGATGTCCAAGGCCTTCGATGCTTGCCGGTGTTGGCCGGGGGAGACTGCGGGGAAGTCTCCTGGCCGGACATGGGTAAGCACGCGGTCGAAAGAGGGCAGAGACGCAGTAATAAGGTGGTAGATGAATTGTCGAGGTCAAGGATGCGTCATTAATTGATGCGACGACAGAGCAGAGCTGGCTGGCTGGCTGTGAGACAGGGCGAAGCAGGTCAATTGTTGAGATGATCCGCAGGCCGAGATAGTCATTTTTCCGTTGTTTGACCTCCGGAACTCGGAAGGCTGCAGCCGTTTCCCCTATCACAGAGAAAAGACCCCACTATCCTTATCTGAGCTGACCCAGTCTCGCGACGCCACTTTTCCCCCGCATTCTCAATCCTTGCTTTTTTGCACATTAGCTTGACTCGGCCCTGCAGAGATTACCCTGCACCTCAGGCAGTTTCTCGTACGAAATCTCTGTCTTATCCGACGACGATGCATTCTATCTCGAGATGTGATCCTTGCGGGGTAGCGCAAGGGCCCTGCCAGTTTTTGCGGGGAAGGACGGTGTTGATTTGACTCAGCCTCTGTCAATCTCGGTCCTGATATCGATAATCAGCAGCTTCAACTGGATGCGAGTTTGACTCGGCTGCAGGGCCTACAATGCAGATAAAAAGCGTGCAAATTGATCTTCTTTCATTCTCTTCATCCAGCAAGACACTTCAATCTTCTTCTATTCGGTCATCATTAGCCTGTTTTTACAATGTCTGAATACCTTCACCCTCTTGACCCGGCCACGGCCGACGAGATTCAACGGGCCACTGACCTAATCAAGAAGCTGTTCTCGCCTGTCGAGCTGCACTTCAAGGCCGCTGGTCTGGACGAGCCCCCCAAGAGGGAGTTGGTCCGATACCTCGATGCGGAGCACAAGGGTCTTCCCCTACCGGTGCTTCCCCGATGCATCTTTGCCATTTGGTACATCAAACGCACTCCTCGTCTGTTCGAGGCTGTGATTGATGTCACCAATGGCAAGATTGTCCAGCACCAGGAACTCCCTCGGGACTTCCATGGTCCCGTCGACCGTACCGAGCTCAGCGAGGCGGCTAACGTTGTCATGGCTCACCCCGATGTTGACAAGGAGTTTGCCCGTCTCGGTCTTGACAAGTCTCAGATTGTTCTTGACCCTTGGGACTATGGTGTGGATGGCACTGATACCCAGGCTCGCATGACCCAGGTAAGCATTTCGACACTTAAAACTCTTTTTTTAGCATACTCTAACACGCATCAAGGTCTTCCTTTACAAGAAGAATCCCAAGAACAACGATGTCGACTCCTCTCACTACTCTTTCCCCCTGGACTTCATGGTCACTGTCGATCTTTGCGCCATGGAGGTCAGGAAGATCATCCGCCTTCCTCTTGGCTCAGATGAGACTGTCACACAAGGAAACGTTGGCCAGCCGGACTCTGATCCCGCCGAGCCCGAGTATGACCATCGTCTTCAGAAGAATCCCCCTCGTACCACTATGAAACCCTACAATGTCGTGCAGCCCGAGGGTGCCTCCTTCACCATGAAGGGCCACCTGCTTGAGTGGGAGAAGTGGCGATTCCGAGTCGGCTTCAACTGGCGAGAGGGTATCACCATCCATGATGTCCACTTCATGGATCGCAGCGCCTTCTACCGTCTCTCGCTCTCTGAGATGTTTGTTCCTTACGGTGACCCTCGAAGCCCCATCTACCGAAAGGGTGCCTTTGATCTGGGCAACGTTGGTGCTGGTGTCACCGCCAACAACCTTCAGCGTAAGTTTTCCGACTACTCTGTAGAATACCACTTGTATCTAACATTTTTCTAGTTGGCTGCGACTGCCTTGGTGTCATCAAGTATGTCGACGGCTGCGTTGTCGCTGCTGACGGAACCCCTGCTCCCCGTCCAAACGCCATCTGTATCCACGAGGTCGACCAAGGTATCCAGTGGAAGCACACCAACCACCGAACCGGCAAGGCCGTTGTCGTCCGCAAGCGACAGCTCGTCATCCAACAGATCATTACTGTTGCCAACTACGAGTACATCTTTGCTTGGATCTTCGACCAGAACGGAGAGATCTCCTTCGAGACCCGCGCCACTGGTATCCTCTCCACCCAGCCCATTGACAAGGAGTCCAAGGTTCCTTGGGGAACTCGCGTTGCCGACGGTGTCATGGCTCCTTACCACCAGCACTTGTTCAACGTCCGTATCGACCCTGCTGTCGATGGTCACCAGAATTCTTTCGTCTACTCTGACTCTGTTCAGATGCCTTGGGATGAGAAGCTGAACCCTCTGGGTACTGGCTATGTCAGCAAGGAGACCACCGTCAACCGGGCCGGTGCTGTTGAGGACAGCCTTGCTGACGGTCGTGTCTTCAAGATTGTCAACCCCAACGTGGAGAACAGGGTGTCCTTGACTCCCACTGGTTACAAGCTTGTGCCCATCCGCTCTCAGATGCTTCTCGCCCAACCTGGCTCCTGGCACTGGCGGCGATCCGAGTTCTGCGAGTCTCCCATCTGGGTCACCAAGTACAAGGACCGTCAGCTCTTCCCTGCTGGTGACTACACCAACCAGTCCATCGGTGGCCAAGGAATCAAGACCTGGGTCAAGGACCGAGACTACGTTGTCAACGACGACATTGTTATCTGGCACACATTCGGCTTCACCCACAACCCCCGAGTTGAGGATTTCCCCGTCATGCCCGCCGAGATTGCGGCTTTCCACCTGAAGCCGTACAACTTCTGCGAGTACAACCCCACCAACGATGTGCCACCCTCGAACCAGGAGTTCAACAAGAGCACTAGCTACGAGGATGCGAACAAGGGCTCGTGCTGCACCACCAAGGGCCGATTGTAAAAGACGGAGAACAAATAAGGTGGAAGCATTAGAAAGGTTACACAGCATTCCAGTTTTAGAAAAAATCACCTTTTTGCCATTTCGTTCATTATACTTGATTGCTTAGAAGCTGGGACATACTCTTCATACATACTCGCTCTACGAAAATACAGAATAACCCCCAATTAAGAGCGTTCTTACTACCTATTCCTGACCGTCTTACAATTTGATGTTGGTTCATTGCAACTCCCTTTGTCCCTACTGTGAATCTGGGCTAGCCATGGCGAACTGTTCCACCAGGCTGCTCAAACTATTGGACTCGATCTCATCCGCCTTGCTCGTGATGTCGACGGGCCATACGCTGTGAACAGCCTGCATGGGGCCCCTCATTCCCATGTCCTGCACATCTTCAATGCTGGCTATGCCCCTCATCAAATTCAACTCTTCTGGTCGCATCCGACCCTTGACGATCTGGAAGAGACTCTCAGCTACATAGTGACTACGAGCTTGATCCCGGAGGCCTTTGGCAGCGAGGAAGAGGGTGGACCGAGTAACCTCGAGGTCAAAATCATGTGTCTGCTTGTCAATGGCGTCTAGACACATGAATGCCGCCAGGGCGAGGGGCTGGCAGATGAAGACGTCTGTTTCGTTGAACCCGTGGCGGAGGTAGTAGATGCGGATCAGTGTCAAGAGGTGCTTTGTAGCTATAGACATCATCTCTTTGGGACTAGGGGTTTGGGTTACGGGTCGAGGGACAAATCGCTCGTAGATCGTCATGATGAGGTTCTGGTGGTAGAAGCTGGGATTGGTTAGGCCATGGGCGATGTCGGGGCGGTTAATACACTAACTGAAGGTTAAAGTGACCTGGGTGCACAATGAACCTGGGCTTGAGGCAGTCCGGCAGACCGTATGACCAGTTCCTAAACTGAGTGTAGAAGGTGTTGGCTTGTTCCAAAGTGACAGGTTCGCCGTCGTTCGCAAAGTACATCTCACAGACTGCGTTCATGATCTGAAGGAACTGACACCTTGCCTTGAAGAATTGGCCGAAGTGGGCCGGGAAGAGGGTTGCTTCGAGAGGGTACTTGAGCCACACCTCACCGTACCATCGTGCATTCCCCACCGGGTCTGGAAGAGCCACTTTGGGGGGTTGTTTGAGAGTTGGAGAGTGCATGAAATGGTACGCAGTGAATCTGTCGTTGGATCTTTAGCAGCGGCCAACACCACTTCTACAGTCAGTCAAACTTACGTCTCATAGGTGTATAGCACCCACGCTGTGAAACATCTCCCGTCCCTCGTGCGTTGGTCCTGAATCTCTTCAGTGTCGTCAAACAACTTCAGCTTGTGAGCAAGGTTCAAAGCTTGTACGCAATAGGCCCTCCCAAACTTGTCAAGACCACAGATATTGTGCACTGTGTTGAGTATGACACCGGCTTGGACCGTCGTGAGACGAGGAATGTTCGCTTCAAGCTCCCACAGACGCTTCGCCTCAGCCAAGAACCGATACAGGAGCGTCTGTGGATTCCAGTACTCAGCCCGGTCGCGGAACCTAGAGTGGCAGATCTGTCGCCAGTCAGTTCTGCAGCGCCCCAGCAAAGAGACTAAGAAGCTCGCGTACGCATGTATAGGCTAGAAGGGCATTGACTAGGAGCGATGAGCAAAACGTGTTCCTCCCGGAGACCATATCCTCTAGAAAATAGTCCTTTTGAAAGACCACGTGGGGAAGGTATTCGCAGCGCAGGTAGATGTTGAGAAGCTCCCTCATCAGAGTGTCGTTGGCGCAAACGGCGGTCCATGCCGATGGTTTGGCTGCCGAAAGAAGAGGGTCGATTACTTCTGCAGAGTGAAGTGGTTTGACATACGGGCTTTGATAGGTGGAAAGGGTGAGACTTTGAGGCCTTGGAGGATTGCTTTGGTTGCTGGGACCCTGGTAGAGAGATGCGGCTTCGTAAATGAGCGAATCGAGATACGGGTTGTTGGAGAGGAGACCTTCTGGCATGTCAGAGACATAAGGAAACTCGTATCGAAACCTCGCTTCAGGCGTAAGCGCCATCTGAAGCAGCAGGCCGCCAGCCCTGATCTGGTTGAGAATACTATCAACGCCAGCTCCAGACCTGATCCTCCGCAAAATGTCCTCCGCTTCGTCGTCTGGAAGTGTTGCTAGAAGCCCGTATAGCTCTGCATATTGCGACTCATTCTGCTGTACCTGAGTAAACTTTCTCTTGAGGGCTTGCGAGTGCGTCTCTGTTGATGCTGTCTTGTACACGCACTCGATACTCTTTTCCTCACATCGACTGCAAACTGGTCGCTGGCCAGAACACTGCAAATTTATCTTAGAGACGTTTCATACAAAGCTTGGTTTGGGATTTAGAAACCTTTGACTTCCGCTTACGGCAGGCTTCACAGGCCGCGGAGATCTTTTGCCTCGCGGGGGTGCTGAACGAGGGGTGGCTTGGCGGTGGCGGCCCGAACTGCCGTGCCTGAAGAGGTCGCAAGGTGGACATGACTGGAAGTTGAAGCGATACACGGCCAACAGAGGCGGCGATGCCTCAAGCCCGTGGGGAGATGAGGATGGCTGTTGGGAGCGAGCCTGATCGGAGAGCTCGTAGTACTTTTTTGATCGGTGCGGAGCTTGTTCCGATACCAGGCAGGCCAATCAGTAGCTGCATGTGTCTCTCCCTTGCATTTTTGTCCTACCTGAGCTCAGTTGATATTCCCTCAGCCTTGGCCAGAAGGCGTCTGGCCGAGTTTATTCTCTTGGCGCAGAAATCTGGCACATATTTCCTCGGTATGAATAATCACAAGATACCGGCTACCGAGCCATCCACACAAGACAGCATTAGTATGAAGGAAAGAGGTTATACTATTAAGGTATTCAATTATCTTGGAGCATTAAGAAGGCAAGCATATTATTTCTATACTTGTACTGTGCGATTCTTTCGAGGATTGCTAATAACCTTTCCTTGGGTTTCAACTTTTCATCTTCAAATATGTCATTAAAGTAGTATGTAATCATGCTTCCATTGTATATCTTTAAGGAGACCTCGCTTGACAAACACACGAAATTTCGTTTCTTGGCATAGTTTCATCGATCCAACCTCCTCCACTGGAATTACGCTCCAAGCAGAGAAACAGCTCAGTGTTTCTTGGCAAGCGAGGGTCTGAAACTGAGGTTGAAACAAACTTTAGAAACCCAATATTGCACCAATGAGCAACTCGGTAACAGGCCTGGAATACCAAATTTGGCATTTTTGAGTTGGATACGATAAATGTTTCTCATGTCATGGCCTCATAAACACGAAACTCGGGTAGGTTCCCGATGGGAGACCAGCTGACCAGCCCATTTATATCTCGTCTATGGCCACACTGAAACTTTTGCAACACTCGTCCAGTATCGTTCATTTCGTTCTTGACCCTCTTTTATTTCCATTCGTTTATTATGCCTTCTTTTAACCAACTCTTTGCCGCTCTTTTGCTTTGTGCTGTCCGGAACAGCACCGCGGCTCCTGCTTGCAAGCCGCGTCCCAAGGATGCCACGTCAGGGTCTGCTGGTTTTGGACCTGGCGAGTTCTTTGAGTGGCCTGTTGCTACCACCGATCCGAATACGATTATCCGGGGGCCAGTAGCCACTGCCACTTTTGATCAAGAGCCTGTGGCTACTGCTGATGCTAGCACTTTTGCTCCCGTTCCCGTGGTCTCCATCGATCCAAGCACCTTGGCCCCGGAGCCTATAGCCTCTGAGGCGCCAACCACTCCGGCCTCAAAGCCCGAGACCACGGCGAATCCGAGTGTTTCTAGCACGAAGCCAGCTGCTACTGAAGCTTCGGGGGACAGCAACAACAGTTCGGAGCCAGCCACCTTCGAGGCAAACCCGAACGTCGGCAACGGAGGAAGTGACTTCAAGGACTCTGCTCGCTTCCGCGTCTATGGAGCAAGCTCCACTGAAGCTGAGGAGGCTCTGGCCATGCTTGAGGGGGCTTACGACTGCTTCATTGGCAAGCTCGGCTGGAGATCATCTGGCTTGACCTTTTACGACAACGACGACACTTACTACAAGACTAATTTTTACACTGTCAGCTCCCTTGATGGAGGTGCCGCAGGTCTTCAGCATTCCGATATGGCAGCTGGATTCGGCTACGTCGAGGTCCTGCAAGAATATCTCACAAACCCGCAAATCACGGTCCATGAATACGGTCACGTCGTCCACTTCCATCAACGAACGTGGGTGAACCAGGCCAACACGGGAGCTTGGTGGGAAACTGTCGCAAACTGGTTCTCAGACACGTACAAGACATCTGACATCTGCGCGGAAGCTCGAGAGAAGCACAGCCAATCCACGTCACCTACTGAAATCGACTTGCAAAAGGTCGTCGGGGATTCGTTTCAGGTTATCGTCGATGGGTCTACGGACAGTGGGAATTATTATCAGGCCTGGCCTTTCCTGACGTACTTGACTTCTAACCCTGATGACTTTGCTGGGCTCGGACAAGATGCAATTCGTCAGCTCATGGTTCAATATCCCGAAGACAGCAACGAAACGCCGCTCCACACCCTATCTCGCGTAGCCGAGAATGCGACTGTTGCTGAGATTGTTGGACGGTATTGGGCACACATGGCTTATCTAGATATTGGCCACCCATCCGCAAAGGAAGCCTTTCTCAGCCAAAGAGACACTCTCGACTTTGATAACCTCGAATCCCAAGGTAGTGGCTCTTACAAGGTCAAGGCTGACCGTCAGCCGCGCTACATGGGATCGAACATCACCCCCCTCACGACATCCGGGGATGGAAAGGTGGAAGTCAAGGTCGAGTGCGACGCTGCCTTTACTGCAACTCTGGCTATCCACGATACGTCTTCTGGAAAGGCCCGCTACGTTTCTCTTGTTGATGGCGTGGCCTCGGCGTCGGTCGCTTCAGGTGAAGAGGCCAGTCTCGTGGTCGCAAACACTCCCGCTGAGCTCATTAACTACGATGCATTCAACCTGTCGGAGGATGTGCAAAAGGGATTGGACTACACCGTGACAATCACCGGTGCTACTGCTGGCGGAGCATAAGGAAGAGAGAGGACAGATCCTTCAGACTCTGCACATCTTTGTCATTTTTCAATAGGAAGATGTTGACAACATGGAAGATGATGAATAACGCAAGGCTCAAATATGTACTATAGAAGAATATAGAGTTATTGTATCTCAACTAAATGAGTATTCCTCCCACTAAACATTACGATTTACAGAGTCAACATGAAAGCAAGTGAGAAGGCCCCAAGAGCGATCTTCCATCCATCAATGTCCAGACGAAGGCCTCTTCCCTCCACAACTACCATGGTCGGAGCGGATGTGGGTGGCGCGGTCGCTGGCTCCGAAAGTGTCGTGGCCTCCGAAAGCGTCGTAATGCTCCTTGTCGCTGCTGGTGCTTGGTTACCTGCTTGGTCACTGCCCTGGGCATCACCGGAACCACCATGCTCTCCGTTTCCAGCAGGGCGGTCACCCTCTGAATCTGGTGTAGTGGTTGGGACTTCGTGAACCTGGGTGGAAACCTGGGCGGAAACCACGGGGGCGTCGACGTTTGAGGGAGCTGTTGATTCAGAGTATCCCTTTCCATCGCCTCCAGCAGCTGGCTGAGACTGCTTAGGACCAGGGATGGTGACGGAGGATCCCTGATACTGGATCTGAGAGGCAGAATGCAGCGCACCGCCCTGGGTGAAAGGGCGATCCGAGGTTGGGTGTACATCCAAGGTCGAGTGAGCGTCCACGGTCGGGTGGGCGTACAAGGTCGAGTGTGTGACTTGGACAGGTTGTGTATACGTGATCGTAACCGGATGTTCTGCGCACTTCTTGCACACTGATGTGACAGTCGTGACGCTTTCGACGTCACTCGTCACACATGGAACAGTGTATGTCACCGTGACCGGCGCTGTCCAACTAGGATCGGAGCAGACAGATGTAATCACCGTCACAGCATGCGTCTCGGTGACGACACCGGGCTTGCGTGAGGTTGAACCAGAGTGAACAGAGGTGTGTCCTGGGGCTGGATATTGTGTCTTGGAAGTTGGAGAAGAGATTGGTGTACCATCCGAACTCTGGCTCGGCAAGGCGGGCGTCGAATAGGTGTGTTCTGACCCGGTGGAAATGCCGACCTGGGAGCTCTCGAGACTTGACGCAGAGCTGCTAGCATCGGAAACAGATGCAGTAGTGGTAGTGTAGACATTCGTTGGTTCGGAAGTGGAAACGTCAGATTGGGAGGTCTCAAGAGTTGACACAGAGTCGGTAGTGGTACTGGCTGGATCCGACTCGGTAGTCGTAGGATAAGAGTACGTTGACTCGGAGAGAGTGGTGGAAATCTCGGTTTCAGAGCTCTCGAGACTCGACAAAGAACTAGTGTCATCCGTGGTTGACGTGGTAGTCGTCTCGCTGGAAGGAAGAACAGTAGAAGAGCCAGTAGTCAAGGCAAATGTGGTGTCCGAGGATGTAACAGAGGATTCCTCAGTGGTAGTCGGGAGAACGAAACTGGAAGTCTCCGAAGCTGTCTCGGACGACGTGGAAAAGGTAGTGTTTGCAGGTCTAGTAGGTGTCTCAGTGGTCTCAAAGCTGGTGGTCGTTGCCTCTGTCGTTGCCTCCGTCGACACATATGTGGTCGTGTTTAGGATCGGTGTAAGAGTCGTGAGTGAGACGCTCTCCGTGGTGCTCTCCGCAGTGCTCTCCGTGGTGCTCACAGCAGGCACTGGCCGGTCAACCTCGCCCGAAAAGAAGTTGTCTGGCCTGCTTCTTGCAAAAATGGCATGCTGCAGAGTGCGAACGTCGAAACCGACCGTGGTGCCGTTGGTGAGTTCGATCGCCAGGCTGTATGACATGTCGATCGTCCAAGAACCCTTGATACCGAGCATGTTGGCGATCCTGAAGGCCAAGACTTCATCCTCAGCGACTGCTCCCGTGTACTTGGACCGGAAAGTCTTGACTTGGCAGCGCTGAACCGCTTCTGCTGTAATGTCCCGAGACTTGGTAATCTTGTTCTCGTGGTCAAACTCAGTGCCAATGACAACAGAAGTGCCGTCGCAGAGGAATCCATCATCTGTCGCAGCTTGGCTGGCAACGAAGGTGACAGAGTTCCAGGGTCCAAGCTGGCCAGGGACCTCGATGTCGAACTGGTAGATAGGTCGGTCGTCGATAGTCTTTTCTGACTGGGACTCATAGACCTTTGTCCTGTCGACGGCGCTGTAGTAAATCGGGGGATAGAACTTCTCGCCCACAGTCGCAATCTCAATGAAGTACGTTCCCGCCTGGAGGTCCGCCTGGAGCTCCTCGCTGAACCGGCAATAGAGATAAAAGTCGCCAACCATGTTCTTGTGCCACTCTGTCCAGTCATTCAAGGTGACCGAGAAAACGGAAGTCTCTTCGTCAAAGCTAGAGGTTCCCACCAGGTTCGACCCCTGATCCATCACGTACGCCTTCTCAGCGACATCGACAATCTCAGCTGGGAGAGCAAAGCTGACGACCGTATCGGCAGGGACACGGTTAGGTATCAGGATCTGGACGTGCAGCTCCATCCAGTCACCGGGGGCGTTCATGGTGCGGGACTGGGTGCCTTGAAGGGCAAGAGAGATGTCGACAAATGCATTCGACAATCCGGTTGGGGTGGACTTTGCCGTCAGAGTTGTAGTGATTCCAGGGATTGAGGCAGTAGTCTCTACCGCGACATCAGATGTCGTGGTCACGTCAAATATTGTGGTGCTGGGGGTAGTTGTTTCCGACAAGCTGGCAACGGTAGAAGTGGGAAGACTCTCTGTCGTCGCGCTCGTGCTGGTCTGCCCAGGAATTGGATCATCGCCAAGCTGAATACTGAACGTGTCCGAGAGGAAGAGCTGCCAGTCATCCGCATTGCTGGGGTTTCCAAACATGCGAAGAGCCCTGCTGAGAAGCTTGTACTTCCCTGAAGGGATCGCCGTCCCGTTGGCGAAGCTCTGGAACCTCGTGAAACCAACGTTGCTGAACCGCACGGGGAAGGTGACAGGAAAGTTCACATAGCTTCCAAACACATCTGGCTGGCCTCTCAGCGATCCAGACCATGCCTTTGACGATGCACCAGCGACAAATGGATACTCAAAGTCGTCGACGGTCCAGTCTTCGCCGACGAGGTCAAGAGAGAACTCGTACGTGCCGTAGCGCAGGGCGTAGTAAATCTCGGGCGAGTCGAGCTCATCAGGCCTGTACGGCAGGTTCTTCCAGTTGATGGGGTAGAGGTAGCCGTCATTCGAATCATAGCGGAAGGGCAATGGGGCGCCCTCGAGGGGTGTCCAGTTATATGTTGACACTTCGACGCCCATGTAAGGCACGGTGATGAACTCGTCGTTGGATCCCTGGAAGACGATCTTGCCGCTCCACAGAGCACCGCTATCGGACTCAACGTCCGGGGCGTTGATAGTAACTTGAACGTCATGCGTTGCGCCCGCTGCGATGGTGATGCTGTCGGGTGCCTCGATGGATCCTTGGCCTTGAAGAACAGGAGGGTAATAGAGCATCGGATACCAATACTCATCCCTAGACTGCACCGTAGCAGCCGCCACGTGAGAAACCTGGTATGTGACTGCCTCTGAACCAGTATTCCGCAGGGTAATGGTATGCGTCTTGACCCGGTTGTCCGTGTCGTTCAGTGCGATGAGTGGCTCGGACACAAGAACAGTCTCATAGTCCATCAACTTCACCGCGTCGACCAGTCCAGCACCCTGCTGGGCCAGAGACGCAATCTCACTGACAACTTCTCCCATCGCGGCATCATAGGATGGAAGAAGAGAAGCAGTAGAGGCAATCCTGCGGAAGAACTCCTCTCCATCCTTCTTCTTACTGTTAAAGAACAGCGCCGCCAGACCAGCCATGTAAGGCGTCGAGAAAGATGTTCCCGAAGCAATAGCGTAGTCATTGTCAGGAAACGCGCCGTAGACAGCTCCTCCAGGCGCCGCGATGCTAGGGGAGAAGTCGTTCTCAAAGGTCAACCCCCAAGAAGAGAAAGCAGAGACCTGTCCCGCGCTAGGATAGTCCTGCTCTGAAACTTCAGCATCTGCATCAGCCTCGACTTCAAGAGTGATATTCCGTCCCGAAGCAACCTGCTTCTTGACCCATTCGCCAACAGAAGCATCTGTCGTGGCCCAGAGGTGCACCTCGGGGCTGACCGTGATATCTGAGTCGTAGAACACGCCTTGGTTGTACGAGTCAAAGATGAGGAAGTAGCCGAAGCCCGTGCTGGACAGGTAGTTGTAAGCCTTTCCTGGGAAACAAATGCCTCTCTTAATCAAAACGGCTTCATCTTCGCTGCCGTAGAGTGTGGGGTCGCAGGAATCTCCCTCGTCGAACTGGAGCGGCACGCTTGTCGACTCATTGAGCTTCTGTCCGTCTGGAGTGACGTATCGCAGCTCGAGGGTCTCGCCAGATGAGGAGGCGAGGGTGGCAGGCCATCCGAGGACCTTCTTCGAGTTGACAGATGCAACAGAGACGACACCGCGACCGGAAGCAGGGGAGCTGGCGTAAAAGACGCCTTGTTCTCCAGAGTTGCCAGCCGCAATGAGCACGAGCCTCCTCTCAGCAATCTCACTTGCAACGCGAGACATGACTGAGCCAGAGTATCCATTGTCCACTCCGAGAGACAGTGACACAATATCGCAGTCATCAGCGTCGGCTGCGAGCATGCCCTTGAGGACAATGTCGTTAGGCGTGCTCCCATCACAGCCAAAGACCTTGTACATGTAGACCTCTGCCTCGGGTGCGACACCGACAAAGTCCTTGCTCTGGCCGACGATGACGGAAGAGACAAATGTGCCGTGGCCATTGCAGTCTTGAATGTCGGTGCTATCGTCAAGCATGTTCTTTCCGCCGGCGATTCTGCCAGACAGGACAGGGTGAGAGGCATCTGCACCGCTGTCGACGACACAAACACGCTGACCCTGACCCTTGATACCTCTCTTGTGAAGCTCATCAACTCGAGTGACTTCATGAGGGTTCCACTTGGGGCTGGCATTGTTGGTGTCAAACTCGACGTCTAAAGTGATGGCGTAGACGGGCCAGGCATCGACAACACCTGGAACATCCTTCAGCTCGCCGAGGGTCATGTTCCCATCGTTGTTGATCTTGACAGAAACAGCCTGGAAACCACCAGTCGCCGAGGTCAAGTCCTCTGCCACGCTTGCATCGTAGCCGAGTGACTCGATCTCGCCGATGAGAGCAGAACCCCTACGGCCAATGTCTCGGCTTTGAAGGGAAGTGCCGGGTTCAAGCTCGACAATGAATTTTCCGGGGATGATGGCCGGGCCGGGAGCTTCAATGGGCTTTCGTGAAGCTCTGATGCTATCAGCATCCCAGGCAAGGGCCCCAGTGATAAGAGTCGCCAAGGTGGCTCCCCTCAACCAGAGTGAAACCATCCTGTCGGCTCAAGGGTGATCGACTTGGCCCACTTGTTCAAAAGAGTGAAAAAGGGTAGGAGAGCAAAACGAACGGCTAGGATGCTATATCACCCAAACTAAGACTGTCAAATTATCTCGGCATTGAGCCGCCTTTATGAATCCCGGAACCTCTGGGATCATGCAGGTCAAGAAAAACGCTCAACCTCGTATTATCAATGCCGACTTCGGAATCACATCACGTCTAGTATCCGCTTCGTTTATGATAGCGGCTGAATTGGTCATTGCCAAGAAACCTTTTCTTCGAGCCACCTGCCCTTCGTGATTGCTTGGTCAAGGGCTCGAAGAAGGGGGGTGGGGGTCAGACTTCTGAGCAACCCAACGGAAATCCCTTCGTGATTGCAGTCACGGACATTACTAGCCGTACCTGGCTGCAGCCGTTCCTTGTTTGATGGGGCATCCACGTGGTGGTCTGAAGGCTATCCTGGATTGGTGGAACTATTGACTTTTCGAGCTATCGAAGGCCGGCTCGACAGGGGCTCAGGAACGATTGTGCGAGCCAAGTTGTACTAGAGATGGGCCTTTGTGGACCACCCTTGGGTGATAGGCCAGGATATCTAGACCAGCTCCATCTAATCTTATCTGATCATCTGATAACAGGCTCTGGTCCGTGCTGGCACCGACACAGCCGAACACCGAGAACGAGGGTCAATATCCACCCTGTAGGCATACCGTGAGCATCCAGTGTTGTTTCTAGCTGCCTTCTTTGAATGGCTCTGAGTTCCAGATGACATCCAATGTAGGCCCTATACATAAGCTCTCAAGTTTCGGACTTTTCATTTCCAAACTTCTCATACTCAGTACTAGCTATCTAGCCACACCTATATGTGCAAGAGTGCTTGCAGCAGCGTCTCGTGCTTCAGTGAGGGCTTTTAACGCTGGATACAAGTCCGCTGCGACGGCGCCATCGTTTTCCTGGTCTGACAGCAAGTCCATGAGACTGCTTAGGGTGCTTGAGCTATGGTAATGAAAACCGATTTCATGCCTTAGGAACTGGGTAGCAATGGAAACTAGCTCAGAACACAGTTGGGCAGTTTCAGACCGACCCGCCTCACTAGTTCCAAGCCAATACCGACGCGTGAGCTCCCTTTCCAGTCTCATCAAGCATAGGTCGAAGGCGGTGGCGTCAGACCAAAGCTCGTCCTTACTCCGCCAACCGAGGAGCAAGGCTGCCTTGGAACCCTCGCTCCCGATCGGAAGCTCGGGATTAGAACGACTATCGAGCAGAGCGCCCACGGCTTCCGCTCGGCCCTGATATGCTGCGACCATGAGAGGTGTTACGTGACCGCCAGCCGCCGCTCCAGGATCAGCCCCTCGACGCAAGAGATCCTGTATTATGATTGCGTCCTGGGCGAAGTGCAATGGCTGGGCTCCGAGATGATTCCCAACTGTTGGGTCCGCCCCATGTTCAAGGAGAATTTTTGTCAACCGCTGCTTATTTGTGCTCACAGCCAATATCAGAGGTGTTTCGCCAGCTGAATTTCTCAAGCCTATGTTTGCGCCGTGCTGGATCAGGGCCTTCAAGGCTGCTTCTGAAAATTGTGATTTGGAATCAAGATGGCCTCTGCAGAGACGATGGCAAGCGGTGTCGCGCTTGAAACCATACCTCCCGTCACATGAGAATCCGCCTCGACGTAGTAGAGCAAAGAATAGTCCCCAGTTTGATTCGTCGATGGCAAGAAAGAGGAGCGGTGACTCGTCATCAAAATTGAAGGTGATATCTGCTCCTAATTCGATGAGGTGCTCCGCTAGGCGCATGAATTTCCGATCGATACAAAGTTGAAGGGGACTTGATTTTCCTGATCTCCGCCCATCGTTGGGATCTGCACCCTTGGAAAGCAATACATGAGCCAGAGCTACACACCCACTATCAATAGCGAGATGTAGGATTGTTGAATGATCTTCCAGGACAAGGTTGGGATCTTTCAGGTAGTTGGCAAGAAAGAAAATATATGCCTTCGTTTCTTGATCCTCGGAATATCTTTTCAAAGCGGTGACCAGGTGCGCTGTAGCGCTTGCCGCCAGGGCAAGCCCGGTGATACCATGGCTAGAGAACTCCGCCAGGGAAGAATTGCATGGTTGGCAATCCAGCTCGACGAAGGCTTGCAAAACCTTCGCTTGATATTCTGGAAACACGAGGTAGAGAGGGCCTAGCCATCCCAAGCCTTCCCCCCTGAGGCGGATGTGTGATACACCGGTTCCGACAGCGTATGTCGCGGCCAAGAGAGCCGTATGTGAATTATCTTGGTCCTCCGAGTGAAGATAGTGTTGGAATAGAGTTGCATGGTTGTTTTCAAGAGCCCAGGTTGCCGCCTGGACCACAGAATCCCAGGGCAACGAATCCGAGACAATTGGACTAGTTATCAGGTTTTTCCACAGCGGAAGTATCCCATGTCGATCTTCAGTCCAGATGTGCCGGGTTAGTAAGAGCCACTGGTTCTTTGCATAGGCGAGGAAGAGATGGACGTCGTCACGCACTCTCCACCTTTGATTCTGCAGTTTGTACGACAACCTTTCCAAATCGACTTTTGGATCGCGCTGATGCCTGTGCTTCGCTAGCAGAGTGATGCCTTTGCGAAATGCTTCTGACGGCATGACCGACCTGGCCGTTGCTTGAGGTACCTGTCCAAAGGAGGCTTTCTGTGCTGTGGATATCCGATTCTCAAAAATACTGTAGCTTAGATACGTTACGCACACGGCACTCAGCATCATTTCCGCTTCGGAGAGGTCAAAGTGAAAGATGCCAGTCTTCTCATCTGACGAAGGGGCAGTGAGGTGCAGGAGCACACTGTAGTGAATAAATCTGACGCGAAGATCTTCCTCGTCAACATCCAGCAGGCTGCCCCCATAAGCCGAAAGAAGCGCTTTCCCAGTGCTGACAAGTGTTGAGTCGTCCCAAGCGACGTTTCCTGGCTCAACGTTTGACGCTACGCGTAGTTCATCCATGTCCATAGGCGGTTCGGCCGACGCGACCAACTTGAAGAGCTTACTGCCATGTCTGCCATCGTCCATCCGGGACAGCGCCTTGTCAAACGCTCCGGGCAGGTCTTTGGGTAGGTTTCCTAGTATATCCAGAATTTCCGCCTCTGATCGCAGTTCTTGGGTGTATCTCGGGCAGATGTCCTCAATCTGAAGAGAGAGCCATAGGAACATGCCCTGGCATCCCGCAAGGAGTTGTTCCTCCATCAACCTCTCTAGCTCTGTTGGTAAGGGCCTAATGGCATTCCATCTGGAAATTTCCGCTGCAAGGTATGCGCGGATCTCTTTGGACCTGTCTGCAGTCTCCATGGAGAGAGTCCACACCGCATCGATGCTGGACTTAGCAGCAGAGTAGCAGGCCGACGTGGGCCGCGATGACCATAGAATGCTCACCCATCGATGTTCTCCCAGGCGGTGCAATTGGTCAAAAACTTCGTCGACTGCTTCTTCAGGCATTTCATCGAGCCCATCGAGCACAAAGATTCCTCTCCAATTAGAGGGTGTGGCTTTGATCAGGATATCAATGCATTCCTCAGGCGCTACATGAGGAAACAGTATTGTCTCTGGCTGCTCGAGTAGTGACACGAGGGAAGGCTCCAGAGCAGGATTCTGCAATGCTTGTCCAACAATGCTACCTAGCAAAGTACTGGCAGATAGGGTCTTTGGATTGCTGCTCTGGCAGAAGAAGTATGACACAGTTACAGCTCCTATGATCTCAGTTAGCATCTGTAAGATCATAGAAAGGGTAGAACCAACCCTGGGGATCCATGGATGGTGCGTTCAAGGTCAGGTGAGCAACGGCAGAAGCCATTGTTACCGTCTTTCCTGACCCAAGGTTACCCTTGAGCCAAAGAACGGATTCAGCCTTGGAGGATAGCCAGCTCTTGTACGAATCTGTTCCATACATCCAGCTTGACGTGCCTCTCTTCCTTTCCCTTCGCCAGATGAGGTTGAACTCTCCCTGGTCCGGACACAGGGCGGCAAGCAGCCGATGCTTGCGTGTCTCATTTTGTTGTGTTGTGGATTCTCGCGATATGGTGACCTGCAGTCGGTTGAATCGGTCCAGGATTGACGACTGACTTTGAAGATCGGTTTTGGCAAGCTGGATTGTCGCCTGTTTCTCGATCAACTGGCCCCAGGTTGTGAGGTCCGACTCCAAGGGTTTAAAAGTCGCGTCAAAGGTGGAAGTAAACGAAGTTGCAAGCTGGGATAGGGTAGACTTGCCACAATTGTGCACAATCTTGGCGCAGATATTGACCATGATAATCGTGTATTCGCACATGTAGGATTGAAGTATGGTGCATTGAGGAAACAACATGGCGAAATCTTTGTGAAGCGATAGAGGTTGTCCAAGCCTCAACATCATGCTTGTAACATTTTCAAAGTATGACAGAAATGAAAGAGATGCCTGGCTTCGTTAGCAAATGCCACATGTTAGTGATCCAGCCATTCTAACCTCTAGAGACAAGCGAACGACAGCCCAGACACCACACGCAATCAAATTTTGGGACCCTCCCACCATGACATCTCCAATGGGGGCAAATTGCCGCATGCGTTCCAGGATGGCCACAAGCCGAGTGCCGTACGGCCTCCATGACCGGTGTGCCCTGGCGCCGTCCGCGTTGATCTCCTCAGTAAGCCTGATTATGTCGTCTGAACTTGGGGGGCTCTGTGACTGCAAGTTCTTGAATCTGTTGCGCTGATTCTTGTTACTTAGAGAAGCTCTGAACTCCGAAATGGCGTGGGCGAGCCTGATCTCTGGCTTCAGCTTCGCCGCAAAGCCGACGGCCTGAGATAAATCCTTCATTGGTCTGATGGGACAAAGTTCCGTTTCCCTGTTCGTCACACCAGCCTCATATCCAATGGCTAGTGCACCACTTCTTGTGGAGTCGAATGTCCCCAAGCATAAAGGAGCTAGCGAAGGGAGAGTTGAGAGAAGTAAGATGGGATGGGGTGATCAAGTTGAAATATCAACTTGGCTGTGCGGGGTCTGGCCTTGATTGTGACCAGCCCAGCGACTGAAAATTATAGAGACTTCATTGGTTTTCATCGCGAAGGGGGGTACAAATAAGGCAGACTGGCATTTTCTTGGCTGGCGAGGAAGCGAAGGGTGGCTGTATCTGGGCGGTAAATGGGCGCTACCATGCAACTTTGTGTTTAAGGTTGACCAGTTGAAACGGTGGATTGTGTTCCTGCCTACCTAGGTATAGATATCAATGGTCAGTGTGAAACCAACTTTCACTTCCTCCTTCCAACTACACATCGTGGAAATAGCGGACAGGCCTTTCGCGTTCCCTCACCAGGCTCACTCTGCCGGGAGCCAGCATGAACGCCATGTACTGTTCTAACAACCAACCTTAGGAAAGACAGAGCAGCGCCACATCTATTCTTTTCGGGAACCGATGACCTGTGTTTCGGGTTCCCTACCTGTTTCAAGACTTGCCTGCCATCTACCGCCAACACCTCGAACCCTAACTCTAACACTCAACTCAACCAAGCTCCAAGGCTAGCTCTTGTTTCAGAGAAAATCTCTTTGTTTGAAATATTCCTGTATCTTCTGATAACCGGCGACATTTCCAGCATGGAAGTGATACCCCGCACCTCTGCTCAACTTCACTCGACCCATCCAGCCGAGAACGCTTGTCGCCTCCCTATTGGTCCATAAATGAATCAGGCTCGGCACAAGGCGTTTCTCTCTCCGACGTAATCATGTCATCTGCCTTGACCCTCAGCACAGGAATGCCCCGCGGACCTGCAAGGCCGCCCACCATGGCAAACATGTCCTCTCTCCAATCTGCCATCCAGGCGTCAGGCCTCCTTCAAGCTGTTGCTGAAGATTTGTGCATTGACACGTCTTGCGTCCAATTCTGCGCCACTCTCCAGGTCGTGCTGACAGATATCGTCAAGTGGCTCCGGACATTGCCCGACGATCGAGACTCGGAGCGGGAGGCGACCGCACTCCTTGATCAATTAGAGGGTCTCTGCCAGGTGATTAAGACGCACCATCATGCCTCATATCTAGGGTATAGCTAACTATAAAAACACATGTAGCCGCAAGATGCAGCACATACTACAACCTTGCCGGAGGGTCCTTACTCAGGCCTTGACCTGCTTATGGCTGACGCTGATGCTGTAATACCAATGATTCGCAACTTGGCCAGCTCCAAGGCATGCCAACGGCAGCGGCGGACTGTTTTGGCTTGTCTCGAGTCATTTCTGCCTCAAATTTCCGAAGAAAAATTCGCCGTCTCACCCTCCGATGCCGACCTCCGCGCAGCAAGCGATGATCCACCCGAGTATGGTAGAGAGATAGTGTCTCTTCACCGGGCTCTCTTTACACACTGCTGCTGTGCCAAGTCCGAAAAAGTCGTTGCCCATATTAGACTGCACAACAGTGTTCAAGACGATAGCAAGGTAACATTCGGGGTCATATTCAAGGCGCATCCACATCACGATGGGTGTGCTTCTGATTGCTCACCTTGGTGGCAAGACACGCAGATATCTGTCCAGCGAACAGTGTGAGTTCTAAAAAGATCTTTCTAATGGACTGGCATGTTTTAACCTAGCGATAGAACTTTTGAAGACCACTCTACATGTGAATTTGAACAAGTTGGACTTGATTCAGATCCTTCATTCTGTACATATATCTCAACACAAGAGGAGCAAGGTCTGGTGCTGTTGTACTTTTCGGTCCTGGGGCAGAGGCTCTACTTTGAGACTCACGACGACCCCCCAAAACTCTGGGAGCTCGACAGACCCAGCATATCCCTCGGTCGGCTTTTAGCAGAAATATGCGAGTCAGGAAATGACCTGACCGAAAAGATGAAAGAGGTCCTCTCATGGCTCTTGGTCAAAGCTGTTTGGCAGTATTACAGCTCTCCATGGATGCGTGAGCCATGGAACAAGGAGAGCGTGCATTTTCTTTTCGAAAAACGAAGAACCGATGAAGGTGAAGAACTCACAGGCATATTTGTCAACGAACCTCTTCTTTCCGTCTCCATCGTTCCCAACCCACGCGAAACCGAGTCTGCCCCGGGCGCGAAGAAACCAGGTCGCCCACTACTCTTTGGGAGGCCTCTTCACCCAGTACCCAAGATTCTTGCTCTTGGCGTCATGTTGATCGAAATCCAACTTGGGCGGCCGATAGAAAGCTTTTACGGTGAGGCCGAATGGTCTCAGTATTGTCCCAAAGGAAGGGCAAACCCAAACACCAACTTCAAGATCTGCAGGGATCTCATTGCAAAGCCACATTTTTTTGCGGACATCTCGGATCCCCTGGAAAATCTCATCAAGAACTGCATTCAGCCAAATAATCTTTTTGTGCCACCGCATGTTCGGGACGAGGAAGGTATCCGAGAAGCATTGTACGGGTTGGTCAATCGGCTGGAGGTTTATCTTTCCAAGAGGAAGCCGAATAACGTGAAACCGTTGAACCTGCCACGGATTTCTACCTCAAGCAAAGCGTCAATGCCCAAGTTGACTTCTTCGCCAATGTCTGCGCCGGCCAGACCATCAGTGCCGCGAGTGCTTGCTAGCAGCCAATATCGAGTAGGCCCTCCAAAGACAGAGCCGCATCCATTCATTCAGGCTTGATTAGCCCAGGACTGTCATGTAAATAGATTTTGCACCAAATATTATCATTTTCATTCTCTGCCTGCGGTCGTCCATGACACCTTGAGGTTATTTTCGCTCCTTCTCTGTTAGGTCATGCACACAGGCCCAGGCAGGGAAGGTGCACAGAATCCCGCCATTGGCAGCCCGGCGATTTTCGGGAAGAGGTTTACTCCGATGCAGGCTACAACCCCGCTCACCAACAGCACGACAGCCTCGTTCCAGATATCCATCCCATATCAATGGCTTCTTTCACGTCCGAGTTAGCATCTTTTTG
Organism: Fusarium sp. FW16.1; assembly: GCA_017654865.1. Lineage (NCBI taxonomy): Eukaryota > Fungi > Ascomycota > Sordariomycetes > Hypocreales > Nectriaceae > Fusarium > Fusarium sp. FW16.1. The sequence goes on along the minus strand of JADNRB010000006.1, from coordinate 3,159,374 downwards.
TCATGTTAGCCGCTCAGCGTCCGGCGGCTATAGGCCACTCCGTCACTACAGAGCCCCAACATGATCACTCCGTAGATGCTCAAGACCACAAGGAAAAGGCTGAGGCGCAGATCGACGCTTACGTATCCGGCTCAGACAGCCGAGCGACAGATACTGCGGGCATCCAGCGTCGGACCCTTGAGTGTCAGGCCCTTTTCGAGTCATGTCAGAGAAACCCCCATCTTTCTGGAGATGACTGGATCGACAAAATGTCAGCAGAGTTCAACTGGTGGTCTCTAGGTATTGGGGCAGCAAAGGGAGGTCATTCCTCATTGGATTATCGCGTCCAAACGCGAGACGACGTGCGCAACGTATTGGTCAATCTTCTTGACAGTCTGGCAACATCAATAGCGAAGTATATTGATGCAGGTATGCCCATATTCCCGTTTCTCTCATGCTTCTCTCAACTGACGCGACCAGCATCCGAATCCTGCTCCCTCTCTACCTCGACTGCAACTCCGGCATACGACAAAGATCTGCAGGGATCAGCAGCACATGGCTCAGAGTCACAAGCCTCTGAGGACGGCTCAATGATTGATGAGCAGAGATACTATATCGAAACGACAATTCGATTCCTGTCGCAGATTTCTATGGCCATCCGCAAGTCAGGGACCAAATTTAGACACCAGCGGGTGGATAAACTCTTGGCCGCTCGGGAACCAGAACTGAAGGAATTCGGGGACTATATGAGATACTTTCTTTTGATGAGCCCTACAAAGGTTCATACTTTGCATGGAATCTTGCATCAGTACTCTGTGACCGGAGACCCAACCTGGAAGATCCTGTGGATCACTCTCAAGACCTACTTCACGGATATTCAACGACTGACTCCAGTGCAAAGTCGGCTCATACAGGCAAACTTGGTTAGACGCAATCGATTTGACCTATACCTTGCGCGATACCATCGAAAGATGCGAGTCCAGAAAGGCCAACAGTTGCCCCCGGCCCAAGCCACGACAGTAGCCACAATGCGGCCCCAAGAACCACAAGCTCCAGCTCCGAGCCAGAGCCGTGTCTTACAGCCCTCATCAAAGCGAGACGATACCATTACCTTTCAGCTTTCAAGGACCGAGGGCTCTCAGCGATCCTCGCAGTCGGCGACTAAGATCGGCAGTTTTGTCATGCCTCAGCGCCCTCAACAGCAGAAAGCCAGATCTGTCAGCACCAAGTTGTCTCAAGGAGTCCTCAAGCAGGACTACCCAAAGTGTCCGGGAACTGAGGGTGAAAGCTTCTGGTGCCCATACTGCGCCCAACTACTGGATTCTTCATACTCTGATTCGAAGAAAAACAAACGTTGGCGGTAAGTGCACCACACCCTTGTCAAAACTCTCTAACTCCTTTAGTGGCCATGTAGTTGAGGACTTGAGCCCCTATGTGTGCCTGTATGAGGGCTGTGACAGCCCGGACGCCATGTATGTCACAACGCTCGAATGGAAGAAGCACATCCGGGAAAGACATTCCAGAGCTCAATGGATTTGTGATCCATGCTGGCTAGATTCGGAGTGTCCTGAAGAATTTGAGTTCGAGAGTGAAGTGGAATGGCGCAGGCATACTCAAACAGCACACGAAGATGAGGTGGAAGAAGACGATTTGCCGGACCTGGCTAAACTCAGTCAGCGCACAGGGGTACCCCCCATTGCGTGTCCATTATGTTACGAAGACGTGTCTCTTCGAAATCCTGAGACTGACAAGCATTTGGCTGAGCATCTTCACTCTTTCGCGCTCCAAGCTCTACCATGGGAGGCGACGGGATATGATGACGAAACACAAGTCTCTATGGGATCAGACATCGCGATGTCTAATCATTCGGTGGACAGCGAGCAGTCGACACCCGAGAAACATCAAGAATATAACGACGAGATAAACCCTTTCGACTCTATCTTAGCCATCAGCAAGTCTAGTTTTTTATACAGTCTTGGTCGGGCTCCGAGCAGTCTTGAGGACTTGTTGACAGAGATGAGTATCTACCTTGGGGAGGGGGAGCTATCCGCGCGTTTGAAAGAGTGCAACCCCTCCATCAGATCCGAGATCTCGTCTTGTCTAGCACGCCTCAATAGAACCATGCAAAGAGGGGAAGACGGATCTTTTGATTTACTAGACCCGACCTCTATTGACAACATGGAGCAAGACCTTACCGAGAGGTTTAGGTCTCTGCAACACGTGGCAAGGCTTTCACTAGTCGACTCGCTGCAAACATTGAGCTTTGACGATGGAGTTTCCGAGCTACCTGACGGCCTCAGATCTGAGAAAGCACGAGATCCTGAGAATTGGGACATAGAAACCAGCGACGGGGGCAGTGCTGATGCTCCGACTGTTAAGCGCATTCTTCCATACGAGCGCAACAGTGAATTCATCGCGCGGAAAGGACTCTCCGAAAAGATTTTTGGCATGATTCCTACCTCTTCACGGGGATCCCGGAACGGAGCACTATGGGGAGTGGGTGGGAGCGGGTTAGTCTCAATATTTGTTGTGTCTTGAACGTCAACTAACTTGACTACAGCAAAACTCAACTTGCCTTGGAATATGCATACACTCGTTGCGACGACCCCAACTGCTCTATCTTTTGGGTGCGTGCTGATAGTGCGGCAACTTTTACGGAAGATTACCGCCTGATCGCAAAAAAGCTTGAGATAGAACAACACCTCAAAGGTGATGACCTGCTTGCCGCGGTCTGCACCAGTATCGAGGCCCACCAACCATGGGTGCTCATTCTCGACGGTGCAGATGATCTTTTACTGTTCAGCAGGAAAGAAGATTCAGAGTACTTTAGCAGCCTGCTTGATTTCGTCCCGAAGGGACCGAGGGGAACTGTGCTCTGGACGACTCGCGATGAGAGCCTTGGACGGTCGGTCTCCAAGCCCCGCTTCTGTTTCAATATCAGGGCTATGGAATATCCCGAAGCCTGCCAGCTCTTCGAGTCAACAAGAGGTCAGATGACCAGGCACCAAGATACCGCGGACATGAGATATGAAAGGGATCATTTATTGGACGAGTTGCAGTGTCTTCCACTCGCTATTGTGCAGGCCGGATCATACATGCGGCATACCGGTACATCTATCCACCGCTATATGACTCTACTTGTCGAGAACAAACATCATTCAAGATTCGTCGTCTCTAAATGGAGCTACGGCGTCGTTCTTTTTACCTCAGCCATCTCGCTTGATCGGATGCACATGCAGAACAGGGATGCATATGAGATGCTTCATGTTCTTGCCCACCTAGACAACCGCGACATTACGCTCGCCTTGTTGACCGAACTCATCAGGGATACGGAGGACGCTACTAACATGGAAGATTCCCAGAGGCTTTCAAGAGCCATAGGGGAATTGACAACATTACATCTCATCTCACCAGCAGGAAGCGGATGCCAAAGTTTCGAAATGCATCAGCTTGTGCAGGACGCTGTGCGAGACTGTCAGGATGATACAGGACCGGCTTCCTGGTCCATCTTCCTCGCAAAGGCGCTCAGCCTGGTGATAAGACTTTTTTCCGTGAGCCACGCCATGAGTGTGTGTAAGCGGGCAGAAACAGGCGCAAGAGAAGGTGAGGCTACTGCTCTTCTTCGTAAAGTGTCGAGGCTTCTTGATGACGAAGAACGGTGGCTCGAGAAAGAGTCCGTGGATAAACGAGTGCTGGCGCTCCAAGAGAGGGTACTTGGTGAATCGCACCCTGAAACCATCAGCAGCGTCATGTCACTTGCGGCAACATTCTTTCAACAGGGCCGTTCCGACAAAGCCATGGAACTAGCCACCAGAGCCCTAGATGTGCGACACAGGGCTTGGGGGGAAAAGAACTCATACACCATGAAGAGCAAGGTGGCAGTCGGGATGATATTCCATCAACAGGGTCTGTACCATGAAGCCGAGGCCATCTATAGTGAGGTGTTGAATCTTCAGATCCAGGGATCTGGGCTGGGAATGGAGACCCGGCCTTATATTCTCGACTGCCTCGCCTGGACCTACTACGTCCAGGGCCGCTACGAAGAAGCCGAGGCCCACTTGGATAGTGCATGGTCCTTGCATCAGGAATTTGAGGGCAGCCAACATCCAGATACGCTACAGGCCCTTCACCAGCTAGCTGTCATTGTCCATATGAATGGCCGTCCTCAGAAGGGGATCGAATTGATGCAGACCTGCGTGGAATCAAGACGCGAGGTCTTGGGGTATGCTCACCCCTTAACGAATGTATCTACGTTGCTTCTTGAAGAGTGGAATGCAGGGGAGAGAGGTTCACAAGCTGTTGGATAACTAATTCAGGATTGGTGTGGTCAGGCTTAGGCGAAACGGTGGAGGGTTCTTGGAAATCTGGAAGATTTTCAGTTGCTGTGCTATGTACACCTATCAACTACCAACCCATTTACCATGCAATCTTGGCGACAATCGACCCAGGGAACTTTCTCACAATGAGCTTCCTAATCTCATCCACAAACAGAATACCAAGTCCGAGAGGAATAGGAATCAGCCAAAACTCAATGGGCACCGAAGCAGTGTCAAACAGATTCTGAATGCCTGGCACTTCAGTGACAAAGATGGCAATCACCAAACTGATGAGCATGCTGAGGATCAGCCAGGGGTTGCGGTGGGGCTTGGTGATGGGATCCGCCTGGAAGATGCTCAGACGACGATTTCTCACGGCGAGGATATTGCCCCATTGGAGGAAGACGAGCGTGACAAAGTAGACGCACTGTCCCGTGTTGTTGAAGTTGATGAGCTCTTCCTGGGTGTAGCCACGATATCCAGCAGAGTAGCCTTCAAACAGGAAGAAGAGCTCCGAAACAGGCATCTTGGCGTGTCTGTACATGTAAAGGAAGAACATGGAGTGGGCAGTGATGGTCTCCATGAAGCCCGTGAAGAGGTAAGCCTGGGTGTAGATCTTGGCGTTGATAAGGTGATCGTGCTTATGGTTGCGAGGCGGCAAAGACAAGAGGTCGAATTCCTCCTTTTCCATAATGAGGGAGAGACTCAGGAAGAGATCGGTAAAGACACAAATGATGATCATGAGAAATGCGCTCAGAGGGAGGGGAACACCGAAGAAGACGTTGAGGATGACGGGCCAGATCTCGGACCAACTTCCAGCAGGCAACAAGTAGGAGATGACCTTTTGGAGGTTCTGGAAGACGAGACGACCAAGACGCATCGCATCGATGATGGAGTCGAAGCGATCGAGGAGGACAAGATCAGCGGCTTCAATGGCGACGTCGCTGCCACTCACGATAGCAACGCCGACATCAGCGGCCCGAAGCGCGGGAGCATCGTTGACACCATCACCAGTAACAGCAACAACGTTATCGCGGGCACGAAGCTCAGTGACAATACGAAGCTTCTGCTCAGGGGTGGTTCTCGCAAAGACGACTTCCTCGTAAGCGCAGACAACGTCCCAATCCTGTTCGTTCAACCGGCTGAGATTGGAACCCTCAAGAAGCAAACTTCGGTTCAGAATAGGCGCACGTTCCTTCTTCTTGGACTTGCTCTTCTCCGAGATGGGCTCTCCAGTAGAGTGAAGCGTGTCAATGGTGTCAGGATCGCTGGTGCCAGTGAAGATGCCAGTGTTGCGAGCAATTGCTGCGGCAGTCAAGGCGTAGTCACCAGTAACCATGAAGAAACGAGTTCCAGCACGACGGCATTGCTCAACGGTAGCAGGGATCTCAGGACGATGAGGGTCGATAATGCCAAGCATTCCAACGACGGTGAGGTCGTGAATCGCAGAGTGGGTAATCTCATCGCTGAAGGCGTTCGTTCCAGCAACAGCACGAGGAGTAATGAGCTTCTCACACAGAACAATGACTCGTTCAGCACGACGAGAAGCTTCATCTTGAATTTCCTGGAACTGTTGACGAGCTTCACGGTTGAGGGTCTCAACAGAGTTGGTTTCCGAAGACCAGTACTTGGTGCAACCAGCAAGAAGAATATCAGGAGCACCCTTGATGATGGCACGGTATTTTCCACGCTTATCATCCGACTGGAAGAGGGCAAGCATCCACTTGTTCTTGGAGTTGAAAGGAACCTCAAAGACACGTTGAGTTGTCTTCTTCAAGCTATCGCCAGCGGAACCAGATGCAGCAAACCGAAAGACGGCGGTATCAGTGGCATTGCCTTGTATTTTTCGCTCGTGGATCGGAAGGTGGATCGTAGTCGGGTCGAAGGATGCGTCGTTGCAGAGGAGGGCAGCGCGATGCAGGGCCACAGCAGCTTGGCTTGGCTCGGTCGCTTCATGGAGGAGGTGGAAGTCGTCGGCAGAGTCAAGTTTCTGGTCAACAAAGGCCACAGAGTTGACATACATTTGGTTCTGAGTCAAAGTACCAGTCTTGTCGGAGCAGATAACATTGACACAACCAAGTGTCTCAACAGTAGACAGACCTTTTGGCAAGACATTGACAGCCTTCATACGACGAGCAACCATCATCAGTGTCAAGGCGACAGCAACAGGCATACCCTCGGGGATAAAGGCGACGACACATGCCATGACGTTGACCAACATGGCTGGGACGCTGAGGAAGTCGGGGTGGTCGACGCGAAGCCAACCAGCCCAGGTGAAGAGGATGAGGAGAGCCAAGAAGATGGTCATGGCGACGATGATTTTGACGAAGCGGGTGATCTCTCGTTGAATCAAGGCAGCAGAGTCTTTGACGCCAGCGGTAGAACTGGCGATGCGGCCCATGACTGATCGGGGACCAGTAAGGATGACAACACCGACACCATTGCCGTTCATGACTGTGGTACCCATGAAGGCAATGTTGCGACTCTCGAGAAAGTTGCGATCAGTCTGATCAACAGCACCCTCGATCTCATCAGACTCTCCGGTGAGGACGGACCGATCAAAGCGAATGTCACCAGAGTGGCTGATGAGTCGAAGATCAGCTGGGACCTTGTCGCCGACCTGAAGGTGAACAACATCGCCAGCCACAAGACCAACAGTAGGCAAGCTCTTGAGGTCACCCTCTCTCTTGACCAGTGCAAAAGAAGGCAACAGGTCCAAGATGGCATTCATAGTCTTGGCAGTAGACCAATCCTGAAAGGCGGAAAAGCCAGCCTGGAGGAAGATGACGATGATGATGAGGACAGCAAGAGACAGGTTCTGGTTCGAAGGAGGGTTGCTCAGGGGTTGCCAGCAGAGGAAGAAGATGATGGCACCGATCCAAAGAACCGAACAGAAACCACCAAAAATGTACTTCAAGGTTCTCTTGATGTAGTTGGTCTTTGGATGAGGCAGAGAGTTGTTTCCATCTCGCTCCAGACGAACTCCGGCAGCATGCTCAGAGAGACCAACACCAGGGCTGACGTTGAGTTGCTGACACAGCTGCTCAACCTGCAACTCATGGTACTGAAGATTCGCAAAGTAATCTTCATCCTCTTTGTTCTTGAGTGCCTTGGGATCTTTGGCATCCTCGAGGTCAGGCTCTTGTTGTTTCGCTTCGGTGACTTGGATAGACAAGGTACGGTATTCAATCTGGACGCCCGAGTAGGGCGAGGCGGCAGGTCGGGTGCTAGATCGCGAGCGGGAACGACGACGAGAAAGGGTACGTGTCAGACCGAGCGGTGCATCCTGCTCATCAGGTGCACCGTCTCGGCCACGACCGTGACGATTACCATCCTGGAAGGTGATTCTCGGGTTCTGTGCGGCCTCGAGATCGACCTCCTTGTTGGTCTGGATGTCTGGATCTGGCATCTTGACGGGCGCAGTAACTGCAGGAGAAGCAGGGGAGAGAAAAGAGGAGGGTAACAGAGACAACAAGGGGGAGATGCACGATCGGTAATGGTAGAGTGAGAAGGATTGCAGTATGGATTGACAGCGAAATATAGGTACACTCTTTCAAAATTCCTCCCTTTGACGAGGAGGCCTCCCTGCCTCAAATACGTTACGATGCAGCGCATAGCGAAAATCCCTCATACATATTGTATAATGGGTGAGTGGAAACCCGTTATGAAATGGTGAGTAGAGGTTGGTGATGCTATACACGAGCGGTACTCGCACCAACAGCAAGATGATCGTGTGGGTGATGTCCCGAGCAGTCTCACAGGACTAGCCACTACAAGGTCCCCAATAATGTAACAAAACACTCGTCTCCTCTTCTAGACCCTGCTGACGGGCGCTGGGTGTGGGAAATGACGACTCGGTCATGTCTAACCAAATGTGGGCGTCCGCGTTTTTCTGATATCTCTTTGACTTGTGTGAGCGCTCGGTTTGCCGAATCTGGGTCTTGTACTGTATACTCCACGTGCTCTCTGCTCGGCTAGCATGTAATTATCTCATAATATCACCCTGAGAAATTTTTTCTTATGGGGGGGAAAGGGTTTGACGCCTCTTACGAGGTTTGGGTCAAGCTCATCCGTTGGTGCGACTTGAGCGGGGGGGGGACTTTTGCAGCGTGGCATGTGAAGACGGCAAACAGTAGACACCTCATAAGAATAGAGGCCATTATAAAGTCCATTTGGATCAAGAAAGACAATAACATTGATGCTGGTCTTCATCAAGACCCTGCCCCTGATCGAGGTGACATCCCCCAAGACCGTAAAAAAAATTAAGGTATTCAAACGTGGGTGTAGCCGTCTTGGCATCATCATAGCGTGTGTAACCGAAGCTGCCAAATCCGGCAGTGGCAGTGCTCGGCGTAATAGGGCTCCGTCATTGGCTGCTCCGCGTGTCTAGCTCGAAACGACAACACCCTCCGTGAGCGAGAGCCTCCAGATCTGAAATGCCTCATACTGAGGGAAAGAGGCGGTCGAGAAATCAGGTTTTCGGGAAGAGGGGGTGGCTATGGTTGAATTGTCTGCTGGACAGCTGTGAGCTTGAGCACGCACCAGCATGCAGACACGCACAGGCGCATGAGAAAACAAACTCGTCACATCGCAAGCGGGGTGAGACAAGAGTCACTGCGCGGCGGGTTTCCCAATCTTGCGTCTCCACAGATGTCCATCTCTTGGCGCTCTCAAGGATCACCACAACCCTTGTCCTCTCCTCCTTCATCTCCAAGCCGCGACAGCCCTCAAAAGTCATCCCCCAGGTGGGTGAAGGAAAACAGTGCCAGTCCCCTTGTGCCCCCTTTCCTCACCGCCACGCTCCCTCTGAAACTTCCGGGTAGCTGACCACTCCCTCTGCTCGGTCGCCATCCACGTCCAAACTTTCCCAGTTGCGCTCGTGATTCTTGGCCCGTCAAGAGCCGCTTACCCGGATGACGACACACAAGAAAGTTGCCGATTGCCACAAGCTTTTTCGAGGTTGTATCATGTAAGACGGCCAATCAAAGGTTAGAACCGCCAGTCAGAACTAGGAGTGCCATGCGCAGACGGCAGCTCCAGACCGAGGGCAACGCGACGCGCGTACAGGGTAAGAATGGAGATCACATATAAATAGGGGGTAATCACGAGAAAAGACGGGTTTTCCGTATCCGTTCCGAAATGGAGATTTATTTTTGCTACAGTAAGACTTCAAGATCAGTGACGATTGACGACCTATTTTTTGCCATAGGGTGTGCGGTCTCCTGGTTGCCCCCCTTCCACACGTCAACGCGTCTCGCGTTTTGGTCTGGCACTCTCTCATTTTTAGGGTTTTCCGAACAGCGCAACTAATCAGTTTTGTTTTTCTTTTATTCAAAAATTAATGCATTTCAACATCTATTTATCGTAAGGACATTGTGAGCAATGCTGCCGCAAGAAGCACACATTCCATCAATGTTTGTCAAACGAAACAACTCATGGCGACGATGAAATATGTCAGAAAAGAACGGCAGACAACATCTTTCTCTCTTCTTCTTTTTTTTTTAAAAAGAAAACACAGAAACAGAGAAAGACAGATCATTCCAGGCCTATGCACCTAGTAGCTAAGTCACTCTATTCTCATTCTTCTCCCAGTGGCCCACAGGCAAGTCTGTTGGCCGTGGGGTGACCAGCTCATTTCCGTTTTCAATGTGATCATTTCCAACAGTGCTTTGTGCCACCGTGGTGTTAAAAATCGAGTTCTTCACTACGATGATAGATGCTCTCTTTGAGGATGAGAAAGGACTGTCGCGGTCATCAAAATTCCATCTTCTAGAGTCAAGAGATGAGATTCTCAAAGATGCCCACCAGCGTCTAAATTATTGGCTCTGTTGACACACACAGCAACTTGCTCAGTCCGACACCTTCTCATGCTACGGCGTTGAGGGTGCGACTCATACCCTATTTGTCGTGCATTGATGCTCTATGAAGCAACTAAGTCTCCTCAGTCTGTACCGCAAACTGACCGACTCTTTTGCTTGACAGTCCTTTTCTCTACATATCGCCACCGCCAGGCAATCACCACGGTGCAACGCCATTCAACATGATTTTCATTGTGTTCCCGCGCTTGTAAGAGAGACAAGGCTGAAAGTCGAAGGCAAAAGACTTCTATAGACTATTGGCTTGGCCTGCATCATTTTCATGCAGGGTCCTTTCAGCTGTGTTGCAATCAGCCAGTCATGGCTTGAATAGCCCGCCACAATTGGGATAGCACCTCCTGCCAAGACATCCAGGCATTCATTTTCCTTTGTTTTCAACCTCGACCTCTGAACCCTTCAACTACTTAAACCTCGATAATCCCCTCCCGAACGAGTCCAGCACCGACGTACTGATCCGTCTTTCCCTCTCGTCCGCCGGTAGACGATAAACTACGATGCGCAGCCTCTCTTTCTTCGCCGCCCAACTGCTGGCGCTCACTACCACCGTCCGCGCGAATCCAGGTCCAACCGCGACTCTGCCACCCGCGAATCTGGCCGAAAGAGACGAGACTTCGACACGAGTCAGCACTTCATACTACGCTCTCACTACGACTCAGGTTCCGAGAGATGAATACTACGTCGGGATGGGCAAGAATGGAACCAGGGGAAACTACTGTTAGTCGCATTACTTCCTCCTGCATTTGCAGTTACTAAGATTTCTCAGACTGGGTATCTTGCATCAATGAACCTTTTACGACAATCAGCAGCTATGGCGGATGCGGACAAGACGATGTTTATACTCGATGCTCGGGCAGGACAGCGCTGGGAATCGACGGTGGTGAGATCCTATGGTAAGGCATGAGACTGGCCACTTCGCTTGGGTACTGATAATGTTGCAGTGATGTGGAATGCGTTACGCACAGGATCTACCAGGACCTTGATGTAACGACGTGGACTCCATTCCTGGGTTGTGGCAGAGGGACCAGTACAATGAACCTCCTAAGGACATCCACTAGTTCGGGTGATCAAGGTTGGTTATCAGCGATATTACGAACGAAGCCATACTCACACATGTTTATAGATGCAACCACCACAACAGGATCCCTCACAACGACAACGACAACCGATGAGCCCAATCCTGCTGCCGAGCTACAACCCTACTTTGGGGTGGCCCGTCTGATATCCCTCGCTTGCGTGATTGCACTAGTTCAGTTGTAATTGGCCGCGATGGAATGAATTTTTCTTCTCTTATAGGCGGATTTGCACACCGCTTTGCAATGCTACTCTTTGGGCGTGTGAGATGTCGGAGGGAAAGAGGAACTATCAGCAGAGGGGGTTGAGGGAGCTAGCGTTCGTGGTTTGGTTACGAACTCATGTAGACATTTTTATCAAGTTGTGTATGTTGACCTGTAATAGATCTGCTTGATCATTGGGGTAAGGAATATTTCCAATAGAAACCTAGGAAACCCTCTCGTCCACTATGTCCTCGAAGGATGAATTTCTATTGACAGTTTTGCCTTTCACCCTCGCCGGAATCTGGCTTAAACCACCTCTCCCATAGCCCACTCATCCCCAGCGCAGCCTTTATTGAACAAACTCAAAGGCATAGGCCGTCGTGACTTCCTCAGGGAGAACCCAAAATGTCACCTGAAGCAAGTATTAGAACCCTAGCTTCTATTGTTCTAGGTCTTGTACATACCTGATCATCAGTAACCTCGTGCTGGACAACGCCGAGGTCTACGGGTTCCCCAATCTCTGTGGAAAGATCCGGACCGTCGAATCTCAGCGTCGTGATGTTGACGTGGGTGCCATGGAAACCTAAATCGGCCAAGCCCGTGACAGTCAGGTCATAAGTCCGCCTCCCGGCAACGGGACGCACGGCGGCAAGAATCTTGACCGATCCGACCGTCCCGCCGTGGGTAGCATAGACTTCAAACAGCTCATCCTCCGAGGGGCTGGTCGCGACTCGGTTACCCGTCATCTTCTCTTTGTAGTAGTTGTAGACGTGCCACTCGCCGACGGGGTAATACTCGCCATCCCGTTTCCCGAGGAGGTTGGCTAGTAGATCATGCAGCTTCGACGCACTTCCCCAGTTGGCGCGTAGACCGTGCGTGTTGTGTCGCTCAAACTGAGAGATGTAAAATACACCGCCGGCAGGGCTTTGCTCATGGCTGTCCCAAGATGCATACTCGTTAATGACAATCGGCCGCTCTGGGAGACTGTTGCGGCGTCGCAGCTCGTCAAACTGGGATGAGGATTCCCGAAGATTCCTGTCAGGGCTGAGAAGATGCCAGGTATAGATGTCAGGCACGGCGTCATTTTCCGCAATAAAGCTCATGTAGTTCTGCCACCATTGGCTGCTCTCCGTTGCAGGCTGGCTAGCAGAGGGCCCGCTGATGAGAACCTCGGGCAATTCATCTCTGTAGAGAATTTGTTAGAAAATCTGGGACTGACATGAGATTTCTGGTTTCTACTTTATCTTGCGAAACGTCCGAAGCCAAGTCGCTAGATACTGCTCCTGAGAGGCACCCCAGAAGCTGCCAATGTCGGGCTCGTTCCAGATGTCAATGTCAAGACCAGGAATGGCATTGTACAACTTTATATCGGAGAATACCTGGTCAAGGAAGGCATCGTAGCTTGTCCAGTTTCCGTTGTCCCCTGGCCAATGGAACTCGTTGCCCTGAATACCATCTGCGCCCCAAAGGTCATGCATGAGGAGGGTGAACCGGCCTCCGTACTTTCTCGTGGTGCGATAGTTGGACAATGCCGACATCCACCGACCCTGTACATAACGTTAGCTTTGTTTCCCATCACCAACCTGGTTACTTACCTCGTACTGTCCAGCCACCCAGCCGAGGGCTGGGTCAGGCAGCTGGGCACCGCCAGCTCGACAGTAATTCAGGCCCATGCCAGTGATAAAGCTTTCGGGTATATTAGTGTTTATGGACCCATCTTCATTGTCAGGGAGCCCGTAGATTATTCCGGATGCCAGATGAGAAGGTGTTCCAGATGGTTCGGCCAGACTAACAGTGGCCGTGCCAGAGATTGCCTCCTGGCGTTTTTGAGGAGCCAAGGCAGCACCGGACACGAAGGTGGCCAGCAGACCTGACACAAGGATTTTGGAAAGAGTCATGATATATGATGATGATTAAGATCTCGCAGTGGCTATTGTCGACTTTTGCTGTTGTCTGTCCAGTCAAAGACATGCAAATGCAACAGACGTGCGATGTCAACTTTATAAGGCACGTTGGCATTACAAAATCCCAGTTCCTTCAAGTCCCTACTAACAAACAACTCTCTCTCGATGCCAAGACCATTCATTGCATGATACCCCACGGGGAAGTCACCTTCCCCGGGTTTCACCAAGCCCGCCCCTCTCTGGCGCAAATCGGCTTCTTTTCATGCCTCCGGTGGAGAGCGGGGAAGCGGTGGCACGAGGGATATTAGCCGGCAGATAACTAACCGGTCGAACGAGGAATTCCCGAGAACAGGTAGAATATCGTTTCTGGATGATTTTGAATCCTACTACGTGGTAATCACGAAAGACTACACCTGCTAAATGTTCCAAATGTTGGTTGTTGGATAGGGTCTTGTGTAAGCAGTTGGAAATACAAGAAGATATTGAAATGCTATAGAAAACTTTGTCTAACAGATAGATGTTGATAAAGAGAGGGCCACGAAATCATGACCTTGCCAGCTCTTGCGGGTATCCTACTTTCCACTGAGATCGAGACGACAAAGACTCAAAGCATGCCACGCACGATGCTGGATTAATCCCGAGTCACCCTTGTTGCTATGACACGGCCCTGACTCGAGCTCTCCAATGAAGGCCAAGGTTCAAGAAGAGTCAGATGAGCCTACACCCCTGTTAGATCCGTGTCTCTCTGGCTACGGGCCGAGATGAACAACTCCGGTGGGGGTGGGTACACATCCTCCTCCGGTGGGCTCCCAAAACATGAATGACGACAACTCCCCCGGTGGCGGAGATAATGGAATAATGAAATTTACTGAGCAGATGCTCTGTGGCTAAAAGCTGGTACTGTCACGAGCAAGTCGAGAGAAACTGTTGCATAGAAGCGCTCTTGCGTCGTTCCTCCTAGAGCAACTCGTCAAAGGAAAAGAAACCATGCTCTTTCGCCAGGAAAACACCCTCGTCTTCAAATATGACGCCGAAGAGCTTTGGGTACAGCCCTGGGGCCCCAACGCCTTCCGTGTGCGATCCACAAAGTCAAGCATGATGCCAACCGAGGACTGGGCCCTTCTCCCAGCTCAACCCATTGAACCCGAGATTCAAATCTCGGGCGACAGTGCCTCCATCATCAACAGAAAGGCCAAGGTACACATCTCAAACATAGGAAAGCTCATCCTCGGCAACACCAGCGGCACCGTGTCGATCGAGGAGTACGTCCGCAACAGACGCGATCTACTCGATCCCAAGTGCAGCGCCATCGAGGTTGAGGCCCGCGAGTTCAAGGGTATCCCTGGCACCGACAACTTCCGCCTCACCATGCGGTGGGAGAGTCCCGACCCGGACGAAAAGATCTTTGGCATGGGTCAATATCAGCAGCCCTGGCTCGACCTCAAGGGACAGGATCTTGAGCTGGCACATCGCAACTCGCAGGCTAGCGTCCCGTTCGCCCTCTCATCGCTCGGATACGGCATCCTTTGGAATAACCCTTCCATCGGGCGTGCCGTTTTTGGAAAGAACATTACCACTTTTGAGGCTTTCTCGACAAAGGTCCTAGATTACTGGATTGTGTTTGGGGACTCGCCAGCTGAGATAGTTGAGAGTTATGCTGCTGCGACTGGCAAGGTTCCAATGATGCCTGAGTACGGGTTGGGATTTTGGCAGTGCAAACTTCGTTATCAATCGCAGCAAGAACTGCTCGAAGTTGCACGGCAGTATAAGTCGCGAAAGATACCCCTCGATCTCATTGTTGTCGATTTCTTCCACTGGCCTAAGCAAGGTGAGTGGAAATTTGACCCTACATACTGGCCTGACCCAGGTAAGTTGCATTCTTCGCTTATGGGGGACTACTCCAGAGCGTCCTGGCAAAGGAGAGGAAACAAGCTGATCTTGAATAGACGCCATGATTAAAGAGCTCAAGGATATGGGCGTTGAGCTAATGGTCTCGATATGGCCAACGGTCGACAAAAAATCCGAGAACTACCACCACATGCTTGAACACGGATATCTCATCCGTACGGACCGCGGTGTGCGCACCGGCCTCGACTTCGAGGGCGAGACGATTCACATCGACGTTACAAATCCCAGGGCACGGGAGTGGCTGTGGTCGGTCGTTAAGAGGAACTACTTCTCAAAGGGTATCAAGACCTTTTGGCTAGACGAGGCCGAGCCTGAGTACACGGCCTACGACTTTGATAACTACCGATACTTCCTTGGGTCTAACTCCACCATCGGCAATGTTTATCCTGTAGAGTATGCCAAAGCGTTTTACGAGGGACAGCAGAGTGAAGGCCAAGCCAACATTGTCAACCTGGTCCGCTGCGCCTGGGCCGGCAGCCAGAGATACGGCGCCCTAGTCTGGAGCGGTGACATAGCCTCATCATGGTCCAGCTTTAGAAACCAGCTAGCAGCCGGTCTCAGCATGGCCATCGCCGGCATACCCTGGTGGACGACCGACATTGGGGGCTTCCACGGGGGTGACCCGGACGACCCCAAGTTCCGTGAGCTCTTTGTGCGATGGTTCCAATGGGGCGCTTTCTGTCCCGTCATGAGACTCCACGGCGATCGGGAGCCACGACAGCCTCAGCAAGGCACCACAGGCGGCGCCACCTGCTGCAGCGGCGCAGCCAACGAGGTGTGGTCCTATGGACCCGAGGTCTATGATATTTGCCGCAAGTATATCCAGGTGCGCGAGAGCTTGCGGAGCTATACAAGACGGCTGATGAGGGAGGCCCATGAGAAAGGAAGCCCCATCATGAGGCCACTGTTCTACGAGTTTCCGGGGGATAAGAGGTCATGGGAGACGTCAACTCAGTACATGTACGGGGACAAGTACCTCGTATGCCCAGTGTTGGAAGCTGGCGCCCGCACTCTCGAGGTTTACCTTCCGCCCTTGAAAGAGGAATCTAAGTGGACTCACTTGAACGGCGGTGAGAGTTACACTGGAGGCCAAGTTGCCAAAGTTGCTTGCCCCCTAGATGAGATGCCAGTATTTATGAGGTAGTGGCCATTTGCTGGTAAAATGGCAGGATAACACGAGACAGCGGAAACCCCAGCCTCCGGGTACACAAGTATGCTGTCAAGGTAACTTCAAAGACTTTCTTGGACTTTGGAGAAATAGGGGAGTTTTCTCATCCATAGATAGACTCATCCAAACCATGTCCCATATCCTTCCTTGCCTCTCCTGATGAGGCGCATTCTCCTGGTGAAGCCCGGATTAGAGATTCTAGAATCGCGCTGAACGAGTTGCTTATACCCCACCGGTTTGCTGGATTTTGTGCTAGTCTTGACAGTCGTCTGCCTTTGCCAGATAGCAGCCGCACCCCCTCCTGTAAAATCCTCCGAGGGGCTCCAACATTGCAGATATTGCCTACTCGCAGCAAGTTTGCTGACATCTTGTGCCCCAGCCTTACATACGTCTGCACCATTTCGTCGTCACAGGGTCGATCGAGGTAGATAAAGTATAGTTCCGGGTCCTCATCCGACTCGACACCAGCCGTTGACATACTGTCCTCCGTGTGTGCACTGTCCACTCTTTCACCCGAGTCCGGGGCTCTATTTGATGGCCGAGCCCCGGGTTCTTGCTGGTGCGTTGTGGACGCCGTGGACACGCTGTACACCCAGAGACATAGGGTGGCCGCATAAACCGCAAAAGGCTCCATGAAGTCGTTGACGCTATATCGACGGACATACCACAGAATCGCCCCGGCGTGAACAAGTGTGAGCCTCGCCTTGTACTGATCGGCAATAGCCCATTTGCGTAGATGACCACACGCCTCCTTATACTTGATCTTGTCAAAGCTTCGGCCAGAGATTCTTACATCAGACAACGCAGCAACGTATTGCATGTGCTTGATTGGCGTCAGCAGCAGCAGCCGCGAGAGATGGAGGTGCAAAATAGTTGGATGCTCCAGTCCACCTGCCCTTGCCACAGTTCCATTTGCGTACCAGTGCAGAATATCGAGGCAGTCGCAGGCGCTGTTTCTCCATTTCGACATGATGGGCAGCGCCGGTGGCCATGTTTCGGCAATAGACTGAAGAGTTGAGCGGGACTCGATTCTGGCATTGGGTACCCAGTTTGACAGTCGAGTCTGATAATGCGCCATGGCCTCACCCGTCCTCGCGAGTATCGCGTAGATGAGTAACAAGTAGCCGAATTCGCCGAGGTGTGGCGGTAACCGCTTCTCCATGTACAGTATTTCGATTGATTCGGGCATTGAACCTGGGGTGAATGATGTCAGCATGCTTGGTGGTAGAGTGACTTGGATGACTCTGACCAGGTTTGTTCTTACTGTTGATCTCCACCAAAGTTGGGGTTTCCCAGAGGCTTTCGGTGCATGGCAAAGGTGGAGAGACTTCCGCAAGTTGTATGAGGGACTGGCAGTTGAATTCGAACACAAAGATGCAATCCAGGAGCTAGGTATCTGTCAGCAGCGTTGATAATCATCACGCCTTTCACTCCAATTACTAACCCATGCCATCATTCCTGTGCGGATCTTGGCCTGGAAGTCTGACCATCTCTCTACCTGAAGTTCTGGTGGAGAAGTGTCAATTTTGAAGTCGGACTCTCGCATGGATAAAAGGTTCAAAGCTTTGCATTGCTCCACGATGTGATATCGATCAGCCATACCCCGGTGTATCAGGTTCTCCCTGCCGCTATGGACCATCCAGATGAGATTGAGAATGCTAGCTTGAAGAGTTGATAGGCCAAAGCAAACAGAGGTAGAGGTTTGTCCTGATGGTCGCCAGAGAAGCTCGTGGTCATCTTGAGGGGGGGAGGAAATGCAGAATACCATATGCGCGTTAACGATTTCGAACATTGCGTCCCGCCACCCAAGACTCTGAGCCTCCGGGCAGTACCAAGCGCCGACGGCTGAGACAGCGAGAAGCAGTACCCAGTCATCTGGCTGCGGTATCGGGCGTCTGGGACTTGTAGAAAACCTGCTCTTCTGAATAAATGGGTAGGAGGGGTGAAATTTCTCAAAGTAAAGCTTGACGAAACGCCGAATGTGCGGCAACGGAGGCACTGTAGTCAACGCAAGGTCAAGCGCTTTAATGTGAGGGATCGATTGCACTTGTCGTATCAAGTCATCGTAGACAGATTCAAGAATGAAATCTTCCCCAGCCGTTGACAAACGCCCGGTCGTAGAGCCAGTAGAGAGAGGACTGACTGGGTGGTTGATGGCGTCTGTACTTCTATCAGAAGGAGACACGCCCGTTGCTGACTGTGTTTCGGTCAAGCAGCCACCGAATGGGGCCCTCGCGGCCGCGCCATCGACATAAAGTCTTCCCTCGGTCACCCTCGAATCTCTTGAAGATGTCGAGCTTTTAGCAGACACTGAGCGGGACTCTTCCATGGCTACGGGTTCCCCGTCCTGTTGCTCAGGCAGAATCCAAGAGCCTTGTTCGATGAGAGGTCTCTGTATTTGATTTGAGTAGCCCTGCGGTGAAGTGTCTGGAGACAAGGCGGTTTGAGAGAAGCCCAGGGCAAACTCGAAGTCGCCCAATGCCATGCCGTTGCCGGATGTTGCGATAAACTGACTATCCCACTCTGGCACGTCTTGATACTGAGGTGATAGCCAATTCAGTGCGGACATGCTCAGCACGGGTTCGGTAAACCCCGAGTCAAGCGCAACGGTATTGGTGTCGACTGAACGAAAGGCAGCACCAGCTGGCTCTAGTGGAAAACCCGCGTTACTCGCCAGGTTAATGGCCGGTGCCCAGATGGCTCGTTCAGATGTCGGAGGCACAATGGGGTCCATGACTGAGTTCTCAGCGTCTTGTTCACTACTGAGTCTGGGCACTCTCGACGGTGGTGCTGGGTCACCAATGTCGGGGTTTGGAGCATCACGGTGGTCTGCGGAAGATTTGCGCTTCCGTTGCATGGGATAGGCGCACTCGAGTTTTTTTGCATGGCATCGTCTGCAAGGTGACCCTTTGGAGCACCGGACCCGGCTGGCAGCACACTCGCGACAGGCTCTGGTAGAGACGCCAGCCAGGTCGGAAGCGCTCTGCTCATGTGATGAGATGTGTCGTTGGAGGACGTCTAGACGTGAGAAGGACTTGCTGCACTGGAGGCACTGGTACGGCTTCTCACGGGTGTGGCTGCGACTATGGCGCGTCAAGTGTTCCTGACGCGCAAAGGTGCAATTGCAGATGTCGCACTTGATCTGAGTCTCGACCATGGCGTTGCGCGGCTGAGATGGGAGTCAACGCACGAGGTTGCATAGCAATCAGTGGATAGTGGACATGGGATCGCGATAATCGAAGGTGGAGAGGTACGAGAGCAGCCTTGCCATGAGAGAAACGTATGTTTGTGTCAGTGAATGTAATGAGACGACGTTGGTGGTTGTCGAGATGAAGTTGGCTAGGATCGCGTGAGTGGCGCACCCGCACAATGGCCGCGGGGAAGCCAACCCGGCAGTCATTGGCGGGGTGGCAGTTTCCCCAGATGGAAATGAACTGGTTGCTTGGCCATTGAGAATACCAGCCAATTCGGGGAAACTCAATACATGGGTCATCATTAGGGAATAGTTCTTTAACAATTTAATAGTTTTGATAAACTGTTTTCTTACGTAGGCGTAAAGAAATTGGACTTGCTATCAACCTAATGTTCTTTTCTTTCTTCACACCAGGCAATCATCACTGTTCAGCAAGAGTTCCCGCTGTGCTGCGTGGGGCCCCCGCCGGAGACCCACCATGAACCTCCGGTGGAGAGAGGCCGCTCCGGCGGGGGACCATACGACCGGCCTCGACATGGAGCTCAGCTGAGCCGGGTAAACAGGCCAAATGAGAGCAAGGAATGATATGAACCGTTAAACCATTCCATTTGACTCTCATCCCCGCAATGTCCAATGCGCGGAGAACTGGGGTTGTGGGGTGATCCGGCTGGATGGTTAGTGAGCTTCTCCCAGAAAGAGTAAACGCTGAGAATCAATTGCACGAGATACTTCACCCTCAGCATTCATGCCTAGCGCTTAAATACCATCCCAAATTCCCGCAAGTTAATCGTGTCCGTCACTAGCATCTCAATATTCTGCAGACACATTGACACAACTATCCACTTCACTATGGCTCTCACCGACGACAAGGTGACCAGGGTCAGCCAAGATGATCACCCTCACGACTATCACGACACCAAAGACCTAGCTATCGCCAAACAGGCAGCCGAGGAAGAGCATAGACTCACCTTTGTCGAAGCTATTCGCCGATACCCTATGGCCGTCATGTGGTCTGTCCTTTTATCAACCTCCATCATCATGGAAGGATACGACATTGTCCTGATCTCGTCCTTCTTCGCCCAGCCCTCCTTTAGAGAGCACTACGGAGAGTACATTCCCAAGTCCAACACGTACCAGATCACCGCCTCCTGGCAAAACGGCCTCAGCAATGCTGTTAGCGTTGGAACCATCATCGGCGCCTTTGCCAACGGTTTCTTCACTCACAAGTTTGGTTACCGCAAGGTCCTCCTCGCCTCGCTCGTCGCCATCTGCGGCTGCGTCTTCATATCCTTCTTCTCTCCCAGCCTCCCAGTTCTACTGGTCGGGCAATTCCTCTGCGGCATTCCCTGGGGAGTTTTTGCCACCATGGCCCCGGCCTACGCATCCGAGGTCTGCCCAATGGTCCTACGTGGTTATCTCACTGTCTATGTGAACCTTTGCTGGGCCCTTGGCCAACTCGTATCCGCCGGGGTGCAGTCTGGGTTCTCTGATAGGCCAGGCCAATGGTCTTACCGCGTTCCGTTTGCCATCCAGTGGGCTTGGCCTGTTCCCCTGTTCATCGTGCTCTGGTTTGCCCCTGAATCTCCTTGGTACTTTATCCGCACGGGAAACTACGACGAAGCCGAAAAGTCTGTCATTCGCCTTGGTTCTGCCTCCAAAGGTGTCAACGCCAAGCAAACCGTTGCCATGATGATCCACACCAACGAGATTGAGAAGTCTATCGACCAAGGCACCTCGTATATCGATTGCTTCCGTGGGGTTGACCTCCGCCGAACTGAGATCGCCTGCATGGCATTCGCTGCCCAGCCCTTCTGTGGCTCAGCCATGGGCGGCACTCCTACATACTTCTTCGTCCAAGCCGGCCTTCCCGAGTCAATCTCATTCCGCATGTCCGTGGGTGGACTTGGAATTGCTTCTGTCGGCACAGTTATCTCCTGGTGGTTGATTCACCCCTTTGGCCGCCGGACCCTGTACCTCTGGGGTCTCGGACTCCTAACTGCCATCTTGCTCGCCGTCGGCTTCATCAGCGTCGGGGCTAGTAACTCGGAAGGTGGCAACTACGCGCAAGCCAGCATGATGCTTCTGTGGCTTGGCGTTTACTACTTAACTGTCGGCCCTGTCTGCTACGCCATCATCTCCGAGGTTTCCTCAACCCGCCTCCGGAACAAGAGCATCTGCCTCAGCCGTATTGTCTACTATGTGGCTCAGATCATATGCAATGTCATCAACCCATACATGCTCAACCCCACTGCCGGTGACTGGCGTGGCAAAACTGGCTTCTTCTGGGCTGGATGTGCCTTTGTCTTCTTTGTCTGGACCTTTTTCCGTCTTCCGGAGACTAAGGACAAGACATTTGAAGAACTTGATATTATGTTTGCTCACGGCATCAAGGCTCGTGAATTCGCCGACTACCGCGTCGACGCCTACGCCGAAGGCGGTGATGTTTTGACCAAGGTGGGCTGAACACTGGGGGCTTTCGTATTCGACGATTGAGCAAAGTTACGCGCGACCATTTGCCTGCGGCAAACAAATGAGACTCGCAGGCCAATGACTACCGATCATTCGTCATTTCCTCTTCTATACTTCATCTCTATAACTTTACCCCTTTGAGTTTTCTTTTGGTCCCTCTAATTGATTAAGGACCTCTCTTATCTAATATGGATTATTGTACCGTGAATTTGTGTGTCCTTCGCATGATTTGACAGCCCTGCGTGCAGGATTGTTTTCGCCCACGACTCTCGGGACAGAACTGACGCATTCGTGGGCTTTACAGAGCATTCCACTGTAATTGGTGATGAAAATCATCCCAATTCTAGAAGCACTCAAGGCCTGATTTATAATATCAGGATTGACGAGGAGGAATCCGTATAAACGCCCGACAGCTTCAAGACAACCGCAGTGAAACCCCCACGTCAAAAATGTTAAAGACCGAGCTGCCGTAGCATTTTATCCGGGGAAATAAAAAGATGCCAATAAACAACCCCTGCATCTGATCCCGAGCAACGCGAGAAGACCGAAAAGACCGAGCAAGCTTTGACGCTCCCACAAAAACCTCGACAAATCAGATGGGGAACCGAGGCTAAACGATCAGCCCACACCACCCTTGATCCTCTTGGCGTTTCGTCTCGCCTTGACGATCCGAGATTTGAGGTGACGCGGATTGCGATGCTTGTTTATCTTTTGGACACGTTTGGGTCTTTTCAAGACTGCTTTGTGCTGTTTGAAGTTGTTTAAGATGATAAGAGCAAACTTCTTCAATACTGGCAAGTCTCCCACCTTCGTGTAGACCATGCCAAAGTCAACACACACTTTACTCGTCTAGAAGCCAAGACATCGTTCGTGGATCTGATTTGCGCTCGTATATCAATAATCCTTGGCTCACCATCATCAATCCCTACCACGCCTTACTGCGCCTCATCTCGCTACCCACAACCTTACTTGACCCATACCATCATTCCTCCTCGTCACCCCACAAGTCGCTCTTGGCGAGGTTTTAAACCCGCTATCTCCTAGGACACGTCTTTTTTTAAAAGCTGAGCCTCCCCCAGAGGGTTTGACATCGAGCTTACGTCGTCATCGTTCCAACTGTTGTCTTTTGCAGACTGGCTCGCCATGTCGACAAACACCACATTGCCGCCCGGCTACGAGCCCCCGAGTTACGCAACATGCCACAAAGTGACCGATCGCTGTCCCGTAGAGGCCTCCCTCTACGGTGATTACTTTAGCCTCGGAGGCTGCGTCTTCTTCGTTGTCGCATATGGAATCGCCCTCATCGCTCAGGTCTGGCTTGGGTTCAAGGGCCGTACCTGGTCGTACTCCATCTGGCTTGCTATCGGTACACTCTTTGAGCTCATCGGTTATGCCGGTCGCGCCGTCATGAGCCAAAACCCCTGGGTATACAACGCCTTTGTCATCCAGCTGGTCTTGCTTATCCTCGGTCCTACACTCGTCGCCGCCGCCATCTCGGTTACCTTCAAGCACCTCGTTCTATGGTACGGAAAGCAATACAGTTTCATCAAGCCGGTCCTGTATCCCTGGGTTTTCGTCGGTAGCGATCTCTTCTCCATCGTCATTCAGGCTGCCGGTGGTGGCGTCTCGTCCGTTGCTACTGGAGGAGAAGAGACAAACCAGAGCTTGCTTGATGCAGGCTCATCCATGCTCATCGCAGGTGTTGTCTTCCAAATGGCCAACATGATCTTTTGCGGTGGCCTCATGCTTCTGTACATCTGGAGAAGACGTCGCGCAATCAAGAATGGTTCTGCAAGGCTGCAATCATCCGCTGGCGAACTTGGATCTACCGACGATTCGACTGGTGCCATCCACACGAGAGCAAGTGACAAGAAGACAAAGACTTTCGTTTATGTCATCACTGTGGCATACGTTGCTATCATTATTCGTTGTATCATCCGGTATCTTTTCACGCTTGTTTATCGTAATAATGGTTAGCTGACAGGGCAACAGTATCCCCGAAATGGAGATGGGCTGGGGAAGCGACCTCATGCAAAACGAAACCACTTTTATGATCCTCGACGGCGCCATGATTCTTGCCTCCGTGTGGCTCCTCACAATATTCCACCCGCACTTTTACTTCCCTTTCTTGAGCAAAAAGTCCAAGAAGGAAATGCCCGTGGACAAGCCTCAGGAGGGGGTGGGAACACCAGAATCGCACGAGATGGGGGCCGTACTCAACAGGGATGACGATACAAAGAAGTGAATAGCTCATGGCTGCGGAGAGTTAGGGACTGAGGGTCAATATTGAGTTGTGGAAAACTGGTCAAATTCGTGAAGAGAATCTGGTTTCAGATCGGTCGTTTAATAGGTAGACAGGACATGCATAGGGCCTTTCATATTAGGACTTTCTAGATGACACTTATAGAATAAAACTCGGTGTAACATGTGCGATTTCAACGAAATTTAGACTCCCTTAAGCTCCGTAATTCCCAACTCCCATCAAGATCCGTTCCACGCTGGTGGCCAATTTGTTCTAAAATCATACTCATTAGGCTGGGATACAACCTTCGTGTCCACACCATGCATTTCAGGGGAAACCGACAGTCTTTGCGAACACAGACCGGATAGTAACGACAGGAGTGCCCGGCAATGCAATACGGGTCGTCGCACTTCAACCCGTTACGGCACGGTATCCCTCGGCTGACGGAGCGAAGGGCATCCTTCTGTTCGCTGGTTATCGCCTTTTCGTGGTCATGACGGCATGTTCCTGGGGCGGCGCAATTCCCAAGTAGATAGAAGTAATTGCAGAGCTTCCAGCCTTTGACTTCCCCCGCGTCTCGCTACCAACTATCCAGCCTATCTCTGATAGTGGCTTCAGGCCCCAGAAACGAGGCCGTTCGACATCTCCCATCGAAGCCTCACACATTCTACGGAACAAAAACGGTGATCGAATCGATCCACCCCTCCCAGGCTTTTCAAACGAAGCCTCTCAACAAGGTTGGCTTGTGAAGTGTTTGACTTGCAAACACGTTGACAAAAGAGCAGGTCTAAAATTGGTCGGCGATTTCCTTAAGTTCTCGGGCAAAGCTGGGCCCTTTGATGAGGGCGATCCTTTCTTGAGAATCCTCGTCGTACTTACCGAGGAGACGAGCATATCCGTTGTCGGCCGAAGCTCCTAAAATAATTCTCCTGCAGTGAACATTGTCAAAGTGATATTGGAAGACAGCTAGGGAAAATCAGCACTTCGTCGTCGCCGACATGAGTACGGAACATACTTTTAATTTTATAATCTGCACATTCCTTGCCGCTGCCAGCATCGAGGTAGTTGAACATTGGGTCGACCATGTTGAACCCAGAGACAAACGCGTACCAGTCTAGAAGACTTGATACTACGCCGTTGCCCTCGTATGTGGTTCCTAGACCTCTCATGTTGGCATAGATATGGGTGATGATTTCTCGGCGAGAGTAGGCAGGCCACTGGGCCTTGATGGCTTCCTTGAGCTCTGGTGCAACCCTTTTTCCGCCGGCCGAGCCCTGTCGGACGAAATCATCTAGAAACTATGTCTCGTGTTAACTGGGCGTCCCTGAAATGGAACGCTTTACTTGCCGGCATGCAATCTCCATCAATAAGGACAAGGATATAACTGTTCACATCCTGCAACGGTCAGTTTCACGACAGGTCCGTCTATCAAAAAACTTGACGTACTTGTTTATGAATAAGCTCCCACTTCTCCTTCTGAGCCTGGTCAAGAAGTGAGTTACTGATCTCAAGGCGACGAGACTGATTTTCAATGGTTTTAAATAATTCCTGAGCAAGGTCAGCAAGACAACGTCAATCTGAATAAAGGAACACTGGGCCTTACTTCAATAAGTGTTGCCTTCTGATCATCCTGAGCCTTGCAAGACTCCCACTCGTCCTTGAGTCGACCAAGACTATCGGGGGCCGCCATCGCTTCAATTTTTGCATGTACCAACAAGCTTGTTAAGACGCGCCCGCTATGCGGCAAGCCAGATGATGGTCTCTTCAAGGGCGACTGGCGAGTGCTAAGCTGTGATGCTTTGCGAAAAGTGCTCTTTGTTGTCTTTGTAAGCGGTTGCGTTGATGAACAGAAGGAGAAAGAAGGTGGTGGTCGGCGTGAACCAGTAAAACAGAACCCTGGGCGGTCTTTCCTGGCATGGGGGAAGGCTTTAAGACAATCGGCTTGAAGACGTGAACATAACTTGCACCGGTTCCTTTAAGCCAAGGTGTCAGCGTGTCAGCGAGTTAATCTTGCTTGATGACCTCTGATTTTGAAAAGTCTGCCACCTTTGTCTGATGATGGAAAAGGAGAATACATGCTCGTCGAGGCTGTACTCGTGCCTATGACCCGCAAAGACGTGAACCGTGACGGACACCGCATCTGCCCACCAACTATAGTAATCCTTCTCAGGTCAAACACTGCGATTTAAGGGTATAGTAGTGTATGCCCGCATTTCCCGTTCTCTCAAGACTTGCCTTTTCCCCGCGTGCATGGTTCTTTGAGACAGGTTATGCTTGGTGCCCCGGATTAACCTTGGGAACGAAAACCGTCGTTGTCTGTTCCATAACTTGAAAACTCAGGCTTGGCGTATCCTCCATTCGTTACACCCCTTTGAACTATTTGTATTGGGCCATAGCGCTCAATGATGAACGGTCGAAGACGCTATGCGTCAGACACGGCGATGGTTTACAATGTTCTGATTCAAACTCATAACAGACCTCTGCAATGACTTGGACAGGCCAAATGAGCAGTTATTCCCGAGCTACAGTTGTTCAGTCAGGATTCTTCAGCCGCAAACACTTATAAGAATACCCTCCTTGCGGGTTCTTCTTTCTCTCCTCAATAATCACCATTTGCCAAGGCCAGTATACCTAGACATCTCACCTTGAGAACACTGCAAAAATGTGCCGTACTCTTTTTTACGTCTTGGTATGCACTGAATGTGGCCACCGTCAAACTATCGGTACGTCCTTCCGTCAGGCGTGCAGAGATTCCGCTGAGGGAAAGGCCTGCATTCACCAGGTCTTGGAGCGCCCAGACAGATACATTTGCGGTCCATGTTTACTAGAGAAGGAAGAAGAGGGGGCAAAAATGGAAGCAGTAAAGACAGACAAAGAGAAGAACCGGGGCAGTCAGAAGTAAGAGCCGAGATAGGCTCTTAGGGGTACCATCAATTTATAACAGCCAAGAGCATTAGTTGCCGATAATTTTAAATCGACCATCCGGTCTCTTTTTAGCCCAGCGCTTCACCGTATTTACCGGCGTTTCGTCAGCTGGTTACTTCAAGTGGTTTGAGATAAAATGCTTCTGAATTTGTCACTTTCACAGAGATATTTATGAGCTGTCAGTCATTTTCATACGGTATAACAAGCCAGGAGAACGCGTAATCTTGCCTACTTGATGGAGGAGGTTTGAGGTTTCCAAATCTTACGATGATATGTTCTTGTACATCACTCTAGTGACGCCCTGTCCCCTGCAGTGGTTGTCAAAGCATCAAACATATTAGCGTTGTTGCTTGATCCCAACAGTGTGTGATTGCTGGAGTTAACACGCTACGTCGCAACGCCTGATCGCAGATTCCCCTAGACGTTGCCACCAGACACTCAGCCATCAACTAAGAGTTAGTTGAGCATCTTTTGTGATTCAGAAGCTATATTTTGTGTGAAACGGTGTTGTGAGAAGTCTCCTCGTGCTGAATACGGCCTATGACTCTATCTATGGCACAATAAGGTGCATAAACGCGCCGGCTTTCATCGTATCTGAATTGCGTAACTTGTTTTCACAGTGATGATGGTCACTTTTCTAAAGGCATTCTACAACAAGTCCAAGTTGGGCCGGCTAAGTATTCAGCAGCAATTTTGACACTTGCTCAGTCGCAACGCAAACATGTATAATAAAAAACCTTTTCATGGGTGCCATCTTCAATACTCAACACCCGCACGCATATTTCCAGAATTCGAGTACGCTTATCCTCTCAAGAAAAATACTGCCAAGATGTGCTACACTATTCACAACATCGTGGACTGCACCGAGTGCGGATATCGTCAGTGTCTCAGCAGGCCTATCCGTGTACCTTGCCACCTTGCCATGCAGAATAGGTACTGCGGTCTGCACGCACACTATCAAAGCCGAGATGAACACGTCTGTGGGTCGTGTCTGCAAGAGAAAAAGGAGAAGGAGGAGAAGGAGGAGGCGGAGAGAAAGAGAAGAGAGGAGAAAGCGGCGGCAACGAAGAAGAAGGAGGATGAAGTTCAAGTACAGAATATCATGGCACAGCTTGCTCGTTTCCGGCAGTGAGGCTATGGCGCACAAGACGAGGTGGGTACGAGAGGACGTTGGATAATAACATTTATGACACTAGGTAATAATTCGATTCCTCTAGAGATAGCCGTTTCCTTATCCAAAAGTGTACTTATTTGAAATACCATTTGCGAGCTCACAGCTCCGTCCTCGCTCCAACATAGCACCTTCACTGATCGCAAAACCACCGAGTTGGGGCAAATACCATCACTGAGATCTGTTGGAGCTAATCTGAGGCAGTGATACTGACCGAATCAGCCTGAACTTCCCAATGGCACGTTACATCTCAACGGTCCCATCCTTCTTCGGTGGGGAGCTCGAAAGATGTTGGCCGAGCGATACTGGGTTTCCTTCAAGCAATGTTCGGGTTCCGCAAAGAGGCACCCCTACAGCCGGCGAAACCCGTCCGACTGGACGAGCACCAGGGACAGGGCGAACTGGCTTGGCTTTTGATCTGTGCATTTAACAATCAATGTTTCAATGCTCCTTGCGCAAGGAATATGTCTGACCTCAGTCATAGCCAACATTGTGGTTCATACTCGTGAGGAGTTGCTATAATATCTATGAAAGCTCCTACAGCCAGGACGCTAATTGAGATACACGCATCCCATCAACCGCATTCAACAGCGATCAGAAAAACGTACAAGCATTGTCCGTATCGGGGGCATCGGTTAATTGAGTTTCGGCGGATAAGAAGAATTCCGTCTTGGCTGCACAGTTTCCCTGAAACCGTGAAAGCTAATTTCAGAGCGTTCCGCCCTCTCCACTTCCTTTACAGTGAAAGAATGGCTAAATATTTGGCTTTGCTGCCGCTGAGAACGGCGTGGAACGGTAAGCCCTCCCCGAAATCAGCTAACGGCCCGATTCCGCGACCATAGCAACCTGGATGCGGATCACGAACCATTGAATTCCTTCCCGTGCGGGTCCAGCTGAACTAAAACCTTAGTTTCCTTATTCGGTTATCTTCAGAGCATTTGGACCCTCCTTGGTAGGATTCAAGGCCGTCTCCCCGCGAATCAGAGCTCGGCCATTTAGACTCGAAGCCATCACCTCGACTGAGCATTCTCTCCGCTCCTGATAGTACCTCGGTTCCAAGAATTCGTTCAGTGTCTTCAATAACGCTCCATTAAGTGACTCTTTGCGTCACTTTCTAAGCCACAAATATCCAAGCTCGACTTGTTTTGTTATACTACCAGAACGGCCAAGCCCGCGTTACAGCCATGACTTCGGTACGCACTTGAACCTCTTAGATTCACACTCCCGACGCAGCACTGACAAGACTTGCAGTCGAAGCGATCTCGTGACGATTACCGAGAACGAGCATATGTTGCTGCCTCCCGTCGCACCGACCGAAACGTCAAGACTCGCATGGAATCAGCTTTAATGGCAGCGAGATTCATAGGAAGCGCACCGGAAACCCATATCACCGAGGATATCGTCATGGGCGATGCTCCATACGAAGAGGAGCAAGAGACTTGGCCGCCACACAGACATATCCAGTTGTTCCCAAGTCGGACATGAGCATCAGTGTGGGAGTGGTATCGAAGGAATCACTCGCTTCTGCTGTCTTTGCCAAGACAGAAGAGAGAGGGAGAGAGCGAGATCAACAGGCTATTCGCAGAGGCATTTCCCAATTTCGGCAAGCAATCTCAACTGCTCGTTCCTACAATCGTTCCTACAATACCGAAGGAAAACAAACTACCCGGGAACCTACGCCTCAGAACATAGAGGGAGTAGACAAGCAGCACCCACATGAGTACCTACAGAATGTCATTCCATCATCTGAACCCGATGAACCAACTGGAGATACACCATCAAGACCTAGGGAAGACTCGCTCCTCGGGGAAACTCCGTCGCTACTCGGTAGTGATTCAGCAACCCTGACATCTTCCTCGCCATCATTTTTGCCTGACCTCTCAAATTTTGCTGGGATGCCTTCCGAGTTCTTTGATCCAAACCTCACAGAAGGTCTATACACCAATGACTTTGGCCTCATCGGGGAGGGGCTCGACTTCAAGACGGATGATTTCACCCATGACGGCGATGTCAATGACTGGTTGCAGCATGTTTGCGACAGTGGTGACATGCTAGAAATGGCAGGTTGGGATTCTCAACCTTTGGATGGGACGATGGATGACTGGTGGCCGATGCTCATGGATGACAGTGGTCAGTTAGCGACATCTACCTTTTAGAGAATTGTGTTGAGTTATAGCACCGACATGATCGGCAAAGGCGTTTCTAGGGGCGGGGTTTGAAAAGCGATAGGGTCAAGGCTTAGTATACTTAATCATAATTACATTCTTTCCCATTTGCAAGTCTCTGAGAGGCTACATTCTTTGGAGACCAATGAGGGTGATCAAACATTTCGAGGAAGTGGTAGACTAGTACGACTATCATTAGTGGTCATGGAGAGTTGAAATTGAGACCACCTCGGACTATGGGCCAATTGCGACTCACAAACTAACCACACTGAAACTAGCAAATCAACGATGCTCAACCTCGATGCAACATCAATCTGTAAGTGCAGGGGGCATCGTGGGCCCCCAGCGATCAATTGCCGGTTTCACAATGTCCGTTCCCCGTGTCCGTGTCCGTGTCCGTCTCTCTCTACACCCATCTCACCCGAAAACACGACATTTTCGTTCCTCTTCCACATACACACATCTTCTACCTCGCTTAGAGATAAACAAATCATGGGGACTCCTGCAGTTTACTCGTCTCTCGAAAAAGAGGACCGGCCAGAGGATGCTGCTCGCCAAGACGCCAACCACCGTCCTCCTGCACCTACGGTCGAGAACGACGCCACAAAGGGCTTGTACAAGCTTGACAACTACTTGAAGGCCTACATCATCATCTTGGCCGTGTACCTCTCTGCGGCTCTTTTTTCGGTGGCGTGGTCCTACACGGGTGCCTTGCTGGACAATGACGCCTCCAAGAGACGCGTGTTTCGCACAAGCGAGAAGCTCCCCGTCGACCAACTATACTCCGGTTTGGCCCTCTCGGCACTCTTGGCCCCTGCTGGTGTGGTTGTTCAATGGGTGGTCCATGACTTTCGTCGTCTTCATCTTTTTGCGTTGACGACGCAGATGCCTGTTAGGATCAGAGACTTGGACGAGATTGGTGACAACTTTAGTGTCTGGACACTGAGGACCGTGGCGAGATACTCTTGGTGGTATGGCTTGATGCAGACCGTCTTAATCTTGACGCGAACCCTCCTTGTACCTGTCGGTACCCTCAGCCTTACAGTTGGACCATACACCCATTACGAAGAGGGCACTGGTGTTATCGGTCTCCCCCTGGCACCAGCTGACGCGGCCATGAACAACATCACATCCCTTTCGACAGCCATGGGTACAGGCAACGGAACCGAGTTTCGACCATCGCTTGCCAAGAATGACACCTTCCTTACTCAGGCAGTATACACTTTCGTTGGTAACCTCGTTAGCCAAAGCGCCCTCGTCAATGTCGACTCGGGGATACTCGGCCCAGTACCCACACACAACCTGACCTTCCAAGCCAACACTACATATGACGGCCTTGTGTACTTTCACTGGGACGCTCACTGCGAGGCTGCTGAAGAGGTGACGTATAAAACCCACCAGAGCGGTAGCAACACCACCTACAACTTTACTCTTCCAGATGGAAGTGTCGAAAGCATTGAGCTTCGAGGAAAGTCGCATGGCTCGCAGAGGTTGAGGCTATGGAATAACGCCTCGACCGAGAGTACCAACAAGATCCCAACTGGTGGCTCTACGTACTTCCTCTCAGCCACTCGAACAATCCCAACCATCAACGCCACAGCGCTGCGAGCTAAGGGCTCTGACAACAGTCTTGTTCAGACCGAAGATGGAGACTGGATATCTCGAACCAAATGCACGCCTTCTCTCGAATGGTCAATTGGATCATGTCACTTCAATGGTACCATCATGACAGATTGCATGCCATCGCCAAGATCCAACACCTCTGCTCTCGACACTGAGGCACTCGATGCGCTGGTTGTATACATGACAGCTATCCCATGGTTCATCTTCGAGAATCAGATCGCCATCGTCGACGACACTTTGGATGCCCTCTACTCAATCCCAACCTCGGAAGATCTAGGCCACTTCTTTGGAAACATGGCACACGCAATCGTCTCCATTAGCACGGCCGGCTACTTTGGTACTTCCGAAGTTCCAACCCTCTCCCGCGTCATCGAGCAAGTCTACATCGTCCGCTGCAGCGTCCTCATAGCCGTCACAATCATGATCGGTCTCTGTGTCACAGTCTCCGTCCTCGACATCATTCGCAACCAGACACGCGGCCTACCTTACCTACCCGCCGACTTCTTGGCGATTGCGCACGCTGTACGTGGACCGTGGTGGGACTACGAGCTGGGAGGTTACAAACCATGGGGCATCACAAAGTCACGGGATCCCAATTCCACTGTTATGTTTGGCATTGATAACTCAGATCCGAGGTACATAAGACTGGCACCATCCGTCGTGCCTATTCATCGATAAAATCCCTAATCCATTAGATCCACCATTTGTATTTCATCCTTTCCTTGCAAATTGTACCTCGATCAATGCCAAACCATCTTTGTCCGCGGGTCGGACAGTCATTTAGTCCTTGTTGGGGATCCACTGCTCGGTGCAGATGACCTTGTCGTTCTCGTCCTTCATGTAAGGGAGATCCTTGCCGGCGTGCTTGATGACGCGGTACGTGTTGGGCTGCCAGATAGCGCGGCAGACGGGTGAGATCTTGACAATGACGGAGAGGTAACCCCACTCGTCGCGGACCATGTCAGAAGCAAAGTTCTGGTCGATCATGGTGTCGAAACCGCGACCGCTGACTGCCTGGCGTCCAATGTACTCGACGTTCTCGACCTCCTGGCGGGTGTAGTGCCAACCGACAATGCCAGCGAGGTTGAGCTTGAGCATCCACTGGGTACTGAGCTTGTCAGTTGTCTTTTCGCAAAGGGAGACGAGGGGAATTTACACGGCATCACGGCAACCGAGGAGGCGCCCCTTGTGAAGACGGAAGGTGAACTGAGTCAGAGTCTTGCGATGAATGGCAGGGAATTCGCCAATGAGTCCCTGAAGAATGTTGATGACATCGATGGTGGTGACGTGCTCAGAAACAGGCTTGGTAGCGTTGACGAGAGGAAACTGGAAACGAGCAAGAGGCTCGGCAAAGTGACGACCCTCAACGACGTAGCGAACGTGAAGCTCGCCGTCAAACTCGTCGCCAACGTTCTTCATCCACATGGCAAGACCCTTGATGTCAGCAACGTTACCCTCAGAGTCACGGAAGCGAATCTTCTCATCAAGCTCGACCAGGACGTGAGATCGGCTGCGACGCTCACCGGGGAGCAGGAAGAACTCGAGGCTGAAACGGTTGATGGTGCCTCGAACAGCAATGTTCATGATGGGGTTGCGAGCGCGACGGATCTGCTCCATGCTGAAAGTCTCAGCCTTGGCGAGCTCCGAATCGACGGGGGGAGCAGGGGCGGGAGGAGACTCCGCGTTGGCGATGGGGGTGGTCTCGTCCTTGGTAGGGGTCTCCATCTTGTCGGGAGTAGAGAAGAGTCGTCGCAGAGAGGGCTTCTTCGGGGTGGAAGGTCGAGGCTTCTTGGGAGAAGAAGATCGGGGAGACTTGCGAAACATCTTGAGGATTTCTCGTCGGTCTTGTAGTCGCTGCCGTTGGCGTTGTCGTTTGCTTCTTCGCTGGTCGGTTTGTTTCGAAGGTGTCGAAGAGACAAACTGTTCGTTGATGGGATTTCATCTTGGCGTTTGGGTTCTTATGTATAAGTCGGATGTACAGGAAAGGAAAATAGATCTGAATGGTGATTCTGTATTGTTGATAATTCTCTTTTTGCAGAGGGGGAATGAATGTGAGATACAATGGTAAACATCCCGTTCTGGCACTGCCCGCAACTGTCAAGCCGGATTGATCCATCAGGGTGAAATTATGCAAATTAAATTGAATGATACTCCTCAATTCGGATTTTCTCATCTCTACAGTTAATCTAATCCAAGGCTTTGTTTAGACCCAAAACTTTTGCTCTAAAGGGCGTGTGGATTAACAAGGTGAACTCTCCCGATGCAGCAAAAAGCAGCCCTCCCACTCAAAGGCATCCATAAGAAACTTATCTTTTCATAGATTAGTGACAGAGATGGTTTCATTGCTCTTCACCCTGTCCTGTTCGGGTGAGTTTTGGTTGAATCCTCTTTCGAGATGGCCAAAGTGCGTACTCCAAGCTCGAGGGGCCGGGTTGGTGGTGGGTTGGCCAATGTGCCTGTACAGGTATCGCCAATGATGAGCATTCTATCAACAATTAAATTCAATGTACCATTATTCCTTGTCTCTGACTCTCCAATATGTTATCCAATGCAATCGCCAAAGGTTGTGAATGTAGCATCACGAGCCCAATCGCCGTCTCCTTGACTCGTCCAAATTAGGCATGTTGAAAGTTCCCTCCTGTCTAAACTATATAAATATCACAATGGCTTATATATTAAGCCCTACAATCTCCTCTACGGTGAATAGATTGTCATGAGGCGTCTCCTACTCTTCAACTTCATGCCCTCGTCGTGTGTCGTCGTCTCTTCGTGATGTGGCTTGTGGCTCTCACATGTTTGCACCGCCACGACAAATCGCCACAAGTCGGACCCAGGTACACTCTAACAGGGCGTTTAGCGCATTTCTCCCTAAAAATCGATAAGCCCACCGAACTTTAGTGGACAAGAGCTAAATTTGGGTGGACTACTCCACTACAATCTAGCGCCCTCTTGGCTGAGGGAGCGGCATCCTGTTAAGTGCGGAGGTGCAGATACCTGGTCATCAAAGAGTCCAACCTACCTCTCTGCGCCCAGGAGGAGAGGATATCATAATGGCAGTCCAGACAAGGGGCTGTGAACGGATTATCCATGCCCCTGCTTATAACAAGATGTTCTCGTACAAATCAGCACAAGCGACTTTCAACCCCATCATAGTTGGCTGATCTTTGATACCGCCTTTCTCGGCAACATGTCATATCATTGGGGTTGGGAGGGGGACCCGCAAACACCACGAGCCTTTCCTGGACAGCACAGAGGAACCAGCTCCCAGACTCATCCATTGTCTACGGCAATAGAGTCGAGTCCAGATTGACTTTAACGATCTAATACAAAGCAAATAAAATCCCGAGATCCTCTCGTCTGCCTGTTTGGGTGGGTGTTCATTGGAACGGGCCGTTGCCGCTGTTCGTGAGCCCACCCAACCTAGTGGCGCCACGTTGACTCGACATGAAGCTAATTTAGACGCCGCGGGGAGCATCCGGATCGCAACCAGAGCCGGATTCATCAACGTTTACGACCTAGCGGATCTTCATCCCGCAGCAGAAGCGAAAATTATTGCAACCAAGTAATCTTGCAGGTTATTAAACACTCTTCCACGCACACAATGAAGAAAAGAAACAGGCCTCAAACTCTAATGTGCTACTTAATAAATGTATCCCAATTTCTTGCATGACTTGCCGCGCAAGGGGTTTTCCCTGTGGCCGCGTGGTCTTGAACAAATAGCCAATGACCAACGTTACCAACCACGGCACGTCACATATCAGAAAACACTAGAATTTGTGCTTGATCAATTAAAAAGGAGAGGAAATGAGGGATTTTTGGACTACTCGCTTGTGCGAGACACCTGACTTATAGGCCCTGTCCCCTACCCTGTCGCTATTCTCAGCTTTGTAAGGGCTCCATTGCCCAGGCTCGCGTCCCCGTCGCGTACCCCTCTTTCAATCTTCTGATTTTCTTTATTTTCACTTCACCAACACCGCCATAACGACAACAGCCCAACATGACTGGCAGCAGCCCCCCAAAGACTGGAAGCAGCCCCCAAAGAGCAGCAGCCCAAAGAGCCGATCTCCTCTATCGCCGAGGTCGCCTCAATCGCCAGAGGCTGCTGCCCAATCACCTGAGCAGGCCCAAGCGGGCGTGATCGAGGTAGATGAGGAAGCCGGCGAGGAGGATCCAACCCTTGGATCCGACGCCGAGAGCTCTACCGCTTCCCTCTCGTCGAGTATTCTTGATTACCGCACCATCAACGGCAGGACATACCATAGCGACAGGGGAAACGCTCAATACTGGTAATTTCTCTTCGCGTCTTGAAGTTGAGAGACGGTCATCTGATCTTTCCGCCAGGGGCGCCAACGATGAACGACAAAGCGAGGCTATGGATATTGGGTAAGAACTCTTGTTTTTTAGTTTGAATATCAAATCGAGTCCAGCCCTAACAATTTCCTAGTCACCACATGTGGACCCTATCTCAGGATGGAGCACTTCACTTGGCTCCTTTGAAGGATGATATCCAAGTACGTCGACGTATCTTTAACTACCCCTAGGTCTTTTTCTGACTCTGTCGTCATCTATCAGAAAGTTCTTGATATTGGAACAGGAACTGGTAAGTCCAGTCATCTCATGGCGTGCCAGGTCGCTATTCTAACCCAACTACTTTGCAGGTATATGGGCCATGTGAGTTTAATTGCTGCTCAACAACTAATTTCGTCCTAAAAACTTGCGAATTAGCGACTTTGCCGACGAGTACCCCCAGTGCGAAGTCATCGGAACCGACGTCTCCCCTATCCAACCTGGCTGGGTCCCGCCAAACTGCAAATTGTAAGATACAACCCCCCCTCTCCTTAAAATGCTTCATGTCTCATCTTGTCATTAGCGAAATCGAAGATTGCAACCAAGAGTGGACTTTCGACTCGAATTCTTTCGACTACGTTCACTTCCGCTACCTGATCGGATGCATCCCCGACTGGCCAGCGCTGTTCAAGCAGGCATATCGGGTCCTCAAGCCGGGTGGTTGGATCGAGAGTTTCGAAGTCTCACCAACCGTCACGAGTGACGATGGCACGGTCGGGCCGGATTCTGCCATGGCCGGGTGGGACAAAATGTTTATCGAGGCTTCAAAGAAGATTGGAAACACCTTCACCGTGGTTGCTGATAATATCCAAAAGCCGGCTATCGAAGAGGCTGGATTTGTCAACATCAAGGAGTGGAACGGCAAAGTAAGCCAGTCATTCTATGACCCTATGGTATTTAGCTAACAGTATCCCAAGTGTCCCTTGAGTCCTTGGCCCAAGGACCCCAAGCTAAAGGAGATAGGCCGCTTCGGTCAGGTCTTTGGCACCCAAGACCCCGAAGGCTTCGTAAACTTTGTCACCACCCTCCTGGGCTGGTCGTCGGACGAGGTCCACGTCTACCTCGCCCGTTTCAGAAGCGAGCTGCGAAACCTAAAGCATCACCCGTACGTCCTTCTCAAGACGGTTTGGGCGCAGAAGCCGCTGGACGCTGAGCAGCCTACGACCGAGCAGGCCTAGAAGGGAAGACCGAGGAGTACACTGGGGGGCGGGGATGTTTTCTGAGCATGTGTCGAAATTTGGCATCCTGGAGAGGCAAAGTTGACTTTCATGTTTCGTTATTCTCCTAGAGATCGATCTTGTAGCGAGGCTTTTGAGGATTTCCTGCTTTTTTACTACCATATACTTGTCTACCTGTTTTATGTCCCGCATAGGTTGCTCTATATTGTCTTGTTTCCTCTCTTCCAGATTCTTTAAAGTTCTTTATCGGTTAGCCAGTACATTATCACTTGTATCCTTGCAAATCCGACCTTCAGCTCTCATGTTTCAGTCTAGACTCGTCCTTGTCTCCTTCTTGATCCATCATCTCGGCCCCAAGTCAGGGAGCGAGGCAGAGCTCTTGTGTAGTGACAGTATCGAATGCATAGTTTCTCACGAAATAGGTTCATGCAAGTCAGATTCTCCCGTGTAAGAAAGTCCAATCGGGGCCCAAGACAGGGATTAAATCTCAGAAATAGCGTCGGCGGCATGCTCGGGTACCTCAGCCCGAGTTAACGTAGTCGTCGGGTCCCCCAACCCGATGTTAGTACCAACCCAGCTTAGAGCGGGAGGAGCTCAGCTGTTGAAACCTCAATATGTCTTGATGTACTTGATTCTCGTCTCTACGCCCACTGGTCATCAAACAATGCTCCGGCCATTCCATCCCGTAGAGGCAAACTCTTTCAATCCCCAGGCAGAAAATCGTCACTCAAAGTGGCGAGTAGTGCTCCGTAATAACTATCAAATCTCACTAGATGTGTCGCAACATCGACGCCTCATTTCTCACTACAGATAACCACCCCTGGCTCCTGTCCTCGGTTGCAGCAAACCAAATCTTGGCCTCCCAGAGCCTCGGACATCCACCGGCCTGTTCAATCAAGACCCATTTGTCCATTACCCCAGATTCTTATCCATAAACGAGCAATGCATTACACCGCGAAGCGATCCGATTCGACACGATCCCCCGTTATCGGCCCACCATGTCGTCCTCACCTCGACGTCACAACCCAGTACCGTGACAAAGACCCTGGAACCAAGCCGGTGCATTCAACGCGTGTGCAATCTATTGTATATTTCGGGTTTAGTGTCAAGGCAGCGCTACCCCGCATCCGATATCCGGGAATGTGCGCTATCCGGGGATGTGCGCCGCCCAAGAGCAGCTGGGATGCCCCTAGACAAGGATGGGGCGATGGTTATCTCGACGCTGATACGACTATACCTAGATTGACAAGAGTAGCCGCGGGTAAGTTGATAAAGAAAGAGGGTGTGGTTGGTGTTGCATTTAAACCCTCGGTCTTCCAACGACGATGTCCATGATCACGACTGTTTCTTGACAAGTTTTTCACTCTCAACTGCTCAGTTCAACCTGCATCATGGTCAATACATTGCATGGCGACGTGTTGCCTCCGGGCACGCAGCGCATCAATGATGCACAGGCGACGCACATTCTGCTTGCGCCTCAGCCGAGTTCCGATCCGAATCAGCCCCTGGTTCGTATACTCCAAGACGTTCGGATCACCATCTAACAATCACAGAACTGGAGTTCAAGACGCAAGATAATTCACATGACGCTTCTCTCCCTCTACGCCATGATGGTTTTCGCCATGTAAGCCCCCAATCTCATCTCCAAACTACATACAATTAACCCTGTATCCAGTCTTTGCATCAGCGTCCCAATGTGGCAAGACTTTAACGAACAGCTCGGCATGAGCTACGACGCTCTCAACAACGGATATGCAACCAACATGGCAGGCTTGTCCGTCGGCTGCATCATCTTCATCCCCCTCGCTCTTCGCATTGGTCGCCGACCTGTTTACATCGTTACAGCTCTTGTCATGTTTGCTGCTGCCGTTTGGCAGGCTGAAATGCAGACTGTGGGAGACATGATTGGAGCTAACCTCGTTGCTGGAGTTGCTGGAGCCGTCAATGAGGCACTCTTCCAGGTTACAGTAAGTTATGGTCCAGAAGCAGTGGTGAAAATTTGACTAACCCTCCTCACAGGTGTCAGATCTCTTCTTCGTCCACCAGCGCGGTACCATGAACGGTATCTATCTCATCATGGTCATGATTGGAGTCAGTGTCCCGAGTCAACACCACACATACCCAACTAACACAGCTTCAGAACTACCTCGGACCCGTCGTAGGTGGCCACATCGCCGTCTCCATGGGCTGGCGCTGGGGCTTCTGGCTCTGCGCCATCTTCATGGGAGTCCTCTCCATCATCATGTTCTTCTTCCTTGAAGAGTCCAAGTATACACCTCCTCCGTTGACCGGCCACGACATCACGCCAAACGCGCCCGACGAACAACTCAACAAAGTCAGCAGCATTGCTAAACCTCCGGTTCCCGCATCACTTGATAAAGACCAAGAGGCTATCCTGAGTCAACGAAAGAGACTCGTCGAGATCGATACCAATATCCCGATGAAGACATACTGGGAGCGACATGCGCTTTGGTCCCTGAACAAGGAAGCCGCTGCAGGTAAATCATTCTGGCAGCAGTTTTACGAGCCCTTCCATATCCTCGCCGTCTTCCCCGCAGTCATGTTTGCCGCTCTCCAATACGGTTGGAGCATCGCCATGCTCGCTATTCTCGCAGTCACGCAGAGCGCGCTGTACGCGGCCCCTCCCTACAGCCTCTCGCCTGCTGGTATTGGAAACATGAACCTGCCTCCTTTCATTGGTGCCATCCTTGGATCACTGTTCGGTGGACCGCTGGTGGACTACATGATCGTGCAGATTGCAAAGCGCCGTGGAGGTATCTACGAGCCCGAGACGCGACTTTGGCTGTTCCTGGTGCCGGGCATGTCTATGGTCATTGGCTGTCTGATGTATGGCTTGACAATTGCAAAGGTATGTTTCTTCCTCCATTACACTTGACAGAGTCTGACAAATTATTAAGGGAATGCCCTGGATTATCAACGCTGTGGGTGCCGCATTCATTGGTTTTTCCATCGGAGGCTGTGGCGACATTGCCCTCACCTACGTCCAAGACTCGTACCAACTTGTAAGAACCCTTGGTCTAAACCACATAACTCTTCCTCTGTACTGACGCCGTTTCTTTTCCAGATTCTCGGTCCCGCTCTGACAGCTGTTGTCTTCGTCCGCAACATCATCGCAACAGGCCTTGTCTTTGCTGTCTCACCTTGGATGGCTGGCATGGGTGTATATGACATGTTTGTGCTCCTGGGTTGCATCGCGGCTGCAATCGCTTTGACATGCGTCCCCTTGATGATTTGGGGCCGCCAGTTCCGAGCCAAGTTGGCGCCCAAGTATGACTACTTTATCGACCAGCAATTCTAAATCCGGTACGCTTAGAATAGGGGAAGGGCTAGGAATTTTACTACAAAGAGCAGCGATTTTACCTCGCATTATTATAAAATCTACCGAGTACCTCAGTGCATGTATTACTTCTAGCAACCATAGTTAAGAGCCCATTGGGGTATCTCTTTACTGGTGAGCTCTTGCAAGGAGCAGTGAGTCGTCAACTTGGTGTTTTGTTGATTGAAAATAAGTTTTAGAAAAGATTCTTCACTTTACGTAATCCACTAGTGCCATTCAAAAAGAAATTTTAAGATTAATCTAATATCCCAGGCCCTAGTCAAGGGTATTACATCCCTCCCTGACCCTTCCACTTGTAATTTTCCCTCGGTTCCAAACAGTACCCTCACTTGGCATACTTCTCTATAAACTTGTTATATCTCTCATAGAAAGTAGCAGTTTGAGGAATCTGTGTAAAAACAACAGGGAAGCAGTGAGGTACACCAGCGTAGGCATGCACCTCAACCTCGACCCCGTCACTCTCCAGCGCTTCGGCGTAGGCAAAGGCATCATCGCGGAGAATGTCTCCACCCGCACATTGAATAACTAAAAGATGATCAGCTGGAGTCTTGCAATTGCACAGTCAAGACTTACGTGCTGGGGGGAGGCCTGCATGCGACTTGGCAAGAAGGGGTGAATGCCTCCAGTCATGCTCAGCATTAGGAGCATGCGCGTCGAGGGTCAGCTCGTAAATAACGGAGCTCAGAACCGGGTTTTCAGAATTTTGGATATAACTTCCAAACTCGTACTTATCCTTAGGAAAGAACTTAGGATGGCA
The DNA here is from genome assembly GCA_017654865.1 of Fusarium sp. FW16.1. Taxonomy (NCBI): domain Eukaryota; kingdom Fungi; phylum Ascomycota; class Sordariomycetes; order Hypocreales; family Nectriaceae; genus Fusarium; species Fusarium sp. FW16.1. Next base: position 3,117,521 of record JADNRB010000006.1, on the reverse strand, counting down.
GGTCAGAGGAAAGTGCAAGACTTGGGCAACAATGCCAGTGAGTCCATCATCTCTAGCCTGAACGGCAACAGTCGCGGCCTAGGATAGGATGTTAACATAGATTCTAGGAAACACTTGACGCAAACTCACAAGACTTCCTCCTGCGCTGCTTCCGCTCAGGATAATCTTTTCAGGGTTGACGCCAAGAGTCTTTGCATTCTTCTTGCACTAACGGGCCATTAGTAACGTGTGTCATCTTGGTTGTCGTGTAAGAGTCACTCACCCACAGAAGACCGTCGTAGCTATCTTGGAATGGGATTGGAAATGGGTGTTCCGGAGCCCTGGCAATGTCAACAAATAACCCTTGGTTCTTATGCGGATGAACTCACAATCGGTAATCTACGCTGACAACAACAATGTTGGGGTTGGTGGCAGCATAGACATTCTCGACGCCATCAACTTCATGGCTTCCAACAACCATGCCTGCAGAGATTAGCAGATTACATGACACTCAGTGTCAGAACATACCACCGCCGTGCATGCGATACATCAAAGTAGCATCCTCCACAACATTCGGCGACTTGTAAACCTTGAGTTCAATCAAGGTCCCGTCACGGACAGGAAACCGAATCAACTCGGTCACCACATCTCTGTAGCGATCCGGTCCTCCAGGGGGCATGGAAGCATCGGCATTGCCTGCAGTCGCGCGCATGGAAGGAAAGTCAGGGGCACCCCAAATGGGCTCGTAACCAGCTCTGATCTGATCTTCAGCGGCTGCATACTCGGGGATCTTTTCCGAGAGGTGGCCGTGTTTCGGGAGGGGCTTGAAGTCGGCCGTGACTTTGGCGTACTCGGGCGTCGATTTCGTCTTCATCGTTAGTGGGCACTAGTTGGTGATGTTTCCAGTGTCACCTTGTTTGGTATTGTTGAATTGGATACTAAACAATCCCCTTCTCTTCGAGTTGCCGACATTCTCTTATATGTTCTTTCCGCACAACCATTAACTTCACGTAATATGCGTCCGAAACTGTGTGTTCATTATGAATCATTCTCGACTAGACCCTATGCAGTAATCTCTAATAAACCTTGCAAATCGTCAGACTATCGTGATTGGGGAGAGTTGCATCAGCAGGTGGGCCGCGTTCTACTTTGGGGCAATGAATCATACCTTGTCACGCTTGACTTTTACTATCCACCACCTGCATACTATCTGCGCTTGGCATCTAACACGGTACAAAAAGATCACCATATAGTTAGCAACGGCCATGAATTATGGCACAGCTAATGAAGACGGCAAGGCTCGATTACCCCCTACCTCGCTAGGACCCCATCAGAGATCCCGCTCTTGATCCAATTAAGAACATAATTGTCATGGACTCGGAGAAGTTATTTGCCATCAACCAGCGTGTCTATCATCTGTAGACGGTCGACACAATTCGCGGCAGTGTGTGACAGGATGTTGTCAGGTCGATGAGCCTAGAGCCTCTTTGAAGTATTTGTTCCCACCTTGGTATGAGTATTCAACTGCAACAGCTAAAAGACTAAGCAAAAGGCTATTAGGTATACGTTGAGACATGATGCTATGATGTCTTGATATTGTGTTCTTTGTTATGATTGAAGCTCAGTCCTTGATGGGGTAATGGAGCCAGAAAGCTGAGGGCTTTATTCCTATACTCTCATGACAGGTTTCACAATTAATAAGGTAAACAAAAGACCCAAGCGGCCAAGACGTTCCATCGAAACCCACGTTTTATATACTATCTGTCTAAATATGTACACACAAGAACTATCACTCCTATGCTCTTTTCCCCTGTCTAGCTCCCGATCCAGCTAGATACTATAGAAGTGACAACTTTAAGATAACACACACAATCGTCAAGCAGTAACTGGTCCTCCCCCGTGGAGAATCTTCTCCTGGAGGCGAGATTCATCACAACCCGGTAAAGCTAGGTGAAACCATCTAGCAGTTGGTGCGGAGGCTCTTGACGAGGCAAGACTTGCCGTTGTCGCCAGCGGGGCCGAACTTGGGGGGCTCCTTCTTCTGGTCGTTACCAGTGTAAGCCTGGCAGCTCTTGCCCTTGTTCTGGCAAGAGTCGGTGATGGTGCAGACATCGCCGTAGTTGTGGTTGACACCGCAAAGCTCGCCACCGTTCTTGGCGATAACACCCTTGATGTTGATGTTGCGGGGGCCGCCGTTGCCCTCGCAGTTGCCGCAGTTGCGGACCAGCTTTCCGTAGTCCTGGACGTAGAAGTCGTTGACGTTCAGCGTGCCGCGGCCGTTGAACTGGAGGACCTTGTCCTGGGCGCTGAAGGCACCACCACCGTTGATGGTGGAGGTACCAGACTTCTGCTTGAAGGTGGCGGCGTCCTCGCAGACATCGGCCCACCAGACGTTGTTCAGGGTGCTGATGGATGTGTTAGTTGTGGTGTAGAGGCTGATGAGATAGTGACTTACCAAGTGCCCTTGCAGTGAACACCCTCACCAGAAGAGCGGTCGATGATGACGTTGGAGAGAGTGGCACCGTCCTCGAGAATGAAGGAGGCGTCCTTCTCACCAGTTTCATACTGGTCCTTGCAAGTGGTGGCTAGAGGCGGAAATGGATGTAAGTAATCGAAGTTGTCATGATGGCTAGACTGTTGTTTCCGGGTTGACTTACGGTTGCGCACGAATCGCTTCATGCCACCATTGTACTTGCCTCCCTTAGGAACGGGGATGGCAGTGGGTTCGCTCTGGACACCGGCGGAAGCGGGAAGAACGGTAGTGGCGGCAGCAGAGGCGCCAGTGACGGCGGCGATGATGAGAGCGGCGGCCTTCATGATGATTGAGTTGAGCTTGAGAGTTGAGCTGAGTGGTGTTTGATTGAGTGCGTGATGGTGATGGAGTGAAGGGGCTATTTAGGGGAGGACTTGGCTACCCTTTTATACCTGGTGTTCCTCGAGGTTGGGATGATAGATTGGACCGCTTCTCGGTGTTTCACTACTCGACAAACGCCGAGGGGCCGGATGCTTCCAGGCTCTTGGCGGTGTAGTGCCGGAGTGACATGCAATCCCCGGAGAAGCACAACTTCGCCGAACCGTCAAGGTGTGTGTGTGTGTGTATTCGGGGCGACTATGCCACCCTGCCACCCAAAAGACTGTTACATGGTCCTATTCTGGAAGACCACCTCCCCAATGGAGGAATCATTCCCCCGTTGCAGGGATGTCCTGGAGCAAAACCGAGTCGGTCAAGCCGTGAGGCATGTAAAACAACTGTCACTGCTGCAGCAAGGCTATCCATGGGGGCTCCATTGGTCGGCACTCACTGACAAGGACAGGCGAGATGGAGCCGGGTGATGGGTTCAGCCTTATGAATGTTTGCCGAGTTTTTAGAACCAACAGCAGTATGGATCACGAAGACGGGGAGTAGGATCCAACTGACATCTTGATCGACGTGTTACTCTATCTACCGGCTTTGCTTGGCATACTCTCGTTCAACAAGCGCAGCCTTCAACATCTACTACCGACTGCCTGCCCCTTTTCATTTTCACATCTTATTCTAGGATAGTCCTAGAAACATACTGGGGCTTTACAACCTCGTATTAACCTTAAGTCAGATGCTTCAAAATACGGTTAACAAGGCGGACACGCCCCATGGGAATGGTTCAGGACCCTTACTTTCGGTAGTTCGCCCAGTCCAGCGTAGCATCATCACGGAACCGACCCCTGGATTTCTTCCGAGCGCTGCACCTTGCCCTTCATGGATCATGTCCCGAGATCCACGCCTTACAGTCCCTTTGTTATGGGGTCGGCCCGTCCGAGATGGTCCCATGTTCGGGTGGCGACAACCCACCCCGGGTCGCCGGATCATGGTTACCGTTATAGTTATTGCTAGACGAGGTGCTAGAGAGTAAGCTAAAATCATGGTTGTTTGAGGTAGCTGATCATATAATAACAAGGCCGTCTCAAGTCATAAAGGAGAGAGGCTAGTGTTACAGGTATAGTCCATGCAAATGATGAGCACCGCAGAATCTCGTAAAGCAGAATACGTGAGCAAGTTGTTATCTAATGTCTTTACGGATAATGAGTCTAGACGGGGTCCAAAGTCTTCAGGGATCGCACCATGTGCCGGGGGATGTGCGAGCACGGATACGGTTGAGCGTGGGCGATTGGAGGAAAAATGATCAACGCGTTTGAGATATTTTGGAGACAGAAAGCTTATTTATCCACGCCTACCGACGACAGTCCGTGGATTAGCATGATAGGTTACCTAGGCTTTCTGTCTGTTCTGATTTGCGGACTCCGTAGCCTCCGACTTTTGTTGAGCTGTTAGTAGAGAAGCACGAAATGTCAAGGCACCATAGGAAATTATAGAAATGAAACTATGCAGTTGAATCATTACTAGGTATACGCAATGACTTGATATTCATCTACCATGAGTCTTTCCTCTTCTACCACAAAGTAGTCACAAAGTAATGTCTCTAACCTCAGTCGTTCGCCAGTCCTGCAAACTCCGGTATGCATACATACACGTAACCGTCAACTAAAAACCCACACTTACCCTGTAACCTTGGCCACCGTATACGCCCACCGTTTACATTTGGCGAGTCTGCAAGACAACGTTACGAGGATCTGCCGCTAACACGGGAGGATCGTGTTCCCGAGGCTGCAAGTGGATTCCTCGAACCGCCGCGCTCACCGCTATCACGAGCTATTTCCGTGTTAGCCCAAAGTCAAAAACCGCCATTTGTCAACTACCCGGGTTACCCTGGGTTTATGAAAGTTTGAACTGTGCCTCTTTTTGAAGAGAGGACTTTTGCTCGGTGAGGCCGAGACAAACCGAGACAAAGAAGGGAAGGAGGATAGGTAATCGTACCATGCAACTGATTCTTCCCGATGTTCCGAAGTATTGTTTCTGACGACTACTGCTTTGTAATGGTAGGCGTGCTGTTAACATAGCTCGAGTCTAGAAGTGGCTCAGTATATTCTGAGAACTCTCTATTGAACTAGCAGCAAGTTCCTGGCGTCATGTTTCTCGCCACCTTCAACAAAGTTCAGGTGGAATCGACTGACACTCGGATAAGGCCGACGTACATTTTGCTTATGAATTTTGAAAACCACTTTCCGAGGCATCATTATTGACAGAGTTCCGAAAAGGCGGACCGCCGTCCTAAGAAAACAAGGAAGAGGCCTCATGTCGGTGTAAAGGCTCCGCTTCATGTTGTGATTGTTCTGGAGGAGGTGTTATTGGTTTGATAGTGGGACTCGGCGCTTGGAAACCATCCCTCAAGGTCGACTTGTTAACTAATGAAATCCTGCAGGTTGCCAAAACAGGCCGCTTTGACTAAAGGGGTCTCGGTATAAAACAGAATCTTTCTCTCGGGCCTGATGCCCCGATGTGTCCATCTAAGGCCATGCTTTCTTGCCTTTGTCTTGATACCCACTCGATGCAAGATTCAACTCAACTTCCCAAAAAGATCATCTGCAGAAAACACTTGGGAGACGGCTCTCCATGATTCATCCTCACTCAAACAACACTTTCTTACAATCAAGTTGATAAGCTCTCCTTCTGAGTCACGGTCTAGAAGCATTGTGCTCCTGTGGTCCATGTCCTCAGAAAACAAGTTAATAAGACGCAGGGTCTTTCGTGAGAACCTCGTTGAACTTTCCGCAGGATCCGAGACTTACGCCGTACACCCTCGAGTTTGGCGGCTGATTCCGTCCTTTTCTCGGCATTTGGTAACTTCGTCCCCGTTACTCTGTTGGTTTAGGTGAAGACCTGTGAGAAATTTCCTTCGGCACTCTCCTCATCCAGGTCGTAATGTCGTGAAAACCCCATGCTATGCTCCAGGCCCTTCATAACCTCGAGAAGATCACCCAGGTTCGTTTTAGATGCCTAAGTTTATGGTATGGCCTTAGTCGCAACCTAGTCTTCAGCCGGCTCATCGGATTCTTAGCCTCTAGCTAATCCACACTCCATCTTGAGACTCTATCGTGGCAAAAGCTTTTTGGTAGTGACTTTTAAGCCAGCCATGAGCGGCCTAGCAGACCGTTTAAACATCCTGCTCCAGGCTACGGTGGATGCTCAACGGCCGACAGAGCCACGAAGGTGTACTACCCCGTGATCAGCCAACAGCTGCGAGAACGAGAACAGGGGTACCTCTTAGGACCTATCGACTCCCGTTGAAATAGCGGAAGGCGTCAAGGCTGAAACCCTGACTTGTAATCTCCACTGCCGTAGCATTGGAAGGCAACTTGTCCAGCCACCGAATGAAATCGTCTCCTTTGAGTTTAGTGTTTCAGAGCCCAAATCTTCGCAGCATATTCAAAGAAAGGATACTACTCAAGCCGCTAGGTCATGTCCTTGTCTGCTCTAGAGGTGCCACCAGAAAGGTTTGGCAAAGCCAGATACTTCAACCCGATCCTCACAATGCTCATCCTGCATTGCATGGGCTTTCGGCCATAAGACCCCCAAAGTATTGCTGAGCCTTATAATAAACAAGTCAAACAGTCTATAAATCTCCATTGACGATGCTGAGATCCCCGGAGATTAAAATTTTGTATATGCCGTCCGGAAGATCAGCATCTTCAAGAGCTTTGTCCTTTGGTACCTCCCGGGTGACGTGCGACTCCAAACGCAGGGGGCTCGTTTCGCACTCGGCAGCCAGAACAGCACAACCTCAGCTAGATATGCAGCGTTCGGGTTTTGATTTCGGATTCGTTGCATCTAGGTACCTTTCATTCAAAGCATTGTGGAAAATCAAGGAGCTGAAGGAAGTTGGGTAAGTGACGATGAAAACCGCCAAGATCAGGAGCCGACCCGCGTGAGTTTCTCTTGACAGCCATGACTAAACCATGACAGCTGAAATAACCACAAGCACGGAAACCCTGGAACTACAAGGTATTGGTGATTCCTCTTACCCAGCTCTAGAAGGTCTCATGCTCACGTAGCCAGATGCCAGTCTCGGCCAAGCCGCTTTTCAAGACGTTGGCATACTTAGCATGATGGTATTTGACTTATCTAAATGGTTATCTTCTACGCTTCCTTGTCTCGGTATTTGGTCTCGGATCTGTCAGATTTGTCAGTCAGATCGTCACTCTGCATAACATGTCTTGAGTCGCTTCAAAGAAGCAAGCATTTCAGAGGTATCCTTCACAAACTACCAGGTGAGAGGCTTGGCCAAGAGACACAGACTACACTGAGGCGCAAGCTTGACAAGAAGGTCTCCGAGAATCCTCTTGAAGAGGCTGACGGGTCCGCCTGGACTGCCTAGCGTTCTTAAAGACGCAGGCTTCAAAGTCTCGGCGGCTTCAATCGCGTCTTCCCAGTCCTCGATCCGGCCCTTGTGCATCTCGAGCAGACAGGCTTTGCTCCTCAGCTCATCGTGCCATCATAGCTGTCCGCCGAGCCTCCATTTCTTAGCATCTTTGAGGCATTGAGTGACCGTGGCAACAGATTGAAGCAGTGCCACTATGTCTGCAGTAATGCTCATGGGTTGCTCACAGTAGGTATCTTAACAACCTTTCTTAAAAGCGGAGAGTTAAGTTGAATAGTTGTATTTTCCCGGCGCCTAATTAAAGGCGGGTTGAGTAACAACCACACAAATTCACTATCAAAGGCAGCCGTTTACCTGGAATACTTTCCTAATGTGAAGCTTAGAGTTTAGCTCTATAGACAACATAGAACATAGATCTACTTTCCCCTACCAAAGTAAAGTTCAGTACATTCCTCGCGTGCAGATTGCATTGAGCCAAGGCGTAACTCTTTGTCCATGGCTGACCCTAGAGCCTATCTCGGAATGACGCAGGGGGGATGCAAGCCACTGCGGCACGTGGACCCACCCCATGACCACCCGCCGAAGCTCATGGGAGCTGCTGAACGAACCTCCAACCCTCAACACCACTTCACCGCGATAGCTACTCTACAGCTTTCTTACCAGTTCACGGCAATCGACGGGAAATGGCAGGTGGTCCCATCAGACTCCGCGATATCAGCGGGTATCTGATCCTGCTCATCGTAATCACGACGCTGGGATCATTACAGTTCGGCTTCCACTTGGTACCTCCCCCTCTTGCACAGCATGCCCTGGCAATGACCTCTTGCTGACAATCACCCACAGGCCGAGCTCAACGCGCCCCAAGATGTCATCACCTGCCGTAAAAAGTCCATCTCGACATTCCAACGTCTTAAGGGATTTGTTACCTCTGCGAAACCGAACGAGCCATCGGGCGGCCTCTTCTCCAATTGTATCCCGATGAACGAAGCTGCTTTCGCAACCATATCGTCGATATCCACACTGGGAGGCTTGCTGGGAGCTCTGGTGTCTGGTCCCTTCTCGTCTCGACGCGGTCGTCTTCCTGCGATGCGCTTCACCGCACTGCTCTACCTGTTTGGAGCCGCCATCGAGACAATCGCCGGAAGTGTCTTTGTCATGGCGCTCGGCCGCCTCATTTCCGGAATTGGCGCTGGTGCCTCTACTGTTGTGGTACCTCTGTACATCAGCGAGATTGCGCCGCCCAAGGAGCGCGGTCTCTTTGGCTTCATGACCCAGATCTCCATCAACGTTGGCATTCTAGGCGTTCAAACCCTCGGATACTTCCTGAGCTATGGGAACGCTTGGAGGTGGATCCTTGGCTCCGGTTTCTTTATTGCTGCAGCACAGACTCTAGGTCTGGTGGTTGTGCCAGAGAGTCCATCATGGTTGGCTGCACAGGGTGACTCGACAGACGCCAAGCGGACGCTGCAGAGGATCCGTGGCATGGGCTACGACATCCATGAGGAAACCGAGACATGGAGCTCCGATGAACGGGAAGCGACTGAAGAAGAGGGGCTTCTTCAGGCTGATGGAGCAGCTGAAGCAGCCCCTACTGCTGTAAAGGGTCCTGTTGAGCACCTCGGCTTTCTTCAGGTGCTCAAGGACCCTCTCTACAGGCCCGCCATTGTTGCAGTTGTTGGCATCATGTTTGTGCAACAGTTATGTGGCATTAACTCGATCATCATGTACTCCGTCTCCCTCCTTGCGGACCTCCTCCCGATTTCCTCGGCCCTCCTTACCATCCTCATCTCTGTGGTCAACCTGATCACGACGGTTGCCTGCGCTCCTCTGCCTGATCGTCTCGGCCGCAAGACTTGTTTGCTCGCGTCGATTATCGGACAAGGATCGAGTGCATTCGTTCTTGCTCTTTCGATTGTCTTTGGCGTCAAGATCCTGTCGGCCTTTGCTGTCGTCATTTTCGTGGGTTTCTACGCTGTTGGACTTGGCCCCGTGCCCTTCATCCTGGCCTCTGAGCTGGTCGGGCAGGAAGCTGTTGGAGCTACACAGAGTTGGTGCCTTGCAGCCAACTACGTGGCTACATTCATCGTGGCCCAGTTCTTCCCTATTGTTAACTCGGCTTTAAACAACCTTCTCGGCGGCCATGGATGGGTCTACTTCATCTTCGCTGCCCTGGCCAGTGGATCAGCCATCTTTGTCGCCTGGAACGTGCCAGAGACAAAGGGTAAGAAGGATGCCGACGAGGTCTGGGGCAGAACGCGACGGGTTGATTAGGGGCAACACGGCGTAAAGGCCAACACACCACGCATACTTGGTTCAGATCTGGATCAGTGACAATTGCACATCCACAAAGCGAGTTACAACTTCAGTCATTTTATGAGTGCTTCATGATTTTGACAGATCCCTCAAGGGTCTGAGCGAGTGTTATTTGCCAGTTCCTCTTCACAATGCTTGATGGATATGAGCGGTTTAGGCGTTTGCAGGTATGACTTGACAGAAATAATGAGATATCACTGACATGACTTTTCACCGAAAGGCCCTTTTGCTGCGGACCATCTGCTCCAACTGCATGACACCAGCCTTGACACCATCGATAATGTAGACGAGATTGCCGTCGGCCTTGCCGTACATCTCAATGGCTGTTGAGCGAATTATTTCTTCCAGACCCGCCATTCCTGCACAGCCCATCAAGACGCATGACACCTGCCCCGAAGAGAGAAGCTCTCGAGTTGCTCCCTTGAGCTTTTCCTTGACCTGCTCTGGTGATACCGTGTGAAAGTCGCCTGCGGTGAGGCCAGACGAGAAGACACCGGCGAACTTGTTGTTGACGCCATCTCGTTCCTGGCCAAGAAATTTCTTGACGCCGTTCGACAGGTGGTCCTCCCACCATTTCCCCGTTGTGATAATGCCCCATTTGCTGGCATCGTCTGGTGCAGGAATGAGAGAAAGAGCCGTGAGGATGCTGGCTTCAAAGATGCCCGTGACAGCAAGGTGACGGTATCTCGTCAACTTGGAGACGAGGCAGTGCACGCTGAAGCAGGCTACAAGCACAGCATCGTACTTGTCGGAATCAAGTTCCTCCTGAATGTTGGGGTCATTAAGGACAGCCTTTGCACTGGCGTCGATACCGTCCTGGTCGTCGATGCTACCAGGAGAAGTGCCTGGAGGGGCCGTGTAGGTGTAAATCTCCACCGACTTTGATAAGATCAGCGTGTGTAGAAATTCAATCTCTATTTGTCTTGAGATATCATACTTCTGGAAGAGACATTTGTCGGATGGCATTGGCCGCCCCTGCCGTCATGGTGGTGGATGAGTTGGGATTGAGGACGAGTATGCGGAGACTCCGCCGAAGGAAGCGAATTTCGGACATGATGTAAAAGAAGTCTATAAAGATTTGATCCTGAAATATTCGATTGAAACGCGGCGTGGGCCTGGATAGCTATCTTGTTGTGAACCAGAAATCATCTATGAGTCTTCTCTGAGCGGGGCCCCAGAATTATATGACGGCACCGACATTGTTGAAGCCGTCAAGTTTATCGCGGGGCGCCACGTGATCCGCCTCAGCCACCTCTGACGACAACCCCACCACTGACGAACACCTCAACCTCCCCCAAGCTCCTGGCGACAGCAACACCGCACCTTCAACCTCAGCCTCACCACGTTCAAATAATTATATCCCGCCTCGGGTTGTCGCAAAGATGGCCAACCCCCCACCCATTGGTAAGCTTGAATCACATTTCCAGAGTTCCCGAGCTTGACGTAAACACCCCCTGAGCTGGGGAAAGCTGACCTCACTCCTACCGCCTAGTTCTCGACGGCGGTACCGGTTTCCTCAAGGTCGGATATGCCGCGCAGAACTTCCCCGAGCACCAGTACCCGTCCATCGTCGGCCGGCCGATCCTCCGGTCCGAGGAGCAGACGGACAGCGACCTGGTGATCAAGGACATCATGTGCGGTGACGAGGCCGCCGCGGCCCGAACGATGCTTCAGATCAGCTATCCCATGGAGAACGGTATCGTCAAGAAGTGGGATGACATGGAGCACCTCTGGGATTATACCTTTTTTGAGAAGCTCAAGGTGGATCCTCAGGGCCAGAAGATCCTCTTGACAGAGCCACCGATGAACCCGCTCAAGAACCGGGAGAAGATGTGCGAGGTCATGTTTGATCGATATGGATTCGGAGGTGTTTACGTTGCCATCCAGGCTGTCCTGGCCCTGTACGCGCAAGGTGAGTTGCGCCTGAAGCTTGATGGAAGCTGTGGACACAATTGAAGCTAATGCGGTGTAGGCCTGAGCTCCGGTGTTGTCGTTGACTCGGGTGATGGTGTCACACACATTGTCCCCGTTTACGAATCCGTGGTCCTCAACCACCTCACAAAGCGATTAGATGTTGCCGGCCGAGACGTGACGCGCAACCTGATCAAGCTGCTCCTGCGCCGCGGCTACGCCCTCAACCGAACCGCCGATTTCGAGACTGTCCGCCAGATCAAGGAGAAGCTATGCTACGTGTCATACGACCTGGAGCTGGACAAGCGCCTGAGCGAAGATACCACGGTGCTTGTGGAGGATTATACCCTGCCGGACGGACGTGTGATCCGCGTGGGTAGCGAGCGATTCGAGGCGCCCGAGTGTCTGTTCCAGCCTCACCTTGTCGATAGCGAGTCGCCCGGCCTGGGAGAGTTCCTGTTCAACACGATCCAGTCTGCCGACGTGGACATTCGCTCGTCCCTGTTCAAGGCGATTGTCCTGTCTGGTGGCAGCAGCATGTACCCTGGACTCCCGTCGCGACTGGAGAAGGAGCTGAAGCAGCTGTGGCTCACGCGGGCGCTGCAGGGCAACCCGGAGCGGCTGAGCAAGTTCAAGGTGCGGATAGAGGATCCCCCGCGACGGCGACACATGGTGTTCCTGGGCGGAGCGGTGCTGGCCAACATCATGGCGGACAAGGAGAGCATGTGGGTTACCAAGGCGGAGTGGGAGGAGCAGGGACCGCGGGTGCTGGAGAAGCTAGGACCACGATAGATGTGCTGGTGAGCGTATGTTGATTAGAGGAGAGAATGGATTGGTATTTGATGTGAAGTTAGCTAGACAGCAAGAAAACATGTTATAAGAAGCATGGTGTCAGGGGTGACTGGTTGGTTCAAGGTGACTGAATGCAAGGCGATTGAACGTTGTTTGGCTGTAGATGAACTGTGAATTGTTATCTTGTCCTAGATAGGGAACAAGGACATGTTCTTTGCTAACACTGAAGCTCTGAACCTTGAAAGCATCACCAACTGGAATTCTATGCAACGAATGCTAGCTTAGTCATCACCCGTCCTTCACGAGTCGTCGCAGACTTGACACAACCTCGATGGGCCATGTCAACCGACCTGGTCAGGAATGATTCTACATCACGCATTCTTTGACCATTTTCATCGTTTTCTCCCTCCCATCGTTCCCAGCAGACTAAGCATCATCTCACTACAAAGCTCGGATAGGATTTATCCCCCAGCAAGTAAAAAACTCCACATCGCCCCCTTCGACTCCGCATGCCCCATATCGCTCATTGCACCTCACCTTGTCTTGTCTCGTCTCGGCAGAGGAGTAAGAGATCCGCGCCCACGGTAGCTGATTCCAGCTTCTGCTCGCCAGCTACAGAAGGGGTTGCTGCTTCAAAGGCCAAGCAAAGAATTTACGGCGTTTACTGCGGACTTTCTATTTCCTGTTACGGTACAGTACGCGGCGCGTGAGGGACAAACCACGTTTCGGTTCGCCGGGCCCGTTGATCCTGAAGCTGTCTATGGTTCGCTATCCCGTCCTGCATTAGATCGTTCGGTTTTTTTATACTCTTTTACGTGCGGGGAAAAAGAACCAAGAGAGTGTGAGCAAGACAAACCCAAAGGAGAAGAGACGCACGCGCCGCACACCACATCATCACGGTCCGCATCCCACACCGCGTTTCGCCGTCGCCGGTCACCGGGGGGGCGGGAAAGAGATACGCTGTGGAGAGAGAGCCACAGAGACAGAACTCGCTTGCTCGGCTTGCCACGTACAAGTTCGCCAACTACTACGAGCTGACAAGACGCGGAGGGGCCGGGTTTTTCGCTAAATGAGCAGAACGAATCCGCCCTCGGGGGCGTCGGGCCCGGGATCCGTGGGCTTGGGCGGCGCCAGGGGGACGTTGAAGCGGAGTGTCCAGGCGACATTTGAAGGTGCGTTGCGTTCATTGACGGCGTATTGTTTCTTTCTCTCGTCATTCTGCCTCTATTACACGCTTGAAATACCTTGCAACCTATCAGTGGCTGGCTGTGTTTCTCATCCTGCATTTGCATCTGCGTCTGTTTGTCTCGCGTATCTTGCTTTCTCCTCCCCTATTCCGGTCAAGGATCAGGCTATATCTGTTTCTCCAGACCGCGTTTTTTTCCACTTTACCTTTTGATCCTTTTCTCATTCGGCCTGCTCTCCGTGTATTTACTCTTTCAATTATCCGTTGAGGGGGTTCTTGGCCGTGCTGCTTATTCGCCTCCTCACTCTCGGGGTCGCCTCGCGTACTTGCCCTTCTCGGAAAAAGAGCAACCTGAGGTGTCAAGATTATCGGCTAGTGTGGCGTGGCCTTGGCCTCTGGCGTGGTCTCTAACGACTTGCCTGACTCGGCCTTCATCGACAACCTTTGGGATTCAAACATTCATCCTCTTTTTTTTTTGTTGAGCATCTTGTCATCATCATTTGCTCATCGGGTTTTTGCTATTGCTTTTCTTCTTCTTCTTCTTTCCCCGCGAGCCTTGGCATTGCAAATAATCTCTGTTTTTTCGCCCTTTGCCTCGCATCTGTCCTCTACTGTCCATACGCCGCTCTCATCTTTTGAACCCCTCAGCTGTGCCAATGCCAAGTGGTTAAAAAGCACCTCATCCATCTCAAGCAAGATACCGAGGCAGAGAGAGGCACTTGACACCTCGGCCATGCCTCTCCGCCCTCATCACCTTGGCGTCGGTTTCCCAGCACACGCTTACCAAAAACGCCGTGTAGAACCTCACGACCGCTCCACTGGATATCAGCCCAAGGTCCGCATCACGGACCGCTACCGTATCGTTGGCTTCATCAGCTCTGGTACCTATGGACGCGTCTACAAAGCTGTCGGCCGCAATGGCAAGCCCGTTGGCGAGTTCGCCATCAAAAAGTTCAAGCCTGATAAAGAGGGAGAGCAGATCAGCTACACGGGCATCTCGCAGAGTGCTATTCGTGAGATGAGTCTTTGCAGTGAGCTCAACCATGGAAATGTCATCCGTCTGTGTGAGATTATGCTTGAGGACAAGTGCATCTTTATGGTTTTTGAGTATGCCGAACATGATCTACTACAGATCATTCATCATCACACTCAGCAGCCTCGACACCCGATACCTCCGGCTACAGTCAAGAGCATCATGTTCCAACTTCTCAACGGCTGTCAGTACCTCCACACCAACTGGGTACTCCACCGCGATCTCAAGCCCGCCAACATCATGGTCACCTCATCCGGCGAGGTAAAGATTGGAGATCTTGGACTCGCCCGTCGCTTCGATAAGCCTTTGCACTCCCTCTTCAGTGGTGATAAGGTGGTCGTGACAATATGGTATCGCGCCCCCGAACTCATCCTCGGTTCCTATCATTACACCCCGGCCATCGACATGTGGGCTGTTGGCTGCATCTTTGCCGAGCTGCTATCCCTACGGCCTATCTTCAAGGGTGAGGAAGCCAAGATGGATAGCAAGAAGACGGTTCCCTTCCAGCGGAACCAGATGCAGAAGATTATCGAGATAATGGGCGTGCCGACAAAGGATAAATGGCCACTTCTTCCGACTATGCCTGAGTATAATCAACTCAACACGCTCGCCAATTCGATGTCGTCTCACCATGGTCATCACGGTCATCATCACCATCCTCATCATCATGGTCACTACGGCTCGCGTAATCCACCTCCACCTCCCCCTGGCGGTTCAAACCTCGAGAAGTGGTACTACAGCACCATCTCCCACGCAGGCCCTCCCGGGTCTAACGCCAACCCCCCGCTCGCCTCCCTAGGTGCAGAGGGCTACAAGCTGCTCGCCGGTCTTCTCGAGTACGACCCAGCCAAGCGCCTCACAGCCGCGCAGGCCTTGCAGTCGCCATTCTTTAGCACAGGCGATCGCGTCAGCGCCAATTGCTTCGAGGGGTTAAAGAACGAGTATCCACATCGACGTGTCAGCCAGGACGACAACGACATCCGAACCAGCAGTCTACCAGGTACGAAGCGAAGCGGACTGCCAGACGACTCCCTCGTTCGGCCAGCCAAGCGGTTAAAGGAGTGATGGCATTAATCGGATAGATGGGTATTGGGATAGGGGTGAGCATGGCGTTTGGGAATTGCTTTGATATATATTACGAGGATTGTTAAACACCAAGGTTGAATGCTTTACGGGTGGATAGATGTGAGTCAAGGACAGATACCCGACATCTAGGCAGAAGAACAGATGTCAAAAACAGAGTTTCCACCTCTACACTCTCCCATCACCTGTCCGCCAGTGCCACTCCCCTTGGACCCTTATATACCAGTAAATCCCTCCCCTCATCGTCGAAAGACACACGGAACACACGGTCAAACGGTCAAGATGGATCATTTATGAGAAGTCAACAACCGATCTCCGCATGCGAAAGTTCAAGGCCGGCAACCGATGACGACCGGTTCGATTTCCGCCACGGCGAGGCCCGACCGGCTTAAGTATCTAAATATCCCTGGCAACAAGGGGATTCTCGAAAGAGTTTCTTAATACGTGCTTGCGCGTCAGAGATACAATTGTATCACCCCAGACATTTAATGTCAAACCACTTTTTTTTTTGGTGCATGACTTTTTGTAATTATCGCCAGATGCATTTCCCGCCTTTGCACCCCGCATCATGGTGTTTATCCCCAAGCTCCACCAAATCCCCCTTTCACCATCGCATTGTAACACCAACTCCACAAGCATCCAATTCTAAGAAACAACAGAGAGAGATTCATCAAGAGAAATAAAAAAGAGTGCATCGTTAATTAAGACAAGTAGTACATAGAAAAAAAGGTGAGAGAGAGCATCATAAAATGACAAAAATTATCTTTTACCAACAGCAACGAGGGCAATTATGCGAAAAGACAGCAACAACAAATTTGACAACAAAAAGTAAATAAGAAAAGAGGACGCCGTGCCTCTCATTAGCTGCCTGCTTTCTGTCTTGTTCCCTTTGTCCAGTCCTTTAATCACTATCAACCCCTTTCCATCCCTTGCTCAGCAACCCCCCATCTCCAATCCTTCCAAGTCTGTCTCTCTCTCTCTCCTCGGATCTCTAGCGGGTAAAAAAAAACAGGCAGTTAGAAAAGGAAGAAGAAGAAAAAAAGACAAAAAAGCAAGATAAAACGTCGGGTATTTCGGCAAATTTCGGCGGCGAGTTTGAGTTGTTGAGAAAAGGTTTAGGTTGAGGCGCGTTGGGGAGGGTGGATGTGAGGTTATCTCTCTCTAGAGGCGGGTGTTGCGGATGTCCATCGAGCGTGGAGGGAAGATAACCATGGCAATCATCTTCCTTTCCAAATTGTCCATGTTCCAAAACGCGCAAAGTAGATATTTTACAGCTCGTATCGGAATGGACGAATCGGTTCCCCATACGCTCGAAGGGAGAGGGTAGAGAGAGAATCGCGTGTCGGAGTTATAGAAGCCTCGGAGGTATCGCGCCGGAAAAAGGGGGAAAAGTCGTCGAGATATAGAGTTACCGCCAAAGGAAAAAAAAGAGATCGATTATCGGTCATCCTTTACTTCTTGGCAGGGGCAGGAGGAGCCTTGACATTGTTGGAAAGCCAAGCCAGACCCTCGAGGAGACCCTCTCCCGTGGTGGCGCAACTGGGCACCACGTACCAGACCTTGTCCTTGAGCTTGGTGAGCTGGAGGGCGTCGGTGACTTCCTGAGGTTTCATGGCTAGAGAAGTTAGCACGGTACTTGAAAAGAGAGACAAGGAGAGCTACCTTCTGCCAGATCTTGCTTGTTGGCAAAGACGAGTAGTAGACTGTCCTTCATCTCGCGATCGTTGATGATGCGATGCAGTTCTTGTCTCGCCTCGTCCATACGGTTCCGATCAGAGGAGTCAATAACAAAGATCAAACCCTGAGTACCTAAATCACGTCCATCAGCATCCCCATTCTGTACTCAGTATATCTCCCAAACTCACCGCTAAAGTAGTGCCTCCACAGAGGTCGAATCTTGTCCTGACCACCGACATCCCAGACGTTAAACTTGACATTCTTGTACGTGACCGTCTCGACGTTGAAGCCAACAGTAGGAATAGTAGTGACATCCTGTCCGAGCTTGAGCTTGTACAGGATGGTGGTCTTTCCTGCGGCGTCGAGACCCAGCATCAGGAGTCGCATCTCCTTGGATCCAAAGATCTTGCCCATCATCTTGGAGAGTTGGCCGCCCATGATTGCGGCTGTAAGAATCGCGCGTTTCGAAGTATGTATTCGGTCGGGTAGATCGTTGGAGAGAGTATAAGGTCGGTGCGCCCTTTTCTTTTCGGTACTCGTCGCGGTTTAGTTGTGGTGTGATGATCCGATACTCGGGGTGTGGGAAGAAGGGGGTGGACTCTTTGGTGTTTCGTTTCAAGTAGCTGCTGCTGCGGCGCAAGCAAGATCAGTCAGTAAACAAACAATCGTACAATACGACAATGCGTCAGAAGTATAAAAGGTAGAACTCACCAGTTTGATAGTCAAATGTGAATAGAGTAAAACGGTCCAGGGTCTGGGAAACGTGGCTGTTGACTTTTTGGTGTTTTTCTTTTCCCCCCTCCTTGTTTGAACTTGGAGAAATTCCCACTTCTGTTGCTGCCTTGTCACTCTCTCTCCACTCGGATTCGCTGATAAGAAAGAGAAGTAATCCTTCAGATCGAAAAGGTCGCTGTAATTTGTTTCGTTCAAAAAGGGCGATTCAACTTTTGTTCGTCGTCCCCCGTCAGGGGAAAAAAGAAAAAAAAAGGGAAAATCAGATCCATTCTATCCCCCCATGAGCCAAGCGAAGCACTCTTCCTCTCTCCTCCTCCTCCCCCTGGTCTGAGCCTCTCTCGGACTAGCGCCGCACGGGGCAACGGCCGCCTGCAGGGCCACCACTGACGGGGCATCTCCAGTGAGTGTCCACGACCTTTAGGGGATTGGATCCCCCCGCCCCTGAGGCCCCTAAGGCCCCCCCAGTCGTGGTCCCTGAAATGAGCTGCCCCGTGTGCCTGTAAGGTACCCGCGCATCCGTCGCTCTTCTACCTTCTACCCCCGGCTGAAATTCAAGTTCAGTCCCATCATGAGCGGCGGCTGTCCCACTGGTACCTAACGCTCCACCGTCTCTAAGCGCGACGAGCAGGTCACTCCACGACGGACACTCGTCATAACCGACGCCGGGGGACACTTCTCCTCCTGGTCTTCCGTCGTCATAGTATAAGAGACCGACATTTGATAACGGACATTGCATTGCACGCCAATGGGTATACCATTCATGCGCCTAACTTATTATATCAGATCTGCTATGGATGCCATATCGCTTGCGCTGGCTATCCTCATTATCGTACTGCCTCGCCATCCGAGACTCGTCATGGGAGACTTTAGCGAATCCATCCAATTCTTTTCCCATGACTCTCCATCACAGATAACTTCCCTCGCCCGCCATGCAAAACCAACCTCAAGCTCTATACTCAATCACAAATCTTCGCTCAACCTGCTGCAGCGTCGTCGAATCATTCTCCCCCTCGAACTTGAGGTTCACCTTGTTGCCGTTGTCCATGCTGTGCACCTCGGCCTTGTAAAACGTAGTAGTGTTTGGGTACAGCGCAAGAACCACCTTGCCTGACTCCCAATCCTTCAGCGACGCCGCCTGGCTCTCGGGCGTGATCGGGATCATGCTGCTGGCGCTCGATCGGTATTCCTTCTGTTTACTCTGGTCGTCTGGTTCGATATCGAGCACCTTGTACCGCCGGCTCTTACCTTCACCCATCACTTGAGCCACCTCGCCTAGGATCCAGTCCGACGTCTGGTCGCCGTTTACCGCCTTGGGTTTGAAGGCGACCGCATCGCCTTTGGAAAAGACAACCTTGAATTTGCTGTTGGATCCCGATCCGACCCCGCTCCCAACTGACCCCTGAGGCTCGACACTATCGGCCTTGGGCGGCATGCTGTCGCGGTCCCGATCCCGGTCTCGGTCTCTTGCCCGGTCACCATACTTGCGCGAAGACCCTCCGATGGGGCTCGGCACCGGTGAATCGCCGGCGCCGTCAAAGTCGTAAAGCGAGGCCGTGTTGTCTCTTGCCTGTCTCTTGCCGGGTCCTGCGGTTGCGGCCTCGGACTGCTCCTTGGCTTGCACTACAGCGCGGAGCACTTTCAGCTGCTCGATCGTGTTCTTGATGTTGGCCATGTTCGCCTCGGAGTGCTTAACCCCTGTCCGACAATGCTGCTCCATCTGTTGCAGCAGATCACCCGGGACCTTGTCAATTTCCATGGTGCCCGCCTGCTTATCCAGGTTGACAAGCTCTCCGAGACTATCGTTCTCCGCATTTATCCCGGACACAATATCTCCAATCTGACTCTTGCAGAGCTCCCATATCTGCACTTCTTCACCATGGTTATTGCCATTGTTCCTGTTGGTCGCCCGTCCACTACGGTTTCGTTGCGACATCTCGCGACTGTGACGCTCCGGCTTGGCGGAGTCGGCCCTCGGTATGGTATGCACGGGGGGTTCGCTTCTAGGCGACCTCTTGGGGGTGGATGCGTCCGAGGTAATGTCCCGACTATGGTTCTTGGTCCTCGACTTGCTCGGTCGGCTCGGGGTTGAATCTCTGCTAGACGGGTCCTGCCGCTTCGTGCCAGATCGTCTCGGCTCCGGGGTACCGGACGACTGTCGCAGCGACTCCTGGAAGCTGTTCTCCCTCGAGTGGGTGCCGCTGCGTCGCGGTTTGAGCGGGATCTGGTAGTAGGGGCCCAGATCCTCCTGGAGGTTCTTCAATTCGTCCCGCGCAGGCTTCTTCCCGTTAGCCATCCTGCCCCGATACCAACCCGCCTAAACAAAATGTCGCAATAAGAATCAGGCCAAGAAAGGAGGGGCACAGACGGTATGATATAGATGCCGGATAAAGAGTATCCATGTTGACATAGAAGACCGCAGAGGAGAGGAAGGAAAATGCTTCGTCAACTAACCTTGAGAGAGTAGGCCCAGTTATTGAGCGGCCGAGGCGGGATGGTATGGGGAAGGAAAGGCGGCTAAGACAGAAAGCGCGTCGCAGACAAGAAAGAAGTGATCGGCAGAGAAGGAAGGAAGGAAGGGAAGGAAAAGAAGCTTTCATAAACAGCGTGACCAGGGTAGGTGGGTATCAACTCATTGTATGCGCCAAAGCAAACCTCTAAATATTTCCCAGAGTTTGCTTACAGAGAGGGTATCATGTCGTCGTCTGTCTTGAACTGTCGTAATATGCTCTCCGCCCGAAAGTGAGGCCGATGATGCGGTGGGAAAGGTAAAAGCCGGCAGAAATCAAGGCGGTGAGGGGTCGAAGCTTGCCTGATTTGGTAAGTGCGGCAAGTTATCGGAGCACCGATAAGCCACGTGCGAATTGAGATCGCGACGGTGCCCGCACTGTCATAGCATCGTCGTATTCCGTATTCCGTATACCGGTTGACCTGTGCTCTCCACAGTTGAGGCAGCAATAGACAGGTCAAGTCTTTTGCCTTGGCAAGGCTTACTCGCGAACAGAGAGTCATATGTAAATGTTGTTCTCCCATATAAATTGCCTCATTATGAAATGGTCACTGCATGATCTGTTAATGGTACTTACCAACGACCTCAAGTCGGCATCAACCGTGTTGACTTGTGATATCTTCACTTACACGCCACTACTGGTCACTTCTCGATAATTCACTTCAAAACACCTTCTCATCACCAATTGCCTCTTCTTTCAATGTCCTCCCCAAGAACAATAGCCATCATCGGCTCCGCAATAGCCGGTCCAACCCTCGCCCTCCAAATCCTCTCCCACCCCATCCTCCGCCGCACCTTTACCCCAATCCTCTTTGACTCATCCCCCTCTCCCTCAGACTCTGGTTCTCGCGCCGGTGCAACAGTCGGTCTATTCGCCAATGGCCTCTACCCGTTACACCGTCTTGGTCTCGAGTCTTCAATCAAAGCACAAGGCTTTGAGTGTGGTGCACTGTCGACATGGAGCTGTGACTATGATGGTGGAGTTGAGAGGTTGAATTCGCTGGGTGATGCTATGTGGAGTGGTGATCTTCAGACGGGTGTTGTCTATTTTGAGAGATGGGCTTTACAGAAATTGCTGGTTGAAAAGGTGAAAGAGCTTGGCGGAGAAGTGAAGTGGGACAAAAAGGCTGTCAACTTCACCTCCCTCGACGATGGGACCATGAAGGTCGTCTTCGAGGATGGAACAAACATCACGACAGACCTTCTTATCGGTGCTGACGGAGGATACTCTGGTGTCAGAAAGTTCATCCTCAATCAGAGAAACGAGGCCACCGCGGAGGAGAGATGGCTGCCCGACTTTATGGGCTTGACTGGCATCTACGGCGTATCTACCAGTGAGCAAGCACCATCTTCGACAGCCAAGTTCAGCGAGTCCCATCTCATGCTGCTCAATGACGGCTTTCTCGCCACAGGTCCTTGTCCCCAGGGCAGAACACGTTGGGATCTCATCCTCCCTGAAGCTTCACCTCCTTCGTCCTCCTCGCCCATAGAATCCGATGACCTCAAACCTGACGTAGAGCCATGGCAATCTTCGATACTCCCAAGTCAATACCCCCTCAGCTCCACAGTTGACATCCTCCATCAGCACCGCAACGTCTTCCACCCCTACGCAGGCAACCTCGAAGCCCTCTTCTCATCCGCAGACCGCATAATCCGCACACCTCTCCGTCAACGTGTATGGAAACAGGACGAAATCCAATGGGGAAATGTAGCTCTCATAGGAGACGCAGCACGTCTAATGCTGCCGACAAGTGGTCAAGGAACAGGGTTCGCCATCGAAGATGCCACGGTATTGGCCAGGTCACTCCTCAAGCACGCAACTTCAGATACAAAGACCGGTATTAGAGTAGCGTTAGAAGAGTATGCGCGAGTTAGGGAGCCGAGATCCAAGAAGATGGGTAGTCTTGCGGAAGTGGCGGCGACGTGGAGTACCAGCAAGTCATGGTTCTGGAGAGGATTGAGGTACTATGGGTCAAGGTGGCAGCGCGACAGACCAGAGTCAAGGCAAGAAAATTTGGCTATCTGAAGGATTCGTTGCTAACTTTCACCAGCAGGGGAACGGGTAAAGATACCTGGCCGTTCAACGAGAGAATTGATGTCGATGACTCGCCCAAGTGATATCTATCGACCATGAAGCGAAGTCAACCCCTAAGGAACCTGACAACGTATACTCTCGAATCCACCACGTATTTCATATCGTATGGATATACAGGGCATGCTGTGTAAAGGATTGAGTGCAACCCTAGTTAGCACAAGGCCTGTCAGCCAAGGTTGGCTTATCACAGGGAAGACAGTGTATGAGACCAATCTCCCATCATGAATAAACTCCCTACTCCAAGTAATTTGAGAGAAGACACCAAAATGGCATGTAGATGAACGTGATATTAAAAGGTATATACAGCCACATCATTTAATGGCCTAAAGCTAAAGATATTGTTCACGCTCTTTCACACACGCCAAACCTCCTGACTCAAACTCATAGCTTCTCCTTGGAGTCATCAATCTCGCAAAACGCCTTATAAGTCGTAAACTCATCATCCTCTCCCCCCTCGGACTCGAGCACGCACTCGGCCGTAGCGCCGACAAAGTATACCCACCCCTCGCGAATCTCGGCGCTCGTGGGGCCGACAGAGATCTTGCCCTTGCCGGAGGTGCAGATGACGATGCTGGGCCCGTCGAGGGGCTCAAACGTGGCCTTTGCGCCGTCACCCCGGAGCAGGGTGCGCACTACGCTGAACTCGTCGATCGGGGGGTCGTAGAGGACCACAGCTGAGCCTGAGCTGTAACCACTGCGGTTGAGTGTCGCGTAGGGTACTCTGTGGTGACATCTTTTGCTCCTCGATGGGGGCGTAGTTGTAGGTCAACATGTCGACAAGGGTAGAAACATCCTTGAACTTGGGAGTGAAGCCAGCGCGGACAACATTGTCCGAGGCAGCCATGCACTCCATGATATCCCCAGAGATGTAGGCGTGAATATCATCAGCAACCAAGAACAAAGCCTCGCCAGGCTCAAGAGTGACAAAGTTGAGGAAGAAGAGCACAAACAGGCCAATGTCGTCGCCAAACTCGCCGTGACATCGCTGGACGAGCTCAGAAAGCTTCTCGCCAGATGTAGCAGCCACACCACCAGCAGCGAAACCAGCACCTTCGCTGCTTGCTTGGTCAACCAGCTTAGCAGTCTGCTCAGCAATCGCCTCAGCAGGCGAGTTCATGAGTGCGCCAAAAACCTTTTTCAGCAGCACCTTCTTGTCCTCACTAACACCCTCCTCCTCATCCTTGGCAATCTTTGCAAACTCTGCAGCCGCCTCGTCTCCCACAAGAGCCCTGAACGCAGGCACAGACTCGAGAAAGTGTGCAATCTCAGCTAGAGGACGGAACCCGCAGAGACCCTCGAAGGGGGTGATGGCGATGGCCATCTCGGGCTTGTGGTTGTCATCGGGATAGTTCTTGGGATCGCGGGCGTGGAGCTGCTCGGCGAGCTTCTTGTTGGGGTGGGCCTGGATCGAGAGGGCCTTGTTTATCGAGAGCACCTTGAAGAGGAAGGGGAGCTTCTCTCCGTAGCGGGAGATGATAGTGGACGAGAGGAGGGCTTTGTTGTCCTGGACGAGCTCGAGCAGGGATCGGCCGGTGTTGACGTCTCGTGAGGGATTTGAGGGATGTGTGCCCATCCAGAGCTACAAACATGTCAGTCATTGAAGAAGATCATGGAGTTTTCGAGTATACCTCAGCGTAAGGAGTGTCGGACTCGATCTTGAGGTCATCGGATGGCGTAGCAGCAGCGAAGCGAGCAGCGGCAGACTCGTTGCCCTTCTTGCCCCAGGCGTACGAGTTGACGCCGCATTGCAGTCTTAGTAGAGGAACCTGCATCTTGGAAGCTTGTCGGTGGTAGTGCGACTCTGAAATGCGATTGCGACGCTGGGTATAGCTTCAGATGGCGGGGAAGTAGATGCCAGGTGTGCGTGTTGGAGGTGGCCGTTTGAGAAACAGCACGCAAAAAGAGCAAGTGAGCAATTTTGCAAGAGCTGCAGAAAATCAGAGAAAAACAGGTGACGCCTCAAGACTTTATCTGCTCCAGAAGAAAATATCTGGTCAAACGTGGGATGACGAAGGTGGAAGTGGAGGTAGGAGGGGGAGCTCGCTCGAAATAGATCAGCAAGATGCAGATTGGTGAAGATGCCAAACCCGGAAGCCCTGGCCGCCTGCAAACCACTGTAAACTATAGCGCCTGCATCTACGGACAACAGCCCGGTCATTGTCCCGCAGCGGAGCTTCCCCCTGAAGCCATACCGGAGTAGCGCCGCCGA
The DNA here is from genome assembly GCA_017654865.1 of Fusarium sp. FW16.1. Lineage (NCBI taxonomy): Eukaryota > Fungi > Ascomycota > Sordariomycetes > Hypocreales > Nectriaceae > Fusarium > Fusarium sp. FW16.1. Next base: position 3,092,749 of record JADNRB010000006.1, on the reverse strand, counting down.
CCTAACCCCGCTGTGGACCTGGGGTTTACCTGTTTGGGGCCATGTCTCGATGCCATGTGATGACGGGCTTTCATTAGATTCATCTCGTTCAATGTGATTGTCCAGGGGTGATGAATTGAAAGAGATTGAAACGTGGCTGAGCTGGGGTGGACCATTGGGTAAACTATTAAACAATGGCTCATTAAACAATGGGCTCCAACAGATATTAAAACAGCTTCATATTAATGTCCACCGTGCCCAAGTCAACACACCACCAACACTCCTCTCAGACCCAACTATTAAATCGAGATGGATCATTAGCTATCTACTTGCTTTCAAGTAGTTAATTTCATGTACAGCTGTCTCCCATTAGGAGCGCAGAATCTCATCTCGTCAAAATCCCATCAAAAAGACTGCCAACCAAACCCATTAACACGCCCATATCCATCTTCCATCCCAATGTCATTTTCCCGTTCCCAATTCACTCCAATTTTCGCCTGATCAAAATGTACAAACCCAATATCCGTTTTCGCCTTCTCATATCCCGTATGCGCTTGGCTGTGTCTGATAACGCCCAATATGCAACGAGTCAATAACTCAACCCAGTCTCGACAAAAGACATTGGGGAGTAAACAATTCAAGATGCAATGCAGCATGATAATGACCAACAATGTGATTAAAACATGAGTAAGAACAACAGTAAAGAAAAGACCAGGCAAAACGACCCGGTGTCGTTCAAAAACGAGGGGGAAAAAAAGAGTTCAACGCCAAGGGTGGCACAACACCAACGCTCGCTCTCGTCTTGCCTCCCCGTCAGACGCTGTGCCTCACAACCTCAACCCATCCCAACCCCTCATTCATGTGAGAAAAAAGGGCCCCCAGCATGTCTATGAGCAGTTCATCCGTTCTGCTCCGCGCGGGGAAGGGTCAGAGAGGTTTCTCACCCCTGGATTCGCGAGTCTCTCGACGACGACAGCATTACCGTCATCCCTCGCAGACAGAGAACCATGGCAGTTGGTTCATTCACATCTCGATGCTCAGGTCCAAAAACATAAAACACACTGCAACTCCTCTGCTGAGAGCAGGCCAGAAAAAAACACACACACTTTCAAACACCGAGAGCCAGCAGGGAGGGAGGGAGTCCATGGTCTCAATAAGAGAAACAACATCATCAACCGACGGCTCAGACGTCTCCCCTCATCCTCGAAGCGTCCCCGCAGTCTTGCGGTAGCTATCCGCCGCGGCTTCTGCTCCCGTACCTCCGACGTCTCCAGGAGGGAGCATGTACGACGCGGGCTGCGCCATGTACGTCGTGGCGCCGTGTGCCATGGAGAACGACGACCCAACGCTGCCGCTACCGCTGCCGCTACTCATCATGGGCAGCTCACGGCGTGCCGACGTCGTAGCAGCTGCTGTAGTCGCCGCCGTTGTAGTGTCTGTGTAGCGGTATGTGAGGTCGGGTGCTGGACCTCCTCCTCCGACGCGCATCGAGTCGGCCGGAGTATAGAGAGAAGCTTCGGAGGAGCTAGCATGCGTGTAGAGATCATTGCTTGTGCGGGTGAGCTGTGAAGCTAGCGTCATGGGAGGATACGAGGAGAGACCCGTGGCCGAAGCCATGCTGGAGGACTCGTAACTTGTGTAACTTGACGGCGTCTCGGAATCTGGGCTCGCAGGCGACGTGCCCGTCGTGGTCGACGTCTGCGCCGAGGAGCCCCTGCTGCCGCTACCGAACGTCGAACTGCAGCCTGAATCGTTCCGGTACGACGAGGAGGATGAGCCTATTGAACTAGGCACTGATGACCGTCCCACGGGCATGGGCAGCACCCTGTCGCCCATGTTGACGCCCGCCGCCATGTTCTGGAACGTCATGTTCGTCGAGTCGGCAGCCACCGGAGCCGGTCTGTGTACCAGGCTCGTGGTCGGTGCCCCGCTGCTATAGGCGTAGTTGGGCTCAGTGTCGACGCAGATGTTCTCAGATTTTCCCACCGTGCCGGAGCCGATACGATAGTTGATGCCATAGTCCGAGTCATGCATCGAAGGGTACGCTGGCGGATACATGCTGTAGTTGATGCCTTGATCTTCAGTGTATCCATGATTCCAGGTGGTGGAGACTGGGTAGTAGGACTTTGCGGTATACGCAAATGTCGTAGGAGCTCGATAGATGAAGGGGTCGCTGGCATGCATCGGAAGACCGTCGGGGTAGTGAGAGGTAGTGGACGGGAGAGGCGGAACGACGGAGCTTCCTCGCGCCTGATACTGTCGAGAAGCCTCCAGACTATAGTTGAACGACTCCTGCTTCATCGGTGTCTCTTGGGAAGCAACCTAGATGGCAGTGTAAGTCCCGGAGCATCACAAACATCTCCCCCTGAAAGACATACCCTGAGGAACTGGCAGGGCTCGTAGCCTGCGTTCTTGCAGTTTGTGCATGGTCCCCCATTTCCAGAATCGCCGCTGCACCTAATCTTCCTCTTTCGACACCGCCCACACTGGATCTGTTGTTAGCCCGCTACACAACTATGTAAGTCTCGCGCACACCACACACACCAGGGGGGAAGACGTAGAGAGTAAGGAAGACAGGGGCATATACTTACAGCAACTGCGATACGCTTCCTCTGAGGAGTCACATCATCAATCATGTCTCTCTCAGTCATGATGGTGTTTCGCGTATCCGGGTGGATAGGATAGGCCAGGCTTCGACGCTCCGGGTAGGATGAATAGGCATTCATCCTGCTATACCGTCGGACGTCGGCGGGCGAGTAACAAGTTGGAGTTACCATGGTATAACTACCAAACTTGTCGAGGTTCAAAGAGTGAAAGGTGAGTGGGGAGATGCTCAACGGGTGACTGGCAGAGGTTGCAACTCGGGCTTCCTCATCAGTGCCAACAACCGTCTTGTCGAGTCAACCTGGATCGATTGAAAGACAAACTCTGATGAGTATTGGTCCTAGGGACAAGGTGTATGATGTACGAGCAGTTTCCGGTTTGCCAGCACTCGTCCGTCGGGGCTCGGGAAGTGTAAGTGGTTTGTCCAGTCAAGGATGGGGAGTGTCTATCGCCAGCTGTGTCAAGCAGCCGAGTCGAGATTTGAAGTAAAAGACAAATATCATCACCTCTCAACTTGATAGCTCAGGCAAGGTGTGTTTCAACAAAGTCGAGAGATTGAAAGAAGAAGAGAATCAGAGGCAGCAAGATCTGCAGCCGTGCCATGCTGTTATACTCTCCCCGTACCACTCTCCTACTAGTCCTGGTACAGGACGTTATATCTTTGTTTGCCTCACCCAGCCTGCTCACTATCTCGCCGTCCAATAAACGGCCCCCTCGCCCCGGAAAGACCACCGTGCCCACTCAGAGAGGCGGCGAAGGGGAAGTGGTCGAGGCATCCTCCGGTAGCTTCGCAAGCACACACACCTACCACAGCAGACGTCAACGTCTCTCTCTCTCACCTTGCAAGGATGTGGAGCAAGCCGCGGACGCTGTGTGGCTGCCGGCTGCTCAGTTACGCGAGGGCCGCCGGTCTTCGGATACCCACAGGTAGCTTGCAGAATGATGGGGATGCCATGCGGCACCAGCTTCCATGGCTATCTGAGTGAGGCGACTACAAACATGCCAGGGATGGACCCCAGCGGGAGAAGACGGGGCACCTAGATCTGGATCCCCGATCAGATTGAGGTCTTCCCCGGATCGTACAGCGGGCCCTGCTGGTCTGAGACTTTTGACAGAACCATGAGCCCTCAGGACGCCGCTAGAGCCAAGACACGTCTCTGAGACATGTTCATCTCTGTCTTCAGCTCAGCCGCATGTCTAGATTCTGTAGAGTTGGCGTAATTCATGACTCTGTCACAGCATCTGAGGCGAGACTGACGCTCTTCTTCCCCACGTTGCGCCGCCTATTCAACCCTTTATCGGATCTTCGTGCAGCAGCAATCTCGAAGCAGCCCACCGTAATGTCCAGGGACTTGTTTGCCAAACGGTCTCCATTTCTCTCTCGGCCCCGTGTCTATATGGAGAAAGGGGGTCATAAAGAAACGGGCAGCGACGAGATTACTGCGGGGGCAAACAGACATGTCTTTTGCCAAAACCTCGTTCATGTCTTGGCCCCGGCTGAGTGAGCAAACTCGCAGCCAGTAAGACAATGTCACAAGACATGATGGTTCCAAGATGATGACAAGGCCGTCCCATTGGCAAGTCCAGGAGAGAAGAGCTTGGGGGGTGGGCAGAGCCCCCTCTCGGCTGTGACGCAGCGCATGGTGACTCGTCAACAGATGCTGTAAACACTTTCTTGTCGTTGTGTAACACCAGTGCACAGCGACCAAAGAAGCCAGCCCAACACAGTGAGGGCCAGAACCTGAGGGTCCAAGTTTGTCTTGGCTCTCCTGATTCAACGAAGCCCCCGAGACCCATGTCGACACCTCCATACGGCTCAGATCAAGCGGCGGCACTCTTCGGGGAGAGTTCCTCAAACCCGGTAGCTGGGTTGAGACCCTGGGCCCTAGCTGACCCTTGCTAGGATAACGGCACATATCGAAGCGAAAGCGACGATCTTGATGCACAAGGCCCGTGATTCGATAGCAGAACAAACGCTGTGTCTAAGTCGATTGAGCAAACACCCATACTGTGGTCATCTGCAACATGGCCAGGACGCCTTGACACCCCAAGCCTCCGTCAAGCAAGACAAGGAGATGAGAGCAAGCCATGGCCGAGATGATCCGTTGTCCCCTTCGGGCCTTTTTCATCTTCCTCTTCGTCTCTCTCGAGTTTCTATTCTCAGTCCCCAAACCTGGGGTGCCAATGTGCAATGTTTCCCCGCGACGTCCCACTTCAATATGCAGGCTGTGGGCCCCTCCGTTGGTTGTTTGCTTAGACGAACAAGATCCGTTGTAGATTGATCCGAGCACTTCTTTAGCACGGTAAACCGATAGGGATAGACGTCGACTGAAGAGGTATACCGCCGTGTCGGCCGTTGCACAAAGGTACAGTGTTGGGTTGAGAGCTTCATCCTCCCTGATCCCGTTGCTGGGTCCAAGCTGTGCCCTCATCTTTGGGCGCCAATGCTCAAAGGCGAGACGCAGGACACGAGTTTCTCCGCCATGGATACAGACAGCCAAACGGTCGCGTTGGTGTGGGTGTAAATATAGAATCAAGGTCAGAGCGCGTATTGGAAACGGCCGCGCAGAGGCAGAACAAGAAACATGTCGCCCATGGGCCAAACTGATAGGAGCAAGACTCCGATGGAAGCTGCAGACTGACGGACAGGAATTAGACCCCTGCTTTGTTCGAGTCAAACGAGCCTGGGAGCGCCACATGCCATGTTCAAGGGGCTCATGCAAGAGATCGCTGACGAGGCTATCTGATTTGCTTGATTCCCCGTGTGGCGCCTCCATCAAATTCGGGGGGCTGTCTCTCTTAGGGCTGGTATCTCCAACTCAACTTCAGCGCCACTTCCGTTGCGCAGTGTGTCCCTCGAGCAAAAACGGCTGCTCACGACATCTCGAGAGTAAGGACAGATGCTGCAAACAAAATGGTTGAGACCAAAAGAGAGGTTGGGGGTATCTCTGGGTCCCCAATTCGTCAAAGTGTAGGGGGCATGGGGTATCAGTTGTCAGACCCTACAACCAAGGACGGACACCATCTCGAGTTCAACTTGTCTGTCTCAACATCTCTGAGAGACTGAGCACGGTGAACAAACGAACAGCATCATAGGACTGCCGTCTCTTTGAGCCCGGCTTGTTTCAATTGGTTCCAGAGTGGAACCCGCTCGCATCGATGAGCAACCAGATTCCTCGTATCAAGCCTCCGACTCTCCCCTGGCATGGAGACGACATACACATCGCCAACGGACTTTCCTAGTCAAGCATAGGCTCGCTTCTGTCCTTCTTCTTTTCTCTTTCCATGCCCTGTTGTTGTCGCCGCCCCGCAGGTCCTCTGCCCGAAACCTCAACCTCCACCGCCGTGTCAAGGACAGCAAAACGTCCGCAACTGCACATGACACGGGCGAGCGCTGGACCTAGGACGGAAATTTTTGGCCCAGCAGCGTCCCGAGGGGAGATGTGGCCTACCGTGCTGTCATTAAAGGGTGTGGCACATGAGGCTGCATCTATCCGTCTTGCGTAGCCTGTGGCACTGGCGATTGGCCCATCGTGTCCAGGGGTTAACTCTGAACCTCACTGTGACGCCCATCGAGCAAGGTGAGGGGGAGAACTGAACGGTGGCTGACGGCGAGATCATCCAAGCCATGGTTGCTATGTCCTTGATGGTCAGAAGCATCTGTAGCGATCCGAAAAGCACGCGGGGGGGGTCTCCATCTCTCGAATCCAGAGCCAAGGACACTTGCAGAGAAGAATCTGAAACTCACCCTCAAGAGATAATATCACAAGGCCTCGTGGAATTCTCTTGGCGCATGTTGCTTCCCGTCAGGGACTCAAATCGCAGCCCAGGCCACGCCCCAGCCCTCGAGCACCCTGCGACAGGCTCTTTGACCTCCCCAAGGTTACACATCTCGACAAAGTCTCGCCTGAAAGGTCTCATGCCCGAGATACCTATGTGTCGGTGTTACAGTATGCACCAAGGTGCCCACGCTGACCGAGCAGGTTCCCAAGGTCTTGCTTGGTCGTAGACACGGACGATATGGGACCCCAGAGCCAGGTATCACCGCCAGGTATGATGATGCAATTCTTCAGAAACAGCGCTATTCCCAGGCTCGGACGTCGGTCCTCGAAGCCCGGAGCTCGTGTTGAGAGGGTCGGGATGTGGCACCGCCAATCGTCACCATCCATCAACGTCAATGCCGACCGAACCCAATGATCGATCTGAAACGTTGTCTTTGATCTCTCTTCTGCACATACAGCCAGCCACTGTTGCCTCAGCCTAAGATTCAGCTCTGGAAAACATGATCCCTGCCAGGCGAGATAGCTTGGGTAGCTCGGTGGCAGATGCTTCCAGAGTGACCCAAGACTGGACGCCATGCACTTGGCCGTATAGTAGCCTCTCAACGTGGTGAGGAGATGGCCGTCTCACCCCCGGGTGTCTTGCAGGTTTCGATCGAGCGCCGTGCTCAGTCTTGTCGACGGCGAAGCAAGCACAGCAAGCATAGCCGAGAGGCTGCTTATTGATCCATCCAGAGGGTTCACCTACAGGTCATGGTTCATTCAGTTTCTTGTCTACAGGTCCGCTCGCACAGAATACAGTACCCGTACGTGAAGCCAAACATGCAGTGGCGTGCTCCTCTACCATGCCTGGTCGCCCGTTGGCGAGACTGGGTTAATAATGCTGGCGCTGTGATCTGGTGAACGTCCACAAAGAGACTTGTCATGTGTCACAGGCCTCCAGATGCTGAGAAATGCGTGGGGAATGCTGCTGGCAAGCGACGCTTTGGCAGAAAAGAGATGGAGTGGCCCGGGGATCTTATCCAGAATGACAGCTGGGGTCGCTCAGCAGCGGGAGGGAGATCCCCGCGCCCGCCGGTATGCGCTCACGTTGACGACCGATGTTGACGACCAACGTTGCTCGTGCGTAGACGGTATGAATTCGATACATTTGGCCTACTCAGACTGTTGCGCGATGCTTGTGGGAACTCCGAAGGACCGCATGTATGTCAGGGAGCTCACTTGTACATGATGAACGGAGGGGGCAGAATCGGGCAAACATCCGTTCACGACAAGATAATCAGACTGCCAGAATCGTAGGCCAGAACGAATTGGTGCCCCATGCTCGTGTAGCCAAATGTATGCACATGTCGGTTGGTGTTAGTTGAGGATCCACATCAAGGAGTTGAAACGCTTGCTTTCGATTGAATTAGAGACCATCAACGGTTGCAGGGTTTTGCGCCGTTTGTATTCCGTGTCGCCGATTCGCCACTCTTTACCTCCTCGACCTGCGATCATAATCGTCCCGTCCGTATCGATCCCTATCTCTATCTCGGTCTCTGCGATCGCGGTCTCGGTCTCGGTTTCTATCTCGATCTCTCCGGTCCCAGTCTCGTCTGTCCCCTCGGCGGTCATCCCTGGGTTTGCGATACCGGTCTCGGCTTCGATCTCGCGGTCGAGGGCTCCGGCTTCGACTCCGTCGTCCTAGACCTTCAGCATCGCGGGGCTTCGGTGGGGTGCCATCATCCTTCTGTCGACCAGGTCCATTCCGCTCCAGCTTTCCCTTCATCTCCTCCTCTCCATAGACCATTCCGTAGTCACCTTCAGTGCTCCTCTCCCTCTCTTCACGGTACTGTCGGCGCTTCTCCAGCTCCCTGACACCTCCCCAGCCGCCGCGACCAGCATTGGCCCGACGCTTCTTGTTGGTGTCGCTTCTCCACACGTCGCTGAGCTTGCTGACGCTCTGGGAAAAGTCGACATGGATTCGTCGGTCGTCAATCAAAACATCCTGCATCTTGAAATATGCTGCCTCGCAGGATGCCTTGTCCTCGTATTCGATGAATGCATACTGCAGACTGTCGCCTGTCTTTTGATCCCTGATAACTTCGCAACTCAAGATTTTGCCGAACCGGCCAAAAATGAGCTCCAAGTCTTCATCTCCAGTGACCGGGTTCAACTTGCAGACGAACAAGACGTTCTCGGGAGGTTTCACTTCGGCAAACGGCAGATCACCCATCATCTCCAAAGTCAGTGCTTGCGCCTGCGCCTCCCGGTTGCGTCGCCGTTTCTCGAGCTCCTCATCATCAACATTGTCATCCGCGTGAAGTGCCGCCTCATCAGCAATCCGAACGGTTTTGAGTTGCTGGTCGGTAGGAGGAGGACTCGAGCTTGGTTCCCGTAGTCCAGGGGGATCAGGATAGGGATCATCCAGAATGACTGTGTGCTTTATCCGGATATCGATGAGCGGGTAGCCCTTGTCGTCGACAATCGCCTCGTTGACCTTTTCCAAAGCATCAAATCCTTCCACAACCTTGCCAAAGATGGCAGCTTTTCCGTCCAAGAAATCCGTATCCTCACCCAATGTGATGATGAATTGGGAGGCTGCCACGCGTGTGTCTGGGTCGGACTGTAGTGGTGCTGTCGCCATGCTGACTGTCCCTCGCTCAAGGTGTTTCAACTTTGGGTGAAACAAGGCAGGGAACGTTCGCTTCGAAGAGTCGCCGGATAAATGACCCCATATTGACGAGCCGCCATCAGAGTCTTTTGAGAGGGGGCCGAGAGGGTCGCCGGTCTGGAAGGAGAAGTTCTTTTGGACGGAGTGAACGGGTGAGAAGTTGTAGTACTTGACTTTGCAAAGCTTGAGGAAACTAGATAGTTGTTAGCTTGGTCCATCATGTAGAAAAGCCAAATGTCAAGCACTTACTTTTCGCAGAGCTTCGGCGCATGGTCGACCAAGAGGTCGATGACGATATCGCCCACGCTGGTCTCGAGGAGGACAGACATGGCGTGTCGTCAATAGACTATGTAGAGAACAGTCCTCTTGGTAGTGCGACAACAAGGAATAAATAAGAGAGCAATAGGCAATTGTTGATGGCCAAAGTCGCGTCGTCCAAAGTTTTGGAAGGTTGTTTAAGTTCACAGCACCAGCCACTGTCGCGAAGCTCAGCCTGGAAAGAATCTCCGTGCAGGTGGCGCTAGCCTTCCGCGCCACGGTCTGTGTGGCTGGTACATCAAGCTCGCCGCGTCACATGATACCCCTCTCGTCCCTCAACGTTCTTGATGCTCATGTTCTAGAGACAAGGGGATGTTGACAACAGGGGTCTTCCAAGTCTTGGCTTTCATCGTCGCTCATTGTCCCAGCGCATCTAATCAGTTATCACGACATATAATTTCCTGCCTGGATATAGACATCACCATCTTGTTAGAAGCTGTTCCCAGAACTTGGCAGGCCGTTACGCCGCATTCAGAGGGAAGCCTCAGAAGATACCTTGTAAGGTTTCTCGTACGGGCAAAATTGACGGATCTTCAAGGTTAGGGTCAAAGGGAAGAAGTTTGGGCATCCGTATCGAACCGACAAACACCACTTAGCCACCTTATTCACTTGCTGATGGGCTACAGTAACACAGGCAAAGATTCACAGCCTCAAGCTCAAGTCCATACTGTATTCATTCGGGTGGATGCGATAGACCAGGGTTCATCTTGGCAACTCAGACAAGGAAGTCCTTGTCTCCCCGCAGTTCTCCTACCTCGGATCCATCCAAATGCCGTTGAAGTCATGGCAGTTATGACGTTACCAACCCCTCTACAACAAAGAAAGTTCCCCGTTGCAAGAAAACCAAGTGTTCAAGCATCTGTCACATCATGGGCTTCATAACCTACCTCGAGGAGGAGGAGGAAAACATCCGGGCTTTGCCACTCACCAACATGTGCGAAACAAGTCAAGTGTACAACGACCGAATCCGAACAAGCTCATTACTCAAAAGGGAAAAAACCACTGAAGCCATAGATGAAACAAGACGAGAGATCTCGATCAAAGAAAAGCTACGTCATATCAGATCAAGACACCTAGATGTCATCATGATGTTTTACGCTTGGCCAGGATCCATATTACCGGGGCTTTTCTCCAGACGAGATCGACGACCGTTGAAGTCATACAGGAGAAAAAAAGATGGCACCTGGCACCTCAAGGTTGGTTGCGCATGACCGTTGTGAGGGTGTGTATCTCTGAGCTGTTCATCTTGGTGAGATGGTCATGAGCTCATCCCGCGGGAACGCTAGGGTAGTAGACTTCCCGTTGCCGGGGAATCTTTTGAGGCTCAAACTGGGTAGTATTCTACTCCCCGTAATTCAAGGCTAGATATTGAAAAACAGGGCCTTGATGTAAGAGGGCATGATACATTGTCAGGTGAAGAAGTGGTTGTCAATGATGTAAACGTTACTCAAAGATGTAGCTAATTTCCACACATTTACGCCAAACATGACAACAGCAAGGTCGTGTAATACTCAATAAACCAGATTTCCCTCCTCTCTCAACGTCACAACTCCAAAGCTTCAAAGTGTCAGCCTCGTCGCAAGGTGAATCCCACCATGGCTCGGTGTGCAGAAAGCCAACCATTCTAGACTATGTGATGTGCAGCGCCGATCCCCGGGCCGGGACCACCGTTTTGGAAGTTCAGCGGCGGTGTGGAAAAGGTGGTGCTTGGACCTCTCAGGTGGCAATCAAACGATCACGATCGATAGAAGCCAATACTTTGACTAGCACGTATCAAAGCTCATGCCTAGCTATCAAACAACTTCCGACCGTCCAAAATACTCCCTGTTCCATCCCCCGACGGTTGTTGGTGGAGCTCCGGCGCCAGGGGACGACGACCTTGTCTGCGAAATTGATCTTCATTTCCCCCCAACCGCCGAGCAAGGGGGGAGTCGGGGGGCCGATCAAACTGCAAGATTGTGGGCTCGACGCGTGTTGTCTCGCTATCTTTCTGGTTATGGACGTGGGGCACGGCGGGCGGCTTTCCAACCTCGGGTCTGATAGTCAGTTTGCTATGTTTCACATCATATCATTCCATTCTTCAGCAGGTTTAGGTAGTCCGGGTGATGAATCCCGACATTTTCTCACGATGGCTTCAAGTGAACAAGTTGAAGTAGTTTGTGCGCCGCAATAGCAGGTGCATTGATAGTGAATTCATTCATCTACCACTAAAAAAAAAAAAAAAGGATGTTCAAAAAAGCCTCCTCTCGGGAGATCTTCATGATAAAACGTAGACTCTGTCCATCTCCCGCGTGATTTTCCATCGACCAGCGCAGCTCAAGAATGTAAACGAAAAGGTAAAAGAAAGAGCAGCCACGGCGATGCCACCACAGAGTCCAGAACTTTTTTGGGCAAGAAACAGAGAAAAAAAAAAGTATTTGCCTCCCAATGCCCCCCAAGTTTGCCGCGCGCTATGCAGGCTTATGTTCCCATCCTTTCCACTCCGGCTGAACCCAAAAAAAATAAGCAAGATGAAGATGATCAAGGTTGGTAGCGTTATGGGATATTTCTCTTCCCAACGCTTTTTCCCTGTTTGATCAGAAAAAGACCCCGGTTTTCGTCCCTAGAAAGCCCAACTTCCAGAATGTAGTGGTTTGTTTCCCTTTCTCTTTCCATAGGCCCATATGCCATTTGAGGCCTTGTCGACCCAACCATAAACGCCAGCCAATGCAAGACAAATAAAAATGCAGTGACAAAGAAGAATTAGAGATTATGCCAAGCGGTTGGTTTTTTGGTGTCGTCGTAAACCATTGCAAGTGGAGACAAAAGATGTCGGTTGTTTTGCCACCACCGGCAACGGTAAATATCGTTGTGTGGTGATATGATGATGGCGGAGGCGACGTCGGGGAGTTTGCCGGCTTACGCCTACTCGTTGCCCGAGCTTCGTCGTCTTCGTCCAATCCGGAGTTCCTTTTCCGTCTCCATGAGCCTTGTCTGAACCCATGTCCTGAATGCCCGGTCGGCACGCACGCTGCTGCAGTTGAGAAGCTCTGTCAAGGTGCGCTTGATGCTCTCGTTGACCTCGGACAGGCGATGCTCCTCAGCTGAGATCTCAAAGAGAGTCTCCTCGTCGAGGATGGTGGTGAGTTCATTGCGGTCCTCCCAACCACTGCATCGGGCGTGGGTACGCGAGTGATGTCGTCCGCTGCTTCGGGAATGGCGCTTCGGTGAGGAGGGAACTGAGAGTGATGACGAGGAAGATCGTGTTGGTGATGTAGATGGCGACGAGTTAAGCGAACGGGTGGTAACAGTGAGCTCAGGACGGATCTGGTCGAGACGATCGCAGAGCTCTTGGTGCTGCTCCTGTAGGAGCATGTACTTTTGCAGAGCAAAGCTATAGTTGTGTGCTCCGGAAGCCATCTTTGGTAGTGAGAATGTGGTGGAATTGATGGGTGTGGAAATTGCGTTGAGAGAGCTACTCGTGCTCGATACTGATGTCGATGATACTGGTCGGCTCTGCCCGGCGAAGAAATGGGGTCTCACGTCTAATGACGAGACCATCGAGGCGACTGATGTGGGATTTGGAAAAGGTAAAAAGATGAATCCTCATTCAAGAGGATATCGAGAGTATGTGTCGTTGAAGAAGTCGGGTTTGTCCGCAATGCTCTTGTAACGTGGGAATTGACGGTGTAGCCTAATGGTGTGTGTGTGTGTGTGTCGCAATATGTGAGATGCAGGCACTGAAGCGCCGATCACCGGATAATAGGTGTGTGGGTTGATTGATGTTACGGTTGTTCAGGTCGAGGTATCGCAGGAAAGAGGACCGGTTATGTACGGCAGTTGTCTTGTTAAAGCTCGATAGGGAGGGCCAATCTGCGACCGTGTACGGAGAACGTGTGTGGGTAGGAAGCTGTAAGATGCGAGTCCGCGATAAGAGGTGGGCGGTAAGTGAACAATTAAGTGACGGTGAGAATGATTATGGAGAAGAAGAACTCGACGAGAGTTGACCGTGTAGATATTCCCAAGACACACAAAATAGGTGAGGTCGAGACGGGAGTGAGGTAGTATGATGCTTCGTATTCTGGGGGGGATGGGAGAGAGAGCAGGGTGGTTCATTAATAAAGATATCCATCTCAGGATTGAGCCGGAGGGAGTGGAAGATGAGGGGAGGGGTCAGCAATTGATTAAAACTACCTCGTAAGGGTATGTACCAAGTACGAGATCCAGGTACGAAAAGGACGGGGAGCCAGGAATTGGGAAATGAAGGGGAAAGTCGAGGTCTCAAGCAGCGAGTCAGAACCAAGGAGAGCACCATGTCTTGCCGTAACCGGAAGTACACGGGTACATTTTCCCTCACTCAATTATCTACCCCCCCTTATCCTGGCACGCCCGTCAAGAAAGAAGAGCTGGGCTTGGAGCTAGCTTCCAAAAGCCCAACCCATGGGGAGGGGATCCCACCTCTTCGATTGGAGCACCGCAGGGCCACTATGACCACTTCCGACGGCATGGGATGGCCAAGGACAAGGGGGGGAGAGGAAGAAGCCTGGGCTCTGTCGCCATGGCACAAGCTTTTGGTGGATCATTCGTTGTGGGTGTGGATGTGCGATGAGTGTGTGTGTCCGCCGCCCTTTTTTTAGGCCAGAGAGCAATCAGCTAAGCTCGATACGGGCTTCATTGCACAGTGTTGCAATCGAGGTTCGCAAAGGTTCTCACAGGGTTTTTGGGTTGGGTTACTTTGCTTGCTGCGCTGCTTGGTTTGCTGGCGATGGTAACAAAATGGCGCCGTGTGGCTCGTTCCGCACGCCATCCTCCACGACGATGAGCATGATTTTTGTTTCTTTTTCCCCAAGACAAGGTGTGACTTTGAATAAAGTGTCTGACCAAGAACGATTCTCTGCTTATAACCAGGATACGAGGTCTCGTTCCTTGTGATATTCCAACGTTCCAGAACATTTTGTTGTCAAACACGAAGTAAGAGTCTGACAAAGAAACCTCGTCTCTGCAACACAGAAATAATTTGACTCTGCATCTCTCGTCAAACTCCCCCGATCTGGGAATGGACTCGATCCCAAGGCCTTTCTTCTTCCTTGGTGGCGGGCGGTCCCATAGTGGATAAAGCGGGCATTCTGGAGAACCGAACTCATCCGTGCCTTGGCTTCTGTGTTGCATATTTTTCACGATGCCTTCCCGGAGTGGCCCGGTCGGTGTTGAGCGATAAAGAAGGCCTGTCAAGCTCCATTTTCTTCCTTGGCATCAGAGACTCCAGTGTGGATAACAGAATCTAATCTGTCAGTTTTTTCTCTAACCAACAAAACACCATTCAGTAGTTCGAGTCCGTGGCGCCGCCCGCTCCAGGGGGGGCTCGTGCTGTGGCGATTGGTGTTGAACTGGCATTTGGATGGGTCCCCTTTTCTCTGCCGCGCTGCAGCGCTCCAGCTGGCTACTGCAAATGGTTTACGCGAGCGAAATGCAAGAGATCTCACGCATACATAAGAGGGGAAACCCAAGTGTAATGCCTGGGGACGCCTGACCACGTGCAGATATGCAGCTGGTTCAAAAAAGAATTGCCTGATCTAATGGCAGTTGGAAGAACGTTGCAGTAGTAGCAAGTAGATATGCAAGAGGTCACATTGTTATCCTTCCAGAGAGAAGCCAATATCCGTACGCGCTTCCTCTCTCAAATTGGCACGCAGACCATGCACTGTGCCTCCTAGGCCTGGGGGGGTGATAAGGTAATGGTAGCCCACAATCACGAACCAAAATCTTTTTTAGCTCTGGGCGGCTGGTGACCACCCTTGACCGGCTACAGGCGGGAGCCTTTTAATTAGTTATTCTGACCGGGCGGTTAATGTTGGACACACCTACTGATAAGAAACAAAATAGTGAGATTCGTGGGGTGATGGATGGTCGTCAGAACTGGTCTGTGAGATGAACGATAACAGGTTTTTATGAGAGGAAGCAGCAAATCCCCCTGAAAAATGATGATAGCCCATTCTCAAACAACCCCGGGCCAAATTGGAGATGCCGGGATATCCCTTGTTCATTCTAACAACGTTCCCGAAATAAAGAATGGAGCTCTATTCCCGGGGACAAGACAAGCAAGACACAATATGGCAAACTCGCCGAGATGTCCCATTCCCATTGAATCCAGTTTTGGAAGCTGTAGAAAGAATGCTTGTCTTTTGTTGCCAGGGGTTTCCAATCGTGAGGCCATGCATCCTTCACCTCAAACTTGCATAGCCGATTGCCGAACCGCATGACGTTGTCTGAGGCATCATCACCTCATACCGCCTAACAGAAAGCTGAAGAAAAAAGCCTCCTCAGCGGAGGAGAGACACAGGTTTCACACAAGCTTCTTTCTAGCACCAACCGCGTCTCTTTCCCCTCTTTCTTTACCATTTTACCCCAAATTCTCACCATCACCCCCTAAAGTCGACCGGTCCTCCGGGTAGCAAGGGTCAAGCTCCGGCCAAGGATGACGGAAAGGGCTTTTTTCGATGCTAATCTCCCCAGGCTTTGATAGACGTCGGATGCTTTGATCTGCCTTGCATGCATTGGACAAAAGGTTGTTTGATTGCCTTTTCTTCCCTGATTCGTCCAGAATGATGTAGGTGTAAAACCCGGGAAAAGATACTCCAGAATGTCTAGGGTAGTCGTCACAGCGAGGTCATCTGGGGAAAGCTTTCCTCGTGGCAGGTCATTACGCAAGGGGCTCAACACTTTCAAGTAGACCATGACGTTCCATACTGTCAAGGACTCGAGGCAAGAGTTTCGACCTTGTGTAATGGTATACGTCAAATGGGTCGTTTACTTGCCTGTCAATTGCCCGAGACAACCTACAAGCCCTCCATCTACAGTACACCACCACTTTACTGTACTTGTTATCATGCTGAGACAGATACAGGCACAGTGCGAAGCTCCACGACGTCCCAAACTTCTTGTTCACCTGTGGCTAGACCTTTCACCCACATGCCTCCTTGGCACCATCATGGCGTCGATCCGGAGTTGTTCTCGCCGTACCTGACAGGCCCAAGCTCGCATTCCATCCCCCGACATCACACAGAAACCTCCCCAGTCTGCCGTGGCCCGGATCGCCGCCTCCTCTTTCTCGTCCATGACCACTGACCCCGTGGCTCACCTTGCTTCTGCAAGCCCATCCTCCGTCGGCAGACCATGGGTGCCACGTTCCTGGCTTTCGACGGATGGATGACTTCATGCGTCGTAGCACCCCCTCAACCCCACCTGACCGAACTCATGGATCCGGATGGGAATGTTTCAATGTGCCAAAACGCTTCGCACCTTGACACCACCCGCCGCCATCAAAAGGTGGGGTGGAACCAATCGCGGTGCTCAGATCGACCCAAGCTCTCGAGCCTTTGGATCGAAAGCCTCGAACTGCCAAACCCGCCATCGCTTCTCCCCGATGCAAACCCAATCGCCCTCAGGGGTCTTGGAGGCTTGGTTCTGGACGTCTTGTTGAGCCCTGATGACAAGTCTGGTCCAAGCTCTTTGTTACGCTTTGGATCTGGCACGTAAGTCTAGATGTCGATGCTCGGGAGTCTTGGTATTTTGGTACACGAACAATGGGGTCCAGCTGAATTGCGTAGTCAATTGACCCCTCAAACCCCATCAAATGCACCCCGTATGAATAAAGTCAGCCAATGATGGGCCCATGTCAGGAGCCAAATCCCGAGACATGATCGTGTGAACCGGCAGAGTGGTGTGATGATGTCCGTATATCCATAGGGGCATCTACATATCGTGACGACCACGCAATTGCCCTATCAGCTGCACTGAAACCTCGGGGTTCCTTGATCGTATGGGGACTGAAGGAAAATCTCCTAGCGGGATGCAAGAGTGTTGGTGAACTGCGGGTCCCCGACGCCCGTCGTGGTCTGATTGATGATCTAGTGGCATGACCCTTTGACAGCCAAGTCCCGGGTAGCCGAGTCTGTTGCGAATAGCTCTACTGGAGCTCCATTGTCTACAACAAGCTCCCTTCCGGGTATCCCGACGATAATCTGCGCCGCATTCTGCATTCTGGCAAGTCGGTGGTTGGCGCCAAGGCCGAGACCCTCCGTTGTGTTGATGGTCAACGCCTCGGTTGAACGACTGGAATGTATGGGGAGTATTCCGATGTCGCAATTGGTCCTCATCCGATTCTCTGGACAGAATCGGGTATGGCGTCCAGTTTCAATGCTCCAGGTTTCCGGTTACTCTTTTGAAACTTTGCAGATCCGGATAGCGACCTTGTCATTGTAGAAAGGACCCTCTTGTCTCTCGCGCGTTGGAACTTCAAACTCTAGATCCTCCACGGCAAGCCCGTTGGCTTGGCACTTGTCCAAAAACACCTGAAAGGTCTCTTCGTTGCGCTGGGTCGCCGAGATGAAGACCTCCACACGTGGGTAGAGGTCGAAAACCTCCTGAATAGTCCCAACCAGAGCCGGAATCACGCTCTTGTCGTAGGTAATGTCTGCTCCGAGCACTACATCGACGGCACGTCCACCATTCCACTTCTCCTCCTCTGTGCCCATGAGTGCGTGTCCCCACTTGACCTCCATTGGAACCACGCGGGTCGAATCCTGAAGGTTGTTGAGAAAGAAGTTCTCAGGGAGGTTATTGATCACATCATCCGAGCCGTCGGATGCGAGCACATGCGTCGAGGCGAGAAAGTTTGCACAAAGAATGGACAGATAGCCTGTACCTGAGCCAAGTTCCAAGATACGCTTGCCCTGAACAAGGTCTTTATTCTGGCAGAGGTATGCTCCCAAGTGAAGAGCAGCCTCCCATGTGCGAAGGCCAGTGGTCCCTGATGCCGAGATGAGAGAGCGGTTCTCGAGAATCGTGATGTGAGGTGCTTGAGAGGCTGGCTGAAGTGAAGTTTCTGGAGATAGGTCGGAAAGATGGTATGTGACATAGCACTTTTTCTGAACAGATGAAACCTCAGCAGGGAGTGGTGTTGCAAGTAACACCGAGAGAGCAGACATTAAGTCATCAGATACACCCTGCAACCTGTTAGAAACACATGAACTACATGTAATGACACATCAGAAGCGATTTCGAATACGACTTACATACTCATCCCAATCATCGATGCTGGCCTCAACTCGAGACATGAGCTCCTTGAGGACTCGGACCTGGTAACGTGGTGGAGGTCCATATCGAACGGCATCATCTGCAAATAGTCTCGTATAGAGAGCATCCTGGACTTGAGAAGTCTTGAGAAGAGCCGGCTCGGGAAAGTCCAACTCGGGTTCAAGCTGGAGATATTGGTGGCAGAACCGATTAACTTGGCGTGTGGTTGAAGCCATGTTAGCGAGTGCTGATGCCTGTGGCAGTTCCCCTCAACATGAGTTTGAAGTATCTTGACAGCAGACCATCATGAAGCCATTCGAGAAGTCTCGAGAAGCAACTCCATTGGATATTGCTTGAGGAGTATCTCCACCCAAACTGGAGTTGCAGCTCATCCATCGCCAACGCAGAGTCTCACTAACAATTTCCACAACAATTCATCCGAAGCTATTCCGGAGACCCCCACATTCACGTGACAAACATGGAAAAAGCCCTCGTGGAGGGTCACCGCCTTAAATCCAAGGCACAAACCAACGCACAAGCATTTTTCCCTGCACCTGTTTAGGGTTGGACCCAATTAAGCGACACGGGAAATCGGAATTTTCGCTCTCCCTCTGCCTAGACTGTGTGTCCCGCCCGCGACAACTTCAATCTACGACAACACCGCCGCCCCCCAGTCTCTCCCCCCGTCAACTCTCACCCCCAGAGACCATCACGACAATCGGCAAAAATGGCGGACAACGACTCCCCCGTCACCCTCCGAACTCGCAAGTTCATCCGCAACCCTCTGCTGGGCCGCAAGCAGATGGTCGTGTGAGTGACCCTTCAAAAAATCTGATACCCCTCGCGCGGTTCCTTCGTCCATCAAGATCCATCATCGCTCTGCCCGTCTTGCATTTCTCGGACGGTCTGGTTCATGCCCGCTGTGCACCAGACATCACGATACACGAAATACATCTGTCCAGAAAATGGGAAAAGGCGGGCAAGCTTTGATGAGCAGGATGGACAGAGGACCACCAGGCAGGCAGGCAGGCATGGCAGGAAACTTGGGCTGACTCCACGCGATTTCAGTGACATCCTCCACCCCAACCGCGCCAACATCTCCAAGGATGAGCTCCGCGAGAAGCTCGGCGGCCTCTACAAGGCCCAGAAGGACCAGATCTCCGTCTTCGGCCTCCGAACCCAGTACGGTGGCGGCAAGACCACCGGCTTCGCCCTCGTCTACGACTCCCCCGAGGCCATGAAGAAGTTTGAGCCCCAGTACCGATTGGTGCGGGTTGGCCTCGCCACCAAGGCCGAGCGTGCCTCGCGACAGCAGCGTGCGTCTCCATACTCGTCACGACGGAGTCAAATGCTAACACACACCAGGCAAGCAGCGCAAGAACCGACAAAAGACCCTCCGCGGAACGGCAAAGGTCAAGGGTGCCAAGGCGAAGAAGGACAAATAAGCGACCAGCAAATATGTCTATGTATATCCTCGGGCTGGTTGTTGGGGAGCTGTGGTATTGTGCATTCGGCGGCCTCGCGTCCGTCATCCCCGATCCGTCGGCGTGAGGTACAGGGACCTGTCGCCGGCGGACGACGTTGGGGAGGAGCTCTGGACTCGGCTAGGGGGGTGAGGGCCTGGCTTTCACGGTCTCTCTCAATACACTAGCATGAAATCAATGGTGTTTCGGGTTTCGGACCAAAAAATATTACATCTCTTATCTTATGGGTCTTTTTTTGCCTTGTGATGCTGTGGATGACTCACTTGATGAATAGGCTACGGATATCACGGAACGAAGATGTAGAGGTTGAATCAATTCAATTCAAGGCCTCCCAGCAGTTGGGTATCAAAATCAGAATCTATAAACTCCCCAACTCCCCAACTCCCCAACTCCCGCAACGCAATGCAACTCGACAAGTCAAACACACCCTTTACATGACAACACCAAGCGCAACGGCAACACCAGCAACCAACAACCCAAGATTGCTCCCCCGTTCCGCGGCATCAGCCTTGTAAACAGGAATATGCCATCCGCAGCGTTCCTGCCCATCTCTCGTCCGACATTCATAGTAGGTAGACTGCTTCCACCCCAGACTAGCCAGCGCATCCTCTTGAGTGGGCGCCGCAGTAACGGGTGGGTTGAAAGGCGGGGGATTTTGTTCGTTGTAGTTTGTGTTCTGCCTGGCCGTTACGGCGCAAGCCCGAGCCGCCACCGTCTGCGTAGGAGACGAAATCGTCTGCGCGGGCTGTTCAGCCGTTGGGATGGCAAAAGTTGTGGTTGTGAGGCACAGAACGGCCAAGAGGGTAAAGATGATGCGTGTATATCGTGACGCCATAGTTGCGACTCTTTTAACAAAAAAGCTTATTTTTCGTAGGCGTATTCTTTGCAATAGTCCAACTGATTGCGTCGAGGCTTGATAGTGATTTTCTCTTCAATTCGTAAAGTCGGCGTGTCGTTATATAGTCGTCAAGTTTCGTCGGAACACTAGCCAGCGAACTTGTGTAATTGAACCAGAACACGGAACAAAGCGCAACAAGGCGTATAGAGAAAAGAAGTAAGGGAAACAAGAAAATTCCAACAAGGAAAGAAATGAGAGAACAAGAAAACATTGTTCTGGAGGTTCCCGACAGACTACACACAATATAACCTTTGAACCCTCCTACCCACCCTTTGACTCTCCCCCATGACGCAAATGAACAACGAATAGCCAACAGCTTGAATCCCTGATGAGCTCATGAGACAAGACAAGAGATCCCCAAAGAAAAAGATGCGGAGCGTGTGGTAACGTGAACTTGAAAAGTTGGGGTTGTCTCGCTGCATCATCCGCCAAGTCTGACAACTCGATTGGCTGACATGGTCTGGCTCGTGATGCAGCTCTTGGTTCCAAAACCCCTCTGAACCCGCACTGAGACAGCCCTAGAGCTAAAAATCGGTTCGTGATGTGCCTCACATGCGACGCCTAGTCTTGAACGGATGAATTGAATGGGTTTTCTTGGTCTGGCTGCCTTATGCCTTCTTGTTCATAATGCCCGTTAACCCTGTCCTGACCAAGGACTTGTTCGACACGTCAGGCTTTGCTGACGCCAGGTCCCGTTCTGTCTCGTCATCGTACAGATTTCTTGATATACAGGTTATCTACACTTCCTTCTCCCTTCCATTATCCCTGGCCTTTGTCTTCCTTGCATAACCGAGCCCAAGGCTGTTCCCAAAACCCTTGACCGATTCCCTAGAACCTCCATACTTCCTTTTTAGAATTTGCGGGTCGTCCTTCTCCGTCCTTTGATCTGGCTATATGCGCTCGCCGTCACATCCCGAGCTGGTGGCAATGATGTCCGTCCCCGAGCAGGCCGAGTTTGCGAGCTTGTGCTGTTGCTTGCCGATGCAGCTGCTGCAGGGACACTCTTCCCTCGACTTCGCGTCATAAAGTTCTTTTGAACCCAGCCCGAGCCCTGTGGCCTTGAGTTATCTTGATAAGTCCCATCCACGCTGTCATCGGCGTAGTGTTCGACAAACTGCACAGAGGGCGGACTGGAGCTTAGCTCGATAACCTGGCTGCCTTCCGGGATCACAAATGGTGACTCTCGCTTGACTCTCTGTGATGTTGGTGGTGTTGCAGGACGCTCAGTCTTGACAGGCGCCTCAACCTTGACTGGCTGAAGCGATGTCGAACTCTTTGAGGGTTCCGGTTGTGTTGCATTCGGGAACAAACTGCGAAGGGACTTGTTGCGATCTGGTGATCGATCGGAGTCGTCCTCGCCCTCATCAAGCTTCCGCATCGCTTCTTCATACTCCAAGTCCCCCTTGCCAGGCTTCAGCGATTGTAGCACTGACTGCTGTGTCCATCTCGCCGGGCTTTGTGTCTGTCTTGACGTGGCAGCTGTATGGAAGATCTCTTCCAATGAAGGAAACGGACTGCTGCTTCTCAAAGATGGGCGTGGGCTAGGTGACTTTTTGTGAGGTCGCTGTATCGTTTCGGCAGCCACTGAGTCTTCAACACACTCCTCTGGGAGATTTTCGAGCTCGTTAATCGAAGGCGGCTGTCGTCCACTGCGGATGCTACCAACGGACGAGGGTACCGCCAAAGTTCGGTGATCGATTGGACCCATGTTCTTCGAAGAAAATGGTGGAAGTTCTGGAGATGCTATGCTATCTGGAATGATAGCATCCAACTCGGTCCCTTCAACCCCAGCACTCGACTCCATGTCGACATCTCCAACATCTTCTGCATCCCCCATCTCATCCACCTCCTTCTCCACCTCCCCTGTTGTAGCATCCCCTGCATCGTGGGACGGAGGGTGCTCCTCGCGTGCTATGGCCGCGTGTAACGTTTCCTGCAATTGTCGTGAAGGGCTGTTAACCATGTCGCTCGACGTGTCTGCATTTCGGACGAGGCCGCTGATTGGTGTGTCGTCTCCGGACGTCGTTATCTCGAGCCGCGGAGGCGCCTGGCCAGAAGGGATCGAGGTTGAATTGTTGCTCTCAGTAGCTTTGGCTGCTGCTGGTGCCCATTCCCTTAGATCGGCCTCCACCTCGGCTCTCACTTCCTGTGTACCTAACTCCTCAGTTTTAGTTCCATCGTGATCTTGTCTCTCGCTAACCTTGTTGTCCTCCGCCAAATCCCCGTTTTGTGCATGTTGCTGCTTTTCGGTTGAGAGTTGTAGGCCGTCGGTCGATGTCTCCAGCATGCTGGGTGATGGTGCCTGCTGGACCATTCTTGGGTCACTAATTTCTGCCCAGGAAATCTCCCTCCGTCCATCATCCTCCTCATCTTCGTCCTCATCCAGGTCTGGTGCTTCAAACTTGGCATACACCCGCTTGCCTGTGTGCTGGTCATATTCTTTGTCATTCTGCTCACGGTCCCTTTTCGCTAGTAGGACGTGAAGGGTGTTGTCCGCATCAACCGAAAGAACCATTCCCGTCACGGGCAAGATTTCGGGCTGCCAGTTGGTTGCCTTGGATAGAAGCAGCTGCTTCCATGTCATGACCATACCTGGCTTGATTTCGGAAAAGTCGAGGCTTGGTAGAGAAGAGATGTCCGATGGCAACGAGGGGAGATCATCCATTTCCGTAAACTGGGTGCTTTCCGGGTTGCCTTTGGCTGGTACGTCATCATAGTTCAGCACCACGTCCGCATCGGCACTCTCCTGTCCAGCGTCGAAGTGGCTGTCGAGATATTCATCCTCGTCGTAGCTACTTTCCTTCGACTTTCCCTTCTTGGACTTCTTCTTCTTCTTTTTCTTCTGCTGACTGTCATTATTCCACTCTGCTTCGTCGCCGTGCCCCTGTTCATTCTCGTCGTAGTAGCTCTCATCGTAAAAGTTCTGTGAGGTTCTCTTCCGCTTCCTCATAGATCCGTACTGCTGCTGAGGATCCCATCGCTGTACGAACGGGAACGGTGGTTCGCTCAACACCATGCCTTCATGACAGCATTCAACCGCACGATACGAGATCTTCTCTCGCCACGCGTCAGGATCTTCATCTAGCTGTTCCGGTTCAGCAATAGCGTCGTTCTTGGCTGCTTCAACCCGGGGGTTTTCCAAAGGCTTCACATCCTTCATGAGATTCTTTCGAAGCTTGTCTTCCTCAGCCTTTGACTTGGGGTTCTTCAGTCCAAGGGCACCAAGCAAGAGTCTTCTTCCGGCTCCCATGTCGACCTTAAGTCGGCGTGAGGCCTTGGGCTCTGCGCTTGAAACTGCCTCTTCAGGGGCCGTCGGCGCTGGTGTCTCCTCGACTGGCGTTGCGACTTCCGCACCGTTCGCCTCTTTGGTGGGCTGTTCCGTGGAGGGCGCTGGGGCCTGGTCTTCATGGTCATCACTAACCACGCTGAGAAGCGCTCGCTTTCGTGCCATAAGCTCGGCTTCTTCATTGACATCCCCATTGACAGAAGATTGGGATGGTGTATCTGCCAATGCCTGGAGTGCCTTGAGACGCTTGGTCTCGCGCCTTCTCGCATTCCTCTTCTTTGTCCTTGACAGGCCGGCGCCGGGGGCAGCAGGCTCCTCAGTGGATTGGGAGAGAGTGTCCGCAGCCTTGACTTCGACGATTAGTTGAGGCGTAGAAGGCTGGAGTGCTTTGGGTGGTGCTTTTTGGGCCTTTGCTTTTGAAGATACCTCTTCAGGTTCTGAATCTGAATCCGAGTCTTCGCTCGAACTAGAATTGCTACTGCTAGAGCTATCACTGCTGGCGTCGGAGCCGTCTGAGTTTGACTTTTCCATAGCAATAGCGACCTTGCCATTGTCACTATCAGAGTCGGAGTCGGAATCGCTGTCACTCGAGTCGCTGTTGTCTGAACTTGACATGTCCATTGCATCGTCATAACGCGAGGAGAGTACAATTCTGCGCGGAACCCTTGGAGAGTCATCGGAATCATCAGAGTCGCTGTCGGAGTCGCTATCAGAATCGCTATCAGAGCTCGAGTCTGCCCTTGAGCTCTTGTGGGAGCCATCAGAGTCAGAGTCGCCTTTGGAGCCATCATCTGAGTCTGATTCCGAATCTGAGTCCGAGTCAGAGCTGGAACTGGAGCTGCTGGTGTCGTTCGAAGCCTCCTCTTCCACCACGGTAATCAGCGCTGGTCGCGTCTCACTCTCTACCTGACTGACCAGGTTTGGAACAGGGTCCTCTGCAAACTCCACCTCCTCAATCAATGGGCGTGTTGTGTTCACAGGCTCCGGACGTCCAGGAAATTGGAGTTCCGCGGTACCAAAGTCTCCCAGTCTTGGGCTTTCCTGTCTCAGAATCCCTGACTGATCATCATTGTCATTGATACCGAGCAGAGCGCGGTCCATAACTTCATCGAAACTGAGTGTTGGCTCATTTGATTTGGAGAGAGCCTGGAATGTGGTCCGCAGATCCTTCTCGTGTCGAAGCAGTTCAGATTGTATGGCAGATATTGAGGTCAAGGGGAACGCTGCTCGCAGTGCCGTGATCTTGTCGAGAAGCGAGAGATCAAAGGTGTAAGCTGGAAGAAGGGCTTGCGGGTCTTGGCTGTTGTTGTTGCTGGACAGTAGAGTGTGCTGTTCTACCGGTGGTGTTTGCTCAACCAGAGCATTATCCTCTTGCAAAAGTCTCAGCTCTTCAGTCAAATCCACATCCGGCTCCTCTTCGTCGCTCATCTCGTCAACTTCATCGTCCACGGCAGGCTCCGCCTCGACATCCCGAGTCGGAATGAAGTCTCTATCGTCATTATCGATCTCGTCCTCTTCAAAGTCGACAGTAGGGTCAATGTCTATAAACCTCGCCCGGACAGTGACACTGCCTGGTTCATCCACTGCATGCGACTCGGAATCCTCAAGTAGAAGCTGTTCTGATTGGTGTTCCTCGTCCGAGTATGAATCGTCTTGTTCGTCGAGTTCTTCTTCATGTGTGATTCGAGCCCGTTTTCGTGGTGGTAGGTCGAGGGATGGTCGATCTCGTGGTTGCCTCAGCCACGGCCTCCCAAAAGCAAGGCCGTCAATAAGGTGCCTGCCATCCTCAGAAATCTGGTGTCGTCCGCTAAGTCTCCGTCGTCGCAAGTCGTCTGTAAGGAGCGATCGAATCCTATTAAACGTAAGCCTTGAAAATTGCGCGAGGATTAGAGGAAAAGCCCTTACAAAACTTGGTCGTCTGCCTTCAAGACCTTGCCAACCTGTTGGAAATGCAGCAGCTCGAAACTATCTCCCTTGTCGTCGGCAAGCTCTACAGCATAGTCCTCCAGTCCCCAATCTCCGCTCTCGAGCGGAATCACCTCGTTGACCTGCGCGAGGAGCTTGGAAACAGTGAGGTCATCAGATGCAACGCATGGCCACACGAGCTTGACCTCAGGGACGGCGTGTCGACGAACAACGAGGCGCAAGCGAATCGCCTGGGAGGGCATTGTAGCAACTTTTGATAGCTATTGCTAATATCGCATTATTATTGAAAGAATGAACAGAAGCGCTATTAAAAACGGTGGGAAATTGGAAAGGCAGAAATTGAGGTTGCGATTTTGCGAGCTTCAAGTTGACGCGCCTGCCTCAAAGTCCCTGCGAAATCTAGAAGGTACGTACCTTCGTACCTTCCGCGCCCCACTGCCCTCGAGCCCCAGCCGAAGACAGACATATCACTTACACCAAATCACAGGGAACAGACCCTGCCATCCAACAAGAAGATGCAAGATGAGAAATAATGCAGTTCGCCGAGAAGGCGTATTGTCTACAGTTACATCACCAAAAGTTACCACCCAGAAACGCCAGCAAGAGTAACCCCATCCAGCGACAGCAAACTCCATTATCATAATCAGCAAGCCTCCCACGCGCTCTCTTGTTCTTTCGAGTCTTGACTTGTCTGGTGTTCAAACAAACAACAGCCCAAATATCTTTTACTGGAGTCCTCCCATATCTAGCATGTGACCCATCTTCTCGATCTATGGTATTGTTAGTTGATGCATCTTGAAAGAAAGAGTCGTGATCGACTTACCTTCGTCTTGAGATAACCCTCCACCTCCTGGCTCCGGAAACCTCCCCTTCCCCTCCAAGACAGAGGCACCATAGCCACACGCTCCCTGACCACAACCTCTCGGTTAGGACCCTCAACCGCACGGATCTTGTCGGGGTTGTTGGTAAGCAGTCGGATATCCTTCTGGCCAAGATCCAGTAGCATGGCTGTGGCCAAACCATAGCTCCGAGCATCGGCGGGGTGTCGCAGAAGCAAATTCGCCTCAACAGTGTCCGAGCCAAGATCCTGGAGGTTGTACGCCTTGAGCTTCTCGCCAAGGCCGATTCCGCGTCCTTCTTGTCGCAGGTAGATGATAATACCGCCGGCCTTGTTCTGGCTCATAAGGCGCGCAGCTTCGTCAAGCTGCTCGCCACAGTCGCATCTCGCTGACCATGCTGTCTCGCCTGTATAACACTCGGAATGGATTCTGACAAGAGGGACCTGTCGCGATGACGCTTCTCCCGTTGGTGTATTTGATCCACTCATACCACTGGTTTCCCGACCGGGAAACAGTTTACCTGTGTATGCGCCACGCACCATGCGATCCATCTCGGTCTCACCCTCTTGGACAGCATCCAGACTCTGACTTCTGATGTCATTTCCAAACACAATGGCAAGGTGCTCCTTGTTATCGACATTGTTGGTGTAGAGATGCAAAAACATCTCAGTACCAGTGACTGTGGGAATGCGGGCGCGGACGACACACTCGACATGTGGCAGTGTCTCAAGCAGCTTGGGCCGCTTGGAGCCGCATCCTCCCGAGGCAATTGAACTATCAACTGGAACACCACGAGGTCCAGGAGTCGCAGGTGTCGATGTTCCGGGTGTGCTTGGCGGCGTAAAGGCGGGCGACAGCAGGGACGGCGGGGGTGGTTGGCCGATGGGGGTCTCGGGGCCCTCGGCGTGAGCGGAGACGGAGGCGGAGGCGGAAGTGGAGGGAGCGGGGGAGAGGGACAAGTCTTCTATAGACTGCTCAAGGGTTTGACCAGCGACTTGATTGTACGACGGGGGCTTTTCGTCGGCATTCTGTGTCTTGGGGGAGTAGAAAGGATGGAGAGCAGTGCTAGAGCCCGCCGGTGAGCCTGACATGGCATCAGACGGCATGTTTTGGCTTGAGGCGGGCAGGTGGGCGCCGCGATCGGATTTTGGAGGGGTTCGAAGGGTCGTCGAGTCGCAAGTTTCGTCGGGTCAAAGGCGGCGGTCGCTAGATGGGCATTGGCCGGCGTGAGGTGTCGCAAGGTTGCCAAAGGTTAGGACTTGATAGGCAGAGGTACAGAGAAGCTGTGCGTCGTAGTTTGTAGGAAACAATGGTCAATTGAGCGGCCCAAGTTCAGCGATGGCGATAGTTTGCGAAACCATGACTTGATGGCCGGGTGAGTGGGGTTCAAGGGTGCAAGTGCGGTGGTATCATATTAGTCATCCGCGATATCCATTCCGCGCGGTTACTTCCAGGTCTAACAATGCTCGTGTGCCGGACTCCGTTGAGAACCTTGAATTGAGCCGTTGAATCCGATATTTTGGTACATTATCCGTCTGCCTCCTACGTAATTATTCGACACAGTCAGATTTTCCCCCGGCTGACGGCAGTCACCGCTACTATAGCCACTGCGTAACAGTCACGATATACAGTGCTTCCGGCGTGGGGAACGAACCCCGAGCGAGAGAGAACCTCGGCGAAAGCGGCGGATGGGGACCGAAGCCGGCACGTGGGGCGACGTTGACAGAGTCTCTGTAAGCATTTCCAATCGTCCAATCGTCTGACTCGATTTGAGACGGATTTTTTTCGGTGATGGATGTTGATTATCAATGATGGGGATGTGTAGGGTAATTATTGGGAGTTGAAACATTTTTTGGAGTTTTATTACACAGCGCATGATGAACCCTTTCCTTTGTCATGAAGGCAAGGACGGGCTAGCATTGAGAGACTACTTGGGTTTAATGTACGACTAGAGTTGTCCCTGTCAAGTTTGACGGTCCGTGTTACGTGGGAGGCTTTGAAGACACACGATATATTCGACTTGCCTCTTTGGGCCATTTTGACCATACAATTGAAGGCTTACACCGCAAGCTGCCCACATGAAAGGGACAACGCCACAGCTCATATATGACCAAAAGGCATGTGATAGCCTGCTGAGGAGAGGAAAGCAATGGCTTGCGACACGGCGATTGATCGGTAGACATGATGGAGCTGGACGGCGTCATGCATACCTGATGAAAGAGCATACAACTCGGACCTGAGACTCAACAGTGCAAGATCCTCAGAGTCATCACGTCGCTCCCTGACAAGTCGAGAATTCCCTTTCCCATAGAGACCGAAAGGTATCGAGTGTGATCCATAAGGAACACAGCGCTCAACACAGCCTTGACATGAAACTCACCACTGCACAACATCGCACCACATACCCCTCGTCCGTTCAAAAGACCATCTCCGTTTCACGAACCATCAAGACGGTCATAGTCACCGTTTAAACCTTCTCCCCCATCACCTCACCTCGAAACCGACACCGAACCACCTGACCGCTACGTTACACCTCCCAACCCCAGCGGCGTCCCGTCCCAAGAGAAGGGATGAGACACCCCCAGCCCTGTTTGACGCAGGTACAGCACATCCAACCCCTGGACGACATTTAGACGTCGTGTCGAAGCGCCTGCGGCGTTTTTTGCTCACCCCGTCTCATCTTGATTGTCCCGTCATCCTTCCGCCAGATCGCACGGGAAAAAAAACATGGGTTCAGGTTCCTCCCGGGATGCTACCCCAACCTTGCCGAACCGACAAGTCTGTTTCACATCTTTGTCGGACAAACTCTGAGCGAAAAACCCTAGATCTTGAAAGCATCGTGGTCTGTTCTCGTTGGTTAACCGTGCCATATTTTGTCCATCAGGCTCTCTTTGTGTGTTTGAAGTTGGGGCAAGTCTAGCCAGCACATCTCATCACAAGATCAGATTTCCACAAGACCAAGCGCTGATCATGCATGGACAACAAAGCAACTCGCAAAAAAAGGTTCGGCCAAGGCAGAAAGCAAAGCATCTTTTAATTAAACGTTTCGTTTCAAATTCCCTCGTGGCCGATTCTCGACTGCACATGAATCCTTGGTCCTGCAGGTTTCTATTGGCCAGCCACCCCCTTAAGCACAAACGTTGGGCTAAAAAAGAGTTTGGCAAGGACCAAGCTCTTGGGAGAACGACAGGAGGTGAAACTCTCAGGCTGACCGCTCTCGTGTGATTCGTGAAAAAAATCGAAAGGGCCTCAAGAGGGGGAAGCGTCAAAAAGCAAAGGGCTGAGGAGAATGGCAGGGATGTAAGGGGGGAGGGCTGAGAACGGGGCACCAGGGGCAGACTTGAGAGAGCCTGCTTACACCAAGCCGCTAAGAAAAACGACAGACGACATATCACGCATGAGTGACGTTTCAAGCAGAGAGTGAAAGTGCATGTGAAGTAATGTGAATGGTATTGACCTTGTTTCCATCAAAGTATGTACATGAAGCGAATGAAATGGCAAAAACAAAGTCTTCTTTTTTCCTGTATCCTGTATCCTTCCCAAGTTTTCATATCGGTCGTAGCGAGTGGCACACATCCCGGCTTTCACCAGGGTGGCGGGTTTCTTCTATTGTGATCATCATTCAATGAGACCAAAATGTTACAGTCCTGTGTCTGTCCCTTTACAGAGCAGTGACCTTCTTGCCAGTGCCGTAGAGGATGTTCTCGACCTTGAGGTTGGTCTCCTTGACGGAGCCGAGACCGCTAGGGCACTCGGGCTGGTTGCTGACAGCCAGGTTGAGGTGGCACTTCTCATCGACACCGTGCTTGCAAACGGGGTCGTTGATGTTGTAGAGGGCGTAGTTCTGGGCGACCCAGCTCTTGGGCTCGCTGAGGCAGGAGGCGACGTAGTTCATGCTGTTGGCGGCGGCGAGGGGCAGCTTTCCGTCGTCCATGAGGTCCTTGCACTTGGAAGCATCGACATACTCGTAGTTCATGGCAATGCCACCGCCCATCTGAGGGTCCGCGGTGGCAGACTTGCCGAAGCCGAGGTAGTTCCAGGCATCGTAGGAGATGTCGTGGGCACCACCGGAGGAGTCGATCTTGAGGAGGTAGACGGAGCGTCCCTCGTTGGAGACCTTGACGCAGATGTTGTTGCAGTCGACGCTACCGGGCCAGTAGGCAACGCGGTTAGTGTTGATCTTGCATCCCAGGACACCAATGCTGCTGGAGTACTGGTCGTGGGGAGTGACGCTGGCAGAGCCAGAAGAGCCACGGGGAGCAATGGGGCTGGCAGCGACCAGGGAGGCGGCGGCGAGGACGGTGGTGAACTTGGCAAACATTTTGGCTGTTTGTTTTTGGTGTTTTGTAAAAAGTCTTGTGTAAAGCTTTTGTACTGGTTTGAATGGTATAGTTGGAGACTGGCTCGACTTGCTTTTCTCAACGCACGGCGGAGAGAATAAAGGAATGGACAAGTGAGTTGTTGTGCAAAAGGACTGATCTCAGATCAAGGTCTGTTTTTGGCGACGGCCAGCCGAGGGAGTGACGAAGAAGATTGGAAAGGAAGGAATATCACGAGAGAATGTCTTGTGGTGATGGTCTAGAAAGAAGGGAGTGCATCTGGGGTGGAGGTGATGGACCTTATATACATGAGATGGACTCTGGGGGTGTGGGTGAGCAGCCCACGGTCCATGGAGGAGGTTTGCGAGGGCGGAGACAAAGAACCTACGCACAGCTCACACGCATCGAGGCGAAACAGATTCCCAATGCCGACCTGGACGACGCCGAGAGAGTGACCGCTCCCACGGGTGGAACTGCCAGGTTGACCAGGGCAGATTCTCGGACCCCAGAGTCAGGCTCCAGAGTCAGCGAGGGCGGCTCCATGATTCGAGATGCCCGACCCCCGGTAGCATGTCACTAGTCAAAGGGGGCAGTGACGGTTTGTTCGATTGGCCGTGGAAGCCATGGAAACGTGAGGGCAGAACTCGTGGGAAGAGGAGGCGACGTGGACCCGCTCGGCACGTTGCCGATAGGGATGGGACGGTGCAGCTGCTTCGGATGAAAATCCTCATAGTCTGATGGAGTCATGAAGGGCTTCTGATGGTGTGCAAGACCCAAGGGCAGCCAGTGACAGCCACCTCTGCCCGTCTCTGGCATCCTCCCTCTTGCTGGCTGCCGGGAGGGCTTCCCACCCACGCGCCGACCGTCCCCTAGCAGTGGAAAATGGCTCACTCGCTAGGCCTGGATCTGACTAGGCCAGTCCGGGCTGCCATCCCTCTTTGCCAGGCACGGTGCGTTAGTCAGGGCCCGGCACGGCGGCAGACGCACGCACTCAACGGGGCCTGGAGCGCCACCGGACAGGGTTGTGGTGATGGGGAGGTGCTGTGAAAAGGCCTCTGACTGGGCGGTTGGGCCATCTTGTACCTGGCGATGCCACGCTGTACCTGATTCCCGTCAGCCTCCCTGTCCTGTGCCTGGCAATCCCGACCCTTCTGTGTGGCCTCCATGTTTCTGAAGCACCTGGAGAGCCGCCAGGGGAAACAGCAAACAGATTTTACCCCTGCAGGAGCCGCTTGCTTAATCGCCGGTGGTTGAATCGATCGGTCGATTCAAGTTGCAGAGTGTGGTGGGTTGACGTTGTATTCGTGGACTCCGTTTTCCCAAGGGCAAACGCCAGTAGTCAGAGACGGACGAGGAAACGGACGAGAAAAAACTCTTCTCTCTGCGGACCCGCGAACAAGTCGGCGCGACCAACAAGCGCGTCCTAGGATCGTGGAGTCGTCTTTTCTTACTGCCTGGCATCGGCATGGATGGTTGCCTGACAGCCTGCTGGAGGAATCTGACACTGTATGCGAGCTGAAGCGTCAGCACCGTCTGGAATCGGAGGTCGCACTGATGGCTGGTGAAGGTGCCTCAGGCATAAGAAGAGAATGCAGTGGAACGGTGGATCAGTGGAAACGGCCTAACTAGACGGAGATGGGCGAAAAACAGCGAGGAATTGGAGACGGTCGGCTGCGCAACGGCACTTGGCTTATCTGTCAACGAGAAACAGGGCACGGATCCAAGAAACAGCGTTGGCGTCTGCCAAGCAAGCCGGACACCGAACGAGGCGGGCTTTGTTGAGCTGGCTGAACCTCACGATCCATGCCATGGGCGGGCGTGGACGCGGGAGGCCGGATAAGCTTGTTTCGATTTGCGGAGGCTGGATCTGTCTCATCTCACAGTCAAGCCATGGCAAAGGACTGGGCATCTATTGACGGAAACCTACTGAAAGTGCACCTCAGTCAATAGATGGTGGGATTCACACAAACACGCCTCGCAACCCGCCACGTAGCCAGCAGGAGGCTGTCTCATCTTCCCGCCCAGCTGCTGTATGTAAGTCTCGGCACCTCATCACCTCGCAAAAAGAAGTGAAAGGCGGCTTCATCAAACCGCCGTCTCTGGCCATGTTAGTTGCTGCAACCCTGCCATGCCCAATTGGTCCACACGGTCAGCCAAGGCGTTATTCCGTCTTCCGCGCATCTGCTGAGTCGGTGAGATATTTCCTTCTTTCCTCTTTTCCCTCTTCCGTCTCATACTGTGCGCAATTTTTGCTTCTTGGCCTTTGGAGGCAGTGCCCTGTGGGTTTTGGTTGAAGGGCAATGGCCTCAGGATCAAGGTTTGCAACACAATTTAGTGGATTTTGGAGGTCCTCGGGCCTTGTTCGCTGCTGCTACCCTACAATGCCCACTCAAAAGTCTTGCTCGTTTCTCAACCAACCCACTCACACACTTTCTTGACGTGGAGATCGGAGTAGAGTTCCCAGCCTCCAGGTCCCATCCACTGTGTGTCCGTGCCTTGTCAGAACAGCGGAAAGAAGGGAAGAAAACTCTTCCCGCCGATCCTCATTGGATCTCGGAGTCGGGGGTCGGGGGGTTTTAGTGGTGGCTGAACCTTGGCGAGCGGATCCCTTGAAGTCAAGCCTTTCGAAGCGGAAGAGGCACCGCCATTGACAGCCAACAACCACCACATGGCGGCGGCGGTTTTTTTCTTTGAAGCTTCTTTCGTGGATCAAGACGAAAGCCTCTGATTCAAAGCCTGTGGAAGTCGGCTTTATTGACCAGAATAGACATGAAACCGCCCCAAACTGACGCATTCACCACATGGCTGGCAACCCTCCATCAGACGTTGACAATGACATGTCTTTCAGAAACAAACGGTTTTGCCCCCCTTCCTGGTGTCTTCCAGAAGAACTCTGAGTTCTCTGTCTAAATAAAGTTTCAAACGCTCTCCATTCTACCACTTCCCGGGAACTCTTGCCGGTGAAGCGCGCCTGTTCAACATTCATTCCGTTGCGCTGCACCTCGACCGACCGTCACAGACGCCGTCACACGCGCCGTCTAATACGCCATCGAGAACAACGCCATGCTTTGGTTCTTCGTTACGGTCCTGCAGGAAACTTGACTACTATGCAGGCTCCACATGACCTTGCCTTCGTTCGGTCTTGATGGTTTCGAGTCAGTTACCTTTTCGCCTACGGTGTTCGCTCGGAACTGACTACTACACTCGGTTGATAATGCTCTTGCGATGTGGATTGCGTGTCCACAGCCCCGATGAGCGGAGTTGAAGTTCGTTCACCTTCCATGTTGGGCTTCTGGCAGTAGTTTGATGGTCTTGAGAACTCTGTCTTGGATCCACGAGCATTCCTCCTTCATGCAAGCGAGACGATTCATGTTAGTATGGCTTCTCCGAAGGCTCAGCCGATTCATTTTCCGTTCCGCACAAGCGACAGAATTCCCTCGCAGTTCTCTGAGTGTTCGTCCATGTCTGCTGCCCCTCGTCCCCAACACCAAGTCATCTGTCAAACTGGACCCCCAGTATTCCCTACAGATCATCACCAAGATCTACACCCGCCTTAAGCCTTCATTTCTGGGGTAACCAGACATCCGGTTCACGATCATCTCAATTGATCAGTGATCCGGTGTTTGAAGGGACGGTCCGAAGCTCCAAGGGAACTCATGGATATCGACTCCACTGGTAACAATCTGGGGAAACAAGATCGCTTGTGCTTGGAGGACGAAGGGATCGTCTCTGTTTCGATGTGGGCCTCGTGTTTTGGATCGTAGACTGGGACAAGACTCTGGTCGATATCGCCTGTCTGTCGTTCGGAGTCTAGAAGAAGGGGACTCCGTGATCGGCTCTAGAATGTTGACCGTAGTTCTAAGCCCATTCTCGTAGACACTTTCGATGTCTTTAGACGACTGTCATTCGTACAGTTTCCTACCCCAACTTCATCGTTGAGTCAGGTCATTGGAGAGAAGATCCCCAACACTGAGCTGTTGCTCCGTGATCATGCTATTGTGTGATGGGTTGTGATGGGTGGTTTTCCCCTTGTAGACAGGTATGAAGTTCTGTGGTGTCCAGTCAAGTTTTAGGAATGTCTGAGGTAAATAGACTCGGAAATCCCGTAGATGATGTACTGGTGTGAAGGCTTGTGAGAGTTTGGTGAAAGACAGATGAGTAAGTTGGCAGCAGGTCGCTATAATGACGCAGAATGAACTCATTGAGGGAAGCAAGAGGATTATATGGACCGAATACAGACATTGAGGGGTATTGATTCATGGGATAGCTTCAAACCCATTCTCTATTGTCGTCATTTACTCTTCATACTCTCATACACTGAATTTACAATCCATTGGTATAGGGTAGGCCAGTTCAACCTCACCTCGGTGAGGCCCCACCACCAGACTCGGTGATCTCGGTGAACCCTTGCCGGCGATAATCGATAAGGAAACGGGACTAAAAAATTTCCCACTGGAACTGTGCAACGCCTTACGATTCCCAGCACCACGACAACCACCGACGCAATGGCGCCAATCGACCACGCAGCCGCCAAGGCTGAGAAGAAGTCTAAGAAGGAAAAGAAGCGCGCGCGAGAGGAAGACGCACCCGTCGACACTGAACGAAAGCACAAAAAGTCCAAGAGCGTCGCTCCGGCAGACCTTCCTGCGCCAGAGGTTGTCAATGGTGACTTGAAGGCCGAGAAGAAGAAGAAGAAGAGCAAGAAGGATAAGCACGCTGAAGAGGCTGTTGCGCCGGCTGAGAGCGAGTCTGCTGCTGTGGAAGAGCCCAAGTCGGAAAAGAAGCACAAGAAGAAGAAGCATCATGACGAAGATGTCGTGGCCCCCGTCGAGGAGGTCGTAGCTGACGGGGAGAAGAAGAAGAAGCATAAGAAGAAGCACAAGAAGGACCAACCCGAACTCGAGCCGAGGGCTGAACCTGAAGCTGAACCCGAAAAGGATGTCTCTCCCGATCCTGATGCTATGGACGTCGACTTTGCGATCCCCGCCAGACCCAAATCCAAGTCCAACATTCACCAACCTCCCGACATCCCCGCGAACCCTCAATTTCCCTTCTTCACCCAGACCGTGTCCCTCTACGAGCCTCTCTACCCTATTGGCTGGGCGCAGCCCGTGACGAACTGCCAGTACCAGCACCTACGGCACCTCCAGAACAAGTACGTGCCCTCGCTGCGTGGTGTGCTCCTGGACTACAAGAATGTCGCCTTTGGTGAGAAGCCTGGCAGGAATGGCGCAGCTATGGATGACGAGACCCCGACAACCGTCATGTCCAAGGACGAGGCTGCTGTTGGTTTTGGTTGGATTACTGCCGATGTCGATCTCTTTGTGCCCAGCCGCGGTGCCTGGATGGAGGGTAGCGTCAACCTTCAGACCGAGGGACACATTGGTGTCGTTTGCTTCGGCAAGTTCAACGCGTCGATCGAGGCGCGTCGTCTCCCGCCCGACTGGAAGTGGGTTCCTAACGAGTCCCCTGAGGCTCAGGGCTTCGAAGAGACGGCTTCGGTTATCACTGCCGACGACCATGGTGTTGTTCGTCAGATCCACAGCACCGGTTTCTGGGCCGACGGCAGCGGCGAGAAGATCAAGGGCAAGATCCGCTTCCGGATACGCAACTTTGACGTCGGCACCAGCGGCGAAACCAGCTACCTCAGTCTGGAGGGCACCATGCTGGACAAGCAGGGTGAAAAGGCCGTCGTGGCCGAGGAGGCCGAGACTGCCAAGATGCGCAAGGGCAAGAAGGGCGGTCAGAGGCGACAGAGGAGACGCGCGCCCGAGTTCAGCATGACGCGCTTCGCCGTGGACGAGGAGGAGCAGACGCAGGACAACGAGGAGGAGAAGAGAGAGGTGCTGGCGGTGAGTGAGGATTAAAAGCATGGGATGGGACTAAGAAGGAGCCAGGAGTTGTGATACCTTGCTTTAATGATGAACTCTGTTACCACCAGCCTTGAAGGCGTTTCCTATCGCTGAAATATGACCCATAGACAAAGAAAACTATTCGTATAGACAAGATGATATTCCCGAAACGCCAAAAAATGTCCCTCAAAGGGTATATCAAGCCGCCGCCTTCACCATGGGCTCCCACGGCCGTGCCAGATTCCAAAGGTATACCTCCCCAACGGGCTCCTCGCCCAACGCCTTGACAAAGATGTGTTGAAACAGCGGCACATTCGAGAACAGCGGTGCAACCGGTGAGATGGATCCCCTATCCCAACCTGCTGAGAGTCCCTCGGTCCATACGGGCTGCTGTAGGAACTCGTCCACCTTTTCGTGGTACGCGTCCCAATCGTCTGAGTGGTCGTTTACGACGATCTGGAACCTCACGCCTTGGATGTCCACTGTGATGCGCTGCACTGTACTCGGGAATCCGTGTTGAGAGCCTGAGCTCAGGATCCATGTGTAGTCTGTTTGATCGCCGTTGCTCTCCCAGTCATACCAGACCTGCGTTCCTCTCTCAGAAAAGTCATTGAGCACAAGTCTTCCCTCGGCGTCAAAGCTCAGCTCACAGTGTCGCGCATCAATACCCTCCATTGGCGGGAGAACAACATCGCAGGATGCTGGGTCTGTACCGAGAACGAAAGAGCCAGGACGCTTGGGAGCCGCGTCGAAGGTGAGTTGGATGGCGCGTGGAGGACGGCTGGCGAGGAGGTTTGGGAGACGCGAGGTGAGGGTTTGAGATGAAGTTGTGAGGACGGTGCGGGAGATGTTGGAAGGTAGGTGGGTTGCCTTGTCGGCGGTAGAGTTGCGCGCCGTCGGGACCAGCCAGGCGATGATGTTGGACATGATGGATAGGTTGAGTTGAGTTGAGTTGAGTTGAGTTGAGTAAAGAGTGTTGTATTGGTGTTGTGTGTTGTGTTGAGAGAGTGTAGTATGAGTGAGAGGCACGAGTTGACGATTTGTTCAAACGAAAGAACCAAGTTGAATGCAAGCTGATGATGTTGTAAATGAATAATTGAAAAAACACACGCTGAAGAAGATGCTCTGATTTCTAGTCAAGTGTCGTTGTGTGTCTTTATATCTTAGATCAACAACTTCAACAGCGTGCGTTGCGCCGACAACCACTGGTCCTCAGCCCCCCGCGTCGAGCGCGTCGCGAAAGCACATGACGACCAACGAGAAACTAACCCTAGAACAAAGAAACACGTCGTTTCGCCGCGTCAATTCCAATTATGGCTGTGGTTATAGTCTTGGGCGCGGTGGTGTTTTATGTCGGGAGCACGAGAGCCAATCATTTTTAGTCGTATTCGAAACGAACAGGGGAAGCCACCAACGAGAGCAAAGGAGTATACAAAAAGGGAATTGAAGTGATTCATGTTGCAGTTTTTGTTCATTTTGTATGGGAAGATTTGATGTGGCTTGTCGGGAGAGGCGGTCTTGGGGGTTTATGCTGTGTGGCGAACGTATACAAGATGTTTTGGACCCTGGATTTGAACAGACTGAGTCATAACCTTGTTTGAGAGGTGAGGTATGCTTAACCTGTAGAGTTGCAGTGATGCTTATTCTGATAGTCTGTATTGGTACCTGTGGGCGATTGACATATGGAAGATGTTTCAACACTGGTTCACCTTTTGTTCATTGACAACCACCTACAGACAATAACATCGATATCGTTTCAAGAAGGAGGGTGAAACATGTTGGATGGGGTATAATAACCGTAATGGCCACAGAAAGTATTGGATACAAACGGGGCTACATTACTCATAGGCATCCGAATACTCTTGATACTGAGACCAGCGGCAATCGCCTCTACCCGAGGAAGATCGGATCTCCGGATAGGACCACCATGAGCTCCCAATTCTGTTTTGGGCCATAATAACCTAGAACCAATGGCATCCTGGCATGCTTGACGGGCACGTTGGTTCCTGCGTTAGACTCCGAGACTGGATTTCGGATTGATATACCTGGGTAAGCTAGTCATTGCCATGGGGGATGTAACCGTCATACTCCACGGAGAGAAGCTACCAGTCTTTCAGGAGTAATTATGGCACGAGTGAGATGAGTTTTGGTTCGACCATACTCTTGTCTTGCTAGCGTGGGCGCAGTGAAGAGCGAGTCGAAATTGGAGACCTTTCACCATTCTCTTGGTGCGCAGTGCAGTGTATAGTTTTGAATCACTGTGCCCCAACTCCAAGGCAGAGGTCAAATCACTCGTCTGTGTATTAGAAACTCTGATTTATCCGTCCGGATGCTTTCTTTCATTATAAGCCTCACATTGTTCAGACGACTGTGATCAAGCTAAGCACATCATCATGGCACACAACCAACTACCTCACTTTCCGAAGCAATCCACATCATTGAACCTAGAGTAGCACAGAGCATGTGTCATGTTAGTACAACATATTCATTCAGTGACACAATTCTCTCGACAAAGGCATCCAAAAACGAGACTATGTTCGGGATTGTGGGGGTGTTTGCGAGACCCATGTAACAGCGCTGTTAGTGATACAGTGGCACCTCCGCAGGGAACGCTAACATTGACGCAATCGGGAGCCCTGGATTGCGCGACATCAAAAGCCTCATGGGAATTTTGCGATGAGCCGAGATGTTTCTATAAAACCAACTGCTGGATATTTACGAGGAGTGAGGATTTGTTTTATTGAACGTGTTTTTGGGTGCTTGAACGCGGTAAAGAACGTTCGAGGTGATTGAATTGCTGCAACTGGCAACTCAGTCGCAGGTATTCGGTCCAACAACAACAAAAGCAACAACACCAATAGCAACACCAACAAGTAACCGCAACACCACCCAAAATGCGGTACTCAACCTGGCTAAAGCCAGTCTATTTAGCCAGTTCACTCCTCATCTCAGAAACAGCACTCGCTCAGCAAGACCAAATAGTCCTCGACAACACACCCAAAAAGAATATTGTCTTCATCCTCACTGACGACCAAGATGCCGTCCTCGACTCGGTGGCATATATGCCGCGTCTGAACAAGCACGTCATAGACAAGGGAACCTCGTTTGTTAACCACTTTACAACTACGGCTATTTGCTGTCCTTCGCGTGTTTCGCTATGGACGGGGAAGCAGCCGCATAACACCAATGTGACAGACGTGAGCCCACCCTATGGTAAGTCGCCACTGAACTCGTGAATTCTTTGAGGTGTAGGGTTACTAATTTTGTAGGCGGATTCCCCAAGTTTGTGTCTCAAGGCCTCAATGAAAACTACCTCCCCATCTGGCTACGAGAAGCCGGATACAACACATACTACACTGGAAAACTATTCAACGCACACACAATCAACAACTACAACTCACCCTTTCCAGCTGGATGGACTGGAACAAACTTTCTGCTCGACCCGGGAACGTACTCGTACCTGAATCCCATCTACCAGCGTAACAGTGAGCCTCCAGTGCAACACCATGGAACTCACACTTTGGATCTGATTTCCAAGTATGCACACGACCTGCTTGAAGAGGCTATTAGTTCAGACAAACCCTTCTTTGTTGCCATTGCCCCTGTTGCACCGCATTCGAACATCGATGTCAACCGGGGTAGTGGTCCTCCTGCCATGACCATCCCGATCCCGGCCGAGAGACACTCCCACCTCTTTGAAGGAGTCAAGATCCCCCGAACGGCCAACTTTAACCCCGACTCGGTATGTGACTTCTCATATTTAGTGTAAGAAAACCTGCTCACATTTGCCAGCCCAGCGGTGTGAGCTGGATCCGCCAACTATCCCAGCTCAACGAGACGGCCGTCTCGTACCTGGACGACTACTACCGCGCTCGCCTCCAAGCTCTGCAGGGAGTCGACGAGATCGTGGAGCAGGTCATTCACCAGCTGGACTCAGCCGGGCTCCTCGAAGACACGTACGTGGTCTACAGCTCCGACAACGGGTTCCACCTTGGCCAGCACAGGTTGCCTCCCGGCAAGGAGTGCGGCTTCGACGAGGACATTCGCGTGCCCCTTTTCATCCGGGGCCCAGGCGTTTCCGCTGGCGCCGTGGAGACGGCCGTGACGACTCACATCGACCTCGCCCCGACGCTGCTCAAGCTCGCTGGTGCGCGTCTCCGCAGTGACTTTGACGGGACGCCCATCCCGGTGCTGCCCGGCCCGGGTACCAGGCGCCACGAGCATGTTGCTGTTGAGTATTGGGGGATAGCTCTCGCCGAGGGAGAGATCGGCGGTTTTGGTATGCTTGGCTTCTCCCCCCCCTTTCCCCGTCGTTTCCGGTCGCTGACGAGATCATCACAGATGGAAAGGGACAAATTCTTATGCCTAATAACACGTACAAGGGGGTTAGGATAGCACACGAGGACTATGATCTATACTACTCTGCCTGGTGCAGCAATGAACACGAGCTCTACGATCTCAAGGTACGTCTCACGGGAAAGTCTCGCCCAGGTTTAGAGTTGAGGCTGATGATTCCACAGACGGATCCAGGACAGCTGCACAACCTCTTTTCTGAGGACGATGACGTGACTGCAGGTGTGTCACTCCTAGGAAAGAGTACACGTAAGGTCATAGACCGACTTGACGCCTTGATGCTGGTTCTCAAGTCGTGCAAAGGAGAGACATGTATCGAGCCCTGGAAGGTCCTACATCCAGATGGCGGCGTAACAAGCTTGAAGGACGCCCTAGAGGACAAGTTTGACGAATTTTACGAACAGCAGGTCAAGGTCAGCTTCGACCGCTGTGAGGATGGGTATCTGATCGATGCCGAGGGACCACAAGTCGGTTACCAGTATCGAGACGGTCTCGAGTGGCATCACTGGACCTGATGCCGTCTCATGTTTTAAAGAACGGCGTTACTTTTCTATAAATCATCAGTTTATATAACAGCTGGCGATGTGATCGTGATGTATGCCGCTGAATGAACCAGGCAAAGACGGAGTCATGAATAATCTTGCCCCTTGAATCTCCAAATCCCACGAGTGACGAGCAAGTGTCCTCACAGATCGTGGCCCGGCTCTTTGTCAGCCCAAATATACACGAGCTGGCTCCATAAGAGAGTTTGTCGCCCAACAGTGGAGTCTCCTCCCTAGGATCATGGGTTTGCTGACAAGAGGTAACATGTTGAGAAAAAAACCACGCCAGGTCCGCCCACGACTTTTCGTAACATCATGTTGGGTCATGTGAAGTTTCCCACGTGGGTGTAGAGTCCCGTCCATTCGACGATATTAGGTCTCTCATTCAAAACCTGCAAGGAAGCCGGGAGCACGTCATGAAGGCCAGTGGTGACACGGGTGAGAGAAGAGAGCGCTCGACAAGGTACCGCATGGAAAAGCTTCTGGAATGGGTCGAGGGCTTGACTGCTTTGAGATTCTTAAGCATATACAATGGGTCTTGAACCTCGTCCAAGCGTCTCAAGATCGGTTCTTGCGATTTGAGTGTGCCTGCCGGTGCCGGACCTTTTTTTCTTTAGAGCACATGAGCAAGCAGTTTTGTTGCCAAGAAGGTCCAAGAAACACCAAGAGGTTCACAGACAGGAGACACTGACAGTAGTTTTCAAGGCCTTGATGCCCCCCCCTGAGTGATCCTCTTGCCTCTCATCTCCTTCAACCCATGCCAGGTCCCGGT
The DNA here is from genome assembly GCA_017654865.1 of Fusarium sp. FW16.1. Lineage (NCBI taxonomy): Eukaryota > Fungi > Ascomycota > Sordariomycetes > Hypocreales > Nectriaceae > Fusarium > Fusarium sp. FW16.1. The sequence goes on along the minus strand of JADNRB010000006.1, from coordinate 3,050,091 downwards.
TGTCTCTTATTCTCTTAGTGTAAACCAAAGTCTTGGCCGGAGTCGGCGCCCGGTCCGGACCCACCGCCATGTGCCGGTATCGACTTGAGATCCAAGTTGAGATCTCTGAGGACACGCAACAGAAGAGGAGAGAAGCTGAGTTGATCGGAATTGCAGGAAGTAATACGGAAGAGGTTTGGAATGATTATTATCGTGAATAGAAGTGATGGAGAGTGTGGTGGTGTTGTAGAGTCGGAGTGGTAATTCGCGGGCTCCTATTGGATAGAAATGCGTTGCTGCCGGAATTCCAAGGCACAAACTCGGCAGCTGCCGACCTTGAACCGAGAGAGCATCTCACGACCTCAGCCAATTCAAGACAACCTCACCCATCTCGAAGCGCCCAATTGAACCCGCAACGATGGCTTCCGACGCGACTACTGAGCCGCGGCGTACGTACCGATCCCCAATTGATCCCCTGGGTCAATTTTCGACGACGACCGCTGACCCGATGAGCAGAGGCGACCCGCGAGGAGATGCGCGATGCTAAACTCCCCATTGCCTACCGAGACAGCTGCGCACACCTCTTGATCCCCCTCAACAAGTGCCGAAGGGATACTTGGTATGCCCCCTGGAAGTGCACGGTAAGCTTTTTTCCTCTTCCATGACATCCCGCCGAGCCCAAGTCCGCCCGCGGCCACACCGAAACGAGCCCAACGCAACGGTCGATGTTATTTGCCGGGATATATCAGAGAAAGAACATGATGCTCACACCGAGACCTTTTCCCCTTCACCAGGATGAGCGACACAGCTACGAAAAGTGCCAGTACGTCGAGTTCAAGAAGCGAGTCGCTAAGATGGACGAGTTGAGGGAAGCCAAGGGTGGTGCTCGAAGCAACTAGACACGCAATTGTGTGACTTGGGACGTGTAGGATGTGATGTGTGATGAAAAACCGGCATGACGGAGGTGACACACCGGCACACACAACACGCACGAGGTCAGTCACCGGGACGTGGGTGGTGGTGGTGCCGGCCGGGATTGTACATATACAAATGAGCCATTGCTTGGAGGAGAACCGGGAATAGAAAGACGGCTTTCCACGCACACAAAGAGACGGGCAAATGAGAAAGGATGCGGATCCTCCATGGCGTGAACGACCGGGTGTAGAATGGTATCGATGTGCTAATGAGAACTGCGCTGTGGTCTGGGCCGCAGAGCCTCATGAGGCTCATCCGGCGATGCTCGATCTGAGCCGCACGGCAGGTGAAGTGAGAGAGCAAGTCAATGGGTCGACTTGTATCAAATGGGCCGGATAATAGTGGACTCGGCAAGGGAACAAGTGGGACGGTCAAAGGTAAAAGGTGTGAGTATGGCAAGAAATGTTATTGTACAATGTCGCAAGACCGGAGGACCACGCTACAAATGGAGTTTTGACTTGTCATGGTGGCCGACAGCAACCCTTGTCCCGTCGAGACGCCAAACACGCCGGGGCGGAGACGACATGATATTGCGGCGCCAGAGGAGACGAGTAAGAAAACTATATAACGTGGCTCATCTGCTGTCGTCTTGAGGGGAAAGGGGAAAGTGGTGGGCAGTCTCAATTCGATCCACAAAACTCTTCCAACATGAAGGCATCTCTTTTTTGAAAAGGGTTGTTGATCTTCGGTAGTTGGTGCCGCAGAGCCTCAACGCCAAACAGATTGCCTCACCTCGCAGCTTCGGTACTTCTCAGCGCCCGACCCGACCGAACGATAAGGAAGCCTTGCACACCGATATCGATACCGATAATCAGACACACACATACGAGCCTCATCTGAGGCTGAAGCGCGGCCGGAAACAAGCGGCACAGCGCCTCGAACAGTTCTACCAGGGTTTGACGGAGGCCCTGCCCTGTGCTTCCACTCCGGTCGTCCACCCCTTGTTCCGCTCGGGTTCTCCTTCTTGTTTTTATTTCTCACGCCAAGATCTTTACTAAAATGGGAGCGGCGGTTCAATTTTCTTGAAACGCCGTGATCGACACTGCGGAATGTGTCGGCTCAGAACAGACACTCTATGTTTCCCCTTATTCTTTTACCTTTCGTCACTCACGCAGTCAGACCGAATCATGAGCACGGCCAAGACATTGCGTTTATTCACAATGACATGACTCCAGCCTACCCGAGTTTCTCTTTGCCTGCCTGGAAAGACACGCTTTGGGAGGATGACTCTCGTCGGCTACTGGTCCGCATCCCGCCCCAGCCTTACGTACCATTTACACGTCTGCGGCTCCCGGCCCCTGCTCGCAAGGACAAAGAGCCGCATTCAGGTCGTTCCAGCAAACTTCTATGCATGTTCCGCAGCCGAGCGGGTGGCTTGGCGCCGTCGTGGGCCCTTGTTGGGAAAAACCATGACTAGCGAGTCGAGCCACACAACGTGATAATTATCAGATGAGATCCACCCCGCCAGGTCACCCTTCGCCCCCTGGCAAGTCCCCGATCCATCAAGATTGCATGATGCCAATAGCCGGCATTAGCAAACTTTTATTCAACGACGGTTCCACATCTGCCGGTTCAAGAGCCTCGTTCGGCATGCCTTGACCACCAGACCAAGGGGGCATGACGCCCGGCCCGACCAACACAACCTTCGGCCGGTTTGTGGGTTTTGCCTTGGTCCGTGGCCAACCTCTTGAGACGAGTGCCAAGAAGCTGCCAAGATACTGCCAAGACCTCCTCTCGTGCTTTACGGGATCCCCGGTGACCAGTAGTCCTGCTCATGAGGATCTTGAGGAACCACCATGTGGATTCTATAACACAAGCATCACTTCACGGTTGGGTAACAGCAGAGTATGTGGAACCACTATTTGAATTCTCTTATATAATACTTTCTAACCGGCATCCCGGTAGAAATGAGACATGTACATGATGATCAAGGTAGGTAGGACGGCTCGCAGTCACTTTTTTTGTGGTGCTGAGGGGCGCGCAGTATCTTTCACAAGAGGGTGAGGCTTTAAACAAAATAATGCTCTAATATTGGCAAGAAAAGGGAAAATATTGTAAGGGGGCATAACAGGGGGGAGAAGCCTGCTGCTCAGAAGAGGGCATTGTTGCCACAGTCAAACACACCAGAGATGGAACTCGAGTCGCTGGCCATGATGTCTGTGAGCTCAGTGATGGACGACCAGAGACCGGCAGCGTTCATGAAGAACGAGATGCCAATCAGGAAGGCGTTCACGCAAAAGAGGCAGATCTGCCTGGGGCTGCTAAACATGCAGTCCCAGTTCATGTGGAACCAGAAGACGGCGCTAAAGCCAAAGGTGAACCACGAGATGGTGGTGGCCGAGGCAATCGACAGGATAGAGTCGAACACGGGGATGGCGTTGGACAGGATGAAGCAGAGAACCCAGAAGATGGTCACGAGGGACATCCAGATGGACCACGAGCGCACATTGTTCTTGGTCATCTCGTGGGTGAGATTGAAGTGCTTCATGACCTCGACGTAGCAGTACTTGATACCAGTGTGACCGAAAGCCAGACCAGTAGAGAAGACGGCGGGGAGCACGATACCGTAAGCGACCTTGGCAGTGGTGGCAGCGGCCGAGCCCAGAGCAGGTGACACGGTGTATTCACCGGCAAGGCAGTAGATGGCGATGGCAACGATGGTGTAGAAGCCAATGGAGGTGACCTCGAGCCAGCACAGAGCAAAGCCAAAGTCGTTGACGGGGTCAATCATCTCAGCCATATAGCCAACAAAGTTGATGTTGCCAGAGTAAGCGTAGCAGATCTTGAGGCAAGCGTTGAGACCCTCTCGGAAGGTAGGGTTACCAACCACCTTGAGCTCCTTGTGCCAGGGGATGGGGGCATCCTCGGGGTTCTTGACGCCCAGGGAGATCATGACGATGAGAGCAGCAGCGATAATGGCAACACAGCAAGGATAACCAGACCAGGCGACGAACTTGGCGGTTCGGGGAGCACAGAGGACCCAGCAGCAAAGGCAGCCAATGCCAATGTAGCCGACAGTGCAGATGGAGTGGTCGGAGATGGTGTTGAAAGCAATGGAGAGAGTGACACTGGCAGAGGCGGCTGTCATGATGACCTGGATAAGCAGACCGATACCCGCAGTGATCTCGAGGGGCTTGCGCCCGACAACCCGGGTCATATCAACAACGTTGACGACATGTTGGTGACGAGCATAGAATTGCTTGAGGACATAGGCGGTATACCAGGACAGAAGACCGATACCAATGATGGCAATGATACCAGGAACAATGCCCATCACCTTGAGGACACCGGGGAGAGACAGGACACCGAGACCGACCTGGTTGGTCAGGAGGGCAAAGGTCGTGTCCCATTTGGTCATATTGCGGAAGTTTTTGCCGCCTTCGCCACCGCCGAAGCCATTGTCGACGGGGATGTTTCTTTCTGACTTGATGTCGAGCTCGTGGCCGGTCTCATGGCCAACCTTTTCCTTGCTGTTGGTCTTGCTTGAGTCGTTGCCCTGATCAGAAGGGTAGATGGCGTTGGTGGCGTCTTGCGTGTAAGCAGTCATGATGGGCTAGTGGTGGTGCCGTGAGGCGTCGTGTACAAAGATGCTCTCTATGTATGATGGATGTGCGAGGTTTATATGTATTCGATTGGTGTGATGTAGTATGTACGGCGCTTGAGAGAGTGTATAGAGTTGATGGAGGAGAGGGAGTGATTCCAGTTAAGGGATGAGAAGGAGGAAGCTGAGAGGAGTGAAGCAGAAAGATGAGGGTAGAGACGGGAGAGAATATATACAAGTCGAGCAAGAGTGAGGGCAACAGGGAAGAAGGGACTAAGGCTCGGGCAAGATGCTGAGTAGCTCGGCGTTCCGTCGTCAAGCTACCATGACCCTTGGTCCACCGTCCTCTTGCAGCGGCGGCAAACCCGTTGGAGCTACGGGCTACGGGCCCTTCCTCTCCATTGCCCTAATCGGCTGACTAGGTCATTGCTAATGGGGCGGAGGCTTTGCGAAGGCCAATCTCCCCATGGTGGAGCGAGCACAACGGGGAGCGGAGACTGCGGTGCTTGAGAGGATATCGGGGCTCCGGGCGGAGGTGTATCGAGGCGAAGGGACGCGTGCTGGGGAGGGTTAGAACGCGGAAAACCCTGGGGCTCCATAAGTTGGAGATGGGGAGGCAAGCTTCCGAGGGACAAGGATGAGAGGGGAGGGGAGGAGAGGAGATGGAGAAGAATCACGTCAGGATCCAATGGGGGAGCTCATTGGGCCAGCGGCGGAAAGGTGAAGGGATCATGACGCCCTTCTCCATGGGGGGCCAAGCAGGACAAGCATCAATGGCCCGTGGGGGATGGAACACGCTATTCAGTTCCAGAAGCCGTCATGTTACGTATTGTGAAGCCGTCTTGGACATATGCTTGGTCCGGTCCGGCCGTCATCCTGGGGCTGCTCACCCGGGCCGGTTTGGATGAGCGGATCCGAGGGTTTTGTGAGTGATTTGCATCGTCTGAGTTATCCATGATGAGGGGATCACCAACATGCTCGAGTGTTTCGAGATATGACCTGAAATGTCAAGACAGGAATATCCGATTGCTTCCCATGTACAATGACGATGAGGATGGTGATTAGAGTAGATGGACCAACAGTCAACGAGGCAAAAAGCAAAAGGGAACCACAAAATGCGACATGAACTTGAATGCTTGGCTGGAGCAGGGTTCCATTCCAAGCGCCGCGGCGGCTCTGTCGTTGGAACAAACGCTAGCTCGCTCTGATTCGAGGCTGACGGCGAACCCAGACGGGGACTAGACCGAGGACGGAGAACCGAGGCGTCGGGTGGAGATCTCTTGTTCAAACACGCCCTAGAGTGGAGGCGGTCATGGAGGTTGGTTTGCTCTTGTTCGTCTTTTCTGTTCAACAACAGACCACTGCGCTAATCCCATACCGCGGCGCCGGGTAGAAGCAAACATGTGCGTCGACTCGGTCTGCATGGATGAAGGATTGATGAAGGAGAAGAGGCGTGATTCATCAATAAGACGCATGATGGATGAATGGTGGTAATCCCAATCCCAGATCTGTGCGAGTCGTTGCCGCCGTGAGATCCGTCCGTGGTGGGTGTGGGTGGGTGACAGGGGCGCCTTCCGGTTTGGAGAATCAAGCCTGCCGCGTTCAGGTCAGGATCAAGGCTCATGTCACGTGTATCTTGGAAAGCCAGAGTCATGGTCTGATGAAAGTCCGAATATTTCCCTTCGTCTTTGTTTTGCCGTGACAGCTTCAAGAAATCACCATTTCCTTTTGCATGGACAATGACATGTTGCCACGCTTAATTGCACGCCAACGCACTTTGTTTTAGTTTGATGCGTCTTTAGACTCACTGACAGACAGAGCCACATCCGTCATGAAGCGCCCCCTGCAACATCCCTGCTCCCTGCTCGTTTCCACATTCTCCTGTTTTCCAGCTCGCAGTGCCCCAGTCACACGCCTTCTAGTCGTCTTCTAGAAGAAAGAGTCTGCCTCCTGAGGCAATTAACGGGCCCGAAAAAAAGGTGAGACGGATCCGGGCCCTGTCCGACTCGCTCCCTCTTAAAGAGAGCCCCAGAATGCCAAGATAACTTGACTCTGCTCCTCACCTTTTATTCCTCGTTTTGGTTTTGCCGCGGTGGGTTCTACGAGCTTTTTGATGGGGATCACCAAGGTTACCCAAGCTTCAGTTGCTTGGCAGAGCATCATCCTCGAGCATCAGCACCTCAACCGGGTCTCGCGTTCTCCCTCCTCGCGACCACACACGGCGATGCCATTTTACGAGAACCGACAGACATCCTCTTGGAGACCCTTTGTTACGTACAACGACCCGTAGTCCCCATGGGACAGGCTTGCTCTCCCCCGGCGATCGCTCTCGACAATCAGGGGACTCCAGACTTCCCCGTGAGACTCATTCTCTTGGCTTTTACGCCCGACCAAGAATCCCCAGATATTACGTTTCTAGACATTCCTCTGGAAGCCCGAGAGGAAGAGACGTGGCCGATGGACACCGGCCCGGAAATGTCCCGTGCGGCCACGGTGATGCCGCTCATCATCATACTACCGTTGACCTGGAGCATCGGCCAGATGGCCGTGGTGCCACCCGACGGCAGTCTCCCGTGCCCTGCTGGACCCGCGCCCTTCCGCCCTGTCGAACAGTTGTTACCTATTCTAGCCGCCTTTGACTATGAGCCTTGACCTGGCAGTAGAGCCGCTCGAGGGCCACCTAATATCTGGAGCCAAGCGCTGCACCTCCCGTTCAGGCAAGCTTCTCCTACCGCCTCACCTGGATCAGCAGCGTCAGCCGTCAATCTCTCTGCTAGTACCGCTTGACTGCCACCACAGGGGCATTGCCGGCATCCCATTCGGGCCTGTCCGAGAAATCCCGTCTGCCCCCCTCCCCCTAGATCTTGATGCCTGGTTTCGAAAGAAGAAGTTGCCGGATCCCAATCGTCATGGCATATAAGTGATTGGCGATGTTGGTAATGCGAAAGAACAACCTCCTGCAGAGACGGAGCCCGAGCATCACGGCACCCGGGCCTGAAGGGAACCCCTTGCGGGCGATGGGCTCAGGCATGACCTTGTTCAAACAATACCAAGCTGCGGTATTTTGTGCATGAACTTGCCTACGCTTGGCTTGCGACTCCGCTCTCGAGGATTCGTGTCATGGATCGTTGGTCACGATCTCCTCATTTCTCACATCTCAACGCCAATAAGGTTTGCACAATAACCATCGCGTCAACAACATCGTTCGGCTGTCCGTCCCTTTCGATCGGCCAGGGGGCCGTGTCAATATTCTGGAGTCACTTTCAAGGGTTCATCACCTTTGTTTCTGCATGGCACGGGCGACTTCCGGTTGCAATTCTCATCAGCCGCTGGTATCCTCGATGCCCTCATCATTCCCCTCAAACTCCGCCTCCAAGAGTCTCCGCTACAAGGACTTTTATTACGTACAATCCATCCCTTTCCCCGAATCGAAGTCGCCTAATGCCCGGGGAAGTCTTGTCCATCTGCATAGCATTGTAACATTGTGAGGGGCCCAAGGGTCCAAAGGGGCCCGAGTATACACCGTGATGGACCATGGAGAGGCTCGTTCCGGCTGATTACCCACTTGCCCTTGGCTCGTCTCAATGGGGATCTTGGCTATTCCTGGCTCCATATAGATAACATTTCAGCGTGGGAATTCGTTGACTGTTTGCTGCTTGTCAAACCGTCACATCCATATGTCATTCTCTTACACTCTCATGACGCTTCGGCGTACCATCCGGGAGCCATTTCTGACTGCCGCCGGGACGGTGGATGCCGGTAAGGCCTGGATACATCTGGGAACGACCTTCCATACGAGGAATAAGCTCTTGAGGCTCTGTCTTGGGCATCGAGATGCGCTACTATCGGAAATCCGAACCTTGGAGTTTCAGGCTCCAAGCCGGCAGCGACCGGCTGTGCAACTCGTCGAACTATGGTAACGTTCTTTGATCAGTTCATGGCATGTTGGGGCAGCATCGTAGGATCTGTCCGGCTGAAAGAACGTGAGTAAGACTTTGCCCTGGGGAGAGGAGTCTTGCCGTGAGGGTTGAGTCAACCCACGAAGTACGAGGCCTCCACAAGTCAATTTTCTCGTGGTCCGCCCAGGCATCTGTGGCATACACCTCTTGCATGGGACAGGACGTCTCTGCTCCTACTCATCCTTCACCCTGTGCAGCCCCCTCTCCTTTTCCCAACGATGTTGCCTACATCTTTGACCAGGCACAGGATCATACAATAGCTTCAGGACAGTGAAGTCTGATATCTCGTTTCGAGGATCAACACTACCTGCGCAAACTTCATCATAGAGGAAACTGATGTTTTATGCCAATTACAGGAGCAACTCGCGTTATACACAACCGAAAATCTAATCGATCGACGACCCGCGGCCGCCGAATGATTCCCTTTATACATTGTTGTTCTGTGCACATTATTGCCATGGCATGAAGCTCTATTATTCGGTGTTGATGCGAGTTTTAGTGGTTCACCACTGGCAGGCGGGAGCGGCCAGGCTGTCTTACACACTACCAAAGTGTATGGAGAGATCTCCTGGACACCCCGAGCCGGAAACTCGTCCTCGTGGTTCAAAAACCACCACCGGCTATTTTCTATCAGGGTTTTGGTGCCTCTGACGGCCTTGCCTATTCCAGGACCAAGCCTCAGTGTGCTTCGTGGATCGCAGTCAGATGGCCAGACCATCGAAAAGTTGCTAGATTGGTGGTCCAAAGCCATTAACGAAGGCGGCATCTCCTATCTCACTGGCAATCATAGCATTCTCTGATGCTAGAGATGCACGACTAACATAGTGAAGCTCTTCTAGATATCCCATGCACAATGTGCTGAAGCCCAAGCGGCCTCGTTTGCTCTACAAACCTAGATCAAACCCGGCAGTCTCGACAGTCAAAGCTACAGTCTCCTCTTCCACGATCTTTGTTCCGGGCTTTCATTGATGCTTCACTCTCGTCAGAGACGGCTGGCTATACATTCTCGCCCAGATGTTCCTTACATTGTCCATCATATCCCTTAACAAGCCCAGTAAACTAACTTCTAAAATTGACATGCAACGTGTCGATGATGGTGTGCCACTCCAGGGCCAGGCCCCATCCTCTAGAGGGCAACATGCCCAGCTTCCGCCCTCAACGCACAGAGCATTTTTATCCCAGGTTGAGAGTAGGGGCACTTTAGGAGTTCTCCTTCAACCACCATGCGCTGGAATGTTCGCAGCCGGGCTCTCGTTCCAGTATCAAGCTTGTGATCACCCCCCAACCCTCTCTGTGCGAAGTGAAGAAGTGAGTGACTACTTAGACATGCTCTTCGAGCCGGATCGAACATCACTTGAACTGTGATCTGATAGACTAGTTAATAGGTGTGTCCTAGAACACCCAGTTGCTTCCGTTCCGTCCAAGAGTACCGGATACATCGATGGCCAGGGCGTTGAAAACCTCTCTCTTTAACACCAACGTGAACCACGCATTAGATGTATCTGTGTAGTTAGCAAGCGTTTATGCAACCCCTGTTGAGGCAGCTCCTCTCCTGAACTCTGTCACGTCTGCCCAGACTCTTTGTCGAGATGTTTTCATGGGTCAGAGTCATCTGGGCCATCTAGATTTACATATACTAGGCACTAATAAATGCCCGCTGAGGCCATTCTAGGTACCATGCCTGAGTATGGCGGCGCTCAAAGTGGTGTTTGCATCGCTTAACCATAGAGTGTGCAGAATTTGCTTCCGCCCACTACAATCCATCGACGGTTCAAGGGCCGGGAATACGGTGATTTCAAGGAGGTCTTTTCTCGAGAGACATTGTTTGTTGGTTCCTTTTGTAGCAGTTGAGACATAAGGTTGGCCTTGATGTGGTCCTATCAGCCGAGTGTCAGGGTGCTAGAAAAGTCCGACAGCATCATTGCGGGCTTCCCCTTGAACTCATGCCGATAGTGGATAGTGCGTCGGGATATATCGGCCTTCATATCTATAATGTATATCTCACTGTTTATAAATTTCGAGGGTGTTTTTGTACATACCGAGCAGCGATCCAAACCCTAAACTATTACAGTCTCGATATCCTCATCAGAGATTGTCCACCCAACGACCAACAAGTCATACCGGACTAAACTCCTAACGCACTACATCAATTGTGAGAAAATCAATAAGGCCTCCGACTAATTCACCTCGATGTTAGAGTCCTTAACTCATCAGGCCTATGTACCAGGCACTTCTAAGTGAACCGCTTACCAGGTCCGTCCTTGACTGATAGGGGGAGTCGTTGTTGGGTATTCTATCTGGCTTTCTGGAACCTCACCTCCGCAGGCTCTACTTTGTGCGATTATGCCACATCTTCAGAGCCTGGCGTTGTACCAATGTTTTCTCTCTGGGCACGGCGCCATCAGCTCGTTTCTTGTGATCACTCGGGGTTGTCCGACAGGAAGGCACTCAGGTGTCGCTGGTCTATTATATTGCAGGATAAGGAATATGGTGGTTAAAATACAGTCATTATCATTAGTTTACCTAAATGCAGCTTTTAACATTGACCTCAGGCCTACCATGCGGACAATCGTGTGGAAGCTTCCGGCTGGAGGGATGGGTGCCAACCATACACCTTGCCGTGAGTCCTTAGGGATCTCATGTAACTCGAGGAACTTGAGTGGGCAGGTTGTGTGTTCGATCACCGGGTCACTTTTCTTCGTCCCTGCATGTTCTACGGTCGGAAGTCTCAAAGACTTTGACTATTCCCCGAACCGCATTTGGCGAGCGGATGTTGAACACACCAACTTTCTATTGAGCATACCAGAAAATATGTCCAGCTATCTCAAAAGTTACATATTCACAGCGATCTTTGAGATAGGTAGGTGAAAGGCCTGAAAGCATCACACACGTCAAAAGAGCCAACCACCTGGCTGTGTCAAATATCTGCTCTCGACACGTTGACTCGTCGGGAGAGGCGTACACTTGCTGACTTTTGGTCTTCTCTTCCTTGACAGATGAAACCTCGCAAAGTACTAGCAAGTATTTGTTGTGAGTTATTGACATTCCCTTGTTCCTGCCCAAAATCTATCCTGACACTCTCTTCTGGGTGTGAGATTTTCCACATCATTGAAGGAAACTCGACATTAAAACGAACACCCTGGGCCCAGTGGGGTTTCCTTCGAAAATTTTGAGGAAACCAATGCATTGAAACGATTTTTTTTTTTTACAAAGAGTAATGACCTGTTGGGAGGATTCCCACGCTGGCTGCTTAAAGGTTTAGGGTAGTCAGCATGCATCATCTGCAGGTCTTCCGTTCCTGCATCCGAGCGATCCCGACACACACAATGATCATCAATCCACGTTGTCAATATTCATCAACAGATCCCAATCAGCCTCAGAAGACATCACGGTATTAGAAACGACGAGAGAAGGGAATTAAAACGCGGGAGCGAGTGAATTGGCCAACCAAGGACACACCGACAGTCCATCTCAAAAAGGCAACGTCACAACATCTCATCACCATGGGCTCATCAGATATCCCCCCTCCCTCAGCACCAGCCTGGATCGTCCCAGCATCAACAATATGCCTATCAACCGGCGTAACCTTTTGGCTCCTCGCCTACATCCTCATGGTCCGCCGTTCCCTCGCCACAGGCCACACCCCAGCGCCCCTCGTCGCCCTCGGCCTCAACCTCGCCTGGGAAGTCGTCTACGCGTTCGGCGTCTGCGAAGCCCCCATTGAATTCTTTGGCTTCACCCTCTGGCTCCTATTTGACATCCCTGTCGTCTACGCTACACTTAAAACAGCGCCTAGGTCCTTTGCTAGCAGTCCGCTCGTTGCGCGGAATGTACCACTGATCTTGGTTGTTGTGTTTGCCGCCGGGTTGGTCGGTAATGGGCTGTTTGTTTGGTGGTGGCTCAAGGAGCCTCACCGAGGGTATGGCATCAAATGGGGAAAGAACTGGAAGGGCCTCGAAGCACGCGATACGACTGAGTTGGCGTTTTGGTCTGCTGGCGTGGCGCAGATGATGTTCAGCGTTGGTGCTCTCTCTATGCTCCTCCAGCGAGGACACTCTGGTGGACAGAGCTATGCAATCTGGTGAGTTCAAACATGCACATATCGGTCTTTACGCAGAGGGGGTGTGTCTTGATCTGGTGTCTCGTCTCTTTTCTCAACACATTTGCTTGCTTGTGTTTGTTTCCTTGTCTCGCCCTCTCTGGTCCCGACAGTACGGTACTCTACTGCAAATTACGTGTCAGGTGAGAGTTGAGACAAGGAAAAAGAGACAAGCAAGGACTGCCCGCCTCGTCATGAGGGAAAAACGCCTCAGCAATCTTGGTCCTGCAATAGCGCTAATCAAGAGTCACACCCAGGTTTTGTCGATTCATCGGCACAGTCGTTGGCCTACCCATCAGCTGCATCCTCCTCTGGTGGCACTGGCCAGAGGCGCATGGATTCGTCTTTCATCCCCTGGGTCTATTCTTTGTTGGCACAGCGGTAGTCTGTGATCTACTGTATCCGTTCCTGCTGGCCTATGTTCGATCGACCGAAAGAATCTTGCCCGATGGAACTGTGATGGCTGGGGAGACGTTTGCCGAGGTAGAGAAGAAGAAGCAGTAAGGTAACGGCGCGACAGATGCGCTAGTTGGCCATTGTGACTCTCTACCTGCGGCGTGTTGGTTGCATTTCGCTCAAACAGGGGAAACAACGCGGAGATGGGGGTAGATAAAAAGCAAGAAATGACACATCTGATTGCATTCATACATGAGCCTGATATCACAGGACCAGATAACGCCCTACTTACTGAAATCAGACCTGTTTGTCAAGCCTCCCCAGGCCCAGTGACAGTTTTTTCAACCTTTGCCTCGCACGGCCAAGACTAGAGCACATGTTGATGCGGCGTGCATGCGTGAATCACTGTGACTGAAGCAGAACGATGCAACGTCAGATCCGAAATCTCGGAATCATGGTTGGTGACTGACAATGCAAGAGGGGGATGACCCTGTCGAGCACCCAATTAGAGGCTGACGGTGATTACCCGTAAAGACCAAGATTGCGTCAAACTCAGCCAGCCCTCTTCTTCTCTCAATCGAAGCTTGTGGCGGCATCATGCGTCTCTTGTGCAGCGATCACTCCTCTAGCGCCGCCGCGGAGAATGTCAGTCCATATCCGCAGTGAGAGCCGGATCGTGGCTTTTCGAGATGTGATAGCCCCGGCAGATAAAGTCGCAACCAACACCCTCGGCAAGATGGATGGTGTAGGGGAGTGTGAGAGGAAGTAGATGTGACGATCCCGATACGTAGTCCCTCCAAGGGGATCCCAACACCTTTCATTTCATCTGTTATCATCGTTGCAACACCAAATTACTCCCGTAATTTGTAGGCCATATTTATCCGGTGAAAGGGAAGGAAACTTGAATGAGCATGGGCAAATGCAAGCTTGAGTGGGATTGGACGACAGAATCAACAACGGTCAAGCCAACAAACCAATAGTGTCCCGTCATGCAAGCAAACCGTACATAGAAACTTGGGCTTGCCATGATGACCAACAGAAAAAAAAAGGAAAAAAGTTCGCCAATGAGAACCTGATCCAGCTAGTCGGTAACAAAAAGAAAGCAAACAACACACATTGCGGCAAGGGCACGGGATCTCGATCCTTGGAGTGAAAATGTGTGCCGCACACGCATGCACTTGCACCTTCCGTGTTGGCCAAGATGTTGGTTCGAGGCCTTTGCATCCTCGTTCCATTTTTTTCACTCATGTTGGCTGAAAGAAGCTTGTCCTGCACTGGGAGTTCCGTCTATCTTTTGACCGTGGAGGTTCATCATCCGAGACATTTTGCACAAAGCTGTTGGTCCTTCGTCACGCGTTAGCCTTGTTTGCAGAGAGAGACCCTCTGATCCAGAAAACGAGAGGAGCCAATAAACGTAAAACGCAGGTCGCGCGCCTGTTAGAGAGACGCCATCCAGAGGAAAAAGTCACATGCTCGCGGGCTTGTGCGGGTGCAAAGCATGGCAAACGTCCAGGGGGGGAGAGAGACTTCTGGAACCTGTCAGGGGTGGGACACAAATCGTGGAGAAGGGTGAACTGCTAGAGCATGCATTGCAGTCCTGGCATGAAGAACCGTCGGATTGCGTCAGGTTCGTCATGTTTCATCCCGGGCTGGTCCTTGTCATGGAACTTGAGCACCCCAAGTTGAGCGAGATTTGTCCGGAGGTCATGACGGATGTGTGAGAGGAATCAGGCTCTGGCGGATAAACATCAGGGTCTTTTTGACAAGACACTGTCCAGGGGCGTGAAGATAATACACAGGAACTCTCCCATGATCATGACACCTTGCTTGGCGAGAGTGTGGTATCAGGCATCAGGCATCTTGTGTTTGACAAGAAGTAGTAAAAAAAAAAAAATACTCCGTGGGTCGAAGGGAACAGGGCCAAAGCAACGTAACGTCCTCGTTTAGGAAAACGGGCATCGGGCCTTTCTTCTTTTTGAAATCGAAACTGACCCGATGTGGGCAGATGAACACACACAAGAAAAAAAAGTTCGGCTCTGGGTTGGGGGTTGCAGTGTGTGTCCATGGATGAAGGGTGTGAGGAAGTTCTGCAAGAGGACGGTTTAGGAAATAGGTAGGATGGCCTGGCGGAGATTTCAAAAAACCTGACCGTTTGAGTGTATCCGGCTAACGAGGTGTATGCATCTGCGAACTAATGCAACTAAACAGGATCGACTTTCTTGCTTCCCGCCTCCCCCCCTGAACCTGGGAAAAGGGGGGGGGGGGGGGGCAAGCTCTGGCGTCAGCGTGGAGAGCTGTCAAACCTGTCAAATGCCCAACACCCGCCACAGGCAAAACATCCGGGTTAATACATGATGAGAGAAAGAGCCCGGGTATTGTTCGTGATGCGACTCTATGATTCATAAAGCAACGAGGGGGAAGGGGTCCTTGAAAGGGTCTACCTTGCATTGCCAGCTTTGGCATTGGTCTCGACTCTCGCAATGCCCTGACGAGACGCTCATGATTCGGAATCCTAGGACGCTTGGGTCTTGGGTCGGCACGAACTCGTTCGCTACTCGCCATGAAGTGCACTTGATCATGCACCCCTCCCCCAAGAACCCTTATGGATCCTGACCGAGACTATCAAGAGGGATGGCCCCTCGTTTCTTGACCCAGTATACGCCATAAATACTGGGGGTCATGGTTTCCCCTCAACGGCCAGGAATGAATACCCGTGCTTACACGCTTGGAAGCGAGAAAGAAGTGTGTGTGTGTGAGAACCCAATGGCAAAACACAATCCCCAACCACACGACTCGTTCCTCCAGCTGCGCCACGGCCCGTCGGGCGCCTCTTCCCTTCGTCACAGGGCATGCGACATGATCTCTGAATCGAGCAGGTGTGTTGGGAGCGACCCTGCTTTTCTTCCTTTGCCGCGGATGCTGGGTCGCGCCTCGGTGAACAGCGATGCAATTGGACTCCCCAGTATGCAGGGTTTCCATACCGGTGAGCGCTCTCCTGTGGGGTAGGTCCCGGCCAGCACGCGGCGTCACGTACATCACGTACGGGTTGCTTCTGGATTTGGGAATGTGGTATTATCGGCCGTGACATTTCATCTCCGCAAGCTCGTCGGGGTCGAATCCTGGGAATGAAGCGGTGCGCAACTGTGCTTGGTTGGCTGACGACCAACCGTTTTGCTTGAATCGAACGCGCTTCGCTTATTAGCTTGTATCCTGTTCGACCTAACGTATGACATTGTTTGTGAGCGTCGCAGTCAAACTGCAAGCCATCTTGGATAGTGTTTGACTCTTCTCCATCCATCTCATGTGGCCTCCAGGCACCCGAGATTCCGCCAATTCGGAACGTAATGGGAGGACTCGCTATCACCAGCATCCCACGCCCGGGGGACAAGGTTGTCCATCACCAGACCCGCGTGGGGTCCCAGGCTCCGGCAACGCAACAACACGTGGGAGGCTACCGGGCGATAATTGCTGGTCCCGCCCACGTCTATCAGGTCGTCTGATGAACCGTGTTGGCATGATGATAGGGGACTGGGAGATGACGAAATAGAGTTCCGAGTGTTGGTTTCGGAGGATGCCTCTATTGAAAGGCCGTTTCTTTTGATGTTGTCGTTCTGGTGTTGCCCCCCTCTAAACTCCCGTTCCTGAACAGCCATGATCCTTGCATGGATGAGGGTTCGATGTGATGCCACCCACCAGAAGGGAAAGCCATCGTCGCATTGCGGCATCTGAGTTTAATCCCATCACAGTCTGAGGCGGCTGGCAAGATGCAACCGCCAAGCTTGAGGCCATCCTGGACGAATCTCTGCAAGGTAAACTCCTCCGATGTGATGAGGGGGGAAGGACTGCGCGAACTTGTGATGAAACTGACCGGACCTGGCCCACACACACCGGCCGAGAAGGAAGAGGTGGACTCTTCAGGTGTGTCTGGATCCTTGAAGATTTGTCAAATCGAGCCAGGTTAGAGAGGGTGGGAGATGATAGTCAAAGGGTCCTTTTGAGAAACAAGCAGTGAAAATGGGGAAGAGTCCTGATAAGGGAAGTGGGAATCGGCCGTGGTAGGGCTGGGCGTGTGCACGAGGACCGCAAGAGTGGGCTTCTACTTTCAGGGAACAATCAGACGATCAGAGTAAAGAAAAAGATTTGCGTGATGATTTACAGTGCCGGGTTCGTTGTTACATGGGTGCCGTCCCAGCTGGTCGGTATGGGTACACTCTTTGATAAGCAACACAACCACCACCGGAGATGCAATGACGGGAACGAACGATGCATCTCCGTCTTCTTCACCCCCTTCATTCTGATCAATGTCCGCCCCCATCTTCAGCTTCAGCCTCATCAGGGTTCCAAATGAAGCCATCTCATGAGCCTATCAACCCAGTACCGAGACGCCCACAATTCCGAGACCACCATCATGTCTCTGCCTCTCCCACGTCCAAAGACATTTACATGCACCCCACGTCGCCATCTCTGCGAGATCGTAACCCATTATTAAACCTTTTTTTTGAGCCCCCCCGTGACCTTGGAAACTCGTACGTGATAAGTTTTTTTTTATTCTGTACGGTCTAAATTACGATACCCGCCTACTCGACGTGGCAGGCAACCCGACGCCGTTGAGGGCAGCGCCGAGAAAATCGGCGGGGACAATACATGCCCCATCATCATCCCGTCTGGGCGTTTTTACGAACCAGGGCAATGGCCGCCAGCAGCGCACGTGCGGTCGTGTGAGGCTGTCTCAAGCGCCAGCAGATAGGTACAGAAGGATGAGGGATGCAAGGGCTGAGCGAAGCGTCGGTGAACAAGTCAGCTCGGGCTCTTTTCTTATCACCGGGTCGCCGACCTCCGATGGGATGTTGGTACCCCCAGTCTGATGTGCTGGGTGATTAGAGATGCGTTTACGAGCGGTGAAAAAAACATTGGTTTTTGTTTGGATTCGGTAGCCGCGCTTTGCGAAGGGGGGGCAAAAAAGGACATGGGCAAACAACAAGAAGGGTGGTTTCACAGACGCAAGGCCTTGATGAGGGATCGCTGCCAGCCAAGCGTTGTTGTCTCACTTGTCACTTTTTGTCACTTGCTTCATCTCATTGTCCAAGAAAAATGCCTTGCAGAGAATGTTCACCTGGCAATCATGAGCATCTTGACGGCATGCGCCGACGATCTCTTTTTGCTCATCATTATCAGATTGATAAACCCGAAGAATGCCGGTCAAGAAGGCTGTCTACCAAAGACACCGGCGCGGAACAGCTAACATGACAAGTTCCGGGATCCGGCAGAGGGCAAAAGCTTGGTTGTGAAAAGAGACAACTACCGTAGAGCACATTGTGACTTGCATGCATTGCATTCTGCACGAATCACCCAGCAGTAGTAAAAAAAAAAAAGCAATGTCAAAGCCAGAGAAGGAAGGAAAGGAAACCTTGGCCCTCAGACCCTTTTTCCTTGTTCCTCTCTGTCTCAAGACCTTGCAGGGGGACCTTGCTGGCGGCGCGGTGCAGTAGCGTCGGCTTAGAAGATGGTGGGAGGGTTTTCTTCACAGTGAGAAGGATAAAAAACGTGGGGAATGAATACTTGGCCGTATAAAGTTTGAGGGAAGAGGGAGGAGGATTTGAAGGTGAGATTGGATGGTTGATCATGGCATGATATGATGAGATACACCTCCATGTCTTACTTGACTCAAATATCTACCTACCTCTTTGGATGATCTAGCACAAATGATGAAAATCCCACGCTTCCAGAAACGGGATAGAAGGATGAGACAAAAGGCTCCAAAAGGAAAGACCAAAGACCAAAGAACCCACAACGCTCGAGCACACTCTTGAGCCCATCATGTCTCTTTTGTCTCCATCCCACGTCTTTCCGGTCGTGGATACCAAAAGTTCTCTAAACACCATCCATCCATTTCATAAGCATAACCCCCCCAATCTCGGTGAACGGATGGATACCAATCTATGATTTACTTTTTTGCCACACAACGTGGGATTTCGGAAAGTTCAGAAATTCGCTAGAACCAACAAAGCAGAGAGCAAACTTCCCGGCACTCGAAAGAGCGGGATGACCAACCTAGCCTTGGACGGGCCGGCGCGCGGGCTCTAAACCAACCTAGTAAGAGTCAGCCCCCCCCCCCCCCCCTCTCTGTCATTCCCGCGTGAACACTTCTTTTCTTTCGCGCCTTCGGTATTTGGTTCGGGATGTGGGAAAGGAAATGGCGTGCACCCGGAGGGCTTCTTCTAGTTTCGTGGGGGAAGATTGCATGTGAGCGGCCAACGACGTTTCTTGCAGCTTTGGCGTGGAATTCTCATGTGTGGTGTTCTATGATGGTGTAGTGAATGCAGCATCATGGCTTCGCTGACGTTTGCCGTGCACCAGGCGTCATGACCACTTCAACGAGCAGTAGCTCAAACAAGTATTCACAAAGGGCGCATAAAAGATGAAGAATTTAAAGCAATATATTCTAATAATTTCATCATGCGCCAAACAGTATGCAAGCTAGTCAGCTGTGGTCAGTAAGGTAATTGGCAAAATAATGATCCATCCATCCATCCAAAGTCCCCCCCATCCCATCCCCCGATGTCGGGTTTCCCTCCAATTTCCAGAAAAAAATGTTCCTATTCCGTCCCGCCCATTGAAGCGCGGCAAAAACGATGATAACGCCATGCCACGGAGTGCAGAGTAAGTATATGTGAGGTTGTCCAAAGCCCAATGATATCTTTCCATCCCGTAAAAATGCTCATTTCCAGCCATGCAGTTAGTAAGACAATAAAAAAAAAACGCGTCGAAAAAAAGCTCCTCCTGTGCCGGTGTGATTTCATCCCTCTCTTCTCTCTCTCGTCTCCTCAAGGAACAGGGTTGATGAAGCTTCGTGTATCATGCTTGTCCCACGCAAGATGTGCTTCCTGTCGTGGTCATCCCACCTCGAGCAGGCATCTCGACAGGACTGCCAAAGCGCCTGGGGCTGGGGTGGCGTCCAATGCCGACGTGGAGATGTTGTATGCGGCGCTCATCATGAGGGTGTCGGGGGGCCTTTGTGCCCATTGAGATGTGCCATCCATGGATGTCCTTCCATCCTGGTCCTGTGGCAAAACGCGCTGTTTTGCATCCCCCAGCCGCCCCCAGCTCCAAGCTCCAGCTCCAGAAGCTCCCCCAGTCCCCAGCTTCTGCTGATCGACGTTGAACCTCCCCAAAAATGGTACCACAGCATAAACACCCTCCTCTGTAAGCGAGGAAAAGAGGAGTAAACCACCGGCCGAGGTAGGTTTGCACCCAAAGAGCCAATTCTTATCCACCTTGGGACGAACAATAAAAAAACGACAAATTTCCTCCAGCGCCCTGATAATTCCAGATTTTGCATCATAGATTTTCCTCCTGTTTTTTGCGGTTTTCGGTACTGTAATCGTTGTTTCACGTTGAGATACCGTCGTGTAGCCTCTCATCCGTCCCTCTCGCGCATCCGCATGGGCCGAAGGTGGGGTTGGCCAGTCAAGAATTGGATGCGGTGCAGTGCACTTGGCGTAAACGCCTGCAGATGCACCGTCTGCTGTGCAGGTCGGCGCTGCCGAAAGAGGGAGATGATGGTTGTCTTCATGTTTCATATCACCCGAGAAGCCGGATTATCGATATCGGATCGGGTGTGGGGGAGTAGAGTATAGAGTGGTGCCGCCTCTATGAGGAACGCGGGCCGGCTGGCGGCATCGTGAGGGCGTCGTGATATGCCTCGATGGTTAATGTACCGGCCCGTGACGTGAAGCACACTCATTGCGCTGGGACTTGTTGGGCAGAGTAGGACATGCGTGACTCGGGACGCTGGATGAGTTTTGCCCACGGGTGGTTGCTTGGCTGCTGGCGCTCGCGGCAGGCGGCTGGGTAACTAGTTAGTATGATGCATCGCCCTAACAATGGTCCCTTTGGTGGAGAGGATGGTTCCGCTCGGCCTTGGAAAAGATTGAGACATACCACAAATGTCGTCACCCCTTTTGGTACACCGTTAGTAACGACTCATGCAGACTAATGGATGGGTTCCGCGTTGACTCACCAGTACTGCTTGCTCACGATAGTGGGCGGGCATCGACGCTCCGTCTCGATGTACTTGGGGCACCATGATTCTACCAAGTGGTAGTGATGCTGGCAGCTCAGCTCCTTCTGAATAGAGGATGGTTGTTAGTCACGATCCCTTGCCTGACTCTTGCGTATGATCCTTGTCATGACCATGACCATGACCAAATTGCCAGTCGCCCAACTTACATAGATGTAGTTGCACATGGCGAAGACGGGACGTAAAGATCGATTAAGAATGAATGATTTCGAGTATCAAGAGGCTGCTTAAACAGTCGGGTGGTGTTGGGATATATAGTATAGACCCAGGTCAGACGGTCGTGGGGTAGAGTAGTGGCGAGGTAAGAGTTGATGCCGGGCAGTGTCAATGGCGGTGATAAGGTTGAACTCGGAAGGACAATGACAACACGCTGCAACGTCGACGTCAACGGTGTCGAAGGGAGGTTGAAGAGTATTTAAAGACGAGATGGACCCAAAACAACGGAACCGAAGCTAGTCATTGAATCCCTAGAGACGGGGTGAGAAAGGCCGCTATTGTTGCTGGACGGGCTCAAGGTTGTTTATTATAAGTTGAGAGGCACCAAAAACGAGTACCAGACCCTCCATGACCCCTGTTGACAGCCCACTGCCAGATGGAGTCTGGACAAGGACATGGCCTGAAAAGCGAAAGCGATGCTAGAATAGCCAGAGCGAGCGAGCGAGCAAGCACCGCACCGCACCAGAGGACAAGACGCACACCACAGCCAGCAGTGCGGTCGGTACGTCTGGGCGGCCTGCGAAAGCGTGTGTACCAGAGGTCCCGTCCGCAATGAGACCCAAAAGAGGACCTTACCCCCCTGCCCATCTACGCCTCCGCTGGCAGGGGGGAGGGGGTGTGCGGTGTGCCTCGAGGTGCGGGTCAAGTCTTTTTTTTCTTCTTTACAGGCAAGAGAAAAATTAAGAAGAAACAGGGGTCTGGGGTTGAGGAGCTGAAGAGCGGAGGGAGTGAGATGTGGACTCTTGGTGGAGGGTAGAGGGTGTGTCGGCCTTGTAACAGAGATATGCAGGTA
Organism: Fusarium sp. FW16.1; assembly: GCA_017654865.1. NCBI lineage: Eukaryota > Fungi > Ascomycota > Sordariomycetes > Hypocreales > Nectriaceae > Fusarium > Fusarium sp. FW16.1. The sequence continues at coordinate 3,028,053 of JADNRB010000006.1, read as the reverse complement.
TTGATTGCCTGGGTATGCAAACAGCCGGGGTGCAGTCGCTCCTCTAGTTGCAATCTACTGGGAGCGAGACCCGTAGACCAAAAAAGTTCCAGTCCCCTTCTCATGGACTACGGACCCTCGAAGGGGGTGACACAGACCAACCTACGAGCCTCGCAGCTTCGGCGTCGGCGAAGTGAGGATGGATTGGATTGATTTGATTTGGAATGGAAGCTTGTGGCCAGGAGCTGACCTGAACCGTTATCCATTATTCTTACCCAAGGACCCTGAAGGGCAATTCATTTCCATGACTCGCCCAGGCTCTAAACGGCCGAGAACGAATACACAGCCTGTGCCTGTGCCTGGCCCGGCTGATAGATGAACCAACAGCCCTGCCTGTCGAGGATTTTTCTCTTGCCCTTGTATCCATGTACAAACAATGGATTCATCCGGAAGCCAAGGGCCAACTTGTTGTCACCGCCGGCAGAGCAACAGAGTAGTAAAAAAAAGAGCTGAAAGGATCGTGTGCTGTGTTACCCGCTCCAGCGACGCCCTTTCACGGGCCCGTCATCCACCACGAGGCAGAAAAAAAAATGGAAGCTTTAGAGTCCCGTCTTTCATACTCCACCATTGATCAACTAAAGTACCCATTCAAAGTCGATACCATTACCGCCGGCACTCAATCCACTCATCAGTGTGTAACCCGTGTGTCAGGTTACAGCACATCCTCACAGCAGAGCACGGCACAGAAAGGCGCCTTATTACTCACCGCAATGCGTTGCGCAGCAATATTCTGTCCCAGGGCGGAGCCGCCAATGGAGTCATTCACTAAGTACTACTCCACACGAATGAATGTGCTGTGCTGCGCTGTACTTGCTGCCCGCCATTACCAGTCCACGCCCTTTAGCAGCCCAGCCTCAAAGACTGCAAGAGAAACACCCCGGTGAGATTGAGGTCCATCCTTGAGAGAACCCTTAAGGGCCATTCGATCCCTTGACGCCCTGGCTTTTCTCGTCTTGTCAGTGTCCCCACCACCAAGGGAAGCACCCGACGACAGAACAACACCACCTCGGAGAGCCACACATCACCTCCCATCTATATCACCCTCCGTTGATTGGGAGTAAATGGCATCACCCGACAGACGGGCCGTCGGGCACGTGGGATCCTTCACCGAGCCCCTCCTCTCGCGATCGACATGGCTGACTTCCCAGAACGGGTTGACGGACCACCAATTTGAGTAGTCGAGACTTTTGGACATGCAACTCTACAGTTCGGATCGCCATGGCCAGTAGTATTCACTGTCTTGCCTTGTGCAAGTCAACCTCGGCCTGCTGTGCTTCGGGGACGCGTATTGTCTTGACACCTCCCATCGCCGATGGCTGTCTTGCCATGGCTCGATTGACTGGGCCCGAGGTCAATCAGGGTGCTCCGTACAGATACATTACATGTTCTCTCATGCCGCGGCGTGCAAGGGTCTTATTTCTGTTACCATTCATACCGGCATTGCCGCCTGTCCTTTGGGTCCATCACCGCTCTGACTTTGGGGGCAACCCACGTCAATGCAGGAAACAAATTTTTTTTCCCTCTCGCAAATGGCTCGCATCTGCAGCTCGATATTACACGCGCCAACAGAACACTTACCGTATTGTCCTTCACCAATCGCAGCATGTCGCCCTGACATCTGTGAGCAGATATCTCCAGGTTGGCCCTTGAAGAATGGGCGACATGTCTGACCCACCGTCTGCCAGGATCAGCCGAGAGCGTCTTCCACCGTTCCAGACGTCGCCGGCAAGTTGGGATTCGTATCCATGGTCACAGACGCCTGCGCCGGTGACGCCATCCTCGTATGCCCTGGCCGTGGAGCACCCAAGTACCGTACCGTTTCTTTAGCAAAAAGAGAGACCACTGCCGTCTGTCTCACAAAGTCGGAGAATCACTCTGTTCGAAATCGGGCCTGTAAACCTGCAGAAGCGGTCGGTCAGATGAACACTCAAAGATGAAGAAATCACCCCATCTCCGCCAGATAAACATGGACTTGCTTTGGCGCCAGCTCCACCTCGCACGTGGGCCGAATGCCGGCAGCTTCTTCTCACGTCTTAGGTCGTGAGTCTGCCGAGTGCCCTGTCTGCCCGCCACTCCTGTTCTGGTAGAGTCAGAGTTTTGACAGCGCGAGACCCCCAACCAGCCCCGTTCTGTTTGTCACGATGTCGTCGGCAGCTGGGACAGCAGGGACAGCATCTCAGATTAACCATCTACAAGGAGATGCATCCAAAAGACATGGCACAGGAGATGCGACACTCCAAACGCACGCAAGGGCGCTCGCACTGGCACGCGCATCTACTCCTCCTTCTCACCACCACCACCATCAGCAGCACCTTTGACTGGTTCGGTGTTGGACATCGAGTTGCAGGAAGCCATTCAGCCGTTACAGCCACGTTGCTTTCCCAATGCAGGAACCGGTGAACAAGTTTCGACATGGCTACGAGTTTGAGCCGGGTCTTTCTGCGGACCTTGCTGTCAGGCATTCCATTCCCACCAATCAAGCCAGACCGACTCCCCGACAGACGTCCATATGCATTTGGCATCTGCTTGTGCTTGTGCTTGTGCTTGGGGCCCGGTTATGCCCACATCCCGAGCTTGCCTCGATGTTGTGATATTCATTCAGCCGATTGACTGACTAAGAAATACCGTACCGTGCTGACCAGGCCAGGGCTGTCCTCCGGGGAGAGAAACATGGTGCTCACGGCGTCATGATCAAGGTCCGCTAACACGATGCACCCAACCAAAACGCCTTCTGGAATAATTTCCACTTCACCCCATCTCCACATTGAGCCGACGCCGTCTGCAGACGGCTACTACACCGCTATCCAATCAGCCCTGCAAGTCCTGGTGTTGCTCTGACTTGGGGGCAAATGAGTGCCAGGGGACGACCTCTTGGTCCCGTCTACAAGCCTTCTAGCTCTTACCGAGTGGTTGGCTTTAGAACGAGATTGGAAGCCATCCTTTCTACGCCCAGGCGCGCCGTCTCAGTCTTCCGGGCCCTAGCAGCATCCCCCGGTGTCGACATGTCGTCGATGGACTCTGCTATTCGACGTGCGGTTTCGGCGCCTTGTCCACAGAGGATGTCAACGACCCTCACTCATCAAAGCACGGTCTTTGCCATGTTGTTTTCATTTTTCATCGGTTCCAGCTCCCTGGTCCTGACGCCTCCGTCCAGAACCCAGCTTCTTTAGCCCAAAGAACCTGGCTCGGGGTTGAGCAGGCCGCAGTCGTCAAAGCCAAGCCAAGCCATTAAGCCCGTTCTTGGCGAGATTCTGACCAATCACAGGCGTCCCAGCTGCGTGTCTCTGGTTCCCAGGACGCGGGCTCGGGCCTCGGGATGTTCTGCTTCAAGCATGATAGCCCCGGCCGGTTGTCTGGTTCCCTCCCGCTCGTCAAACGCCAACATGGTCATGAACGGTTGCAAGGGTATCAAGCATCAGTTATCAGATTTTGCAAGTTTATGCGTACGGCATTGTCACAAGAGGCTTGGTGTTTCGAGGTCTCACACATCCATTTAGGGAGGTATCAACAACACACACTCTGCCGACGCGGCAGCTGAGCATTGGACGTGCAGGACGCGATCTTGAAGATCGAGCTCACTGCGCCGTTGTGGGGAGTGCAGAGGCACGGCACGCCTCGAAGCCACCATGTCTGGGGTTACGCCTTGAACGTTGCAACGATTTCCGCCTTCTGCAGCCTTGTTGCATATCCAGCCGAGGCGGCGTTGCCTCGGACGAATCCTTTTGATCAGGCCCGACAGTCGGCCTCGCCAGACACCTCCTGTCTGTTGATCCAGCTACTCTGCGGAACCGAGCCGTGCCGAACCCTTCTCCTGGAGTCGACGCCCTGGTAGACAGCGGTATACAGCTGGGTCAAACCCACCGACTCCACGTCGAGTCGACCAGGGGTGAATGGCAGCTCATTTGACATGTTGCTTTTTCTTCGATGTTGGCAACGACGGGGAAGGCATTCGAATCCTGCTTCAACTCCGCCAAGAAGGTCAAGGTTCGCGTTAGTCTCACTCTGAATCCGCCACAGCCGGGGAACAGGATGGAAACCGTGTGCGGGTCGGCCCTAGACCAGCCATGAGTTAGTTTCCGAGGCGTCGGGTTGAGTTTGAGAGAAGAAGAAGAGACAACAAACGAGACAACAAGGACGATCCGGTAAACCGAAGGTTGTTGGAGATGGATGCGTGCGGGAAATTGGCTCGGCCTTTTCACTGCCGAGCGTCACATCGACAACAGATGACTGATACGGCAGCCACACTGACGCAGTATGCATCAAGGACGCAGACGGCAGGATACTGAAGAATATTGCTTCATAAAGGCGTCTCTTGAGAATCTTTGGACACGCCGTCTTGCGGATGGATTTCTTCAGTATACGGCATTGCACTAGGCTAGTTGATGCAGACCGCTCTTTGACAGCAAGCCTACGACACGGTATCGACAAGACGTGCAGCTGGCAGATGGAGCAACGATGCAATTCTCGCAGGGCCTCGAACTGGGAGGCCTTCGGTTATTCCTTTGGTGTGGCCCAGGCTACAGGTTTTTTTTTCTGAGTCAATGTCTAGATAGGAAAACTCTGCCGCTGGAAGCGCGATGGGAGAGCCCATGATACACACAGACACACACTTCTCTCTCACTCAACCCATGGGATTTGCACCTGTCGACCCCAGACTTGGCAAGAAATTAGCAAGACCGCCACGCCACGGGCGGCTTCAGGGCGCCCGTCAAACAGGTTGACAACCACCCGCCGGCCGGCATCTTTGGCTGCATATGCTATCGGGTCATGGGCGGACTAATGAGTCTGCCGGCGTCGACCACTACTGCGTGATGCCTGCGGGAGGAGCTTCACGTGAGGGTTGGATGGGACATGGTCATGATTGACGGGAGTCAAAAGGTTCTGGACATCCCCAGGATATAATATGTTAAACGTCACAGTCAGGCGATTGTCTGTTCGCAGCGACACCGTGGTGGCTTTACAATCAGTGTCTAGGCCAAGGAACGCGCGCACCCGCGAAGTTGCGCCTCAAATGGTAGGTACAGCCGTGAGGAGATATCAACTAACGTTCAATACCCTGGAGCGCAAAAGACTGGTTCACAAGGATCAAGACTTAGTGGCCCGGGGTTAAGGAAGCGGCTGATGGCTTGGGCGAATGAACGAGGAACAGACGCAGATTATGACTCTGTTTGGGAGACCTGGACTGCCCTTAGGCCGCCAGACGAAGGGCTGTGCGATACACGAGCACACCAGAGAGCGACATTGATCGAGAAGGGAAAGTTGATAACCCTCATCTGCGGGATATCGAGGTATAGGTTAGTAGGCAGTTCAGTTGGATGGCAACAGTAGCAGTCAGTCATCAGTTTGCAGGCAATGGAAGCGACATTGGATTGTAACGTCGGCCATTGACTCCGGCTCCGCGAGTCGGAGCGACACAGAAGAACGTTTCAACAAAGGAACCCCAAGCTCGTTGTTTCAGGCAGTCGAGAAAGATGGCCTCCCTGGTCAGCAACAGTGTGTGTGTGTGACCCTGCCTACACGCCCTCGGGCCATCGCCATGATAGTCTACCCTCTGACAGACGACTGCTCAGGGGCGATTCGATTCTCGGCCGATGGACGGAGAAATGCTCCAGCTTATTGTGCGCCCATCATTTACCGTTGATCGGTGGTGGGCATTGATTGCCCAACTGAAGACGGCGAACCCCTGGTCATTGCGAGGTCCTTGTCTCGCACCAAGGACGGCGGTACCGGTCAGTTGGGAATTTGGCGAGATGACGCAGCCTGGCTCCTGGCTACCAGGCAAGGAATTTCGTAAACAGCCCAGCTTGTCGTGGTCTTTGCTTTCTCTCTTTCTCCTTGTCTCGTCATGGAGGGTGAGCGTTGCATTCCTGGGTGTAAAAACGTGCCTCGGGGGGCTTGGACAGGGGTGTGCACGCCATCACTTCTGCGTGCGTTCTTTTTTTTCTCTGTCTTGCGAAAAAAAAAGGGGATGGGAATTTCAGATCGAGGTTTGATGGTCTAGACCAAAAAGCCATGTCAGATGGAGTTTTGCCCTTGATCGTTTAGATCCAAAACCTCGATGTCTCCCCCTTGAACTCCTTCCTCGGTCCTTGGGTTGGGCATCAAGATCTTCTCAAGCCAAAATGTCCCGAGACAACGGCTTCAGTGGGAACAGGAGGCTCCACCGACGTGAAGCTCTGGGCCAAACAACATCATGGCCACGCCGTCGGTGAAAGCTTAATCTTTGCCCATCCGCCGCGCGCGCGTGTGTTTCATGGCCTGGGACTGGGCAGGACTGGATTGGTACATACGCAGACACTGCCTGCGCCCCCCCGGCATTTCGGACCCTTGGATATTCCCGGATCAACGCCCCCCCTTGGAGTTGGAGCTTGTGGGCCATTTCATCGACTTGGGACTTGGGTTCCAAGAAGACCCTTTGTCAGCTAACCTGCTGCCCCATACATACCATGCCATGCCCTGCCCATTCCATTCCATCATGGACATGGACAAGGTCAAGGTCCTTGGACCATGGCCCCGGCGTCTTCTTGAGCTGCCGCAGATTGCGGCATGCCCGTGATGAAGATCACTGGGGTTGGTTGGCCTAGCGAGGCGAGAATAAGGTTTCCCAGGTGCCATGCGAGTTATTCGCAATCACACCACCCGCCGTCACTTGTCAGATTTTCCTCAACTCCCTTCCCTTCTCCAAGGGAGGGGGTTCGAAAGGAAGCGGGTTGCATGAATTGGGGATGGGAACTTGAGGTGGCAATGCCATTGGCGATGGAGTTGTCTCCGTATTCGCTTGGATGGGAAATGCCGGGCTCTCCAAAGGGTCCTCCTCTGACGATCGATGTCCTTTTTGAGGCAAATTTGTCTCAAACGGCAGACGAGAGAATACTCGTTTACAATAGTAAGATAATTCCTTTGGTTGCTCGTGAGAGGGTGAGTGGATAATCGTCAAAGCGTCTCGTCGTGGGATTGAGTTTCGGCCGTTGAAGCACGGCTCGGGGTGCGCATCTCGGGACATGCTTTTTTTTACCGACATGAGTATGGTCATGATGCCCTTCCGTTTCAAGGATCTTGTGAGTGAATTCACGCCTCGTCATCGGTCATCGTCATACCGAGCTTGAATCCATCTACCGTGCTCATCCGGCACATCGACTCCCGAAGTTGATGGATGCGACTTTACTCAAGACGCTGTTGAAACTCAAAGCCCCTCTGACAATCAAGTCTCATCGCAAGAGTACAGTAGTAAAACTGCACCCCCTCTCGGTGAGGCGAGGCGTGTGACCGACGACGGGACTTGTATGCTGCCCGTTTTTTTCGCTCAGGGTATCACCCAACGGCTGTCTCCGAGGAGGAACCTAGGCTTCTAACGGGGTGCTGAGGTCCAGTTAAACACCACAGAGAACCCCTTTGGCCCTCCCCCCGGATGCCGGATGACCGTTCCCCTAGCGGGGGCGCCTTTCGGTCTTGTTGTTTGTTGTTGGTCGTGGCGCCCGGGGCTATTATCTAGGGAAGCGGGAGCCGAGATGCATGTCTGCCAGAGTTGGCTTGGCGTGGAATATGCGAGAGCTGAAGAAGGTTTGCAACGGTTGTTGTTACGGGTGTTGTTGTTGTTGCAGCTATTCAGAGATGCATCGACCAGGCATCAAGGTTTAGACCACCAAGTTTTATGCTTGCAGCAAGGCAGGAGGCTATGGCCGTTGAGATCGAAATCTTGTCTGCAGCCCTACGAAGCACTGCGAAGGTTTAGATCTACGTCTGGGAACTGGAAGATCATATTCCGCACTATCCGGGAATATACATTTGACTTTTGCATGGTGGTTTGAGGTGAAGATCATCCATCGGGTTGGGTTGGGCATGAATGCACACGCTCGCTGAGCGGATTTGCCACAACTCCTAAAAGGCCAAGGACTCTTGCTACTAATAATATTACTTTGAAATTCTGTGCCAATGTTTCGTTGAGGACGCCACCTCAGCCGACGAGTTGATGGATTACACCGCCGAGTTCCCACTTTGATGAGTTGTTGACCGCTTCACATCAGCATTCGACCTTGATAACACGCCCCGATGACGAGATGGTGAAACTAACCGTAGGAATGTATTAGATTACACTATTCCGTGCCTTCCAGGAGGCCTCAAAGACCGAACTGGGAAGAAAGTCTATGCCAATAGTGCCCGTACACGAGAAGCTCCCCTGAGTAACCCCCGAACCGAACCCATCGATTTCAATACTGTTCCCCCTACGAGTCCAATAGTGGCTCAATCTCGCTGCGGAGCTCAACGAGATGCTTGGCCAATGTCTCTTCTCGATCTCTAAACGCCTGGAAAGATACATCTACAACACCGGCAAACATTGACGCCGCGTTCCCAGCCCCGGACCAGCGCGCCGTTGATCCTCTCAGACGGCAGAGGAACTCTTCTGCCAACTGGATCGTCAAAGACATCTGGAGAAAGGGCGATGACTCGACGGCAAAGGAACCCACGGTCACGGCGGGGAGTTTCCAGAAGCTAAAGGTCGCGCCCGAGTCTGCGCGGGACAACTCTGCGTGGACGAGGCTGAAGACTCTCTGATACATGTCTAGAAGACGAACATATGTTGAGAGGATGAACATGGCGTTGCCTGGGTCAGTCCCATCGATGGTTGAGTGATGACCCCTGACGCCATCCCTATCTGGCGTGTCGGTAGGGGGCTTCTCGAGAATGTCGGCGACTCTCCGGGTCAGCTTGAACATGTCCTCGATGGGAAACCCTTGACTCCTGAACCTCTCGTCGACAGGACGACCCAGCGACGGACCGTTCTGGGCCACCTCCTGCGGAGAGGGCAGGGCGGACGCGAGGTCCAGGAGGCGGGCGTTGATGTCGGACAGCTGCGCCATCCAGTGAATCGGGGGCGCTTCGGGGTGCAGCGGAGATAGATGGTCAGCGTCGTGCCTCAGGGTGATCTGCCTGGGCCGTTGCTTGGTCCGGGGCCGCGAGCGCTTGTCAGAGCTGCCGTGCTCAGGTACACAGCTTCTGCTCCTCAGGGGTTGTTGCTGTATCTGTAGCTGTGGTGGAGGCACAGCAGGGGGAACAGAGTCGACGACACGGTTGGCGTCACCTTGAAGCAGAGGAGGAGGCTCTTGAGGAGGTTGATAAGCCTCGACGGCGAGCCTCGGATCCCAAGAGTCGGCAAAGACGGCCGGAGGATGATGAACTAGATGAGGATCGTTGACTACTACTCCTCCCGGGAGCTCAGGATGAGATAAATGCTGAGGGAAAAAGGCCAGCTGGTTAAAGGTGAAGCCAAAGTCGCCGGCGTCGAGGACGGGATCGGGTGTGACGGGGACATGACTCTTGGACGCCGCCGCCAGGACGCCCGTATGAGGTACTATTGGCACTGCTTTTCGGTAAAGGGGAAGTGAGTCGGTTGATTCAGATCAAGGAGACAAGAGAGGTAGGAAAAGGGGAATGGGCACGTACCCGCGTCGGGTGGGACAAGACTCGCATCTCCTTGGCTATCGGTCCTCCGGCGTTTCGGAGAGCGGCGTCCGGTCGGAGCTGGAGTTGAAGAGGTAGGAAGTTGTTGTCCCTGAAGATGATTCGAGCTGTCGACAAGTTGCTGTTGTTGCTGCTGTTGTTGTTGCTTCCTATACCTCAGGGAAGGACTCGACTTGCACTCGGTCTTGAGTCGGACACAGCGCTCACATGGCTCATCGTTGTATCGCTTGCAGCTGAGCTTCTGCGCGTGACATCGATCGCAGGCCTTGCGGATCACCGTCTCGGCCATGGTCATGGCCCCCGTTCGAGGGGGGGAGAGACGAGTGGGGAAGACATGGGAGAAGGTGTTTAAGAAGAGTAGAACGCCGAATGACCCATGACTTGAAGACGATGCTATCCCATGTTCTTTGAGACAGGGCGTATCATTTCTTTCTCCCCTGCCCATTCGGTGGGACAACATCTCTTTCCTTCTCTTCAGGGGGAGAGTGCGAAAGCCTCATGCATGGACTCGCCTAACCATGCTGCGCGCTTGCCAGTGAGGCGGTTCCGATGCTGTCGCTATCCATCCTGTGGGACATGAAGGATCCGGTTTAATGGATCGGCGTCTAAGGACAAGCGTCGAGTTGTATTTGCTGAAAGCTGAGTCAAGTGACTCTACTCTACAACATGAACCGTCAATTGCTCAAAACAAACCCTGCTCTAAAGGAATCTCTTCTTTACTTCATCTCCTTGAGTCAATCTCATATCCATACCTTCACAGAAGTAACGCCTCATCATCTCGCTGTCGTGACACAGCCCGCACGCCTTGTACAACACTCCAGGGACTCGAGAAAGCCGTTGTGCAACCCCATCTCCAGGCACGATCCAGTCCCCTGGTACTTGTTCTCTTTCACCGCCGGGGACGCGGAGAGAGCAAGATATATTAACCAAGGCCGACTGCGTCATCGTATTTCATTGGAAGCATGTTGGCGACTTGCATGTTTTATATAACATGTGCATTCGGAGGGGGCGGGATCTGGTTCATTATCAAAAAGGGAACGAGATCGACGATAGTAACACAAAGACACGAGATTTAAAAAAGCAATATTTTACACGTGCTCCCGTTTACACAAAAAGCAATCTCTTTGAAAGACAAATAACATGACTTTTTTTCCTTTTCTCCATACAAAAGTGATTGTTTATCGATCGGTTACATCCGATCTCGTCCACCACCACACCCCCTGGTTCTTCGCAAGGAACCACCTTGCATTCCCCCACACTGGATCAGCATTGCTTTTCTTCCCCCATACGTTGGGCCCTCTTTTGTAAGTGGTTGCATACCTAGTATGTAAAGTGAGGTGCTGGATCGTCTTCATTAGCTCTGTTGGGTGCTAAGACCTTGTCTTGGGGTTTATACGTATCCTGGAGTTAATGATATACAGGAACAGATATTTAAATGCCAATATCATGAGCTCGGAACATCACCTTCTTTTCAACAGAGGTAACAAGCAGTGGGTTGCCGTTTTTGTCGCCCTTTACGGGAGGAAGTGGATGTGATGACGCTTGGTGGCGACATTGATCGTGAACTTGGACCTGCCTCTCACGCAACAAATTCTTGATTTATACGAGAACAGGCAAATGCTGCGAGACCAACATCTCATTCTCTCATCTGAAACCCGAGACGTCTGTCTCACAAGGAAAAGGGTCTAATCATCTTGTATGAGACCGTTCACCTGTGACTCTGGGCACATGTTTCTAAAAATAATAACTTTCAATTTTTCGTTCGAGATGGGTGGTATCTAGGATATACGCTTTCTACTCTTTGGAAAACAAAATTTGTTGTAGTCAAGCAAACCACCCGCTGCAGAAAAAGCTAGGATCCCAACGCCTTCAAAATGCCAGATGAACAAATCGCAAAGTATTCGCAGTAAAAAGGACAAGACAGAAAAGAAAACTCTGACATCGTCATCCCGAATCCTAGCGTGTATCCCATTCTCTTTTCGGTATCCATCATCTTTTCTTTGTCGTTCTAGGAAATTAGACATCTCCAGTCTTGAACAGCTCGAGGTGCTGGCGCTCACGAGGGACACCCTTCTCCTCGAGCCAGGTCCTCACGCCAACCATCCAGTCCTCGGGACCGCAGATAAAGTACTCTGCCTCTTGGTTGTCAAGGTGGAGGAGGTTATCCTTCTCGAGGCGGGCGAGGTCGATCTGGCCCTCAAAGTCAAAGGCATCGCCGTCCTTGGCGTCCTCGAGGAAGATCTTGGCCGTCACATTGTCGTGCTGCTTAGCCGTCTCCAGGATGTGCGGCACGAAGCAGGTAGAGCCGGAGTAGCGGGCACCGTGGATCCAAGTGATGGGTCGTGAGGCAGTCTCGGAAGCGAGGACGGAGTCGTAGATGGAGACGAGGGGAGTAGCACCGACACCAGCAGAGACGAGAACCAGAGGCTTCTTGGCGGCAGAGGTATCGGCAGGGTTGACAAAGAATTCTCCGCAAGGAGGGCTCAGCTCAACCTCATCACCGACGTTGTAGCGCTTGTGCAGGCGGTTAGACACAAGACCAGCGATCTTGCCAGCGGCCAGGTCCTGGATGGAAGGCTCCTCGGTGGGACCCTCGAGCTTGACGCTCACGCGGAGATGGTTGCTGCCAGGGGCCTCGCTGAGACTGAACTGTCTGCTCTGGAGGAGACCGTCGAGTTCAGGGATGGGAATCTGCAGGCTGACGTACTGACCGGGGAGGAACTTGGGCAAGGGTTTACCATCGAGGGCCTCAAGATAGAAGCTGGTGACGGCGTCGTTCTCAGCCTCCTTCTTGACAATCTTGAACTTGCGCCACGAGTTCCACTCCCCGGCAGCCTCGTAAAGATCACCTTCTCGCTTGATAAAGATGTCTGCCAGCTGACCGTAGGCGGCGATCCAGGCTTCCTTGATCTCGGTGGTCAGGGCAGAGCCCAGAACCTCACCAATAGCACCAATCAGATGCGTACCGACAATTTGATACTGCTCAGGCTTGATGAAAAGCGAGACGTGCTTCTGAGCAATACGCTCAACAGCATGAGACAGCTTGCCGAGGTCGTCGATGTGGGTGGCGTAGGCGAGGACAGAGTTGGCGAGGGCGGCCTGTTGAGCACCCGTTTGCTGGTTGCGCAACGAAAAGTAGTTCTTGAGCTCGGGGTGGGCGCCGAGCATGTTGCGGTAGAATGTGGTGGTGATGGTCTTGCCATGCTCCTTGAGGATAGGAGCCGTCGACTTGACGATGGCGACCTGAGCTTGTGTGAGAGCCATTGTGATGGTGTATGTAGTTGATGGGAATCTAGAGGAGAGGAAGGAAACTGTGTGTTATAAAAGACGAATTGCCTCTTGTTGATGTACTGAATATATCCCAGAAACAACGACGTCAAGGTGGCCAGCTCTCGGGGTCTTTATATCTGGGTCCGGAGAACCAGTCAAGGCGCGGAGAAAGGCCATTACAATTCTCGTTCTCCATCGTGAAACATCATGCCATGAGTTAAAAAAAAAAAATCGAATAGGAATTTCTCAAGGCCCCGAACACCGCGCACCGGAGGTCCCCTTGGTTCCTGGATCACCGCCCGATCTTCATAGTGGTCTGATGCTTGTTGGACGGAGCATCTCCGCGGACGAGACGGCCGTGGCTGCCGTGCGCCTCCCGAGTTTTGAGCCGGAGGTTTTTTTTACTGCGGTCTTTTGCGGCTTGCGCGGGACCTGTTCATGCCAATGCAACCGAATTAATTAATCAATTTACTAGGTACGTAGTATTATGTTTCAATTAGTGTCGCTTTACCCAAACTCCTGGGAATCTCGAGAACCAGGTTGCAATTCCATCCCGTCGCCCCGCCTACTTACAGCAGGTATGCCTCTGGTGTAAGCGTTGACAAAACGCCCCATGTCATTAGTCTAGACGCCGAGACCACGCAGCAAAAACGGTGCTCCCCTGGACGCTTGCGTCAATCATGGCCAAGATGCTTAATTGACAGCTTCAGCTACAGGCGTCTACTTGCCAAACAAGGAAATAGTCTACCAGCAATTTCTTGCGGAGAAGCGGAAATGTCAACGGCTGGCCTTATTCTTGAACGCCACGAGCCTGGAGCAAAAACAATTTCGTGACACACAGTGGGCTGACACGAGAGCAACAAGCTTCGGATCAACCCGGGGCACTCGAAGATTCATCGGAACGGGTATAACGGGAGGAGTGAAATCAAGATCTCGCTGAGCCTCTCAAGGTCCCCTGACTTGCAAGTCCCCCATGTGACGACTTGCCCTTTGCTTCAATGGGTTTGGTCGCCGCTCGTTTAATCCATGCGCGAATGGTTTTTGTAGCATTCATAAGCAGGCTTCCCCGGAGATGTCGATTCTGCATGCTTGAGAATGGGGTCTAGGTGGGTCGTCATGAATTGTGATTTCTCACTTTGAACGCCTGTTTTAGCATCATGGCCGAGTTGAGAAGCGTTGTTCAGCTTGGTCAGTCATGAAGTAATCCTTGGACAATCGAACGCGGTTCCATGTACGTGGATGAGAAGCCCTGAATGTGGAATGGTTCCGCACATATTGCTCGTCTCCTGTTGGTCAATGCCTGCTTTACTGCTCGCCAAGGATCAATCGAATTCCACAAAGTCCCATGTCAATTTCTGCAATGAAAGACATTTGGACGAACTGATCCACATTGACAACGCAGAGGTTATAGAGTTGTTTTTTGTCGCCGCTTCCAACAACAAGAACCGGCCGCGTGGCCTAATGGCTAAGGCGCTAGATTTCGGTCTTTGAGCCCCGAATTCTCTAGAGATTCCAGGTTAGTCATAGCAACAGCTCGCATCACCACATTCCATACTAACATCCTCTCAAGGTTCGACTCCTGGCGTGGTCGATTGATCAGCTCTTCTTTTTTTTTTTTCTTTTTGCCGTTCTGATTTATTTGATTGATTAGCTGTTGAATATTGATACGAACGGTAGTGGTTGTCAAATTGTTCCAACATCAACTTGCCGTTGATGTCAACTTCATCCACCACAACACTTACTGGCTCCTACCAATTTAACAGCCATGATCGTATGATCAAGCTCCTTTTCGTTTCTCTTCCTTGTATACGAGTTAGCGTCTTGTCTTGACCATCATTGCTCGTTCTAGTCTAGTTGCTGTTACAATAATTCATGACATCACTACGTTGCCTGCTCTGACCTGTCAACCCGTCAACCCCAAAGGCAAGATGAAACTGTCGATCTCTCGTATATTCAGGTACTATAACAGTTCGCTCGTCATTCGCTCTTCATCGCTGCCCAGATCAAAAATCACATCGCAAACCACAACCGCGCATATCATGTAAATCCTCTCCATCCTTGTTATCATGCCCATCTCAATCAAGCCTCCTCGCTCGGCTTGGGCTTTGGCGGACGACCCCATCCTCTCCAATATGAGGAGGTGGGATGCTGGACTTGATCAATTGTTCGACACCCGGGGTTCCAGTGGTCTTCCTCCCCTCCAAACGGCCACATGGCGATGAAGAGGACCTCGTCTGGTGCACATGGCTGTAACTGTGTGAAAGATGTCCATCCCAGAGTGTCGACCAGTTGTTGCAATATGGCACGGCCAGTCTTGACTGCATGCTCCAACTTGTCTTCGTTCCCGGCCTCCTTGTTCATCTTGTAACCGTTCGAGGTCGAATCAGACGCCTCTTGCAACAGGCTTCGAACCGAAAAGAGACTGTGGCAAACATGTCCCATAACGGTATCGATAGACGTGTAAATCAAGTCATCTTCGAGACTCCATCGCTCAGCAGTGACCAAAGCTGGTCTGAGATAATGCTTCCTGCAACGATCAATGGCATCCGCGGTCCGGTTCCTTTCGCTTTCTGCTACGCTCACATCATCGGGCAACGGCAGTGCGTCGAACCAAGTCAGTGTAGCAGCCTCGATCTCGTTGATAAAGTGCTTCGACGGTAGCGATTCGTATAACATTGTGGCCAGCCTCTTGCTGTATCGACTCACGATGAGGTCGGCCAACGCTTGCCAGTTGACCGTGAACCTTCGGGGTGAAGTAGCGACGTCTTTCAAGTATGCCTTGAGGTCTTTCAAATCGTCCAAGTCTGCCGCTCCGAGTCGCATGAGATCTGGTCGCTTGGCATCGGTGCTGGAAATGTTGATGGGAAAGAAGAGTCCTGATACCATCGACGAGAAGTCGATCCGCAGTCGATCACCTCCGAGGTCATTGTATCGCTCCCCAGCAGCTCTTGCCCATTGGAAAGCCGACAGTTGACGCATCCCGATGGTGTTTTCCATCATCTCTGTTCGCGTCATGCTAACCAGGTTCAAGCCGGTGGTAAAGTTGCACTGAATGACCTCGAATCCTATTTCCACCCGCATCAAGCCATCATAACCCCATTCATTGGCTATATCGCACAGATCGAGTGCTCGTGCGAATTCGTCCCACACGCCGTCGTTGTGCTTGGTGTTATTCTCGCGAAGGACAAGATCCTGAGAGTCCATAGTTCCCATCGCGGTCTTGCCAGCGCTCATGCCGTCGATCAGAAGCAGCTTCAGATCGCGTTTCGCCTGATATGTATGGAGGTATCCGCGGTAGTTCTTGGGTTGATCTTCATCGTCTCCATCGCCAGGGCCAGGTCCTCCAGTGTCATCACCGTTCAGATCATGCTCTCTACGGCGTCGCAGCTCTTGGCGAGGCTCTTCAGGCTCCGGCTGAGGTTTCCACCCATGAGGTTGTTTACCTGGCGGAGGAGGCCGGGGACGCCCATCGCCAGGCCTAGCTCTGAACGAGGGCGCAAAGTTCTCGGCGTGCTCAATCTCGAAGGCTAGCCACTCAGGTCCTGTCGGTGTGACATTCTGCCGAGAACCATGATAGAAAAGGGTGCCCTGGGGAACAATGGCTGGGAAAAAGCCGAAGCCATTGTGATACAGAGAAGAGCCCCATTGTCGACCTGCAGAATGTATGGCGTTGAAGACCATATGCGCCCGCTCTCTGGCCGACGCCTGGTCCGGTTGAGTGCGCTCGATATCGTCGCTTTCGCCGCTCACGACCCTGAGAACCAGGGACAAAGCGCCCAGAAAACCAAGCGAGGGTTTCGGAACCATCTTGTTCAATCCTGTGAAAAGCCAGTTTTCGTTAGCAGGACTTCTCTTGTCGGCGGGAACTCGAGATCAAGATGTCCCCGTCAGTAAGAGCGCATTTTACTGATGGTGGTGTTTAGAGCCGCGCGTCCGTCAGGTCAGACCAACCCCGGTGCGACGCCCACTTTCCGCGATCGGTCGTCGGAAACCGATCTTATCGGCGTGGTGGAGATGGCGGCGCTGATCAACAGATTGATAAGAATACGTCGCGACAACATCTCAAGAAGCTCGCAACGATAGCTGCGAAAAGTCAACGGGATAGCTTCGCTGCATCCAGAATGTCTGGCGCCTTCAGCCTGGAATTTGCGATATGTGAAAACGCATACTTGCGCCGTTCAAAAGCAATGCGCAAGTCGTCTTTCTGCGATTGAAAGCTGCGCGACCTAACACAAAGCAGTGCGACGCAATGCGACTCAAGTCTGCAACCTTGGTGTTGCACAGTCGAGCAGAGTTTCCCATCTCATGAGGGCGTCGCAAGACAAGGAGGCCGCGCCAGGTTGAAGTTGGCATGGGATAGAGCACGGCCACGTGTGCTCATGCCATTGACACCTAATTGAATCAGGGATTTCAACAGAGACACCATGACCACCCATGAGAGCCGTGAAGCATGAGGGATGGAGCTTTCTGCAAGCATCCACCGAACAAGGATATTCAGCAAGGACCCGCGCTGGTACCGGTACGTCGATCGTGAATTCATGGGTTCCACCGCTCTATGTAGCTCCCACGGTGCAAGCTCGAACTCGAGCTGGCGTTATCGACAGAGGCGCGCGCGGCACCCGGGATGCACTTCCGTGCGCGCCTTGATCCCATCGAATGGCCTCGTCCCACGGCTTCTGAGTCGCGGCAGATCCAATGGGCATGCCGCAGAGGTACATGCGCGATGCTGGTGGTGGGATGATTGGCGCAGCATCACCAACCCAACACGGTTCACCGCCGGTCAGCGGTCAAGGGTTCGCAAACACTCGGTAGTAAGAAGTGAAGGTCATCAAGGCTCATGCGGTGACTTATGGCAGTTCGGTGAGATGGGTTGCCCATGAGCCGCCCTTGATGCTTGGGATTGACCTTGAAAGCCATCATACGATGGAACGACCAGCTGACCGGAAAGCCGAGACGGTGAATAGCTTGACAAGCCACTCTTCGTACTCAGGCCGTACGAAATGCTGTACGTACTCGGGGAGGCTGCTTCTCCTGAACGCCGTTGCCCGGTGAAGCGGGCGCTCGGGGTCTCGTTCTGCGTCGTGATCATGTCGAAACGGGGATCCGGAGGCTGAATCATGAGTTGAAGGCCCTTGAGGCGAAGACAGTGCCTCCTCAAACTAATTGAAAGTCCCTTACTCGATGCTCTGTTGTAAGGCAGTCCTGAAGGTAGATAGCGGTATCGCATTGAACCTTGTCGAGTCTTGTTAACCCCCACAGAGTCGGCAACTGACGTACATTACATGATCATTCAGGCTGAGGCCAGATAGCCATTGAACAAGGGAACAACAGGCCCCTTGCATATTCGCCCGGGGGCTTAAGATGGTAAAAGAGGCGAGTTGTAGGGTAGAAGCCGCGGCCCATCATCTTCCCCAGAGACTTCCGACTCGTGCAAGAACAAACAGTGGGTGCCGCGGGTGCCCGTGGGCGGCAAGGAAGACGGCGGGGGTTAGCGGCCATCTTCCGGGGACGGACGGCCCCTCTGCATCGCTCCTTCCTTTCTGTGGACCCTGCCCGCCTGCCTGTGCTGTCTGCAACTCCACATCCCTCCTTCCTCGTGGAACAGTCCCCGGGCGGCTCGGCGCAGCGCGGGGTCGACAGCACTACTGGCTTAGGTACATGAGGTACTTGGAGCTACCTGCTGTAGGTCTAGGGCCCGTTGGGCGGCACAGTAGCGCCCTGTAGCAGTGGGTGACAGCTCCTGGAATAGAAGGATTGAATGCAGCTCAACTGCAAATCCCAAACAAAGACCGACCCAGGCATGACCAGCCCTGCCGTTGCAATGATGCATCTTGCAACGGTCAACGTGCCCAGCCAGAACTGTTCCTGTTCCAGGGCCATGGAACGCAGAATGTTCCATAAGGGCTCAAGAAACAAAAACCAAGCCATAGGGTCAACCTTAATTGTCCTCACCAAACTGCCTCTGGTCTAGGTTAGTGAAACATTGACAACTTGTCCGCAACCGGAGAGCTGTCATTGCACGACAGCAACAGGAAGGAGGGATCTGATGATGCAGTGGCTGCAACTATTACTGGCCCGCAAGAGACAAGAGCAAAACCCAAACTGCCTATTGTCCATGCCTCCTTCCATCCTTAGGTCTGAGCGACACGAGGAATGTCACTTGTCGCTCCTCATCTTTCCGCTTCCCCTCTCTTCTCATCAACTCTTTTCGTTCTTTCATCTAAACTTTCTCGAGGAGACAGATGCAACACCAACGGATGTGACCTCGTACCTGCATCAAGCACGTTGGCGGCGCTTATTGATTTTGCTTCCCAAAAAAATCCTGGATTGCAGCGACTTTTCGCCATCCGGTTTCCCATACCGTCGCCTAGAATCGCAGGCCCACGATCGGATTCATCAACCCCCGGTGATCTCATCACGCATATCAGACCACGTCCTCATTACCTCACCTCGCCTCGTCTTTCTTCCTGCCCAGCCTGTTCTGGCCCCCCTTTCATGTACCCCCGGACCTTTCGGCTTTGGTGATTTGTTTGATTCCGTGTCAGAGTCAGTAACAGAAGGCAGTGTCCTCAGTTGGCAAGTCAAGACATCGACAAATTCTTTCTATCATCTGACACACAGACGCACCATAGCAGCCTCAGCAAGTGCCACTTTCTACACCTGCTCCCGCTTTCAATCTCTACTCCCCAGAGACCCAATCTCTTTTCTCTCTCCCCCTCGATTCATATCCCTGTGTTAATTTACCTGAGCATCCGGCTCAGGCAATCGTCGCCTCTTGATACGGCCTGTCGTCCAAACACTTGCCAACGTGACCGTCTACCATAAGCAGTCCAAGCTTCGCCCTGTCTCCGGCACGCCACCCGTCTCCTCACCTTGGAGCATCATCGCCTGCTCACCTCGTCACCTCAGTCTCAACTGGTTGTTGACCCCACGCCTGCCCGCTCTCTCGCCCCCTGTCAAGTTGACTTGTCGATTCCCCTTGTCTCTCCCGATACCTCGAGTACCTCCTGTCGCCCTACAGGAGTACCGTACGAGTACTGTACTCAACTCCAAGTGCGTGCCTCGTACCTCTTCTTCCCTGCTGCATAGACCCGCGCTGACGGGGCCAGCCAGGGTTTCAATCTTGGGTCAACTACCAGCCTGGCCTTCCCATCTCTGCAGGTTGTTGCCGAGGACCCTGCTCAACTGTTACCAACGCATAATCGTTCTCTCATCGGTGGTCCCCGTCTTCCGGCCTCTCATAACCCCCAATCTCTTGGTGTAGCCATCTTCAGCAGGGGTGCCTGTGTGTTAGACGCTGCTCCAGCTCCACAACTCTTTCGATCCCGACCTCCTACTCACCACCGCCTTTTGCCTGTCTGACCTGACCAGGGAGGCGCTCCAAGAGTATATCTTGAGGCTCGGCCGCAGTCTTGTCCATTCTTCTGAAATCCTGAGCATCTCCATTGGCTTCTCGCTGAGTTCACTCGTCTCTCTTCCTGTCCCCAAGAGAGTCACCCCCCACGAGCCATCACCAGTTCACTACCCCTCCCTCATACCTGTTACCCCGCCATTCGCTGCAGTCCGCCGCCATCATGACTTCCAAGCCTACTCGCAAGTTTTCCACGGGCGCCACGTCGCACCGCAAGAGGCAGATGAGCCTTCTCGTCGAGAGGGAAGGCCCCGTCAGCGCTCCTCTTCAGGTGCGTTTTCTCCCTTATACTCCCTTTTTTCTCTATCTTGGCTTTGGATGCCGTTTTGGGTCCTCATGACATCTTGCGTCATCCCAATCGAGACATCTGGGGCTCTGCCATGAAACCCAATGCCGATCACTGTCTTGTGGCCAAAACTGACGAGCTCAATCACAGACCTTCTACCTCGGTATCTCTGCCGTCTTCGCCGATGACCACACTGCTGTCATTGCCCTCGCTATCCATGACACCGTCTACCTCAACGACTTCTCCATCAAGCACATCTCACTCGATGAGGACATGCGTGAGGGCCAGGACCTCATCGCCGACCACATCATCTCCGAGGTCGAGACTTATGAGCATGAGAACTTTGTCAAGTTCATCGGAGCTGGTCTCCCCGTCACGCTCAAGTACATGAGCCCTTCTCTGTGCTCGCGTCTCTGGCTCGAGCTCGATGTTGTCCCCGTCGTCCTTAGACCTGACCACGAGGCCAAGGAGAAGAACTTCTGGGATGTCAAGCGTGTTGATGAGCAGGCCGACTCTATGGCCCGCAAGTGTATCCTGTAAGTCTATTCATGATGGATCTGCGAAGCTAGTCGCTGACCGAAACCACAGTAACTTCGGACCCTCGCTGGTTCCTCACCTCCAGGTTGGCTACCGAGGCATTGTCCAGACTGACGCTGGCTTCCGTGTCCACCTCACCTCTCTCCAGAACCACAAGGACACTTGCTCTGCTGCCACCTGGGGTGCCATGCAGTTCTACGCCAACCAGCTCCGTGAAAAGAAGACCAAGATTGCCTTCTTCAGCGCCACTCCCCAGGGTGGCGGTGTCGCTCTCATGCGTCATGCCCTCGTCCGTCTCAGCCGTCTCCTAGGCGTCGACGTGACTTGGTATGGTAAGTAGCAATGCCCCATCAGACAGACCTCGACAGCGCTCTAATAACCTGAAAGTTCCCAAGCCCCGACCTGGTGTTTTCCGAATCACCAAGAACCAGCACAACATCCTCCAGGGTGTCAGCCACCCTGACCAGCGAATTTCGGACCCTGAGAAGGCCGCCATCACCGACTGGATTGAGGACAACGCCAACCGATACTGGCTCTCTGAGGGTGGCCTCTCCGCCCCCCTGAGGAGGGTGGTGCTGACATCATCTTTGTAAGAACGACTCTGTAGAGAGAGAAGATATGGTTACTGACAAAATGAAACAGGTCGATGACCTCAGATGCCCGGTCTCATCCCCCTGATCAAGAAGATCACCCCGACCGCCCCGTCCTCTACCGATCTCACATTCAGATGCGAAGTGACTCATTGCCATTGAGGGCTCTCCCCAGAACGACATCTGGAACTACCTCTGGAGCAACATCCGGGAGTCGGACATGTTCATCAGCCACCCCATCCCCAAGTTTGTTCCCCCACAACGTTCCAAGGAGAAGGTCGTCTACCTCCCGCTACCACCGACTGGATCGACGGTCTCAACAAGCCCATGAACAAGTGGGACACTGGCTACTACGCCCACATCTACAACCAGCAGTGCCTGACCCAGCGAATGTAAGAGTTGTCAATTCTTATGCACGTGATAAGAACTAACAAACTTCAGGACTCCTCTTGCCTGGCCCACTCGCAAGTACATCGCCCAGGTTGCTCGATTCGACCCTGCCAAGGGTATCCCCACCGTCATCGACTCTTACGCCGAATTCCGCCGCCGCTGCGACGATGCTGGCATCACCGACATTCCTCAGCTCGCTGTGTAAGTTATTCGACTCATCTCTCTAGCTCTTTACTGACCTTGGCAGCTGCGGCAACGGCTCCATTGATGACCCCGATGGTGCCATCATCTTTGACCAGACCATGACCCAGCTGGAGGACCACTACCCCCACCTGATTGAGGATGTCAGCGTCATTCGCCTGGATGCCAACGATCAGCTCCTCAACATGGTCATCGCCAACGCCCATGTCATTCTCCAGCTCTCCACCCGCGAGGGTTTCGAGATCAAGGTCTCCGAGGCTCTCCACGCCGGTGTCCCCGTCATTGTCTCCAACGAAGGTGGTATTCCTCTCCAGGTCAAGGACAAGGTCAACGGTTACCTCGTCACCCCCGGCGACTACAAGACTGTTGCCGGTCACCTTATCGACCTCTTCACCGACAAGGACCTTCACGCCAAGATGTCCCACGAGGCCAAGACTGGTGTCAGCGACGAGGTCGGCACTGTCGGCAACGCCCTCGGCTGGTTCTACCTCGCTGCCAAGTGGTCTGAGCTGGGCACCAAGCCCGGTCTGCGTGGCGATGAGAAGTGGGTTAACGATATGGCCCGCGAGGAAGCCGGTTTCCCTTACACCGAGGGCGAGAACCGCCTTCCTCGCCACTACACTCAGCGCAAGCCTGAGGATGAGGCCGAGAAGGAGGAGGCTGAAGAATAAGTCGACCCGGAGTTGCTTCTCTCTCTCTCTCTCTCTCTCTCGCTGTTAGACGTCGTTTCACCTAAATTCATCTGGGGATGGAAGAAAACCAAGAGGATAGATGGATACGTGTTTGCGGTTACAATGGTTTATTGTTAGAATCGGTACGGGTTGTTTATGACTATGATGGGGTACGACATGTCTGCCCGCATAGTCGGGAACGAATTCCACTCACCTGCTGTATCGGATTACACAGTTTATGCTTATGAAGAAAATACCATACAATTATTGTTTATTGATTTTGTCTCCTTTTCTAAAATGTGAGGTGGTTGACATGAGTAGAGGAAATTGAATGGTGCACTCTGCCGCGCCGTGTGTCCAATACAATGAGAAGCTGTGGGTTTAGGCATGCAACTTCCCGACGGGCACAAAGCCATACTCGCCCCTCCTCTTATATGCCAGGATTAATGCCCAATGAAAGGGGCATATGGTGGCAGGTAGGTACTAATGGACAAAAGCTGGCACCATTGCAGTGACAGGCAGGTGCAAGGCTCAAGTCTGCCGAGATCGCACTCAACCACCTGCAGCTAAGCTCTGTCAGGGCAGGTACGTTCTACTTGGTGTGAGCTCAACAATCGAAGGAAGGAACGAGGAAATACCAGCAGGGAGTATCCGGCAGCTGCACATCTCACCAGCACGACTTCCTCGTCAAGTTGTTGCACCTGGAATGGGTGCCCAGTGTCTCCTCTGATTCTTCATTTCCCCTCACTCTCCCAGTCTCGAGCTTCTTTCAACTCGCGACATCCACCTCACTCGTTCGTTTGTTTGTTTGTTTACCTGTTTGTTCGTTTGATGTTCCTGTGTGGGCTTTGCTTTCGCTAGTCCCTAGAATTCGGTCGTCTAACTTGCCCACAGAGAGCTCCTCCGCCTTCCTTTCGCCTCACGATCCTCAAGACTGACCCGGAAACATTGGCCTAATGTCTCTACTTGTGGTGGAGGGCACGGCCTCTCCGCCTACGACGTGCGTGGAGGGGATGAACTCTGCGCGCGCTCAGATGCTAGCCGAGGTGGCTCGAGTAGAGGCAGCCATGCCCCCGAGAGTCGTCAAGATCGAGGACACTCCACCCCCGCCAGTCACGGGGGCTAACTGCGCTCCCGTTGGAGATGCATCTCTGCGCGCCTTACGGGGTTCGAGCCAGGGTACTAGACTTGGAGGGCTCCAGAGTGCCGGTTCATCTACCAACATCGGGCCCCGTGCCATGACTGCTCCCGTCTCTGCTTCGCTGAAGCGACCACACAGAGATACTGACGGAGGAGCTAAGAACGACAAGGGAACCAAGCGGCACAAATCCGGGTTCTACACCAAAGTCATTTCCCTTGGCCAGGGTGAGTTCGGCCAAGTTTGGGTCTGTCATGTTTGGGTCTAATCAGCTTCCAGCTCCTTCCCCAAACCCAGACACCAAGTACCTCACGTCTCTCCTCCAGAATCGGACACTGAGTCTTTGTTTGCAACCCCCTCTGAAGAAGGGGGAGTTGATTGGGACGCCCCGGACGCACGAGTTTCGCATCTCGCAGGCTGGTTTGATCCAGCACGAAGCCTTGTCGGCCCTTGGTTACACTCGAGCGCTGCCCTTGTCTCTCCACGACCAAGACATCTGTGGGGGTGATGGTCCTATCATACGCACCGTCCGAGGTCAGTTGCTCGAGGATGTGTGGTCTGGTCTGAGCAACCAGATGAAGTTTGGATTTGCTCGACAGCTTCACAACTTACTGAGCAAGATGCGAACTCAGGACAAGGGCAACACGGTGGGATCTGTTCATTCCGGGCAATACACTCTCCTGCTGGACAAGCATGCCGAACACACATACTATGCGATCCGCACGAAGCCGACTCAGAAACAGTTCATGGCGCTTCTCATGTCAACCTTGTATAACACTGTTCCCAACCAGGTTGCCCAGGCTCTAATTTCGCAGTTCCGGACCAGCTACGACACGGTGCTCACGCATGGTGCGCTGTGCCCCCGGAACATTGTTGTCTGCAACGACACAATCGCATGGATTGTGGGCTGGGACTGTGCCGGGCATTATCCCGCTTGGTGGGAGTATGCTCGATTCTTCGAGGCGAGAACTTCCGAGGAGAACAGCGACTGGTACAGCTATGCGCGGGATATTTTTGATGATGAATTTACGACCGAGCTTGCAGCTTATCAGGGGTTGGGCAGATGCCAGCAGCCCTGAAGGATGCTGTAATACTTCGTTTAACGGGTTGATGCAATGCTAGTTTGTAATACATTTCGTCGAGTTTACATGATTTCGGCCAGGATTATCGTTGAATGACGGACCACAGGGATTGGGACACTAATTGTATTGACTCCATGGCGATTCGATTCAGAAGCTCGGTGTACTATACACTCGATATCTTGACAAACAAAACATGTCTACGCAAGGCTTGGCTCATGACACCTTGGCGCGTGCGTCTGAACTATGGTTCTTTTGACTCTTTGACTTGGCTATAACCCTTAGTTGCCGAATCGCTTGGCAACAGTCTCCCAGTTGACGACGTCCCAGATAGCGCTGAAGTACTCGGCCTTGCGGTTCTGGTACTGGAGGTAGTAGGCGTGCTCCCAGGCATCGATACCGAGGAGGGGCTCGAGGTTGCCAGTGACGGGGTCCTGGTTGGGGCGGGTGACGACGGAGAGGGTGCCCGAGGTCTTGTCCTTGACGAGCCAGGCCCAGCCGGAGCCCTGGATGCCGGCGAGGGCGGCGTTTGTCTGCTTCTTGAGGGTGTCGAAGGAGCCGAAATCCTCGTTGATGGCGGTCAGGAGCTTGCCCTCGGGCTCACCACCACCGCCCTTGCCGTTGGGGGCGAGGTTCTCCCAAAAGAGGGTGTGGTTGAGGTGACCACCACCGTGGAAGTTGAGGAGGGGAGCCTGGGCAGCGGCAGCCTTGGCGTCGCCCTTGGCCTGGGCCTCGGCGATGGCCTCTGTGGCGGCGTTGAAGCCGTTGACGTAGGTCTGGTGGTGCTTGGAGTGGTGGAGCTCCATGATCTGGCCCGAGATGTAGGGCTCGAGAGCGCCATAGTCGTCTGGATGATTGTTAGTTGAGGTTATGAGAGAGGTGCTTGGAGAGGCGCACAAGAGAGGTCGGGGAGAGTGGCCTTGGTGCGGACAAAGGCCATGGAAGCGAGAGGAGCGGCACGGGCCCGGAGGCCGGCACGGAGGGCGAGAGTAGTGCGGAGGAGGGCGGACGACATGGTGAAGCTATTCGGCAATTGTCAGCTCGGTTAAGTAACAAGTCAATAGATGGTCAATGGAAGTCGAGATTGATTTAAATGAAAGGTTCAATTTCTTGACTGAGCTAGGATAATAAATAGATGGGAGGTTCAGACGTACCAGACGAGGAAAGGTTTGGATGAATTGATGATGTAGGAGAAAGAGGGAGGGGAGGGAAAAAAGGTATGGGCGGAAATGTCGGATTGCCGAACTGCGGGATAGCTCCAGCACCTGTTTGGCGGGGACTTGGATGAACTCAGCTTGTCGTCAT
Organism: Fusarium sp. FW16.1; assembly: GCA_017654865.1. NCBI lineage: Eukaryota > Fungi > Ascomycota > Sordariomycetes > Hypocreales > Nectriaceae > Fusarium > Fusarium sp. FW16.1. The sequence continues at coordinate 3,001,677 of JADNRB010000006.1, read as the reverse complement.
TTCTAGGGAGCTTGGGCCGGCTGACTGCTTGTGGCTAGAGTGTGGGATGTGGCTGCTGTGGCTTTGTAAGAGGATAAGAATTGCTGGTTTGACAGTAATGTTTGTTCATGATCCTTCTTGTGCTATTATTGTTTCTTCATTGTTTACTTTCACAGGCTAAAACCTTTCAAAAGTATTATTAGGATTCAACTCATCTACAACGGAATTGGACATGTGTTGGATGTTTAACTTGCACCATCATCATGAGATTGACGACAACCAACCTTGACAATCCAAATACTGATCCACAAAAAAACACGTTCTCTTCCTCTTGCCCATGTAAACAGGCTAATTCCGTAAACCCAGTCCAATCGCTTCAGCTCGGGGGTTCTTGTCGTGTCTCGTCTCGGACTCAAATAAGCTCGGCCTTTTACTCCAAAAGCCGAATCGCGAAACGAAACATGCCAAGACTCCATGTGAAATCTCGATTGCTTGGAAATAAGAATATTTCTACTACTGATGCCCATGTTGCTTGACCCGTTGCTCCGAGATGACCGCTTGTGCCGATCTCGGAGACCCGAGGTTGTTTTTGCGAGGTGACGTCTTGGGACTCAACGTTCAAACATGGAATCTGAACCGTACCCGTTGAAAGCATGGCTTCATTACTATTCTGACTTGGTCTTATGAACTTTCTGTTTCAATCATCTAGCGACAGCTCAAGAGGTTCGGTAAAAAAAAATAAAAATAAAAAATAAAAAAAGCAAAATATCCACTGATGGCTTCAAGTTGCAACTCAAATGCCGATTAGCCAATAAGCTTACCATGATTCCCAATGCCCACGATAATCAATCTTGAACTACAGGGTAGGCGATCGGATCTTCCCGTCCATTAAACGGCACGGGATTATGTCATTGTCCGGCGCGTCTTCCCCTCCACTCAACGCGTCTCCAAAAACACATCTCTGAAAAGACGACACAACCAAGGGGACAGTGCAATCATGTCGTACTACGACATAGACGCCATCCTAACGGATGCAGAAGTATACCCCCAATCACCAATCTCACACGCTCAAAGCTCACAAACGTCTAGAAAGTCCCATGCCAATTCGAAATCGACGTCCCGTACCTAGGCCACCTCGACAACTCCCCCCACGGCCTAAAAGCAAACACGGCCCTAAACCTCCCCCTCTGGCTCGCAGAGATGCTCGCACTCGCCTCGACACCAACATCCCGCGCCCCTCTTACACTCAACCTTCCCCCGTGTCTATCCGCCATGGTGCTCGCTGCGTTGAGGGCGGACCCACGAGCGGTGCCGCTGAGGGATCAGAGCGCGCACTTTTACGGTGTGGGCGTCAGGATGCTGGACTTATTCGATGAGAAGGAGATTGCAGAGGTTTTGAGAAAGACGTTTGTTGTTAGGGCGGGAGAGGTTGGACTTCATGCTAGAAAGGCTGATGAGGGCGTTGGGGGTAATGGAGGTGAATTTCTGAGGGGATTGGAGGAGTGGGAGAGGGCTCTTTTTAGGAGAGGCCACGATGGAGTCAAGGGAGCCAAGGAGTGGACTGAAAAGGTCAAGAAGACGTGATGAGCATAAAACAGACACGGAGGCTCAAGGACAAGCACACACCTGAGGACAAAGATACCCATGAGATGCCGAGAAAGGCACTACGCGTCCATGAAATATTAAACTTGCAAATGG